>CM051037.1:43275941-43923441 GCA_027627225.1 Congeria kusceri | reverse complement strand
AGGTTGCTTCCCTTGCGTAATCCCGAGTGATGTCCCCTGTTCACTTCCGGCGACGTTTATTGATTATAAGGTTAGATACCAGTAATTCCAATTTCCATAGGGTCCAATTATAAAACGGCAAACTTCCCAAGCATTTTTCTAGCATTTCCTTTAGTTCAGATTGTGCAAGCCTGGTATCAATTTAAAGATCAATCTGTCCTCTTTCAGAATTTGCAATAACAAAGATATGTCATGTTACTTCTAACAAAATGCGTCTCACTTGAATGCAGGCACCGGTAGAAAACAGGGTTTTGGCAGTCATATTTCGTCAAAAGCCCCATACCGCAGTAAACACACCCCAAAAGTTCACCTTTCAAGTTAGCCTCCAATGAAATGCACCAAAATGTTGCAGACACGCACAGGATATTAGAAATAACCACAAAAGGCATGTCTGAGATTGCTAAATGGCTTTTATGCCAGAAGAGAAGAGGAACTCTTTAGTAATAGGCACTACTTTTGAATGGACCACGGAGGGATACACAATGATTTACGGGTATCTAACCTTAAAGAAAACTCAACATTTTGCTAACATCAAAAACTCTTCTACATCATGATTAACCTACTTGTACCACACATGCAAAATGTCAGGTCGATCCGCTAAGTAGAAATGCATTTGAGTATGACACATGATAAGCCATCTGGCTTGCGTGTCAGTACTTGGATTGTATGGGGAGCGAGAACTAAAATTCGCACCGAAATCACATAAACCAGTCAAAATACCAGTTCATTTAGACTTATTTTAGTGCAATGGACAGTAATAAGGTATAAAAACGTGTAATATTTGCGTATAACACGATTCGATGTTCTGTGAGCTGCAAAAGGCGAGTTTTCGTACTTTTTTTCTTTTTTTTTACCCGAAAATACAGGTTTCGCTTAAAAAATTGTAGATAAGGCCGAAAATAAAATATTGTTTGTTTCCCCTCCCGCGACCCATGCTAATAAAGGGTGGGTCAGTAGGTCGGAAAAATATTTTATTTTAATACACAATAAGTCATTTTCATTCATGTGTTCCTTATGTTTGAAATGTTACGTTATAGTATAAATTCTTAATATTTTCTTTGTAGTAGATTAATAAAGTTCTGCTTATTTACGTAATACTATGTTGTAATTACCTTACAATAATTTATCAAAATTGAACAAACAATAACATACGTTAAAAACAAGAGCGTTAATAATAAAAACATGTTAAAACTAAGGAGTAATAGCGTGACGTTGTAATTTGTCGGGCATCCAAAACAGAACGCTGTTAGCAACAGCCATAGCAACGTAGACTGTCAACTGCGGCTAGCAGTTTGTAGCCGAAAAGCGTGTTACACGCTTAGCACGTGGATAGTGTTTAAAAGCATCAATCTGTAATACTGTATCTGAACAACGAAAATGCTAGAGCATAAATAAATTAGCATTCTATGGAAATAAAAACAAATAGGACAATGTTCATTAATAAAAAGAAAGCTACAGAACATTTTTTGATAAATTAAAATAAAAAGAAAAGGCGCTGAAGTTTGTTTACTTTCATTTTTGACAAGGACTTTAGTTCCGCTAACTTTCATTCAAATGTTGCCTCAGCCTAAGTTTTTGCATAATTCTAATCCGTGAGCAGTGATGAGTTTGAATAACACTTTCGTTAATTAGTACTTGATCTAGTAATTGTATTTTTTTTAACAAAATAAGACGTTTGACGCGATCAGTTTGTCGAGTTATATGACGTCGTAATTCATGTTCTTAGTAAACGGTTCCTTTCACCAAAATTCACCAAAACTATGATATTTATTAATAATTATTTATTTATTTACTATTTTAATTTGTAGTAATTTATTACAAACGCGCCTGTAAAAAACACGCATATCTTTAACAAAACACATACCTAACGCAAATGTGTTACAAATGACTTGCACCTTTACCAATTAAAATAAGAATGAGGGCGTGAAAAACTTTCTAACGACGACGCTCATCTGCATGTTGGAAATTTTATGCTTTCTCATTGGCTGACTGTTTGGCTCTTGTTAAGCTGACTCCTCCTGCGTCAAGATTTTATTGATAATGGACACTTGGTTCATACAGGCGAGTTTGCTTTATATTGACGGTTGGCGTTCTTTGTCTTAAAAAAAACATGCATATGCGAGCGGAAATGGTTGCGCCCTAGAATCTGACACTGAATGTTATGGCGTCCTTTTCGTAAAAGCATGCGTCAAAATACGCCGAATTACGCGTTCGTTTAAAGTCATTTTATAAGCGTCTTTTGAAAGTAAGATTTGTACACGCTATTGGATTCTTTTTAAACATTCGCACCCCGCATTTTCACACACAAATAAAATAAAATATTGTTTTGTTTGGTCTATAAACATTTTTGGTTCGCGGCGATTTTATTGGGTCGGTCGCGGAAGGGGAAACAAACACTATTTAATTTTAGGCCTAACGTGTCAGTTATGATTTACTGGTATGTAACCTATAAGGCGGGATAAGCGTATTGATATTTACCGAAAAACATGCAATATATTTGATTTTCAATCTTAATGTTAGATACCAGTAAATCATTGTGTATCCCTCCGTGGTCCATTCAAAAGTAGTGCCTATTACTAAAGAGTTCCTCTTCTCTTCTGGCATAAAAGCCATTTAGGTATCTCAGACATGCCTTTTGTGGATATTTCTATTATCCTATGCGTGTCTGCAACATTTTGGTGCATTTCATTGGAGGCTAACTTGAAAGGTGAACTTTTGGGGTGTGTTTACTGTGGTATGGGGCTTTTGTCGAAATATGACTGCCGAAACCCTGTTTTCTACCGGTGCCTGCATTCAAGTGAGATGCATTTTCTTAGAAGTAACATGACATACTTTTTTTTATTGCAAATTTTGGAAGAGGACAGATTGATCTTTAAATTGATACCAGGCTTGCACAATCTGAAATAAAGGAAATGTTAGAAAAATGCTTGGAAAGTTTGCCGTTTTATAATGGGACCCTATGGGAATTGAATTTACTGGTTTCTAACCTTTAAGAAAACCAGGGACCGGCCCTTTAGGGTCCACTTATACATAAAATCACCATGTAACTGTGTTATTTTATGGCGTTTATTACTTTTCACGGAAATAAATGTGAATAATATCGTAACTGACACGTTATCTACACTTTTTAAAGCGAAACCTGTTTTTTCGGGTACAAAAAAAATGAAAAAAAGTACGGAAACTCGCCTTATGCAGCTCACAGCACATCGAATCATGTTATACGCGAATATTACACGTTTTATACCTTATTACTGTCCATTGCATTAAAATAAGTCTAAATGAGCTGGTATTTTGACTGGTTTATGTGATTTAGGTGCAAATTTTAGTTCACGCTCCCCATACAATCCAGTACTGAAGCGCAAGCCAGATGGCTTATCATGTGTCATTCTCAAATGCGTTTTGGGGGCATTTCTACTTTGCAGATCGACCTGAAATTTTGCATTTGTGGTACAAGTAGGTTATAATGTCGTAGAAGGTTTTTTTTCATGATAGCAAAATGTTGAGTTTTCTTTAAGGTTAGATACCAGAAAAAATTGTGTATCCCTCCGTGGTCCATTCAAAAGTAGTACCTATTACTAAAGAGTTCCTCTTCTCTTCGGGCATAAAAGCCATTTAGGTATCTCAGACATGTCTTTTGTGGTTATTTCTATTATCCTATGCGTGTCTGCAACATTTAGGTGCATTTCATTGGAGGCTAACTTGAAAGGTGAACTGTTGGGGGGGGGGGGGTGTTTACTGTGGTATGGGGCTTTTGTCGAAATATGACTGCCGAAACCCTGTTTTCTACCGGTGCCTGCATTCAAGTGAGATGCATTTTCTTAGAAGTAACATGACATATCTTTTTTATTGCAAATTTTGGAAGAGGACAGATTGATCTTTAAATTGATACCAGGCTTGCACAATCTGAAATAAAGGAAATGCTAGAGAAATGCTTGGAAAGTTTTCCGTTTTATAATGGGACCCTATGGGAATTGGATTTACTGGTTTCTTACCTTAAAATTGTGTTGATGTCGTAAACATAAATTTACAAATATCAATATTCGTATATAATATACATCATGTACTTTATTCATCAATTTAATTAAATTATTATTTTGATTTTTAACAATATTGTCTACTCTTTGCAGATTGACAAACTACCTGTACACAGTACGTTTAACGGTTATTATGCAACAAAACACAAAATATCGATTTCAGTATCTAAACAACCTATGCCTTCATCATGTATTAAATTTGCATTATTAAATAAAATAAATAAAAAGCTGTTTTTAGTAAAATGATTTTGCTAAGTAACTCTAAGCTAACATTCTTCTGGCGACTAAAATTACGAAAATAAAGTATCATCACAGAAAGTTCGAGCGTAATTCCGATGTTTTTGACAGCAACTTCTTATTTGAATTCCATACACATTTGTGTATAACTTTAAAGCTTTTTTCGTTGCAGATATTCATGTTGTGTGCTAAATATTTACGGTGCTTGAACAGGCTTCGCTTTAATCTTGAAATGTAATGTAACAAAACGACTATATTTTTAATTACTGTTAACACAATATTACAATAACTAAAGATGATGTCACTCCTCATTAAATGTTATAACTAATGTTGTATTGAAGAGATTAAGTAAGTAATTTGTTTATTATTGTGTCATGTGTTTAAACAATGTTCATGATAACTTCATATAATCAACAAAACAAATAACACCCGACCCAATGGGTCTATATGTCACCAGGAAATAGATATGTCGTGATAATTATGTACATAATAGGGTGAGTATCTATAATAAAACAGACATAGATATATACATTTTGAAAAAAGTTTACACAATTCAGAGTAAGTAATTAACTAAGCCAACAGAAGAGTCTAATATACGTTTGAATAAATATTTTATACTTGTTGAGTCTGTTTGATCAAGTATTTAGTTTTCCTTCATGTATATAACTCGAACTGAGAATATTTCTTCATTTCTGCCGGAATCGTGGTAAACAAACAACATTTTATTCTCGCAGCAGCTACGGTAATTCCCGTATGTTTTAGAAAACCAAAACACGATGAGCTCTTAAATGTTCACCACCTTTAAATTCTTCAGAATTAAAAATTAAATGCTGTGCTATATTATTTCACTTTTCAATTTAAAAACCAATTTATTCGAAAAAGTGTTTAATGCTTTTTATTATGTTTTGTTCTGTTCAATAAGGTGGCGAAATTCCATAGGGTGATAGGCAAAGAACAACAACGGAGACAACAACATTTTTAAATGTTTGATAAACTTTAATTTGAGTCGCAAGCAATGGAGACGAAGTGTGACATGTTAGTTGTCTCTGCATGTAGATTTTTTTCATCAATGAATTACGCAATTACACGGATTAGCGGTAATGTTCTAAGGGCAATTTGATAAGATCCCAGCGGTTTTTGGCTTTGATATTTTTATGACCCCCTCTTCAGTCAGATAACTAACTATCCATTGAGAGAACATGTTGTGGTATTTATGTATGGAAAACAACCGTTTAAGACGAGAAAAGGAGACTACTTCTTTTTTTTCCGGAGACCTGTCATATTGACCTTTTCGACATTGTTTACCGAGGTGTTCCGAATACGCCGGAAATCTAGGCCAGGGGGGTTGCGCAGTGAGCGTATAATTGCTTCCGCTGTGTAGATAATCGTTGTTAAAAAAAATTATTCTGCATTTTGCAAATTTAACATTATGTCGAAGAAAAGAAAACTGGATATGGTCGTGGAGGAAGAATCAGGAAGTCAATTTAATCAAAAACGTGCTTTATTGCAACCATTTTTATGTGTGTGCACATTGAAATCTAACTTTTAAATGTGGGTGGGGAACGGGAATTAATCGCAAATTGTAAACACATTGTTAACCAATAGATCTTATTTTGGTATTGGTTTTTATACTTTTTCAGTCAAATATGATATAAAAAAAGTAAAAATGGTATTGTTTTCGTGTATTGTGTATTGTTATTAGATAAAGGTTACAATATACTAATTCCAATCCTTATGTAATTTAATGTAAAAGCGATAACTTTAACCAAAAATAAATGCAACATTTTGCACATAGGGACCCTCATAACCATACCTTTTCTTAGAGAGCATTCTAAGCTGAATTGATTTAAGCAATAAAAAGGGTATGTCATGTATTATGTAAGAAAGAACTCGACACTAAACAAAGTTGACTGTTTTATCACCATCTTTTTAGAGGCTACTTTCTAGTTGAATGTAACCCGCCTCAGCGCAAGTGTCATACTGTAGTCTCCAATCTTAAAACATATCAGTGATTTATTTGTGCATACCAATGCTTACCCTACCAACATCTTCACAAAAGAATATCAAAGCAAGTGTCTAAACATAAAAACATGTCTTCGAGTTAAACTTGTTGATTTATTTAGAGAGTACAGCCCTACATGACTTATTTATTTAGTGTGTTGTGACCTAAAGGAAGGTCTAAAAACCTAGTTCTGTGTTTGTTTATTTTCTACTTTCATTTTGCTTTGCAACGAATCTATCAGTATGCATCTTTTAGAAGTTTTAATGTATATATACGCAATTGCATAGAGTAGCCAGTTCATGTTTATACATGTGTGTTTGTATTACAGTATATCTTTGCAATAATAAGAATAATAATAATAATAATACTTAATTGAACTTTATTTGTTTCAGGTAATTATCACAAACAGAATCTGGAATGTCTCACCGTGATTTTCCAGGGGATTATTCACCTGATTGCAGTATTTCGTCGTGAATTAGCATATTGTGACACACAACACCACTGATATAATTACATTTATAAAAAATATATAAATATTATGTAATGTGTGTTCAAGTTAAGTAATATAATTAATTGTCCAAATTCAAGTGAATATATTTAAAATAATGTTAATGAATTGTTGTTATCATAACAGATGGTTGTTGATGGATTGTCATAAGTAGTTCGTAATCACACATCTGTGCGCATACAAAGTTCCAAGTAGAAACATGCTCGGGAAAAACATCATTGGTGCGAAACATTCCGGAATCCGCAGACAGTGGAAAAGTGATCCATTGGTGACCTGAATAATTTTCTTCGTCGATTCAGTCTGCCGTGCTTTGACCCTTGACCGCTTTGTGATTTTGTGTAAAACCACAGCGGGAGGTAGCTATATATATTCTATAGAAAAATTGTTCATTGTAACATTGGAACCAGCATTAACTGTGACTGTCCAAGTTCCTGTTCAAAATGGCTAAACTGGAAATGTCTGGGGTATCAGCCCAACTCAAGAGCTGGTGATGAACCTGCTTGGTTTTTTACTGTACTGTACTAAAACTTATGAAAAAGTGACTTAAGTACTGGTTCTACACAGGTATATACTAATTAAAACATTTCCATGCTTTGAGCATTACTGATGTATTTTTTGTGATACTTGTTTCAGGAAAATTGAATACTTTATGTAATTTTGTTTATTTGTGTGCTGTGGATGTGATTTTGAAATGCTTTATATTTATAGCTTATGATTAAACGAGAATACGCCGGTGACATGGACTTTTTTCTTCTTGTGTTGTTTATTAAGTGAAGATAATTAAGCTGCATATATTTCTTATGATGGTACTAGTAGGACACATGTCTTTTATGTGGAACTGCAGGACTCATCCTGTATATACTGCAGCAAAATCTACTACAATTACAGACTTTACGGCGGACACTTAACCTACTCATTTTCCTTAGCCGATCTAAGCGGTTGATCAGTACCAAATGTACATACTTTAATAAAAGTAACTACTGCCCTTCTTGAAGCAGAGGTAGGGAGAGAACGGCCGTAGAAATTATTTTATGACCAATCCCACACAAGTTATGTGGCCGGGATGGGGCTCGAACTTGCGAACACTCGGATTGTCAGTCAAGCTCTCTACCAACTAAGCTAGCTGGGCCCGGTTTGTATTCCGGTTGCAATTGTCGAAAGAAAACATATCATTTAAAAATGAGATATACATTAAATCAATATATCTGTGAGAAACCCCACTCATCAAATCAAATAAAACTAATTTTCTGGGTCCATGAAAATGTACTCAATGTTGGGCTTTTTTTTTTTTTACACATTTAGTACAAAGTAAATGTTTGAAAAATTGACATGTTAAATGTTTAAAAAATAGGTGGGTGGAGTTTTTAAAAGTAGCATGTCAAAATTGTTTTATTGTTTACTTCTAACCGTAGGTTTGGTGTGGTGTTTCTTGTTCATTTTTGCCTATTTTGACACACTGCTCGTGTGATCATTAATACTGTTATTTAGCCAGGTCTTAATTATGTGTGTTAACATTAAAATCGTAAATAAAAGCAATACGTCTTCATATAACGTTAATTAATTGTTTATTTTGAGTTTTAATAGTAGTTTATGTGAAACTGCATCAGCAGCTGATTGATGTTTACTTTAGAGCGAGAACACGGAACCCCCCTGACCTCAAAATCTCGCGTTATCTCGCCAGTCTCGTTACGCGTGATTTGACCATGTCGAAATCGTGAATGGACATGTGGCCTTAGTAATGAGTTTTAAACGATACTATATTTAGTTCTAATAATTTATTTTGTAAGATATAACCTCTATGAGTTTTTATAATATTTAATCAAAAACATATGGTTTTAAAAATTTCCATTACAATTCTTGAAAGCCGCTTGGTCTTAGATCTATAATACTTTATATGGCAAGCTAGGGAAAACGTCGCCGGAAGTCGGGTTTCAAATATGGCAGATGTGAATTCGCAATAAGGTCTAATTACCCCAAAACGGAAGTCACATCCTCAGGGTTATTCATGCGCAAAATGGCAGCCTCCATTCCCGCCAAAACCGGTGTGTTTTTTTCTAAGGTATATATTTTGAGTTACAACACATAGAATTTTTGACATGCTGTTTTTTCAAAAGGTTATGTCCTCATCGTTCCAACAATGTATGGTGATATATTGGAAAGTAGCTTGGTCATGGTGAAAAGTGAGATCAAATTTTTAATATTTTATATGTAACAAAGAAGGAATTTATTTGCGCATGCGTAACCATAACGGGAGGTAATTTATAAAAGGGAGATCACCTAGTTTTGTGAAAGGCCTATTGATGAAAGTATACATTGGTGCATGTATGTGCGAAAATTTAAGAAAATCTGTCGTTTGGAACAAAATATATTGATGCATAATAAATGACGTTTCAGACGGTATTATTAGTACCCATTCGACCTACATCAATGTCCAGTCAAATTCATTGTTTTAACAGTAATTGTAGGTGAAGCGTTTTTTATTACCACAATACACTTGTATGTTGTCAAACAAGACATGTGAAAACATATCAGTCGAAAGAACCATAACCTTGTTTGAAAAAGGCTCTCCTATATACTTAAAACATTGATAAAACATCCAAACTGAAAAACGGGGCTTCGACAGGTATCGTATTCAAAACCCAATATTTCCGGAAAAAGGCCGGTGGCCCCTATTTTTTTTACACTTTTAGTTTCAGTATACAATGACACATGCATATGGAATTTTTTAACATAATCTGTCGTTTGAAACAAAAGATATTCGTATTTTTGATTATTTATTGATGTTTTTAAAGGCATATTAAATGTATAATTAACCTCATTAAGTGTCCATTAAAAGTCATTTTTTAAATGGCAACTTTAGATAAAGCGCGTTTTATCATTAAACTGCACTGGTATATTGCCAAACGAAACATTAAAAATCTCTATCCTTGTTTGCATACGAACGATTTATATAATTGAACATTGCTAGTCACACAAACTGAAAAAAGGGCTTCGACAGGTACCGTATTTAAACCCCAGTATTTCCGGAACAAGGCCGGTGACCCCTATTTTGTAAGACTGTTTTAGTTTTAGCATACATTGAAACATGTTTGTGCAAATTTTTAAGAAAATCTGTCTTTGGAAAAAAATGGAAACAAAAATGTTGCGAACGTCTTTAAATAACTGTCGCGTTTACATTCATGCTCATCAATTGTCTTAAAATGTGCTACACGAACTATTGTGAAAGATGCTCGTGTATGATTCCGCTGAAAAATAATACGGTAAGTGATGGCGACGTTTTGTGAATTTCGCTGACATTTGGTTCCGGAAAAATATGGAATCGCCAGGAATTGGAGCACCCCTCTACTTTATCACTTTATACATCTTTTGTTATGAATGTATAAAACAAATGAACTTTGATGTGATTTCTAATGGAATTTTGAACAAAAAGTTTGTCGAATTATATGTTAAGGAACAAAACTATGGATCGAGACAAAACTGTTTAAAACTCGAAAGTAGTCATTAATTTGATTTGAATTTCGACTTTAAAGCATATTTATTCGAAAGGTATAAATGTCTGTTATGTGGTATCCTGTGCCAACGGTGTATTGCATCTGACATCTTTATATAGTATATGAATTATAAAAAAAAACAATGTCATCCCAAAAGGTATATACACATGTACACCCATTGTCTAGTTTATCGTTGTCGATGAACTTTGGCGCCGGTACTACGCTGTACGTAAGGGGGCGAGCCAAGTTGGGTATGCTGTACTGACGATGATGTGTACTTTTGATAAAATTGATCGAGCGAAGCGATCGAATTTTTTTAGCCTATTTATCCAGTTTTGACCGTTTTATATATGCCCATATATATATGGTCCGGGAATTTTAGAGGGGGGGGGGGGGGCGCGCCGGGTGCGACCCCCCCCCCTGGATCAAATAGTCAAATCATGTTAGAATCGAAATATTTTTTGCACTATCGTTGTTTATCAGCCAATAAACAACTCGTTGTCGTTCTAATGCGTGGCTATTAAACAACTCTGGCTAACACCCTCGTGGTTTAATTGCTACGCATCAGAACTCCAAATCATTGATTATTCGCCGATAAACAACGATAAATCGAAAAGTATTTCTTAAATATAATATGAGTCTGTATTTTGTTATTATATCCTAACTCTTCTTTGTATTGTTATTTGTTTAAATTGACATCAAATACATGTAATATGAATCAAGAATAAGGAATAGCTCCCTATTAGTCCCCTATCGGTGAAACCGATTGGGGACTATAGGTTTGCGCGTGTCCTTCCGTCCGTCCGGCATTCGGTCCGTCTTTCCGTCCGTACGATTTCGTGTCCGCTCTATAACTTTGTCATTCCTGGATAGATTTCGAAATTACTTGGCAGAAATGTTAACCAAATGTCATGAGACGATGTGTCGCGCGCAAGACCCAGGTCCATACCTCCAAGGTCCAGGTCTCACTTCGAGGTCAAAGGTCAAAAATGTGGTCTGATTTTCGTGTCCGCTCTATTACTCTGTTATTTCCAGATGGATGTTGAAATTACTTGGCAGAAATGTTAACCATCATGAGACGATGTGTTGCGCGCAAGATCCAGGTCCGTACCTCCAAGGTCAAGGTCACACTTAGAAGTCAAAGGTAAAAAATGGGGTCTGTTTTTTGTGTCCGGTGAATTACTCTGTCATTTCTGGTTCGATTTTGAAATTATGTGGCAGAAATGTTCACCATCATTGGACGATGTGTCGCGAGCAAGGTCCAGGTCCGTACCTCTAAAGTAAAGGTCACACTAAGAGATCAAAGGTCAAAAATGGGGTCTATTTTTCGTGTCCGGTCAATAACTGTCATATCTAGATGGATTTTCAAATTACCAAGAGAAAAAGTTCACCATCAAATATATCACTATCCCGAAATTTAATCTAGTTTAGCAAGAACGCATTTAATCTAGAAATCCCTTTAGAAAGAATGCATTTAATCTAGAAATCCCTTTAGCACAAACGCATTTAATCTAGACATTCCTTTAGCAAGAACGCATTTAATCTTGAAATCCCTTTAGCTAGAAGGCATTTAATCTTGAAATCCCTTTAGCAAGAATGCATTTAATCTAGAAATCCCTTTAGCAAGAAGGCATTTAATATTGAAATCCCTTTAGTTAGAAGGCATTTAATCTTGAAATCCCTTTAGCAAGAAGGCATTTAATCTTGAAATCCCTTTAGCAAGAATGCATTTAATCTAGAAATCCCGTTAGCAATAACGCATTTAATCTTGAAATCCCTTCAGCAAGAAGGCATTTAATCTTGAAATCCCTTTAGCAAGAAGACATTTAATCTGGAAACACCTTTAGCAATAACGCATTGAATCTGGAAACATCTTTAGCAAGAGCAAGAGCGCATTAAATCTGGAAACACCTTTAGAAAGAACGGATTTAATATTGAAAGTTTGAAACCCCCTTTTCAAGAACGCATTTTATTTGGAAACCACTTGAGCATGAAATATCCATAAAGTCAGTATCGAAACTTTGTCCGTTTAACCTGAGTTACAATAATGTACAGACATAGAGAAATAGACCGTATTTCGAAACGCACTTTCATGATAACTGATGTTGTAGCCATATATATTTTTAGTTTTGCCAATGCGATGTAAATTCATTGTGCATTAGGCTGGTTTCACATGCATCCGCTTGCGTCTGCGTTCTGCGCGTGCGTTTATAGAGGCGCGTTTGACAGAAGACTAATTATTAAAGTGCAGCAACGCAGGCCGTTAGAGTTTCCGAACACAACCGGAAATGGCATAAGCGACAGACGGAAGTGAGATTTAGGTTTTATTAACCCTCAATGTCCGTTCCATGTGAATTCCATTTATAAGTAGTGTAATTCGACGTCATATTGGCTGTTTGTATTTTTAGCTTCCGATATCCATTGAAAGGTTTTATCCGTTCGACTTCTGAGTTGATTGGTGCAAAAAGGTTTTCTTATTAAGCGGTTTTAACGGTAGTTCCAAGTCTCTTAGATAAAAATGCTTAGTCAGAGTTTTCAAGGATCATATGGTATGAGATATTTATATAGACGAAAACAGACAGACGAACTGACGCACGGATGAACGGACTAGCGGACAGACGGTCAGCTATTAATGAATTAATGAATGAACTAACGAACAACGAACGAACGGAGGAACGGAGGGAGGAACGGAATAACGAACGAACGAACGGAGGGAGGTAGGGAACGAACGGATGAACGGAGGGAGGGAGGGAACGAACGAAAGGAGGTAGGGAGGGAACGAACGAACGGAGGGAGGGAGGGAACGGAGGTAGGGAGGGAACGAACGAACGGAGGAACGGAGGGAGGCTGGGAACGAACGAACGGAGGGAGGGAGGGAGGGAGGGAGGGAGGGAGGGAGGGAGGGAGGGAGGGAACGAACGAACGAACGAACGAACGAACAAACGAACGAAAATAATTATGCTGTATTGTATGGTGTAATTACTTGTTCTTCTTTCCCATGATTTATGATACTAGTATATGGCGCAATATTTTTGTTCACTTCGATCATGATAAGTTCAAATGTCACCGATGTTGCGTTGAATATGTTTTTTAAACGATGTATACTAACCAATCTCATTAAAATCAAATCCTAACATTGTTAGGATCTGAAGACATCGTATAACAGGTCACGTTCAAATGACCTTCCGAAAAATTAAATATAAGCCCTGCTGCGCTCAATGAAATTGCCTTTTGCACAGCAATGTTGGCCACGGTTACTGAAAAGTGATGCATTTCCAGCTGATCCTCGGGTATAAATCATTTACAGTTAATTTTCACGCGGATAACAATGGATATAGTGGTACCTTAGGCGAGTCAACATCCAAAGTTCAGGGTAATTTCGTGCATAGTATTTGTGCTTTATTGATGAAGCTATACCACAACATTTTGAAGGCAACAGTTTGATTGGCTCCTGAAAAGGTCACCTGAACGTGACCCCGAAGTCATCAGATCTAGTCAGCGGATAACATAGTAGCGTCAGACTGGAGATGATTTTAATGAGATTGTATAACTAACGAAAACACAGGTTATTTGGCAAGTTATGTTTTCACTGACTTTTAAATATCGACAGTCCTTTCCTATTACTAATATTCATGTGGTTATGATATTGAACGCAATTCGATAATTGTTTCTTTTTAGCCAAATTAAATGTTGATTAACGTTTACATAATAGGACATGTTGTGTCGTCAAACCATTAGTTCCGCTATTACACTGAATCAACAGTCAACATGGCAGTTGAAAGGAAATTCAGGACAGTATTTCAGTACTAGAAACGATACACGTAACCCACTGAAAGTCACCCAAAGAGAAGCAGTGGTAAACAGCACGTACGTGTTTTATTACGCCGATTTTATTTTTTTGTCCATATATCTATTCTTTATTGTCGTCCATAAGAAAAGATGTTACATGCAAAATAAATAGATTTTTTTTTTCATTTGGGTTGATATATTAAAAAAAAGATAAGAAAAGATGTTACATGCAAAATAAATATAATATTTTTTTCATTTGGGTTGATATATTAAAAAAATATTATCCTCCATAAGAAGAAATGTTACATGCAAACTAACGTAAAGGTACACAATAGTTCATCAAGAAAAATCATATTGATGAGACGTGTCGTGGAAATATCGGGCTTTAATGCATGTGCGTAAAGTGTCGTCCCGGATCAGCCTGTGCAGTACTCATAGGTTAATCCGTGACGACACCTGCCGCTTTTTATGGTACTATCTGTTTCAAGGATCTTCCAAACATAAATCCACTGTAGGCGGAAAGTGCTGTCCCGTATTAGCCAGTGCGGACTGCACAGGCTGATCCGGGACGACACGTTACGTAAATGCATTACGCCAGGTTTTCTCACGACACGCCTCTTTTTATAAACAATTTACAAACACGTAGATACTCTAGTGCTTAACATGTTTTAGTATTTGAGTTCTTTTGTCGAAGAGGAATTTATTTTATGGGAAGAGACATAATAAGCAGTAACGCTCGGCAGTTGACACACCTCCATATTTTCAAATACTTGCGGTTACTTTTTAAAGATTTATTTTCAATATCTCAAAAGGTCGATGTCGTTGAGATTAAAATTCAAGGGCATTATACGACGGAGTTGTTTAAAGCGATTTTGCGCGCATATTTCAATATTAAATCAAAATGGCGTCGTTGTCATTATCGTGTATTTGTTGATCGATTTGCGGTCCCTTTACCAAACTCCTCGCAGCGGTTACCTCCCGTATCGGTAACCACTGCCATCACAAGCAAAATCCTTCCACATCTGGAACGATTACGTGTTTGTAACTTTTACTTATTTAATGCAACTCAGTGCAATTTTCTACATAATTGGACTTTTTATATATCGTTTGCAGTCAATAATGTAAACAAAAAAAGAAAATAACTAATTAAAACCATAAATAATATCTAGAAGATTTAAATCGATCATCATCAGGTGGTTTGTAATGACGGCAGGGAGTTTATTAGAGCTATGCTCGGAACCAGTCAAATCTCTGCGCGGAGGTTGTCCCTTTACAACCAATCTGACTAAAGTGCACGATCTTCTTACAGGAAGATCGTATTACCAATGTCTGGGATCTCGGTAACACGAGAAATGGACACCGGACGATCTTCGGTCACGGTTGTCGGACGATTTCGGTAACAGTTACGGGACGAACGATATGTCACTTTGATGTGTGGGTGGTAAAAAACGTGTTTAAAATGGTATATGGTATTAATTATGTTCATTTGTTAAGCATCCTGTGCATTTTACTGTTAGGACTGTGTACTGTAATGTAAGTGTACATATATTATGACTAATATTCAACATTTCTCTTAATTAAACGACTATACTTACTGCTCCAAAGATGGTTGCGTAGATATAATATGTATAATAAAGAAAACATGTGTTCAGGATATCTACAAACGTTATTAAAGACTTCGACAGATGTATGCCTATAGCTTTTAAGCTCATTGGCGATTTTCTTTCTTTATATAACTATTATAGCTTATTTTGAAAGCCAAAATGTCACGGTTGCGAGACGACGCTGTTACGGTTATAATGACGATGCAATATTTAATGTAACGGACATGTGATGACTTTTTTTATTATGCTGAACAAATGGGGAAGCAATTAATCGCCGCTTTGTCCGTCCATCCGATTTCTTATTCCACTGCCATTCAGTTTGTCCTACTGTCAAATCAATTTTCCGACAATTTTATCCACCATATTCCATATACGTCCGTCCTTCCGTCCGGTACTACGTTTCCGCACGAGATCTCAGGATATATGCCTCGAATTCAATGACACTTTATATGCAGTAGAGTTGACATGCGCATATTTTCAGGTCGTTCCGTTCTAATGAATTTCAAGGAAGTTATTGCTTTTTATTATAAATTTGACATTTTAAAGGGGCATATCGATAATTATAAAAATTATAAAAATGCTGTCACAGTCACTTTTCGCGGGCGCGGAAAAATTAGTAGAAATAGGAACATTAATGAAATGTACATTTAGTATTGCTGTGAAGCCAGTGCGTTACCATTAGACCACGAATCCGCCTGAATGAATAACTCGAATCCAATGAAACTTTATATGCAGCATCCCTAACCGAGAGGACATGCATTTATTGTCTGGTCGTTCGGTCTGATGATAATTCAGTGAGTTATCATCCTTCGAATATTAAAAATAACATCATTTTCCTCGAAACTAGTCTCATTAATGTTAAAAAAATCGTTCCGCTACTGTAACAGGGTCGACATGCAGCCGTTACTCAATAAAAGAAGTCGTCCTTATGTCCGTTACATTTCTACACGTGTTAATTTTTGTTTAGACAATCAGCGATGTAGTCATATTTTGCGTACTGTAATGCATATAGACACGGAATTAAGTTTCAATTATGTTATATAAAACAAAAGTGTCGTTTAAAATTAATAACCTAACTATTAATATACTTTTCTTTAACAAACAAAGCAATCGGTTCATTATCAAGGTAGATCTATTATTAAATCAAAAAGAAAAACAAATGAAAATTAAATTACAATAGGAATTATAGCCAAACTTCTCGGATCTCCAAACAGTAACAAATACTAAATTGTTCAGTTAACAAATGATTTTTTTCACAATCCGATGCAGGTGTTTCCTTTGCTTGTTCTAACTCGAATTACAAAACACACAACCTACTGCTAAATCGTCAGACAACTGTTGTGTATACAATGGCACTGCCACAAATTCAGCAAGGCAAGGTACACTGGAAAGGAAAACTGAAAATATACAAAAAACATGTAGTAATGTTCTCCTTTTTCATGACTGTGCAACCAGTTGTGAACGAATTGTTCATCTTGGAGGCCAGACAGACTTCACAGAGCATAGATTTTGTTTTAGGTTCATCTTTAATAAATGGGAATTCCAACTTCCAACAGTCCTTAAAATTTCTGTTCACTGGAGAATTTTGAAGTTTGAGCATTTTAGATGGAGAAGAGACGTCATCAGAATATAACACACGTTTTTTACAAGGAGAATTTACGACTGAACTGGACATTTTGACAAGTGAATTTGCATTTTCAAATTCAACATTTTATATCGACTGTCGTAACAAACTGTTTAATTACGGACTTTTGCTTGTTGAAACATGAATGTATGTGTTGAAAACACTGCATACTTACTATGTTTTGATTTCTAATTACCGTTTGATCTCGTCCGTAATCTGTTACAAACAACAACAACAACAACAACATTTATTAGCATATAAGCATGATAAATGCTTTTCTGCCACAAGATACAATTACGCAGTGTGTAAAGTTTAAATACATAAATACAATGATAGAAGTTAACAAAAATAAATACATAGATATGTACTTGTTAAATTGGCTATAGTTTAGTATTGATTATCTAAATTATTCCGTATCTGATTAGCGTTGTAAATATATTTTGCGAGGTTTATAGTATCTTTTTTATTCAATGTTTGCATCAAAATATCAAACTTATTTAATGTTGGCCATCTTTTAAAATATTGTTTAAAGTGTTCGTTTCCAACTTTTCTATATATAGGACAAACTAGTAAGAAATGATACTCATTTTCTATTACAATTTTTAATAATATCAAGATAGGGTTCTATTTTAAATATATTTTTAAATCGACAATATGTCGTGAGTCTAGGTGAATTATTTATTTCACCATACCAACTTTGTTGGAAATTATCAAACAAACGCTGTTTTATAATATTGTAAATGTAGGATTGATCCGTTTGTTGTGTAAACATTGTCTGATCCGTCGATATATTGCTTAATCCATGCTCATCAAGCATGGTTTTAATTTGTGATGCCCAATTAAGGTGATTGTAAGTAATGTTTTGTTGCGCATCATTGAACAGAAATTAATATATTGCTTTTATAAGACTGTCATCAGAAGACGCTAATATTTTGAACCAGTAGAGTATTATGTGTAATTTGCGTATTAAATGCAGCGGGTATCTACCCAATTCTCCGTATAAGCCTGCTAAATTTGTGGATTTATTAACTTTTAATATTTTTCAGAGTAATTTTGTGTGTATTATTTCCAATTCCTTGCCTTTTGTAAATCCCCAAACTTCTGCTGAGTAATGTAGGACTGGGGCGACTAGTTTGTCAAAAAGGTTTAATTGTTCCTGTGTTTGAAATTCATATTGATTTATAACAGTGACAAGTCTATGTAAGGCTCTGTTTCCATGCTCTGCAAGTGACTGGGAAGTTTTATACCAATTTCCGTTTTTAATTAGTGTTATATCTAAATATTTGAAAGAAGTCACTATTTCTAATAACTCCCAATAAAGGTAAAAATTGTAATTCGTATGCCGACAATTTTTTTCAAATATCAACACTTTTGTTTTACTTGTATTTATCTTAAGATAGGACGTTATGCAGTAATTTTCGATGTCGTTTAACATTGATTGTAAAGATGTTGGTGATGTCGAAAATAATACTTGATCATCAGCATATGATAACAGGAAAAACTTTATGTCGTTAATCGTTTTAATACCTTCAATATTCGAGTCTATATTTTCTACAACATCGTTGACGAACATTAAAAACAGAATGCTAGAATACGGGTCCCCCTGTTTTACTCCCGTGTGTGATGCTATGAAATCGGATGTTTGAGATTTAATGTTAACAGCAGCTTTAACTGACGTGTACATCGCTCGTAGTGCTCAAACCATCTTTGAGCTTATTTTTTGTGATAACAGTTTTGCCATAGTAGTGCTCGATTTGTGCTATCATAGCATTTAGCATAATCAATAAAGATACAGTGTAATTTTTGTTCCGAATTTAATACTTTATTTATTAAACTGTTCAGTATGAAAATGCAATCGACGGTACCTTTTCCTTTCTGATAACCGTATTGGAATTTTGATATCGATTTATTCATTTCGCACCATTTAGTTATTCTGTTTAATAATACTTGTGAATGAATCTTTGATATTATATTATTGAGTGTTATTCCTCGATAGTTGTTTGCTGGATCGGGATCGCCGCTTTTATATATTGGTGTGATCTAGCCTAATCCCCAGCTTTCCGGGTACTGTCCGGTTTCAAATATTTTATTAAATATATGTGTCATATGTGGTTTAATAACGTTATATGCAGATTTAATAATTTTAGCAGATATATTATCTGGCCCGCTTGATTTCCCGTTTTGCTGTGTGGACATTGTTTTTTGAATTTCAAATTCTGTAATTGGGGAATCAAGGGTGTCATTTGTTTCGAAAGCGTTTGCATTTTCATAGGTATTGTCAATATTGTATGTGGATACATCACGCATATCGCCACTATACAGATTATTAAAGTGTTCATACATGTCTTTATTATTGATATTGTCTGGTTTGCTGTTATTTTTCTTATAGCATTTTTTATTGTTTTTTCCAAAACTGGCGGGGTTGTGTTTAACAATACTAATACTAAGGTGTTCCTTCCTTAATTTTGTGGCGACATTTTGCCATTCGGCGAATGTCATTGTATTTTGTTCTGTGTTTAATAAAATTCTTTCTGTTTTCATCTGTTATCTATTTATTGAAAGTATTTTTAGCATGGCTGAAATTGGCTTTTGCATTTTTACAATCTGTATAGAACCATTCTGCTTTTTGTTTCTGGTTGCTAGGTTGTTTTGTTAGTATTACTTTTCCAAATAGACATGTGCTGGTTTCTTGTAGGTATTGGGTCATAATACCAATTTTCTTATTGATGCTTATATTTTCATCAAACATTATGTTTAAATTATGACTATTTTCATTAATCAATGTATTAAAATCACTGATTTTACTTTCATTAAATATAATTTTTGTTTCGGTAGTTTTAGAATCAGTATGACTATACTGCTTGTCTTTGGTGTTATCTTTTATAAGAAAACTAAAATATATGGCTGCGTGATCAGAAAATTCTGTCCAGTCTTGAATTTCAAATTCATTACTGAAATTCAAATCAAAAGTGACTTGTTGTAATAACAGATAGTCGGTGACACTGAGTCCTCGTGATGAACTGAATGTGTAATTCCCGTGTTTATCGGCGTTTGCAATAACATGGTTTGTGGTTTTGCACAATGAAATCAAAGCGCTTGGGGAAACCCGTGCATGTTAAAGATGTATTGTCTGGGGATATGTTGTTATCGTCCTCTAAATGTATGTTATATTCTAATATATCTGATAATGATCCAGTCGTAGAGTTTAAATCACCAACAATATATGTGTGGCCTTTTTCTATCTGCTCAAAAAAATCGAAGTCTTTGTCTTTTAAAACTTTTGAAGTTGTAGGTGGAATGTATGTACAACATATATATACATTTTTTATAAAATCGAACATAGATTGGTCTAATTTAAGCCATACTATTCCATAGTTATTTGTTTCTACAACAGATATCTTATTCTTAAACGAATTTTTAAAATAAATGGAAATACCTCCGGCTTGACGACCTTTCGTTATGCCATATGACTTATGTCCATAAATATGTACACTGAAATAGTCATGAATTTCGATGTTAAGTGATTGTTTTTTGTTTGTCCAAGTTTCACTTAAAATCACAAGGTCGTATTCGCCGATAATTTGTAAAAAGTCACAGTCATTTATTTTCCTATTAAGTCCGTTCACATTCCACGAAATATTTTTAAAACATGGCACACTTTTATTAATTATTATTATCCCAGATATTGACTCTAAAATTGTGTTAACATGGTGAAAAGCTACACGTTGGGATCCCAGCTAATTTCACTTTTACTTTCAAGACCATGAAAGCAAGGCTCTGATTGGCTGACTGAAAAATGAGTGAATGATGAGTATGGCATATCAGAGTCAGTGTTAGTATGAGAAATACGATTAACGTTAAATGGAATGCGTACCACCAATATATATACACATGTTTGTAAATCGCCCGCCGCGAAGCGGGAGGAGGTTATAGGAATGCCCTTCGTCCGTCCGTCCGTCCGTCTGTCCGTAACATGTTCGTGTCCGCTCCATATCTCCTATACCCTTTGAAGGATTTTCAGGAAACTTGGCTCAAATGTTTAGGTCATTGTGACGATGTGCAGAAGGTATGAGTCAGTTACGCCGGCTAAGGGTCAAGGTCACACTTGAAGGTCAAATATTCGAGCCTCCACTTCCTTTCCGCTCCATATATCCTATGCCTTTTGAAGGATTTTCATGAAACTTTGCTCAAATGTTTAGGTCATTGAGACGATGTGCAGAAGGCATAGGCCTTTCACGCCAGCTTAAGGTCAAGGTCACACTTGAAAATTAAATTTTTGAGCCTCCATTTTCGTGCCCGTTTTTCGTGTCCGCTCCATATCCCCTATACCCTTTGAAGGATTTTCATGAAACTTGGCTCAAATGTTTGGTCATTGAGACCATCTGCAGAAGGCATAAGCCAGTCACGCCAACTCAAGGTCAAGGTCACACTTGAAGGTTGAATGTTTGAGCCTGTATTTTCATGTCCGTTCTATATCTCATGTGCCCTTTAAAGGATTTTCATGAAACTTGCCTTAAATGTTTATCACATTGAGGCAATGTGAAGAAGGCATGAGGCAGTCTTGCCACCTCAAGGTCAAGGTCACACTTAAAGGCCAAATGTTTGAGCCTCCATTTTCGTGTCAGCTCGATATCTCCTATGCCTTTTAAGGAATTTTCATGAAACTGATTAAGGTCAGTGTGATACTTCAAAGTCACCTTTAAAATCTAATGAAGTATCACGGCGGGGATATAGCTGTCCTTTGGACTGCCTTGTTAGCTATAAAAAGTGGCGGCCGCATAAACTGTTCAATATCTTGGACAAAATTGAGGTTGTATGTTTAATTTATAATTGGCGCCTACACACATTTTTGTGGAATATGAGTCAATTTGATCGTCAATAAACCCTTTCAACTTTTTCTATAATAGTGCATTAACATATATAACTTTATAGACAACTGACATTAATTGTTCAGTCTCTGGTTAAAATAGACCTCCTTCAGACATTATCCTCTTTCTCATCCCCTAAACTTGTTTTTTTTAACAAGCTGCTTCTGATAATAATAAAGCGGACAAAAAGTCCAGCCTAAACTTACAGGAAATTGTGAATGTTCTTAGAATGAATCTGAAGAAAAATACATTTTTATTTTAACTTTATGAATGGGGTCGAATTTTGGCCTCAAATCGACATGAAAAAACAACAACACAATTTTAGACCTTAAAATCCACATCGGATTTTTGTTTGTATTGACTGACTCATTTTAAGACAGTATATCGTTTTCCCTTGATCGTGCATTAAATTAAATTAAATTAAATTAAATTAAATTAAATTAAATTAAATTAAATTAAATTAAATTAAATTAAATTAAATTAAATTAAATTAAATTAAATTAAATTAAATTAAATTAAATTAAATTAAATTAAATTAAATTTAATTAAATTTAATTATTAAATTAATTTAAATTAGTTTAAATTAATTTAAATTAATTTAATTTAATTTAATTTAATTTAATTTAATTTAATTTAAATTTAATTTAATTTAATTTAATTTAATTTAATTTAATTTAATTTAATTTAATTTAATTTAATTTAATTTAATTTAATTTAATTTAATTTAATTTAATTTAATTTAATTTAATTTAATTTAATTTAATTTAATTTAATTTAATTTAATTTAATTTAATTTAATTTAATTTAATTTAATTTAAATTAAATTAAATTAAATTAAATTAAATTGTCTTCATTGGCAACGGTGTTATTCTAAATACAAATTACAATTTGAAAATTAAAAAGACCAACGACAACGTTGTATGTGGTCATGAGAGATCAATAGTATATAGTCTCTTTATGAGTCTTACCAGTAACTATAATAGGCAATGGCTACTTAAATTTTGAGAAAAAAAATGAAAATGATGTGTATTTTCATAGTTGCTGGGGAAAACAATTCAAAATTGAAATACAAATATACGTACTTGAAAGGCTGCAAATCTCTCCAATTGATATTAATAGGATAGCACCGCGTATAAGTAAACCACAAGCATTCAATACTTTCATGAATATATTAATTATTTAATGCGAGATTCACACACTGTATTTTAATAGTACTCAGAGGGTTAACTCGCATGTCCTCCAACCCCTCCCCGGCCACTACCGCAACGTGATAATCGCTTGCCCTCCACCCCTGCCTCACTAACCCCAGGGGGAATTCACATCTTGCTAGGCCGGCTAGCGCAGTGGTTGGCACGCTCGTTTCTCATGTTCCAAGGCGATCGGGGATCAATTCCGGGTCCCGGCAGACGTGAGTTGAGTTAGTGGACAGGTGGGGGTTTTCCCCGGGCACTTCGTTTCCCCCACAGTGCAAAACCACAACAAAATTAAAACATAAGTTAGTAAAAATAAATGGTTGGAAAATGCAGCTTTTATTCGAAATTTGTCCTAACTTTCGATGTGTCTCTAATAAGTAAATTAGGTAGGGGTCCTGGGACACATCCCGGGTCCTTACATAATACAGATTCAAAAGACCTCATGTAAACTTCGAAATACACACACACAAAATCGCGTGATCATCGTCCGCTCCCCATCTTCCCCACGGGATAAATCGACTGACACCCCCTCCTCCCCATAACCCCAGCGGTATTTAGGCCGTGGGTGGTACATGTATTGTATTTCAATGGCGCGTTTAGCTGAATTGCGATTGTGTCAGTCATGAACACGTTAATCAATACTATAATTGTAATATATAGATCCATTACCGGGGTTTTCAACGTTTTTCAGAAGAACTATTTTGCTTTTGAACATTTCGAAATACCGGTAGTCACTTTGCCAATTGGTAAATATGTCCCTTTAATGATAGCACTAATATTTTGTTTATTTTAAACTTTGAACTAGAAAAAAAGAGCTTTCAAACGGGTGGAACATATCTGGCATACCTAGCATAAAGTATTAACGATTTATAGTACTATTTATAATAGTACTATTATAGAAACTGTACCAATGTTCGCAGATTTTCGCGCAATTTAAGTAATACAATAACGCCGTTATCATAACGCAATTAATGCACCAGGTTAAAGACAATTGTATGTTACATAAAATAGGCTATGTCAATAATAATAATTTGACCGTATTGGTCAAATTAAAGTTAAAACCTGCCTGTAAATTGGTCTAGATTCTGATTGGTCAAAGATGAAAATAAGAATAAATTATCGTGATACTTTGTGACATTTGTAGACAAACTCAGATTCTGCATTAAACGCTGTTTACGTGCATTGAATGACATTATTCAACATTGGAAGATAATATAAATTGACAATTAATTATTTTGAATTATGCATGTTCATTTCAGAAATAATTTTCGCATTATCGTTTTTAATCGGCCAATAAACAACGATTTGGAGTTCTGATGCATAGAAATTAAACTACGAGGGCGTTAGCTCGTGTTGTTTAATAGCCGCGCATCAGAACGACAGAGAGTTGTTTATTGGCTGATAAACACCGATAATGCGAAAATTATTTCGATTCTAACATGATTTGACATATTTTTGCAATTGTTATTGGAACTACTTTCTACTATGCTCCGCTCAGAATAGTGACTTCTTATTGTGTTGTTTATTGGATAGTTAAACAGCGATAATTGTGTTCTATATAAAACAAATAGCGAGTATCATGTTAGAATTAAACATATTTTACCAAGATTATGAGTAACTTATAAGCCAGTTTGTCAGAGGCAGTTCACAGTGCCCTTACATTTATAATAACTTGAACGCGGCTTCGAATGCAGGTATTTAACTCATGATATATTGAACCCATGGGGACATGCATTTCTATTCAATTTTGTTGATATGAAAAGTGTTTTTCAATACAACCAGCAAAATTAATTCATGATTGAATGTGCATGAAACATTGGCACAAACCAAGCCATCAAACGATAGTTACTGTTATGCTCGTATAATTATAATGTACATTATGCCTCTGTAGGACCATATTTTTCACAAATCATATATTTCACATCTGTAAGAAATAGGATCTCATGCTTCACAGGAGTAATCATTGAGATCTTATTCTTCACACATCTCAATCTTATTCTTTACATTTTCTGTGAAGTTTGTAATCGTATCCAGTTTTAGATATGCAATGAAATCATATTCTTCTGTGATCCTCACGCATACCTCGTTTTGGGCCAATCACATTCTTCACACTTGAAAATGTGACAAATGATATCCTATTCTACCCAGGTGTGTGAAAAATATGATTGTGAACAATATGATCCTACATGCTTTTGCACTCTAAACCAACTACGAAACTTTGTCGATAAACAAATATTAAGAAAACAGCGAAAGCAGTCAAATGCGTTTTCCATGTAGAGAAATGCACTCGTATTAGGTTATATCAATCTTGTTTAAAATTAGTCGTCTCTTGATACTCAAAAAATCGAATTTGTTAACGCTGAACACCAAATAAACCCTGAAAATGGGGTTTGTGGAGTGGGCGAAACGTAGACTGGCCTTACATAATTGCATCCCTTTCCGGTTTTAATTTCTCCGCCAGCCATTCGTAAAAAAAAGCTCGATTTTCAATCAGGCAACTCAATCGTGCAATGTCAAACCTAATGTCGAATGTCACAATACCATTTGCATTCTAATGGTATAGTTATTTTGGGTTTTGTGAGACATTACGCAAAAGTCGGTATTTGTAGGTGTAAAGTACATAATATTTAAAAGATAGCTGTAACCGCGGGAATTTGTGTTACTTTCAACATTATGTTCATTTGCAATCGTTGTGGTTGTTCCCTGTTGTTGCTGATAAATGTTTATGCCCCCTCCATTACGCTGGTATGTTGTCGAAGCCATGTTTATTGCTTATTAATAATGATTTTGCAAATGATAAACCTTAAAAATGACCGTTGCAAAATAATATTAAAATATCCAAAGAATTAACGTCTCGCTAAATGGATTCAATTATACGACGCCATGACAACGTTAAAACTCCACAAGTTATCTCCCCTATCATGTTGTTCTTGATTAATATTTCATAGCAAGGGAGATCACCGTGAGAATTTAGGAAACTATCAGTCTCTTTCCTTGCAGAGTTGTCGGTCCTAACGAAGTCCTCCATGGACCGGTAACTTTGAGCAAATTTTCGGTGTTAGTTCGTAATGCACCTATCAATCTTTGTCTCAAAGGGGGGGGGAGGGGGTGGCGGGCTTACTCAGGGGAATTTGACTAATTTTTTTTTTTTTTTTTTGGGGGGGGGGTCTATTTCCCCACTCTTGACCCAAGCATTTTCGTCTAAATCCCGACAGTGGGAGATGCTTGGAGTATCAAATGACTAGGGTGGGCGCACAATATTACCGGGATCTAAAAGTCCATTTCCCGGGATCTGGTATCATTCCGAGTTAAAATTACCGCCTTGCAGGAATCGCTTTCAGTCTAAAGTCCCGTATATCCCCGCCGCTCCCTCACTCCTGGGAGAAAATATTGATAGGTACATAACATCCCTTAACGACAATGAAGATTATTTACACGTTAGAACTCTGTCGAGCATAATTCAAATAATTGATTAAGTTGGGCAACAGTTACACGAATGAGATTAGGTTTCTCACATGAACAAGTGTTCACACAGTTCGCACGGAAATGTACGTCGACGTTGGATCCACGCGTGTAACGCCTGGTCAGTTGATCTAAAAACACTATAGAGAATGAATTAGAAATGAATTATTCCATAACGGGATATATTTCATGGATCAGAGTTATCCTTGAATTGAGAAACCCAACAGTGGATTATCATAGAGTTAATTCTCGAATTATTCTCGTATAAGGTAAAGAAACTGGGCAACGGTTAAGTCTATTAAAATTCCCGCTAGTGACCGCCTCCGTCTTAATGTTTTGATTAAATAACAACACAGTGATGTCCCCTGCCACGCTGTTTTGACACATTTCCCAAACTCCTAGTTATAAGCAGCATCCTTGCCAGATCGCTTCGCAGATCAATGCGTAGGAGTTATCTAATCTGACCACAGTGATTTCCCTTGCTGGTTTTTTGAGGATTATAACTCCCCAGGGTTATCTCCCCTAGACGCAGTATTTATTCCGATAGATGGGGAGATCACTGTGATAAGTTTATGTAGAAAAATTTAGCGCACCAGGAACAGTTTAAGGAACACAAATAATGGCAGATTTTTGCTTCCATATAAAACTGACATAAACAATAAACCCTATAATTGAATTATACATGATGGTGGTTGTAACAGTGGTAGGATTTATTGTTTGCGTCATTTATTGATTCTAACATGACTCGCGCAGTTATCTATAGACGAAGAACAAGATTCGCCGTTGTTAAAATACATGTACTAATAAACAACCCGATAAAATAGTTCCAAAACTGTAAAATATAGTTCGCATTGTAATTGCAGAAAATGTTCACATGTCATGTTAGAATCGATATAATTTTCGCATTCTCGTTGTTTATCGGCTAATAAACATCGATTTGTTGTTCTGATGCAGTATATTAATTGATTTTAAGGTTCAAATCATACGCATCTGAACTCCAAATCGTTGTTTATTAGCCGATACACAATTCTAAATCGAAAATTAAATATTTGCACCGGTAATGTAATAGCGATATAAAAGTAGTTACATGAAAATATGAAAATTAATAAATTAATATTTCTGTACAATGAACTTCAATTCATTGTTATCATTTATTTAACAGTGTATACTAGGTTTTGAATATGTGATATAAAATTTACAAATCACGGTGTCTGACAGCTAAGTTAGAAGTTTAGAGTAGTCCTCATAAGAGTGTCCTGCCTTCTCTGCGAAAGGCTAAGGATATAGGCCTGTATATACCTTTGTGCCCGGATATAGTTTTTGGAGTGTGAGGGGCGGAAATTCAGTACCTACCTATATATCAGTACCTATATATTTTATTCACTTATTTGTTTATATTGTGTTTTTAAAAATTATTATAATTATCACCATCATTATCATTCTTCTTCTTCTTATTATTATTATTATTATTATCATTATTATTATTATCATTATTATTATTATCATCATTATTATTATCATCATTATTATTATTATCATCATTATTATTATTATCATTATTATTATTATCATCATTATTATTATCATCATTATTATTATTATCATTATTATTATTATTATCATTATTATTATTATCAGTATTATTATCATCATTATTATTATCATCATTATTATTATTATCATCATTATTATTATTATCATTATTATTATTATTATCATCATTATTATTATTATCATCATTATTATTATCATCATTATTATTATTATCATTATTATTATTATCATCATTATTATTATCATCATCATTATTATTATTATCAATATTATTATTATCATCATTATTATTATCATCATTATTATTATTATCATTATTATTATTATCATTATTATTATTTTTATTATCATTATTATTATTATCATCATTATTATTATCATCATTATTATTATTATCATTATTATTATCATTATTATTATCATCATCATTATTATTATCATCATTATTATTATTATCATTATTATTATTATCATCATAATTTATTGTTGATTTCCTAAATGACAACTGTTCAAAGTACGCTTGTCACCATTACAATATGTAACTAACAATCCCAGGGAATCCCTCGATAATGTTGCAGAACTTCAGGTCTAACCCTTTTTTCCAATATGTACTTATGGTAAAACATGATTGTTTGTAATTTTGTCAGTATTTTAGAAATAAAATATGTTTAAATCAGTACCTACCAATGTAAACATGTCGATTATAATAGTTGGCAAAACAGCAGCAGTTATATTGCGTGATATCATTGCGCAGATTTAGTGAAACATAACACCATAAGAAAGCTGCCAAAACATCCATCATTCTTTGCTGAGGAAAACGTCTTAGGTTATTGTGGTTAATTTTTTTTTAGAATTGTAGACAATTTTACGGGTGGCGTAGGCCGCTTTCACACCCCCCCCCCCTCTAAATTTGCATAGAGACTTTATTTTTGTACACAACAGTATTTTGTGAATAACCGACTATGTTGTAGTACGATGATGAGGGTTGTAGCTGTGTATGTATTATACAGTGTATATGCATTGGAAATACTTTATATTATGCTCCGCTCAGAATTGGGACTTCTTTTTTTGTTGTTTATTGGGTAGTTTGACAACGATAATTGTGTTCTTTGTATATAGAAAACATAGCGAGTATCATGTTAGAATGAACACTAATAAAAAAATACCCGTTGTCGCTTGTCATTACCGCATTCGTCATCATCATTATCACACCATCATAATACCGCCATCATCATCATGATCATCACCGCCATCATCATCATCATCATCATCACTGGAAAGGTCTGTGTAATTGTCGTCATACCTATATAATCACCACCATCATGATCAGCAGCTGTTGCAGCATCACCATCAACACCACTACCACCACCACCATCGCCATCATCATTGTCATTATAGAACACAGCGTCCATATTATTTATGTATATATATTTTTATACATATGGCAAAACAACTAAAACAACAATAAAAACACATTTGAAGTTGCATTTATTCCCGCATCACTGGCACAGTATTTACTTTAGTTGTTTATATCAACTGTGAAGGCAAGTGTCCTATGTGCCTGTTAAGACCAATGGACATAATGCACATACATAGTAAACACATACGAAATTTCTAATGGACTAATGGACGGTGGTCCTCTTAAGGAAAAATATCAGTCTATTCATAAAGACAGGGTGGTAATTTACACAAAATGTCCATGCTTTTCATGAATCACTGTACATCTAGCAGTAATATCAATTGTCATTAACTGGACAAGTCATTCTGAGGGCCGTCGGAAACAAACCCCTAATCACTTGGTGTACCAATGCCTTTATGCTTGACAACACACTAGTATAGGTTTATTAGAAGACCCTCAAAATTGAAATACTTTACTAACCACAATAATGGGATTTCTCCATGCGAAAATCATGCATGGAAACTTCATTCCTTTTACGGGAATCTAGGATATCAGATGTCTAACATATTATCATCCGAGATACACATTTGACCTACGATGTGATTTGATTGATAAAGTGTTTAGCCATTCAGAAAATGTAGGATTTAATTGTTTTATAGAGATGCGTTGTAAAAATATAAGATACTGTCAATGGTGTTTGTCGAAGTTTGACCTAAGTAGGCGTGGTTATAAATCCCATAGTGTAAGGCCAATTGGTGGAACTCAAACCAAGTTTGACCTAAGTAGGCGTGGTAATAAATCCCATCGCGTAAGGTCAGTTGGCGGAACCCAAAACGAAGTTTGACCTAAGTAGGCGTGGTTATGAATCCCATTGCATAAGGTCAGTTGGCGGAACTCAAACCAAGTTTGACCTAAGTAGGCGTGATTCTGAATCCCATTGCGTAAGGTCAGTTGGCGGAACTCAAACGAAGTTTGACCTAAGTAGGCGTGGTTCTGAATCCCATTGCGTAGGTCAGTTGGCGGAACTCAAAATGAAGTTTGACCTAAGTTGGCGTGGTTATGAATCCAATTGCGTAAGGTCAGTTAGCAAAATTCAAACAAAGTTTGACCTAAGTAGGCGTGGTTATAAATCCCATAGCGTAAGGTCAGTTGGCGGAACTCAAAACGAAGTTTGACCTAAGTAGGCGTGGTTATGAATCCCATTGCGTAAGGTCAGTTGGCAGAACTCAAACAAAGTTTGACCTAAGTAGGCGTGGTTATGAATCCCATTGCGTAAGGTCAGTTAGCAAAACTCAAACAATGTTTGACCTAAGTAGGCGTGGGGTTATAAATCCCATTGCGCAAGGTCAGTTAGCAAAACTCAAACAAAGTTTGACCTAAGTAGGCGTGGTTATAAATCCCATAGCGTAAGGCCAGTTAGCAAAACTAAAACAAAGTTTGACCTAAGTAGGCGTGGTTATAAATCCCATTGCGAAAGGTCAGTTAGCAAAACTCAAACAAAGTTTGACCTAAGTAGGCGTGGTTATAAATCCCATTGCGCAAGGTCAGTTAGCAAAACTCAAACAAAGTTTGACCTAAGTAGGCGTGGTTATAAATCCCATAGCGCAAGGTCAGTTGGCGGAACTCAAAACAAAGTTTGACCTGAGTAGGCGCGGTTATAAATCCCACAGCGTAAGGTCAATTGGTGGAACTCAAACCAAGTTTGACCTAAGTAGGCGTGGTTATAAATCCCATAGCGTAAGGTCAGTTGGCGGAACTCAAAACGAAGTTTGACCTAAGTAGGCGTGGTTATGTATCCCATTGCGTAAGGTCAGTTGGCGGAACTCAAACCAAGTTTGACCTAAGTAGGCGTGGTTATAAATCCCATAGCGTAAGGTCAGTTGGCGGAACTCCAAACGAAGTTTGACCTAAGTAGGCGTGGTTATGTATCCCATTGCGTAAGGTCAGTTGGCGGAACTCAAACCAAGTTTGACCTAAGTAGGCGTGGTTATGAATCCCATTGCGTAAGGTCAGTTGGTGGAACTCAAACCAAGTTTGACCTAAGTAGGCGTGGTTATGAATCCCATTGCGTAAGGTCAGTTAGCAAAACTCAAACAATGTTTGACTTAAGTAGGCGTCGTTATAAATCCCATAGCGCAAGGTCAGTTGGCAAACTCAAAGTGTAAAGGCATAAAGGCTGACATCTGCATCATCTGAGTAAAGTAACATTCCAAGTATTGCATTAGATAAGGAAAACTGAACACTTCAAGTTATTGCAGTACTTAAATGCTTTATGTACATCCAACAAAGCAAAATTGACATAAAATATGTGATCATTTTAAAATTTAATGATTATACTGTTTTAAGTAATAATGAAGAGTAAATGAGTCACATACTTAGATGATTTGTCATAAAATAGCACCTAGCTACATAACACAACTTGATGAACTAAATAAAATGCAAGCGTGGCAAAATTGTGGCAGTCTTTTGCTAAAACTGCACACATCTACTCTTCCACAAAACCAGGATTTTGACAAATTTATCAAAGAGGTAATCAAACACTGAACTATAAGTTTGGCATAAGGAACATTTTAGTTGGTTTTGATGCGTTTCATTTTGATTGTAACTATTATTTCAGAATAATTCCTGAGAAGAAATGAAAAAATGTACTTTTTTCCAATATGTACTTATGGTAAAACGTGATTGTTTGTAATTTTGTCAGTATTTTAGAAATAAAATATGTTTAAATCAGTACCTACCAATGTAAACATGTCGATTATAATAGTTGGCAAAACAGCGGCAGTTATATTGCGCGATATCATTGCGCAGATTTAGTGAAACATAACACCATAAGAAAGCTGCCAAAACATCCATCATTCTTTGCTGAGGAGAACGTCTTAGGTTATTGTGGTTAATATTTTTTTAGAATTTTAGACAATTTTACGGGTGGCGTAGGCCGCTTTCACACCCCACCCCCTCTAAATTTGCATAGTGACTTTATTTTTGCACACAACAGTATTTTGTGAATAACCGACAATGTTGTAGTACGATGATGAGGGCTGTAACTGTGTATGTATTATACAGTATATATGCATTACTACTTTATATTATGCTCCGCTCAGAATTGGGACTTCTTTTTTTGTTGTTTATTGGGTAGTTTGACAACGATAATTGTGTTCTTTGTATATAGAAAACATAGCGATTATCATGTTAGAATGAACATTAATTAAAAAATACCCGTTGTCGCTTGTCATTACCGCATTCGTCATCATCATTATCACACCATCATCATCACCGCCATCATCATCATAATACCGCCATCATCATCATCATCATCACAAGAAAGGTCTGTGTAATTGTCCTCATACCTATATAATCACCACCATCATGACCAGCAGCTGTTGCAGCATCACCATCAACACCACTACCACCACCACCATCGCCATCATCATTGTCATTATAGAACACAGCGTCCATATTATTTATGTATATATATTTTTATACATATGGCAAAACAACTAAAACAACAATACAAACACATTTGAAGTTGCATTTATTCCCGCATCACTGGCACAGTATTTACTTTAGTTGTTTATATCAACTGTGATGGCAAGTGTCCTATGTACCTGTTAAGACCAATGGACATAATGCACATACATAGTAAACACATACGAAATTTCTAATGGACTAATGGACGGTGGTCCTCTTAAGGAAAAATATCAGTCTATTCATAAATACAGGGTGGTAATTTACACAAAATGTCCATGCTTTTCATGAATCACTGTACATCTAGCAGTAATATCAATTGTCATTAACTGGACAAGTCATTCTGAGGGCCGTCGGAAACAAACCCCTAATCACTTGGTGTACCAATGCCTTTATGCTTGACAACACACTAGTATAGGTTTATTAGAAGACCCTCAAAATTGAAATACTTTACTAACCACAATAATGGGATTTCTCCATGCGAAAATCATGCATGGAAACTTCATTCCTTTTACGGGAATCTAGGATATCAGATGTCTAACGTATTATCATCCGAGATACACATTTGACCTACGATGTGATTTGATTGATAAAGTGTTTAGCCATTCAGAAAATGTAGGACTTAATTGTTTTATAGAGATGCGTTGTAAAAATATAAGATACTGTCAATGGTGTTTGTCGAAGTTTGACCTAAGTAGGCGTGGTTATAAATCCCATAGTGTAAGGCCAATTGGTGGAACTCAAACCAAGTTTGACCTAAGTAGGCGTGGTAATAAATCCCATAGCGTAAGGTCAGTTGGCGGAACCCAAAACGAAGTTTGACCTAAGTAGGCGTGGTTATGAATCCCATTGCATAAGGTCAGTTGGCGGAACTCAAACCAAGTTTGACCTAAGTAGGCGTGATTCTGAATCCCATTGCGTAAGGTCAGTTGGCGGAACTCAAACGAAGTTTGACCTAAGTAGGCGTGGTTCTGAATCCCATTGCGTAGGTCAGTTGGCGGAACTCAAAACGAAGTTTGACCTAAGTTGGCGTGGTTATGAATCCAATTGCATAAGGTCAGTTAGCAAAATTCAAACAAAGTTTGACCTAAGTAGGCGTGGTTATAAATCCCATAGCGTAAGGTCAGTTGGCGGAACTCAAAACGAAGTTTGACCTAAGTAGGCGTGGTTATGAATCCCATTGCGTAAGGTCAGTTGGCAGAACTCAAACCAAGTTTGACCTAAGTAGGCGTGGTTATGAATCCCATTGCGTAAGGTCAGTTAGCAAAACTCAAACAAAGTTTGACCTAAGTAGGCGTGGGGTTATAAATCCCATTGCGCAAGGTCAGTTAGCAAAACTCAAACAAAGTTTGACCTAAGTAGGCGTGGTTATAAATCCCATAGCGTAAGGCCAGTTAGCAAAACTAAAACAAAGTTTGACCTAAGTAGGCGTGGTTATAAATCCCATTGCGAAAGGTCAGTTAGCAAAACTCAAACAAAGTTTGACCTAAGTAGGCGTGGTTATAAATCCCATTGCGCAAGGTCAGTTAGCAAAACTCAAACAAAGTTTGACCTAAGTAGGCGTGGTTATAAATCCCATAGCGCAAGGTCAGTTGGAGGAACTCAAAACAAAGTTTGACCTGAGTAGGCGTGGTTATAAATCCCACAGCGTAAGGTCAATTGGTGGAACTCAAACCAAGTTTGACCTAAGTAGGCGTGGTTATAAATCCCATAGCGTAAGGTCAGTTGGCGGAACTCAAAAAACGAAGTTTGACCTAAGTAGGCGTGGTTATGTATCCCATTGCGTAAGGTCAGTTGGCGGAACTCAAACCAAGTTTGACCTAAGTAGGCGTGGTTATAAATCCCATAGCGTAAGGTCAGTTGGCGGAACTCAAAACGAAGTTTGACCTAAGTAGGCGTGGTTATGTATCCCATTGCGTAAGGTCAGTTGGCGGAACTCAAACCAAGTTTGACCTAAGTAGGCATGGTTATGAATCCCATTGCGTAAGGTCAGTTGGTGGAACTCAAACCAAGTTTGACCTAAGTAGGCGTGGTTATGAATCCCATTGCGTAAGGTCAGTTAGCAAAACTCAAACAATGTTTGACTTAAGTAGGCGTCGTTATAAATCCCATAGCGCAAGGTCAGTTGGCAAACTCAAAGTGTAAAGGCATAAAAGCTGACATCTGCATCATCTGAGTAAAGTAACATTCCAAGTATTGCATTAGATAAGGAAAACTGAACACTTCAAGTTATTGCAGTACTTAAATGCTTTATGTACATCCAACAAAGCAAAATTGACATAAAATATGTGATCATTTTAAAAGTTAATGATTATACGGTTTTAAGTAATAACGAAGAGTAAATGAGTCACATACTTAGATGATTTGTCATAAAATAGCACCTAGCTACATAACACAACTTGATGAACTAAATAAAATGCAAGCGTAGCAAAATTGTGGCAGTCTTTTGCTAAAACTGCAGACATCTACTCTTCCACAAAACCAGGATTTTGACAAATTTATCAAAGAGGTAATCAAACACTGAACTATAAGTTTGGCATAAGGAACATTTTAGTTGGTTTTGATGTGTTTCATTTTGATTGTAACTATTATTTCAGAATAATTCCTGAGAAGAAATGAAAAAATGTACTTTGCAACACTATTTGAACTTGTTTACAACATTTCAGAAACAAAAATGTCCTTAAAGCATGAATTTTCTTAAGAAAAAGAGTGGAAATTAAGATCATATTATGAAACTTTACCCTGAGGATTATTTTATGAAAACAGTTTGGTAACAGACATGAACAGATCTGAAAATAGGAAGTTATTAACAATAAAGTGCTTAATATAGTGGACATGAAAGAAAGAAAGACATCAATTCCTAAAATAGAGAATATCATTAATATGTGCAACATTTAGTTTTATTGATTAGCTGTTAAAATGACAAGCACGATGGTGAAAGGTCACTGTACAAGAAGTACTTTAGTAAAACATGCCACTATGTTTGGTGGCTATTGGCAACAAGGGATCTGAAAGTCATGGAAAATGGGCTTTGTCTGGAAAAATCATGGAATCTTTATCATTTGGATTTTATCATTGAAAAGTAATGGAATTTCCAAAAATTGTCATGGGACATTATTTTTATTGCTGTCTGAAAGTGCATAAACTGATCCATTGAAATATAATCAAACACAAGGCTTGTCACAGGATGTGAGGTATGCCCCCCCAAGCATATGCTTGTCAGAGGCAGGCAACACAATGTCAGGTACACGTTGGCAAAAATGACGCTTCCTACAATGAGAGTTATTGTCCTTGTACTCTGCACTTCCTCTCAACATCCTCTATCATATATGTTGTTTTATTTTCAATAACTTCAATACTAATGGAGTTATGCACTGCACAAGAAAATTTACTGAAGGGCAATAACTGCATAAATATTGAAGAAGAGTTGTGGTCCTTGTACTCTGCACTTCCTCTCACTGTCCTCTATCTTTATATGAAGTTTCATTTGAATCCCTTCAATACTAATGGAGTTATGCTCTGCACAAAAAATAATGCTTCACATAAGAAAGTAAAATAAAAGCAAATACTCCGTAAATATTCAAGAAAGAGTTATGGTCCTTGAACTCTGCACTTTCTCTCACTGTCCTCTATCTTTATATGAAGTTTTATTTGAATCCCTTCAATATTAATGGAGTTACATTCCGCACAAAAAATAATGTTTCACATTAGAAAATAAAACAAACGGCAATTACTCCGTAAATATTGAAGAAAGAGTTGTGGTCCTTGCGCTCTGCTCTTCCTCTCATTGTCCTCAATAATTATATGAAGTTTCATTGTATCCCATCAATACTAATGGAGTTATGCTCTGCACAAGACAATCAAACAAAGTGCAATAACTCCATAAATATTGAAGAAAGAGTAATGGTCCTTGTGCTCTGCACTTCTTCTCATTGTCCTCTATCATTATATGAAGTTTAATTTGAATGCCTTCAATACTAATGGTGTTATGCTCCGCACAAGAAAATCAATACATCACATAAGGAAATACAACAAACGGCAATAATTCCGTAAATATTGAAGAAAGAGTTGTGGTCCTTGTGCTCTGCACTTTCTCTCATTGTCCTCTATCATTATATGAAGTTACATTTGAATCCCTTTCATACTAATGGAGTTATGCTCCGCACAAGAAAATAAAGCAAAGGGCAATAACTCTGTAAATATTGAAGAAAGAGTTTAGGTCCTTATAATCAGCACTTCCTCAATTGTCCTCTATCATAACATGAAGTTTCATTTGAATCCCTTCAATACTAATGGAGTTATGCTGTGCACAAGAAGCGTGACGGACAGACTTACAGACGGACGGAAGATGTGATTACTATATGCCCCCAAAGTTTCCTTAAAAAAACTAAAATCAAGAGCGTAATGATGGACAGACATGTATGGCAGCGCTACAGGCAATTCTATTCTATTCTACAGGGCGCGATTCAGCCTAGATAAAGAATTTTATTACGTAAATCAAATAAAATGTGGATATCAGTGTACTATTTTGACTTTAGTAAGTTTGGATTGGATTGTATAACAGAAAAGTGAGTTATGTCATGGAAAAGTCATGGAATTTTGGTTTCATCAATTTGTATGAACCCTGTGGCACAAAACTCGCTTGAATATATGCTCATATTACCAACATGTTATGAAAAATTAAAACAATGGTACTGATCAGAACAAGGCAAAGACTAAATAAACAAGAGATGTTTGTAAAACATGTATGTCCCCCGACTTGCAGCCTTTGTTCATCAAAGAAGTGTACTGTTTCTGAAAAATCTAAGCTGAGACATGTTAACCATTACCTTGATAGGAGTTGTCTTCTCTGCAAGAGCATTCTTCCTATCAAATTTGACGACTCGACCCAAGTATTCAGTAATTATCACTATGTAATAGGTCATCTACTCAAACTGACCATTGTACCTATATAGTTTGAGGACCATGTACCAATGGTTCATCTGTTATTAAGTGGAAATGTTTGTTTTTTTACAAGCCCCTGTGACCTTGACCTTTGATCTCTTGATCTCAAAATCGATAGGGGTCTTCCTTCCCTCAAGACTAAACAGCATACTAATTTATATGATCCCAGGGTAAAGCGTTCTCTAGATATGGTGTGGAAATGGTTTTCATGTTACAAGCCCCTGTGACCTTGACCTCTGACTGGTTGACCTCAAAATCAATAGGCTTCTTCCTTTCCTCCCGAGTAACCAGCATACCAACTTGGATGATCGGAGGCCAAAGCGTATTCTACATATCATGTGGAAACGAAATGGTCTACAGAGGAAACAGTTTTTATGTTACAAGCCTGTCACCTTGACCTTTGACCTGTTGACCTCAAAATTGATAGGCGTCGTCCTTTCCTCCCAAGTAACCAGCATACCAACTTCAATGATCGTAGGTCAAAGCATTCTCTAGATATCGTGCGGAAACAAATTTCATGTTACAAGCCCCTGTGACTTTGCCCTTTGACCTGTTGACCTAAAAATCAATAGGCGTCTTCCTTTCCTCCCAAGTAACCAGCATACCAACTTAAATGATCGTAGGTCAAAGCGTTCTCTAGATATCGTGCGGAAACGAAATGGTCTACAGACAGACCGACCATCCGACCGACAGATGCAAAGCAATGTACCCCCACTTCTTCGAAGGGGGGCATAAATATCAAAAGCACATTATTACAGAAAATACAGTGAGATTTGAGCAGATCAAAAGCAAGAAAGAACACCAAATGTGTGTTTCCAAATATATGCAAATCTTAAAAACGTTCACATGTATAAGCAATGTACAGAATGTGGCTGGATTTAGAGTAAACAAAATGACACATTATATGTGGCAAGAGTAAGTGTAAACAAAATGAGACAATACATATGGCTGGATTAATTGTAAACAAATGGCACAAAGTATATTAATTTTGGTTCTAACTTTTACCAGAAGGGGTATATGGATCAGTTTTAAATAATTTCAGAAATGTTAGTAGCCACTGTCTATTAAAGGTACTTGTAACATTAACATACATGTAGTATCAAACGGGTAACTTGTTAGTTCTAAACAGACCAATTAAACTGAATGCATCTCAGTTTATAAACTGCTACCTTTTTTCACAGACTTTGTCTTCAACAATTTTAGACTTACTTCAAGAACACGAGTTTACCAAAATCAAGAATAAATCTTAAAAGAGCAATTATCAGTAAATAACTACTACAAGAATTATGTAACAAACATATCAGGAGCTATCACAATAAAATCTTCTTTCCAATGCGTATATAAAATTGTGACTAGAAAACAATGCAAACCAAACCTAGATGTTAAAACAAGTAAGCTTGCATATCAGCAGCTGCAAAGTGAATTTATAGAGATATAATTATTGTACAATCAATACCTTCATACCTCTGACATTCCACAATCAGTCTTGAATAACCAACAATCACACAGGGTCTTAAATCATCAACAATCATGGTCTTGAATAATCAACAATCATACAGGGTCTTGAAATATCAACAATCATACAGGGTCTTGAAATATCAGCAATCATGGTCTTGAATAATCAACAATCATACAGGGTCTTGACACACTAACACTCACTCAGATCTTGACTAATCAACAATCTTTCAGATCTTTGCTAATCAACAATCACTCACATCTTGCCTAATCAACAATCACTCAGATCTCATCAACAATCACTCTGCTCTTTACTAAAATCAACAATCACTCAGATCTTTACTAATCAACAATAACTCAGATCTCATCAACAATCACCCTGCTCTTTACTAATCAACAATCACTCAGATCTCATCAACAATCACTCTGCACTTTACTAATCAACAATCACTCAGATCTTGACTAATCAACAATCACTCTGCACTTTACTAATCAACAATCACTCAGATCTTGACTAATCAACAATCACTCTGCTCTTTACTAATCAACAATCACTCTGCTCTTTACTAATCAACAATCACTCTGCTCTTTACTAATCAACAATCACTCTGCACTTGACTAATCAACAATCACTCAGCTCTTTACTAATCAACAATCACTCTGCTCTTTACTAATCAACAATCACTCTGCTCTTTACTAATCAACAATCACTCTGCTCTTTATTAATCAACAATCACTCACATCTTGACTAATCAACAATCACTCAGATCTTGACTAATCAACAATCACTCACATCTTGACTAATCAACAATCACTCACATCTTGACTAATCAACAATCACTCACATCTTGACTAATCAACAATCACTCTGCTCTTTACTAATCAACAATCACTCTGCTCTTTACTAATCAACAATCACTCTGCTCTTTACTAATCAACAATTACTCTGCTCTTTACTAATCAACAATCACTCACATCTTGCCTAATCAACAATCACTCAGATCTCATCAACAATCACTCTGCTCTTTACTAATCAACAATCACTCTGCTCTTTACTAATCAACAATCACACAGGGTCTTGAAATATCAACAATCACACAGGGTCTTGAAATATCAACAATCACACAGGGTCTTGAAATATCAACAATCACACAGGGTCTTAACTAATCAACAATCACACAGAGTCTTGACAAATCAACTATTACACAGGGTCTTGAAAAATCGACAATCACATCTGTACTAATCAAAAATCACACAGGGTCTTGACTAATCACATGGGGTCTTGACACATAAACAATCACACAGGGTCTTGACTTATCGACAATCACACAGAGTCTTGAAACACCAACAATCACAAAAGGTCTTGACTAATAAACAATCACATGGGTTCTTGACACATCAACAATCACACAGCATCTTGACTAATCAACAATCACACAGGGTCTTGACTAATCAAAAATCACACAGGGTCTTGAAACTTCAACAATAACACAGGGTCTTGAAACATAATCAAGCACACAGGGTCTTGAAACATCAACAGTCACACAGGGACTTGAAACATGAACAATCACAAAGGGTCTTAGAACATCTACAATCACATAGGGACTTGACACATCAACAATCACACAGGGTCTTAACTTACCAACAATCACTCCGGGTCTTGAAACATCAACAATCACACAGGGTCTTGACACATCAACAATCACACAGGGTCTTGACACATCAACAATCACACAGGGTCTTGACTAATCAACAATCACACGGGTTCTTGACTAATCAACAATCACACAGGGTTTTGACTTATTAACAATCACACAGTTCTTGAATAATCAACAATCAAACAGGGTCTTGACACCTCAACAATCACAAAGGGTCTTGGCACATCAACAATCACACAGGGTCTTGACACATCAACAATCACACAGGGTCTTGAAACATTAACAATTACACAAGGTCTTAACTTACCAACAATCACTTCGGGTCTTGACAAATCAACAATCACACAGGATCATGAAACATCAACAACCACACAGTGTCTTGAAACATCAACAATCACAAAGGGTCTTGGCACATCAACAATCACACAGGGTCTTGGCACATCAACAATCACACAGGGTCTTGAAACATCAACAATCACAGAGAGTCATGACACATCAACTATCACACAGGTTCATGACTAATAATCATTCAGGGTCTTGACTAACCAACAATCACACACGGTCTTGAAACATAAACAATCACACAAGTCAGAACCTAATTCACACAGCAATAATCTCACTGGATAATAACCAAGACCGAAATCAAATACTATCAAAAACAGCCATTTGTTTGGCTCAAAAATAACATTACACAGGAATTCACTTGGACAGGAACATTAAATAGATCAACTCTAGAAATAAGCACAAAAAACTTTGAGACAATTGAAACAGAAATCTTAAAACTATGAGATTACTATTTATCAAATTTACTAAATAATACTGGTGTATACAAAACACATTCAATTTCTTTTAAGGTAGAAATCACTTTTGGAAAAAGAACCATTCCATTTAGGGCGTATCATAACAAGTTAAGACATTCTAACAATATTAGACATTGCCATCATTCAATCTTAAAGCAATTATTATATAAAACACATTACATTGAATATACTTGTACACAATTATTTTATTTATAGCATTGAGACAACAGAAAAAATCATACATAGAAATACTCATACAGTGTATCTACATATAAATGTATCTACAAATACAATTTCACTCAGAAAAAAAAAAATAAGTACAAAAAACACAAAGCACCTTTACACAGCCAACAGCTATAACTTATCTACAAAACTTTGAATTGCAACTTGATTTGGCAACATTTTGACAACAACGAATACTGTAATCTCATCCAGTTTTGGCGAATATCACAAAATCCCAGTCCCCCGTGTTTTCCCTAAGAAAATACTAAAATGCCAGGATTACATCATAACTCATCTTGGAAATGACTTGTTACTTCAATTTCATTTCCCTTTGGACCCTTTGCCTCATTTTCCTCAAATTGCTCATTTGGGTTTATTTCATGCACTGGAGCCTTCTGTGGCTCTTCAGCCATATTGTGATCCGTCTTCTCCGTGATCAGACTGGACCATTCCGTGTCGGAGATGTAATTTGGCTCCCCAAGATAGTGGGTGGGGTAGATGAGCAACGGTTCGGAGGATAGTGCGATCAGATCTCGGGGATCAAACGGTTCCTTCCAGGAATCCCTAATAAAAATAGACATAGTTATCTTATTTTTAATGCAGAACATGGCATTTATGCTTCACATGAACAGGCTCAAAAGGCAGCATTCTGTAAATATTTTTGAAGAATAAGGAAAATAAATATTAGATACTAAAAAATAAAATCTGTGCACATGTTATTTCAACATACAACATATAATAAACCTATCAATTTCTATTTTTATTTTGAAGGAAATGGGAAAATTGAAGAAAGAGTGAGTGCATTTAAACTTAGTTGTTATAAACATTTCATTTTGTCTTTTTCTATCTGGGAGTACCCCACTGTAAGATACTAACTTGGGATGTTTATTAAACATGACAGGCAGATACTAACTCTGGATGTTTATCAAACATGACAGGCAGATACTAACTCTGGATGTTTATCAAACATGACAGGCAGATACAAACTGAAAATGTTTATCAAACATGACAGGCAGATACTAAGTCTGGATGTTTATCAAACATGACAGGCAGATACTAACTCTGGATGTTTATCAAACATGACAGGCAGATACTAACTTTGGATGTTTATCAAACATGACAGGCAGATACTAACTTTGGATGTTTATCAAACATGACAGGCAGATACCAACTTTGGATGTTTATCAAACATGACAGGCAGATACTAAGTCTGGATGTTTATCAAACATGACAGGCAGATACTAACTCTGGATGTTTATCAAACATGACAGGCAGATACTAACTCTGGATGCTTATCAAACATGACAGGCAGATACGAACTGAAAATGTTTCTCAAACATGACAGGCAGATACTAACTCTGGATGTATATCAAACATGACAGGCAGATACTAACTCTGGATGTATATCAAACATGACAGGCAGATACTAAGTCTGGATGTTTATCAAACATGACAGGCAGATACTAACTTTGGATGTTTATCAGATATGACAGGCAGATACTAACTCTGGATGTTTATAAAACATGACAGGCAGATACTAACTCTGGATGTTTATCAAACATGACAGGCAGATACTAACTCTGGATGTTTATCAAACATGACAGGCAGATACCAACTTTGGATGTTTATCAAACATGACAGGCAGATACTAAGTCTGGATGTTTATCAAACATGACAGGCAGATACTAACTCTGGATGTTTATCAAACATGACAGGCAGATACTAACTCTGGATGTTTATCAAACATGACAGGCAGATACGAACTGAAAATGTTTCTCAAACATGACAGGCATATACTAACTCTGGATGTATATCAAACATGACAGGCAGATACTAAGTCTGGATGTTTATCAAACATGACAGGCAGATACTAACTTTGGATGTTTATCAAACATGACAGGCAGATACTAACTCTGGATGTTTATCAAACATGACAGGCAGATACTAACTCTGGATGCTTATCAAACATGACAGGCAGATACGAACTGAAAATGTTTCTCAAACATGACAGGCAGATACTAACTCTGGATGTATATCAAACATGACAGGCAGATACTAACTTTGGATGTTTATCAGATATGACAGGCAGATACTAACTCTGGATGTTTATCAAACATGACAGGCAGATACTAACTCTGGATGTTTATAAAACATGACAGGCAGATACTAACTCTGGATGTTTATCAAACATGACAGGCAGATACTAACTCTGGATGTTTATCAAACATGACAGGCAGATACAAACTGAAAATGTTTATCAAACATGACAGGCAGATACTAAGTCTGGATGTTTATCAAACATGACAGGCAGATACTAACTCTGGATGTTTATCAAACATGACAGGCAGATACTAACTTTGGATGTTTATCAAACATGACAGGCAGATACTAACTTTGGATGTTTATCACACATGACAGGCAGATACCAACTTTGGATGTTTATCAAACATGACAGGCAGATACTAAGTCTGGATGTTTATCAAACATGACAGGCAGATACTAACTCTGGATGTTTATCAAACATGACAGGCAGATACTAACTCTGGATGCTTATCAAACATGACAGGCAGATACGAACTGAAAATGTTTCTCAAACATGACAGGCAGATACTAACTCTGGATGTATATCAAAAATGACAGGCAGATACTAAGTCTGGATGTTTATCAAACATGACAGGCAGATACTAACTTTGGATGTTTATCAAACATGACAGGCAGATACCAACTTTGGATGTTTATCAAACATGACAGGCAGATACTAAGTCTGGATGTATATCAAACATGACAGGCAGATACTAAGTCTGGATGTTTATCAAACATGACAGGCAGATACTAACTTTGGATGTTTATCAGATATGACAGGCAGATACTAACACTGGATGTTTATCAAACATGACAGGCAGATAATAACTCTGGATGATTATCAAACATGACAGGCAGATACTAACTCTGGATGTTTATCAAACATGACAGGCAGATACTCGTCAACAGGAAGTAGCTTCTGCAGGGGCTTCTGTGCAAGCAGCTTGCGGGCGCCGCGGGCTGAGAGGAGATAACTGAGAGTCCAGTACGAGTAACTCGGCCACACCAGACTCTCGGTCCCGTCCAGGTAGACCTCTTCTTTGCGATTGAGACGCTTCCGGCCAAGGTATCTGCAAATGTATTCATTTTTACTACAAAGTTTAGCACAGTAATAGACAGTACAAGTATGATAACTGACTAAGGTATCTTGAAAACAATGTTTCAAACAAATTCAACATTGCTTGACGGATGGACACAATAATAAAATAGTATAAATATGGTAAAATGACTGACCAAGTTACCTGGAGAACATCTGTTTTTACATTTGGTGGATGGGCACGTGAACACAGTGTTAATATATTAGATGTGTATATCTAACCATATTATAATTGAATAGTAAAATCTTTACTGATCTATAAAAAAATTGATGTAGAAATGGGAAAATTACAAGGGAAGGCCACATACTAACTAAGCAAGGCATTTATTCTAGTTTATGTCTTAAGTTGAAAATTATACGGTAAGCATGGTGCAGTCCATATCTATAAAGGGGAATCTAAATCATTTTGACCCTTACATCAGATCCCAATTAGGATCTGAATCATTTTGACCCTTACATCAGATCCCAATTAGGCACCTTCTGCTTCACAGTCCGCATAATGTGGGCCAGCTTCGTGCGGAAGTACGGCTCGAACTTGAGGTCATCCTCAAATACCACGACTTCTTCGTAACCCTTGCCAACCATATCCTTCCAGATGAAGTAGTGACTGAGAAAGCAACCTATCTCTCCCATTGTCATAGGCCTGACACGAAAGAATGAAGCACATGAGTGGTTGCTATGGAAACCATAGAAGCATCTTGTTAGAACAAATGATTTGATTGAGGTAAGGTAGTGCACATGTGAGTTTACCGGTAAGCTTTAAAATTAAATACATTTTTTGATACAATATTAGACGATTATTGGATAAACAAATATCGAATCCTTTATTTTTACTGTACAGCATTCCTGAACAAATCATCTTTTTGTCATTGTCCAACACCAGTTTCAAAAATATTTTGGTTTTCAGAGAAACTGAGCTGTGACTTATAAAGCTCCAAAAAGTTCTGGAGTTATGCCTAATTCATGTGAAAATTTCATATCATATATTTAATTTAAGAATAGTAAAACAATCAATTCACTAATTACTAACAAAACAAGATTCTGTGTTTGATAAACCGTACGCCCGCCTTGGTGCTAGATAGCCCATTTCTTAGTCCAAATTAGGTCTAGGTCAAAGGTTAAAGTGAGGTTGGATGATATGGGTGGATTGGGAACAGTTATAAGGAACAACTGTGTAAATATCCAAGTGTTGTAGCAAGCGGTGTTGGTGCTAGACGAAATGGTAAAATCAAGTTAACCATGAAACAGCCCACCTGAATTATTCATTGTGCAAATTACGTCAAGATCAAGATCAAAGAGAGGTTGGGTGATATGGGTGGATTGGAAATAGTCATAAGAAACAACTGTGTAAATATCGAAGTGTAAGCCATGTTGGTGAAAGATTAAATGGTAAAATCTAGTTAACCAAGAAGTGGCACTTTTGAGTTATTATAAGTCCAAATTAGGTCAAGGTCAAAGTGAGGTTGTTAATATTATCGGATTGGGGATGGTTATAAGCAACAACTGTGTAAGCATCAAATTGTTGTAGCAAGCGGTGTTGGTGCTAGACGAAACGGTAAAATCTAGTAAACCAAGAAACAGCCCATTTGAACTTATTTTAAATGCAAATTAGGTCAAGGTCAAGGTGCGGTTGGGTGATATGGGTGGATAGGGAATGGTCATAAGCAACAACTGTGTAAGTATCCAAGTGTTGTAGTAAGCGGTGTTGGTGCTAGACGAAACAGTAAAATCTACTTAACCTTGTCAAGGAAGAAAGGACAGAAGGACAGGATAATCACTATATGCTTCCCGCATCAAGATGCCGGGGGCATAAAAAAAATATGCAAATGTTACTATGGAAATGTCACAGATTTAAGTAATTGTATGTTTTCAAAAAATTGTAATCAACAGAACAAGCGAACAAAAGAAGCATGAAAAGGGGGTTAGCAGTGGTGGTGGTCTCTGGGGAACTAAAGGTCTCGTGGTAAAAAATTCAATACTATACACGCCAAGCCTGCGGAACTAAATCACAAAATGCTAAATCATGTACTATATATATTGGCTCATGGGTTCTTACTTCAGCAGAGGTATTTGTAATTTTTCATGATATATAGGGAGGATGTTCTTAAAAAATGAATAGCATCAGAATTGAATTTTAATGATAATTAAATGAACAATGCCACCATAGGAGTATTGCAAAACACAGAAATTGTAATAGACCTTAACAGAATTTAGGAATAAGAATGTCTACAAGGATTTCAACAAACCATGCTAAATAGATCATTATAACAAGAGCTGTCTCAGAACAGCGTGCACGACTATTCAAGCGCTTTGCCAGAGTTATTAGCCTTTATCACTACAAAAAAGGGCTATAATTCTGCTAAAATGCTGGTCACAGTTATGTGCCTTGGCCAGTGAACTTACATAATGCCCCAAGACATGTGTGAAGTTTCAATTGAATATCTGTAGTAGATAATAGAGATATGAAGTTGTTGCACACAAACGTTAACCTGAATTTCTAAAATACAAAAGTGGCATAAATCTGCTAAATTGCGGGTCAGAATTATGGGCCTTCGTCAGTGACCTCACATAATGACCCCAAAGACTTGTGTAAATTTTCAATTGAATATCTGTAGTAGTTGCAGAGATATGTACTTGTTGCACGCAAAACTTAACCTGCATTGTCTCTTGCACGCAAACCTTAACCGGACTTTTCAAAAGTACAAAAAAGGGCATAATTCTGCTAAAATGCTGGTCTCAGTTATGGGTCTTGGCCGGTAACCTTATATAATGACCCTGAAGGCATGTGTGAAGTTTCAATAGAGTACCTCTAGTAGTTACAGAGATATGGACTTGTTGCACGCAAACCTTAACCAGAGCATTATGCCAACGACTGGGTGAGTAGTATAGCTCGAACTATTCAGTGAATAGTCTAGCTAAAAATCTGCTGCAATTGGGGTCAGTAAATCCTAAAGGGTCTGTAAAATTTTGCTTTTTGTAAATAAGTATTTAACAACAGTTTCTGGGAATAGATATATTTACCACTACAAGGAGTTCTCAATATAAATCTAGCCATGCCAAATAGGTAGTTATAAAAACCTGCCACCATAGGGGTCTGTAAATCCAGGAACTACGCTGATTTGAAGGTCCTTGTAAAGATATGTATCGTTGAGCAGTCTAAAATGAGAAATGGCTACGTTCATTTTGTTACATGTTATTTGCATGCTATTTTTACGTGTACCCTTGGCCAGGTACATTGTGATGTGACAGAAAGATGGGTTACATCACACTATATTGCTAATATGGGTTAATTTCCCATTTCCCCTGAAAGAGAAGAGACTACTAAACAAAATGAACCAGCAGTGCTCAAGAGAATGAAAAAGTAATATAGCAACATCTTTGCAGTTTTTAAAAAATAAATTTTATAAATCCCAATCAAAAAAAATATATCTACAAATAGAAAATAATACCAATGCTTTTTCAATCAGTAAGTAAAATAAGTTTTAAAATAGATGGACCTGGTATTTATCTTTATAAATTGACACAGTGAAAATATCACTAAGCATATTAAGAGAGCATAGCAAAACAAACCTTAGCACTTCTTGTACATTTTCTCTACCTAGGAGGGGGGAGGATGGGGGGATGGGGGGAGGGGGGGAGGATGGGGGGGAGGATGGGGGCATGCAAGGACATGAAATGGCTCTTCCAAATGTTCCTGAATGGAGACCTTACTTAATAAACTTTTATGAATAACTACCAGCGGATGTGCTTTCGGAATTTTTAAAAGTTGCTTAATATACAAAGGTTGTGTGCCTTGAACAAGGTGTCAACCGAAAGAGAATATAGGTAATGTAAAAGGAAATGTCTAACAAAAACACCGCCAAAAATGAAAAATGTTTTAAGCATATTTTCAAAGACATTCAATTAAAGTGAACAGCAGCCATTGGCATATTCAGTCAAGAAAATTTAACTACCATCAAAATAATCGGACACCATGTAATGTCTTGTCAAAAACTTGTGTCCAAATATTGGATTGACTGCGTGGGTTTAGTGTGAAACTATAGTATCTGATGTAGAAATGTTAAACAGATACAGCAGTTTCACACTCAACCCTTGATTGTTCTTAAGTCTAAAAATAAAGAATATTCTTGAAACTGCTCTGTTCTAAAAGCGCTGTAAATTTGAATCTTCCATGGTATTTACCCACTCTAACTACAGAATTTTCTTTATTTAGAACGATTTGTTAATGCCATAAGCATTATTGGTACCCAGCATATTTGCAAACGCCAAAGTATTTTTCTTGAGTCTAACTCTGTTTTTTATTCTTAAGTCTAACAATGGGTTGGCGAATGCTGGCCCTGTTTCACCCTCAACCCTTGATTGTTCTTTTGTCTCCTTCATCTTTGAAGAGTCTTTGCCTGTCCAGGTTTGAGATAATTAAATAAGAAAATATCTACAGTTAAAAAGGCTCTAGGCGAAACTTTCTTTATACAGCCTCCAAAAATCAGACATTTATGAGATATGTAAACAATAGTATGGTTTTGTCCATAAATATGACAACTCGTAATGTAAAAATAATGACTTATGACAGTTAAGCTCTGAGCCTTCCAAAAAAAATTGTCAAAATTAATTCAGCACAGACTTGGTTCTGCATGGGCAGAGAAAAGCCAAGTTCAGTAAAGATAATTGGCTATTTTGCTGTAGACATTTCCTTATTGCAGAGGAAGCTTAAGAAAACACATATACACATAATACAAGTTACTCAGTGTCGACATTAACCTGCCTTTCACAGGATCTGAAAACCCGGGCAATACTTTGATGTTCAGCTTGGACAAATATGAACCATTTATCAACCTGAAATGTGCAGAAATAAACATTAAATTGGGTACCAATCTTTGGACCATAAACATGACAACATTGAATACAGTATCAGTATCATCACTTTCATAATCATTATCACTATCATCATTAGCTAAAGCATTATCACTATCGTCCTCATTCCCATCCACAAATTTATCATCATAAATGTATAATGATAATGAAAAACACATGGCAGATCAAAATGATGACACTTAAAGTGATTTAAATAGACAACGACTAAAGAGTGCTTAGACTTGTTTGTACCATTTCTTCTAGCTGAATAGACAATCCAAAATGATTGGCTCACCTCGTAAAAGAAGCACACATTAAGGACTTTCCAACAAACCAGCTTCCTTTTTACTCCTAAAAGCTACACATTCAAACAGTTTTAATCTTCATGACTCTGATTTATTCTACATGACTCTGTTTTATTCTTCATGACTCAGATTTAGTCTTCATGACTCTGAGTTATTCTACATGACTCTGTTTTATTCTTCATGACTCAGATTTATTTTACATGACTCAGATTTAGTCTTCATGACTCTGTTTTAATTTTCATATTGAGTCTATGTGACAGATTTAATCTACATGACTCAGAATTAATCTATACGACTCAGATTTTTTTACATGAGATTGATCAATGTGACTCAGATTAAATTAATGTGACACAGATTTAAACAATGTGACTCAGATTTAACCTATGTGACTAAGATTGTATGTGGCTCAGATTTTTCTACATGAGATTTATCAACGTGGCTCAGATTTAATATAATGTGACTCAGATTTAATATATGTGACACAGATTTTATATACAAGACTCAAATTTAATCTACATGACTTAGATTTAGTCTACATGATTCAGATTCAGTCTACATGATTCAGATTCAGTCTACATGATTCAGATTCAGTCTACATGATTCAGATTCAGTCTACATGATTCAGATTCAGTCTACATGATTCAGATTCAGTCTACATGATTCAGATTCAGTCTACATGACTCAGATTCAGTCTACATGACTCAGATTCAGTCTACATGACTCAGATTTATTCTACATGATTCAGATTTATATGTGACTCAGATTTATTCTACATGACTCAGATTCAGTCTACATGACTCAGATTTATTCTACATGACATAGATTCAGTCTACATGACACAGATTTATTATACATGACTCAGATTCAGTCTACATGACTCAGATTTATTCTACATGACTCAGATTAATCAACATGACTCAAATTTATTCTACATGACTCAGATTCAGTCTACATGACTCAGATTCAGTCTAATGTGACTCTAATTTAGTCTACATGACTCAGATTTATTCTACATGACTCAGATTCAGTCTACATCAATCTGATTTAGTCTATGTGACTCAGACTTATCCTCAATGACTCAGATTTAATCTACATGACTCAGATTTAGTCTACATGACTCAGATTTAGTCTTCATGACTCAGATTCAGTCTACATGACTCAGATTCAATCTACATGACTCAGATTCAGTCTACATGACTCAGATTTATTCTACATGACTCATATTTATTCTACATGACTCATATTTATTCTACATGACTCAGATTTATTCTACATGACTCAGATTCAGTCTATGGACTCTAATTTAGTCTACATGACTCAGATTCAGCCTACATGACTCTGAATTATTCTACATGACTCAGATTTATTCTCAATGACTCAGATTTAATCTACATGACTCAGATTTAGTCTACATGACTCAGATTTAATCTACATGACTCAGATTTAGTCTACATGACTCAGATTTATTCTTCATGACTCAGATTCAGTCTACATGACTCAGATTCAGTCTACATGACTAAGATTTATTCTACATGACTCAGATTTAGTCTACATGACTCAGATTCAGTCTACATGACTCAGATTTATTATACATGACTCAGATTCAGTGTATGTGACTCTAAAAGATTTAATTTTCAGATTTAGTCTATATGACTCAGATTTATTCTACATGACTCAGAATTGACCTATGTTACTCAGATTTTAATTTTTATGTGACTCAAATTGTTCTACATGAACAAGATTTATCAATGTGACTCAGATTTAATTTATGTGACACAGATGTAAACTATGTGACTAAGATTAAAACTACGTTACTAAGATTTTATGCGATCCAGATTTTTCTACATGAATTTGATTTATCAATGTGACTCAGATTTAATCTATGTGACTCAGATGTTATCTACAAGACTCAGATTTAATCTACATTACTGAGATTTAATCTATGTGACTCACTTTCCGTCCACAGCTGGAATAAGCTCCGCCTCTATGCCCAGAATATCGAAGACGTGAAGCATGCGAACGCGCCGTTCTGACCTCCGCTCAAGGTTGATCATATATACCTTTGGTAATGGATAATCTAGTATTTATTAAAGCAACATAACAAGTCAAAATCAACATAAAATTATGAAAAATAAAATAATATTGACAAACCATTTATATTTGTCAGTGTGAAATTTATTGTTTTTCGAAAAATTACAGATTTCATGAAATATTGAGTTAAAGACCCTTTACGCTCTTACAATGTTTTCATATGTTAATGAAAATGGTTTCAAATTTACAGAGTGGCCTTTTTTCGCTATAAAAAACAAAGTGTGTTCCACTGGGAGTAGGTAACATACATACTGTACATATATTTTTTTTTACTTCACTTCATATATATTAAGTGAATTCAGTTTATGCGAAAAGTCCCAAATCCATTACTGGCCATGAGGTCTGGTAACCTCTCGATTATTACTGGCCTGATCTCCATTTTACTGGCTACTTAAAAACATTATGGTAATTTAACAGCAGGTACTTTACTATAATTTTTTCCCCTGCCATGAAAAAATTCTGTGTTCCGGTCATTATTACTAGACCTCGTACAATGGCCTGGCCCGGCCAGCTCAGTTGTAGCCCGGCCAGCTCAGCTGTAGCCCGGCCAGCTCAGCTGTAGCCCGGCCAGCTCAGCTGTAGCCCGGCCAGCTCAGCTGTAGCCCGGCCAGCTCAGCTGTAGCCCGGCCAGCTCAGCTGTAGCCCGGCCAGCTCAGCTGTAGCCCGGCCAGCTCAGCTGTAGCCCGGCCAGCTCAGTTGTAGCCCGGCCAGCTTTGTTGTAGGGCGCTGGACTGGTGAACCCCAGCCCTTGTGTGAGGATTGGTCCATGACATTATTTCTACAGTCATTCTCCCCATACCTCTGATTCAAGTAGGGCAGTTGTCAGTTACTGCCATAAGTATGTGCACTTAGTACTGGTAAACCGCTTAGATCGGCTAAGCTTGCCCAGGAAATTGTGAGTAGGTTAACTGACTGCCATGATACGACTGAAATTCTGTTAAAAACGGCGAAAAATCCAAATCAAACAAACAGTTTTAATGGCTTAGTCCGAGGTCTGACAGACTTTCACGTAGACTGGGAACTTCTGTTGAAACAAAGCTGAATCATATTAACAATACCTTATCAAAACCCAATTTGTCCTTTGGAGTCCGTGGGACAGTCAGATGAGGAGAAGGGATCAAACCGTGACCTTCAACTGTTGGAAAAGAAACATTCCAACATGAAACTCATACACATACAACAAAATTATCGTTGTAAAACTACCAAATAAACGACGCAAAAAGAAGTCCGGATTCTGAGCAGAACATAGTGATTATGGTAAAAAGTAGCTCCAATTACAATTGCAAAAATCTATGTCAAATCATGTTAGAATTGAAATAATTTTCGCATTATCATTGTTTATCATAATCATTGTTTATCATTATCATTGTTTATCATTATCATTGTTTATCATAATCATTGTTTATCGGCCAACTCCTTGTCTTCCTGATGCCTGGCTATTAAACAACTTGGGCTAACCTAAGGCACTCATGGTTTAATTGCTATGCATCAGAACTCCAAATCGTTGTTTATTGGCCGATAAACAATAAATTGAGAATTATTTCTTAAACAAATGTAGAGCAGAACAAAAATAGACGGGGCCCGTGTTCATGAACAAATTCTTAGATTAAGAATAAAGAACTGACTTTGACTCAAGACAAAATACTAGTTTGTTCGCAAATACACTGGTATCACCAACAAATTCTTAGATCAATAATAAAGAACTGACTTTGACTTAAGACAAAATACTACTTTGTTCGCAAATACACTGGTACCAATGTTGCTGATGTCATTAACAAATCATTCTTTATAAAGAATGCTATAAATAGAGCAGGATACGAAGTAAGATTCAAATTATTAGCCTGCCATAGAACAGAACTACGTTCAAGAATATTCTTTATTCAAGACAACATCTTAAGTCTAAGAATGGGTTAGTGAATGCAGGCCCAGATCTTTTCAATCTCAATAAAATCATCTCCAGTATGACGCTACTATATTATCCGCTGACTCGATCTGATGACATCTCATTACGGGTCATGTTCAGATGACCTTTTCAGGAGCCAATCGAATTGTTGCCTTCAAAATGTTGAGGTATAACTTATATATAAAATGCAAAAACTATGCACAAAAGTAACATTAACTTTGGGTCGCCTAAGGTACCACTATATCCAATGTTATTCACACGAAAATTAACTGTAAATGATATATTCCTGAGGATCAGTTGGAAAGGCATCACTTTTTTTTAAACCGTAGTCAAACTTTGCTGTGCAAAAAGCAATGTAATTGGGCGCAGCAGGGGTGAGATTTATATTGTTCGGAAGGCCATATGATGTACAGGGCCGAGTTGTTCAAAACTTAAACGGCCAATTACGCTTACAGCCGTTGACGTTTGGATGAAATTTTAGATGTAAATTAAATGTTAAAATGTTAAAATGTACATTTATTTTAAATGAATTGACAAACTGAAATAATTCTCAAATGCTTTAGACGAGAATTTCTATTATATTAGTTTTATTTACATCTCAAGTTAACAGGCCATTAGCTTAACCGGCCGTTAAAGTTTTGAGCAACTGGGTCCAGATGTATACTAAGGTAGTATAATTTATTATCTTACGACAAAAATAGTGGTATAAATGAGGAAAGTTAAATATCCAATATTTTGCTTAAAAATGTAAGAAAGATTTACAAGAAACTCCTTGAACTTTGTTTATTAAGCAAGTTTTTAAATAAATCTCTCATTATAGTTTTTTACTGTAAAATGAAAAAATCCTATCCATGTACATAAGCCAAGTCAATAGTTGTTTTTGCCTACACAGCACATATAAATAATGCAAAGGTCTGGAAAAATGATTACATATTTGATACTTCAAGCTTTTCTTCATAATTGTTAAATTCACCTATCTTATTTCAAGCCCTGTTTATATGCTATTAAATAAATAAATGTTATTAATTATCCTACCTAAACTGCTTGAAAACATGTAAACCAGGTATTAACCTTTGGCTGATATTTTCCATGACAAAAAAATCCAGCAAATTCGAAGAATAAACAACTTTTTTATTAATGTTGCCAGGTTATTTAGGAAATGTAACATCCTGAACTGCCTCAAAAAACATTTTTCCCACTTACTGATGTAATCCACACCTGGTCCCATATCAGGGTTGGCATCATCTGCAATATAAAATACTGTGGATCAATTTGATTTAGTTGGATTTCGATTTTTTTGCCCCCCACCCCCCCCCCCAAAATCCAGTTTCTATGTGCTTTTCTGCTTATTCTAACACTCATAACAATCAGTTGACGACATCGGCTAAAACAACAACGTGTCAATGATCCGCACTGTCCGTCTCTTATCATCGCAATCTCGCAATAACGTGGTCCCAAAAAGTGTCCCAGCGATGTACCAATTAGCGAGATTAAACATAGGCACAATATGCGCAATATGCTAGTATCGTTATAAACAATCCTATAAATGGTGTTACCATTAACGTCTTGTGTAATTGTAAATAATACAGTGGGTCCTATCAATGACAGTTTTACTTGAAGCCAGTTAAGCACATGCCAATTAACAAGTGACAAACTGCGAATATCTATGCAAACATGACAACTGAGCAATCTTTTTAAAAACTTTAAAAATTTCAGTTATTCTGTCAGTTTAATCTGTTCATTCAAGAAGGAAACATTATATGATTAATTCATTCATAAAAATTGTTAAAGAAAAACAATCAACAACATGTCACTGTTAACGTGGCTTAAGCAAGGTCCTGCGCAGATCCGTTTGCCGTTGTTACGTTAGAATTTCATATCATAACATAACTCAATATAGTTCTGTGCAAATAAGTGGTAAAAAAGACGAATCCATATACAAGAACTACTAATGTACATATAATTATTGAAATAGAGGTCACGAAGCAACATCAATAACATTTATTACATTTTATAACATTTACGTTTAATTATCAGGGGAAGTAATACATTCACCTGACATGTGTTAAACGTAGTTTCGCCTCTTTAGTCTGACGTCAAAGTATTGCACGTACTAGTAATTTCGGATAAACGACTTCGGACATAAACGTTCGTCCTACATTTGAATTCGTGGTTGAGCTGAACCACGAAATCCACAAAAAATTAAGTGTTCGACGAATATTATTGGTTTCACAGTAATATCAATACAATATACCGTATTATCCCTAATAAACCCCCCAACCTAATAAATGCCCCAGCCCCATTTTCAACGCAGGACAGTTACCCTATACCAATAGCTCACCAAACACTTCGTAAGCTAATAACACCCAAACCTCCCTGCCTAATTAATGCCCTCATTTTGCTTTAAACACTCAATGCAAAAGCATACCTGTTTTTGTACATCTTTGAAAGAAATTTTTGCAGAATGAGGTACATAGTAAAATTATTATTAATGTCTTTATGCTGGTTTCTAGGACAGAATGTCAAGAACTGGACTCCTAGTAAACAACCCCTTTGGGAAAATGTAAGGCCTCTGAGGACGTTTATTAGGGAATATACAGTACATCAATGACGTTTATTAGGGAATATACAGTATATCAATGACGTTTATTAGGGAATATACAGTGTATCAATGATGTTTATTAGGAAATATACAGTGTATCAATGACATTTATTAGGGAATATAAGTATATCAATGACGTTTATTAGGGAATATACAGTATATCAATGTTTTAAATCATTTATGGCTCTTTTTGCTTAAAAGACTGCAATTAAGCTCGTTTTTTCTTTTTATTATACAAATTACCCAGTAATCTTTGTGAAAAGTTCGACATAATCAGTTTAAAGGGCATTTCCAGAGTATGCCACTAACATTTAGAACTCCACCCAAGCTATTGTTCAAAGGATTAGTTTCCATTTTGTTGTTCACTTTCTCCTGAAAGCTTTACCATGTGCTCTTTAGTGTAAATTACAAGTAGGTTAACAGTTAAATGTGATATATGTGTGCAATGACTTGATAAAATATGACAGTGACGTTTGTGGAAATGTTAGTAGCCATATATGACACTCTAACATGCACCAATATTGGGATAATACATCTTTTTGAGGTCATTAACGGCTTTAACCCATTTTTCGGGCCTATTGGCTTGCTCTTTTTTTTTTAGATGTTCAAAATTGATAAGCAATTGTTTATTAAATAAAAGATATGTTATTAAATGTATTGTTTATTTGTTGACATTTATTTATTAAAACACAAAATAAAATAAACATACATTTTTATATTACGTTAAATGCAAGAAATATGTATAATACAAAATAATATTTTAAAGCCCTTATAATCGGTAAGATCGCATCGGAACGGGCAAACGATTCCAACTAACTGATCGATTGCAATTTCGAACCGATATCGCAACATTAATTTAGGCATAATTTGTTATTAAATTAGACTATTTTTGCAGACGAGCGTTTTATCGTAAACATATATACCATACTATAGAGTGAAAGCATAATTTGGACATATAAATTCAGTCTTGAAATTCTATGGTATTTCTATGAAGAATGAATGGTCCAAATCATGTGTTTTGGGAAATGTTTCATCTGAACATCATGAACCTTTATTAACTTACCAAATGATGTTTTTGTAGCACTTGGCCCTTATCCACAAAGCTCCTTAGTGAAAACTTAAATAAATTTCCTTACGTACTTAAGTCTGTTGCTGATTGGTTTAAAGTTTATTTTGTCTTAAATGGTTTTAGTACAGTAGACAATCAACAAATGCTTCTTAATTTACTATATTAAAAATATAAAATATGGATTTTCACAAGGAAAATTTTATTTGAATTTTCCTTAAATATAACTTACGAGTTTCCTTAAAAGCTTTGTGGATATGGCCCAAGGTTGTCTTTACATATATTTGCTTAAAAGCTTTGTGGATATGGCCCAAGGTTGTCTTTACATATATTTGCTTAAAAGCTTTGTGGATATGGCCCAAGGTTGTCTTTACATATATTTGCTTAAAAGCTTTGTGGATATGGCCCAAGGTTGTCTTTACATATATTTGCTTAAAAGCTTTGTGGATATGGCCCAAGGTTGTCTTTACATATATTTGCTTAAAAGCTTTGTGGATATGGCCCAAGGTTGTCTTTACATATATTTGCTTAAAAGCTTTGTGGATATGGCCCAAGGTTGTCTTTACATATATTTGCTTAAAAGCTTTGTGGATATGGCCCAAGGTTGTCTTTACATATATTTGCTTAAAAGCTTTGTGGATATGGCCCAAGGTTGTCTTTACATATATTTGCTTAAAAGCTTTGTGGATATGGCCCAAGGTTGTCTTTACATATATTTGCTTAAAAGCTTTGTGGATATGGCCCAAGGTTGTCTTTACATATATTTGCTTAAAAGCTTTGTGGATATGGCCCAAGGTTGTCTTTACATATATTTGCTTAAAAGCTTTGTGGATATGGCCCAAGGTTGTCTTTACATATATTTGCTTAAAAGCTTTGTGGATATGGCCCAAGGTTGTCTTTACATATATTTGCTTAAAAGCTTTGTGGATATGGCCCAAGGTTGTCTTTACATATATTTGCTTAAAAGCTTTGTGGATATGGCCCAAGGTTGTCTTTACATATATTTGCTTAAAAGCTTTGTGGATATGGCCCAAGGTTGTCTTTACATATATTTGCTTAAAAGCTTTGTGGATATGGCCCAAGGTTGTCTTTACATATATTTGCTTAAAAGCTTTGTGGATATGGCCCAAGGTTGTCTTTACATATATTTGCTTAAAAGCTTTGTGGATATGGCCCAAGGTTGTCTTTACATATATTTGCTTAAAAGCTTTGTGGATATGGCCCAAGGTTGTCTTTACATATATTTGCTTAAAAGCTTTGTGGATATGGCCCAAGGTTGTCTTTACATATATTTGCTTAAAAGCTTTGTGGATATGGCCCAAGGTTGTCTTTACATATATTTGCTTAAAAGCTTTGTGGATATGGCCCAAGGTTGTCTTTACATATATTTGCTTAAAAGCTTTGTGGATATGGCCCAAGGTTGTCTTTACATATATTTGCTTAAAAGCTTTGTGGATATGGCCCAAGGTTGTCTTTACATATATTTGCTTAGAAGCTTTGTGGATATGGCCCAAGGTTGTCTTTACATATATTTGCTTAAAAGCTTTGTGGATATGGCCCAAGGTTGTCTTTACATATATTTGCTTAAAAGCTTTGTGGATATGGCCCAAGGTTGTCTTTACATATATTTGCTTAAAAGCTTTGTGGATATGGCCCAAGGTTGTCTTTACATATATTTGCTTAAAAGCTTTGTGGATATGGCCCAAGGTTGTCTTTACATATATTTGCTTAAAAGCTTTGTGGATATGGCCCAAGGTTGTCTTTACATATATTTGCTTAAAAGCTTTGTGGATATGGCCCAAGGTTGTCTTTACATATATTTGCTTAAAAGCTTTGTGGATATGGCCCAAGGTTGTCTTTACATATATTTGCTTAAAAGCTTTGTGGATATGGCCCAAGGTTGTCTTTACATATATTTGCTTAAAAGCTTTGTGGATATGGCCCAAGGTTGTCTTTACATATATTTGCTTAAAAGCTTTGTGGATATGGCCCAAGGTTGTCTTTACATATATTTGCTTAAAAGCTTTGTGGATATGGCCCAAGGTTGTCTTTACATATATTTACAGAATGCTATGTAAGTCGGATAGTGCACAATAAATCTTAAATCCAGGAATGAGTACGAAACTGTTGTATATGCTTAACATTTCTATATCAGCTACATTAGTTTCATGAAAAGCTCTTGACACGTTACACATAACCCATTAGGTTTTGATTTTTATTGTATTTTTAAATTTGTAGAGCTTCCAAGTATTTCAGTTTCACGCACGGTGTATAATTATGGTTGTGTTAGAAGTTTTTCCAAGAAAACTGATGATATCACAGAGAGAAATTATGATGTCATCAATGAATTACTACAGTATTGCTGACAATATTTAATAACAATTGAAAAGTTTGTACCTGCAAGACAGTAGTAACTCGAGTTACTACATTACAGAACCCATAAAATATTTCCATTCAAGTTGAGAATACAGTAATACAGATTAAACCAGATCATGTAATGTAACAAAATACTGTAAATATTTCAAAAAGCCAATTTCTGTAAAAATGGTAGTTACGGCAGTCATGCGTGCAACCTTCCATGAGTCTGCATAATTACGTCCCTGTATCAGGACCAACCCAAAGAAGGAAACGAATCAACGCTAGAGCCAATTATTCATTAAGGTGTATCTGCTCTGCAAACTTTAAATAACACACACTTACAGCACTGGTAATTTCAACTTTATTGCATGACCACTGAAATGTGACACAAATGAGTGCCTAGAGATTTAAAGAGAGCGATCATTGCTAATAAAAGTATTGGTTTTCCTTAATTGCTTGGAGCCATTTTCTATTGAGGAACAAGAAAATGGTTTGAAAATATCACATAGACACTATGGAATATCATATATCCTAAATGTCAAGTAAATAAGCAGAATACTTAACTGACTAGACAGGTGTAATAAAACACTAATTACTTCACTAATTACAAACATTTTCCTCGAAACACGTTTTTTCAGATGGATGACATTTCTATGAAAAGCTCAAGAGTTTATTGACCGAGAACCTTCTATGTATTAATGTTCATTCTTTTCCTTACAATGTAGTCCCCCAGGAAGTTCAATGTTCTGAAATAATTTTGAACGGTTGTAACAGCAAAGATTTATTTTTTTTGGTTACTTCTTAAAGAGGAACTGTACAATTTATATGAAAATCATAACACTGAACCAACCATTTATTCTAAGGAAGTCAGTTTATACTTTTTTCATAAAATCAAAATAAGTGTTGAGAATAACTTATGTTCAGAAATTCGAATTAAGATAAAAAACAATAAAACTAAAATATTGTTTTATTGCTCAAGCCAAAAAAAATAAATTGTGTGTTTTGGGCAACGGTCTCAAAAAAGTTAGGTAGGGTCGGGATTGAGTTTCGTTTTTAGCTGTTTTTAAAGACACATTTTGGTAAAAAAAGTTAAAAAACATTAAAAATTATCCCAAATCTGACGAATACCAATTTGACGGAAACAATTATCTCTAAAAATTTTAGTCTGGTGGTTTTCCCTAAACACAGAATTTTTTATTTCTGGCCTCAGCAAAAAACTACAGCACATGTATATACAGTGTCTTGACTGAGTCAGATAAGATTGTTGGCACACGCACAGTTCTTATTTTCTAATTCAAAACCAAATGTACCGTTGCTGTAGGATATACAATTCTGTATCAACAGAAAATATATACTTGTATTTTTAGATAACATGACATGACACGAGTTTTCTGCAAGTTTGGGATACTTGCCTACAAAATCTGCTCGTCTGTTTCTTGTAAAATGTCGTCATAAACTCGTGCTCATGTCCTCACAAGTCGTACATACTCGAAGACAACATGTCCACTTCACGGCGAGTTATAACTTGCCAGAACTTGTACAGAACTCGAAGCTCAAGTTTGCCACAATGTGACCGGGCCTTTAGCGGAAATGGTTGTGTTCTAGAATCTGACACTGAATTTTACCAAGAAATTTTACTTTGCGCTAACAATTTATGATACAAAATCATAAATTATTCTTGTATGGGATGGTAATTTGCACAATTTGACATATTGTGAATGTTATTATTTGGACATTAATGTTACTGTCAGGGATCATAGTATTTTCGGTTTTGCCGGTCTTAGACCGATTGGGTTTGAAAATGACCAATTGAAATGACGAGTTATCGGTCCGACCAGTTTTCTTAAATTTCTCCAGTCACTATAAAAATCTTGATAACTCCCCGTCTTCAATACACAAATGGCCCCAAACGCTGTGTAGGTACGAAAGCCGGATCAGTGATGCGTAAAAGACAGCAGTCGTGTCACTATCGATCGATAATGGGGTGTTTTTGCTGCTGTTTGTTGACTGTATTATATAACTGACACTTATCGGTCTTTGATGTGGACATCAGAGAGCACTTCTCCAAGTAAAAGTCCAGCTACTATAGAGACTGAGCATAGCAACCGCACATAATCCTCGTGGAAAACGTGCACTGCGTTTATAATGATATAAAATATGCTAAGTGATATAAGGCCTAATTGAAAATTAAAAAAAACAACATCATAATACAATTAGTTTTCAATCAAATTAAAATGTATTTTCTAGTTGGTTTAATTGAGGTTTATTACGTCTTGTTGTTTATTGCATTACATTATATTTAACTACATAATCTTTTAAGCTTAGTTAAGCAAAACTCATTAAACAGATAGAAATTAAAAGTTTATTGAAGTTTAAGGTGTGGAAATTTAGTTTATAATAAAAATTTAAAAAAAAAATTTGGCCATGCTTTAATTTCGGATACACATAATTCGGATACAGAATAGGCATTCTTATTGTATTGCATTATCTTTAAACTTTTGTGAAGTTAAAAACTCATAATAGAAACGGAAATTTATTCGAGTTTAAGGTGTGAAAACTATCCAGATAATAAGTTATACTTTATAATGCACATTTTCGAACATGCATCATTTTCGGATACACCTAATTCGGATACAAGATGTGTGCGCCCAGCGGACCTCAGGACCGATTGACTTTCCAGAAAAATATGATCGCTGTTTATTGTTGATCTAAAAACTATATGCAGGGCTCGACGTTAACTTTTGAAACCACTTGTCTGGTTGGACTAGTAGCATACATGCCATAATTTTTCAGACCAAAATGGGACATTGCCAAAAAATCACCGGGACATTTGACATTTGACCGTGACACATTAATATTGTCAGTTTGTCCGAAAAAAAAAAGAGTAATAATAATAATTTATCGTATCTAACCTAGGTCCTATTCCGTTTCGTGGTCTATAAAGTTATAGTTCAAACAATAAACACCCAAAATGAATAACACAAACATACACACGCACACATTTTAATCATATTTATTCAATAATATAGATGATAACATGTATTTTTAATTATGACATCAAAGAAATTATACAAAACAGGCAAATAGAAACACTGAATGTCAAATAAACAAATGCGTTTACAAAGGAGACTACTCCACCAGACTTATACCTGGGCTACGTTCCACTATACACAGCGTTATTAACTGCATCAAATTTTGCGATGTGAACAATACGAATTTAAAGAAAGTAATGATTGTTTTTGCATCTTTAATTCTCGAAAAGTTCTCAATTTATGTTCATACTTACCTTCAAACGTTACCAAACTAATTATGTGATAACACCTATTCCATTTAAAATCAAAATAACAACAAACACAGTTCCTTTTTTATTCCGAAACAATGCAACACTTGGCAGCAATTAGCGACCGCGGATATATGACCCACATCCCGCGAAAGTGTGACAAACGATCAAGAAATCGCTAATTGAGTATCATTACTGCACCTCTTTGACACGCGGCTAGCGGGTAATGTTGTCATAGGGACCGATAAAGGGATTAACGATCTAAAGTTAATTGTTGGCCCAATGTAAGTTTTATGGTACACTAACATTGATTTTTGTGATTGACCGGGACAAAATGCATCTCACCAGGACGCCGGGACAGACCTCACGAAACCGGGACAATCCCGGTGAGACCGGGACGTATGGCATGTATGCTAGTAGCCCAAAATTTCACTTGTCCTGACCCAAAAGTTACTTGTCCTGACCTTCAAATGTAATTATACAATTAACCAGTAGACAGAAATTTATCGCTCCGCCTTTCTGTTTGTCTAAGGTTGTTTGTCCAAGGGTTTTAGGTAAATCGATTGGATTATGCAACCATGTGCTATTGTTTACCACTGAAATATAAACCCGTAATTGGTCAACTCAATCCTTGATTGAAAGGTATCTACTGGTCAATATTTCACAACAACTATTAAGTGTTTAAAAAGATATTTATTAAACAAACATTTACAGACACAAAAACTGACTAGAAAGGGTGTCACCTTCGACTGTCCCCAGAATCATTTACTATAATTAACACAAACTAATGATGCATATGGTAAATTGTAAGCTATCATTTTACTATTATAGTTCACAATAATTTCACCACAGATGTAAGTATCGGATTACCTCGCGCTTTATCGTTAGAATGTAAACAAAAAATTTTCGAAGGCAATTTTTTAACAAACTTTGTTACTACATAATTAGAGATAAAGAACACTTGTCCCGTCGGACTAGCTGATTCTTTTTTTAACTTGTCTGGACAAACAATTTGGTTGTCCCGGACAGTCGGACTACCATTAATGGCAAGCCCTGTATATGTACAGGGGATTCCCAAAACAACTATAAAATTAACAAATGGTATTTTTCATCCTAAATAGTACAGCTGTTTTACTTAAAAAAAAAAAATGTATTAATAAATTAAATGTATCTAATATCTCACCTCCTACATAAATAAAACCGACAGGCTAAAAGCGGTCATATGACCATGGGGTATTTTTTCATACACCATGAGTATTTCAATACCCATAGAATGCACACAAGTTTTTCAAGCGATATCAATTAAAAGAAACCTGTGAAAGGTAGTTGGTGAGATGTATTCGTACATCGGTGTTGCAGTGTCAATCACTTTTTTGGAAAAAATTGTCCCATTTAGCCTTTGTTGTTCCTTTTTTTGTCTTGTTATCATGCATATAAATGCTTATTTTATTGTCTTATTCTCAAAAGAGTCTCTTTATTTATAAGATTCTATTTCATTTTCTCTGTTTGTATTTTTCATTTCTCTTTTAGTCAAATTCCCTCATTTTTTTTCCGATTTTTTCAAAATTTTCAAATTTCATTTTTTTTCCCTGCAGGAATTTTTTTTCACGTTTTCCGTGTTTTCCATAGTCAATGGCCACCCTGGCAACAAAGTGAGGTAGATGCTGTATCAACACAGTGAGGTAGATGCTGTATCATTCACAGTGAGGTAGATGCTGTATCAACACAGTGAGGTACATGCTGTATCAGCGAACGTTGCAGAGTTTGCTAATACAACTTCAAATTAACACAATGGTATAAGTGGACTGTTCATGTTCAGGAATTGTAATAATACAGACATTTTATTACAATGATTACTTTTAACATTCATAATTAATGGGTCTATCAGACAATTTAAAGTGCGGACACCAAAAGCAGAGGTTTGTTTTTAATTAATGAAGCAATTAACTGAATTAGATGCTTAATTACTATAATGAGATTGTTATTCATTTTGTATACTGCAACCAGATGTTTGAGAAGTCAAAATAACAGTAAATCTTCATTATGTTTATCTTTCACAATTATACAAAAACAACACATGCATGCTTTACTTCATGTCACTATTTACCTAGATTCTCAGAAAACCCAAACAATGTCCTAAGACCTTTAAACAAGGATACACAGTTTAACTGTCTCTTGACAGTTCTCTGTCTAGACAAGACATTGTTGAACAGGAAACCTATAAGCTGTGAATTACTTAGTTCTAAGAAATCACAACTACATACAATGCCCCCATGTAATAATTGTTCTTCCTCCAGGAGTATACTAATTAACTATAAGGTACTATTTAACCCCAGCCCCACCACATAACTTGTGTGGGGATTGGTCATGAAATTATTTCTACAGCCATTCTCACCCTACCTCTGATTCAAGTAGGGCAGTTGTCAGTTACTGGCATAGGTATGTGCACTTAGTACTGGTAAACCGCTTAGATCTGCTAAGCTTGTTCAGGAAAAGTGTGAGTAGGTTAACTGACCGACATGATATGACTGAAATACTGTTAAAAACGGCGAAAACCCCCAACAAAACAAACAAATAGGTACTATTCAATTCTGGATATAATGATGGTCACCAATGAAAATTGACCAATTGCTATAATCGTGGTCACCAATGATAATTGACCAATTGCTATAATGGTGGTCACCAACGATAATTGACCAATTGCTATAATGGTGGTCACCAATGATAATTAACCAATTGCTATAATGGTGGTCACCAATGAAAATTGACCAATTGCTATAATGGTGGTCACCAATGATAATTGACCAATTGCTATAATGGTGGTCACCAACGATAATTGACCAATTGCTATATTGATGGTCACCAATGTTACTTGATCAATTGCTATAATGGTGGTCACCAACGATAATTGACCAATTGCTATAATGGTGGTCACCAACGATAATTGACCAATTGCTATAATGACGGTCACCAATGATAACTGACCAGTTGCTATAATGGTGGTCACCAATGATAATTGACCAATTGCTATAATGGTGGTCACCAACGATAATTGACCAATTGCTATAATGACGGTCACCAATGATAACTGACCAGATGCTATAATGGTGGTCACCAACGATAACTGACCAATTGCTATAATGGTGGTCACCAATGATAATTAACCAATTGCTATATTGGTGGTCACCAATGGTACTTGACCAATTGCTATATTGGTGGTCACCAATGATAATTGACCAATTGCTATAATGGTGGTCACCAATGATAATTGACCAATTGCTATAATGGTGGTCACCAACGATAATTGACCAATTGCTATAATGGTGGTCACCAATGGTACTTGACCAATTGCTATATTGGTGGTCACCAATGATAATTGACCAATTGCTATAATGGTGGTCACCAACGATAATTGACCAATTGCTATATTGGTGGTCACCAATGGTACTTGACCAATTGCTATATTGGTGGTCACCAATGATAATTGACCAATTGCTATAATGGTGGTCACCAACGATAATTGACCAATTGCTATATTGGTGGTCACCAATGGTACTTGACCAATTGCTATATTGGTGGTCACCAATGATAATTGACCAATTGCTATAATAGTGGTCACCAACGATAATTGACCAATTGCTATATTGGTGGTCACCAATGGTACTTGACCAATTGCTATATTGGTGGTCACCAATGGTACTTGACCAATTGCTATATTGGTGGTCACCAATGATAATTGACCAATTGCTATAATAGTGGTCACCAACGATAATTGACCAATTGCTATATTGGTGGTCACCAATGGTACTTGACCAATTGCTATATTGGTGGTCACCAATGGTACTTGACCAATTGCTATATTGGTGGTCACCAATGATAATTGACCAATTGCTATAATGGTGGTCACCAATGATAATTGACCAATTGCTATAATGACGGTCATCAATGATAATTGACCAGTTGCTATAATGGTGGTCACCAACGATAATTTACCAATTGCTATAATGGTGGTCACCAATGATAATTGACCAACTGACCTACTTATTTGCAAAAAGAATTTCAACTCCTCCCAACTATTGGTTGAGGATAGTGTGACAGATGCGCTATACAGTATGTACATGTAAATATATGTACACTTAAGGGGTACAGTGTAAAATTATAACGACAAGGAAAAAAAACCTATTTTGTGTAGACATACTTTGTTTATTACTATTTTTGTGTAGGCATACTTTGTTGTTTTTTCTATTGATCTTGAGGCTACTACTGATTGTAGTAGGAAATAACCTGTTCTGTGGGCTGGTAATCGATTCTAGAGACATAGCCCCTCGGACAATATCCCCTTCCTGTCAATTTGCCAAGGCAGATATTAGCCTCTCCCAAGTAGGACATTAGCCCTTTTCAAGTTTTGTTCAGGCAAAAATTGATGCCAATACGATTGTAATTATGAAGCCATATTAAAAGTCACAAATTCATACAATTATTTTACTAGTGCTCTTTTAATAAATTCTACAATTTTAGTAACAAAATTAACCCATACAATCCTCAACATGAAAAGGATCGATCAGCTGTTTGGAATGAAAAGGATCGATCAGCTGTTTGGAATGAAAAGGATCGATCAGCTGTTTGGAATGAAAAGGATCGATCAGCTGTTTGGAAAGGGGATATTGTCCTTGTTGGAAGGGGCTATTGTCTGCCCTGGAAAATTCAGCAAGGGGCTCATTTCTGCCTATGCATTATTTGATGAATGGGATAATGTTCGAGGGGCTAATGACCGTTTACCAGGTAATCAACACATATTTATAGCCAAAGCTTACACACTGTCTTACATTTCAGTCTAAAAATCAATCACTATGCTTTCAATTTACATTAATTAAAGCAGTCCACAATTGTATCACATTACAACCATGTGTAGTAATACATTACCTACAACAAAGGAGATCAAAGTAAATTAGTAGGCAATGATCCAGAGCCAAGTAGCAAGGTGCTGCACCCTGCTTGTTTTTGGTCCCCCAAGCAGCCCCTCTGAACTGGTCAACACAGAAATGTGGAATATCTTTTGACTCATTCGACTCATTAAAACCCTGGATTTAGCAAATTATTAAAAAATATCAACAAACTGGTCCAGTTTTCCCCCCTGCTCCTATTTAGCAGCACCCTGTACGTTTTAAGATCGAAGATTTTTCTCTACAATTAGTATCCAGTTCTGAAAATGCATGCGGGTCACAGTGTTGTGAGGGGGTGACCTAGTAATGGTATGCCTGATGTCATATTCAGATGAACATTTCTGTCACGGTTTTAAGAACTTGATGTAAGGGATGGAAGGTAGGGTAATTGACAAGTGAATGTCCAATAGATCAAAGACAATATGTGTATCAGGTAACCAATCATGCAGTCATCTCAGGTCAAGATACATACAGACTGTGGACATACAATCTTAATAACAGTGAACAGAGAAATGAATTGATTAATGTACTTGATTTTAATGAACTTGACGTACCCGGTGTTGCGACATTCCTTAGAAGTAACACTGTAATGGAAATCTTGATACATTGTGTACCAAATGTTTCTGTATTGATCAAAACCAGACAAATAAGATTAACAAGGTAAGGGGTTGAATTCCAGAAACATCATAAGTGAAATCCTATACTTAACAAAAGAAGAACAACTGTTACCAATTAATAAGTAGTATTGGGGAGGGGGGAGCGTGAAATACATTAAATATCAAATGACAACAGCGTTTTTTTTTGCCTCATTTTCATGCCGATATTCGGTACCATTCACAAAGCCAAAAAGTAACTTTTTTCACAATTTTTGGCCGAAAATTCACAAATGGAAAAGTGGATAAAAAAATATGAAATCTTAATTAATTTTGAGAATTTTGTTTACATAGGATAAAATTTGGGTAGTAGTTTTATGTCTACACCGCTTTGAAAGGTTACTCGAATTTAACAGGACTCGTGTCACGTTTTATTGATATTTTCGTAAACCAGTCGGTTAGTGAAACATGTGCTCATCGGGATCACTGTAAATGCTCATTGGGTTATAATCTGTATTGAATCAATCGTTTGAAGGATTTTAAAGTGAAAACACTGCAGATTATTTTCTTCTTGTTTTTTATTTAAGTAATCACAACGCATTTTTCACAAAACTCTCAGTACTATGTGAAATTTTTGTTATAAAAAGACAAGCTTATCTTACAGAAGTCATCGTTTCAAACAGGCAATTTTAAGCGAGAAAATAGTAAGTGAAGCCCCCGAATTCAATTTGTGCTGCAGTTCAACAGTTTCAACTTTAGTGTCTTCACAAGTAGATTTACTGACAGTAACGAGTGCAAGTTAGTCAGATTCACATACTGATAGTGGTGACAAAAATAACATCGATGAAACCCCTGTTTTCTCCCTTAATGAGCCTTTTACATCTCAATCATGTGACATTTCTATTGACTCTTGTGTCTGTCTCAAGTGAAGCCGTTGGACATTTTGCTAATTTAAAGAATAATTGACAATATCAAATATGCAAAAGAGAGAAATTTAACTGGAAAGTTTCATGGTAAGGCTTCATGAATGTAAAGATCACACTTTAATATCATGTGTTTGTACTTTAAGTGTGATTAAATACAACAAAATCTCTAGTTATTATTTGATACTACATGTATCTTTCACAATTTTGGCGTTTTACGACGCATTTTTCACAATTTTACAGAAAAGGGCATATTCACAAATCACTGAAAAAAAACACTGGACAAATTCACATGTGCTGACCTAATGCCTTCATAAGCGTAAACTGCAACTCCTTTATATCTTTATATCTTAATGCCTGTGAATGTACACTCTGCCTTATCAAATACATGTGTAATTACATGCATTTGCTCTAGATCTATCCATATGTGCTTACCCAAGGCCTGCATGAGTGTAAACTGGAACTGCTCCCTCTCGATATCCAGGTTGTGTCTCGCCTCCAGAGGGACGTTCATCAGGCCGAAGTGCTCCGTATTCAGGATATGCATCGGTACACCCGCCTGTGAATACACACACTGCCTTATTAAATATAACAGGTCCCATATCCCGTCTGGTATACCCGCCTGTGAATACACACACTGCCTTATTAAATATAACAGGTCCCATATCCCGTCTGGTATACCCGCCTGTGAATACACACACTGCCTTATTAAATATAACAGGTCCCATATCCCGTCTGGTATACCCGCCTGTGAATACACACACTGCCTTATTAAATATAACAGGTCCCATATCCCGTCTGGTATACCCGCCTGTGAATACACACACTGCCTTATTAAATATCACAGGTCCCATATCTCGTCTGGTATACCCGCCTGTGAATACACACACTGCCTTATTAAATATAACAGGTCCCATATCCCGTCTGGTATACCCGCCTGTGAATACACACACTGCCTTATTAAATATAACAGGTCCCATATCCCGTCTGGTATACCCGCCTGTGAATACACACACTGCCTTCTTAAATATAACAGGTCCCATATCCCATTTGCCATTCGCCAAATTAGCCAATGGCTACAAATTAACACATTTAGCTAAAGAAAATTATGTTTGGCTCCATCTTTTTCTGTATAAAACACCATAAAATAGGCAAAATGAGAAGAATTTTGACGTAGCAAGGTAAATTTGGCCAAAGAAAATTTAAAGTTAGGGCAGAGGCCCTTTATCCACAAAGCTCCATATTGAAAACTTAAGTAAACGTCTTTAGTTCATCAAAAAGACTGTGATTGGTTCATTTAAAGTTTATTTTGTCTTAAATCATTAACATTGTTTTAATCTGGTAAAAAAGACACAGATGTTTCTTATAATACCATAGTTCAATTATGAAGACAGTGTAAACAGTTTAAATTACAGCATTCTTATGTTTCACTGCAAAACAAAAAAGTTTGTGGTTGGTTCATTTAACGTTTATTTTGTCTTAAATCATTAACATGGTTTTATTGTACTTAACATGGAACAGATGCTAATTATTTAACCATATTTCAATTATGAAGAAAGATGGTTTAGCCACATAAATTTCCTATGTGCTATATGCTATGTGTTCAAATTTGTAGCTAAGTGTATTCTTGTGAATGGCAATCGGCCACGATATTATAAATTTGGGGCAGCAATTACCAACTTCCGAAATAAAAATATTGCCTATATTGCCTATTTGCTTATAACATACACAAATATACGCAGAAAACTATAGTGAACATTCTAGGAATTTAATACCTTTAAATGTTTTGCCTATTTGCTAATAACATACACAAATATATGCAGAAAACTATAGTGAACATTCTAAGAATTTAATACCTTTAAATGTTTTGCCTATTTGCTAATAACATACACAAATATACGCAGAAAACTATAGTGAACATTCTAGGAATTTAATACCTTTAAATGTTTTGATTTTGGGGTCACAGGTTTAAATCTCAAAGAAAATATTTTTTACTTACCATATTAGCAGAAAAAGCGAAGACGATTATGTCATCAATTGCTTTGTCATAGCCTGCGGGTGGTAGGTAAGACAACTGAGCTGGAAAAATAACAGGATTATATTGCCAACACAATTTCGAGACAATAAAATTATAATGAATAGATGATGTAAAAGTTAAAAAGTATGGACCAAAATACGACGTCAAACAGTTTAAACTATTTATACAGTAGTCGCAATTATACAAATCATGATTCTACTAAATGCCGGTGTACTACGAAAGAGTCTGTATGTCCTTTTATTTTTCATTTTTCCAATTCTTAACACAAATACATACATGTAAAATGGTAGAATATACGCTAATAATACCATGAAAAAATGTCAGCTTTCTAACATATGTTTATGGTTTTTCTTTAAAGATACATTCCTGTACATTTCTCTAAACACATGAATATTTATAACAACTATCTGAACTTGCAACTACAAGACGCTGTTGGAATTATATTCTTTTACCTGTCCGTCTGTCTCTTATATCCAGCAAATACACTGTGTAGATCATGGGGACCTGGAAAATGCCCTTATTCTCCCGTTCCAAGACCTTGAAATACTCGGGAATCCTCTTGTAAAACCCATATTCGTCCATCGCTCCCCAGAAATTGGAGTATGAGGAGTCTGGCATTCCGGTTGTCATCATCGGCGCCACCAAAGTTCTGAAATAAATTCAAGTGGATACAAAATAAATTCAAGTGGATAGCGGTGGCATAGTGGATATGGTGTCCGCCTAGAGGACTCGAGTTCGATCCCCACTCTGTGAGCGTTCTCAAGATCTCCCCCGCAGACACCAAGTACTGGTTCTACCCAGGAAACGGACTCGAGAGTGTCTCTATAAGACTTCAGCTTTCGACGCAATCAAGCTAAAATAAAAAGGTTTAAACTAAGTGGACATACATGTAACTTATGCAAGCATTACTAATACTAGGGAAAGATCCCGATCTATTCAACACAGAAAAGTTGAAATGGAATATCTTTTGAGATTTTATGTATTTAGTTTAAACATGTTCATTTTAGCTTGTGTCGAAAGCCAAAGGCTTACAGACACTTTGTTTGTTTGTTTGGATTTTTTGCCGTATTCAACAGTATTTCAGTCATATAACGGCGGTCAGTTAACCTACTCACACTTTTCCTGGGTAAGCTGGTTTACCAGTACTAAGTGCACATACTTATGCCAGTAACTGACAACTGCCCTACTTAAATCAGAGGTAGGGGGAGAATGGCCGTAGAAGCACTTCCAAGTCTGTTTCTTAGGTAGAACCAGTACTTGGTGTCTTTTGAGAAAGATCATTGGAATGCCTCCTGGGTAGGGATCGAACTCACGATCTCCCCGACTGCAAGGCGGACACCGTATCCATCACATCACTGTGACCTCACGACCGATAAGGAGTGCATATACATGGCACAATTGATAAGGATAAGTAACAGTCCTCTTCAAATCATGATAAAATAGAGTAATTAAGAAATACTGGCAGTCTTAACACCATGATAAAAAGGAGTGATGAAGAAATATAAAAGAGTATTAGTACTCCCTTGATAGACTGTGATCGTTGCAAATATACCAAATCAGAAATAATTTATTGTAAACCAGTCTACATCTTGTCAATATATCTTTTCGGTAATCAGCTGGTCCAGCCAACATCCTCTAAATAAGTGCAATCTTGGTACTCGGAGAAACACAATGGTTGACATGTTTTCTGCATATCTCATTTTCTGATACACAAAATTAAAAATTAATGCAAAATGTTATCATTTTTCATAACAAAGATTTTGTATCAAAGTTCACTTAGGATAGAAATAAAATGGCAGCGCTCCAGATAAGACGCGTATCTGCGTATTTACGCATTAAAATTTAAAAAAACGCATTGAAAATCGTAACGTTACGCATTGCAAATCTCGGTATGTATTTTTTAATCGCTTAAACTGCGTAACCTCATTGTCACAGCAGTTGAGAAATCAGACAAGAAACCTAAGCATCATGATGTGAGTGAAAAATTGTCTCAAAGAAACAAATGGTGTAATCATGGAAAACAAATTATCATTGGCTAATTGTCAACCAAGAAGGAACCAGAAATCAGGTTGTCATGTAGGATTTGCACTGAAAAAAAAGTATAAAGTATATGGGCAAATGACTACACTACTTTGCTAACTAAATGATATGTTTTGATAGACCTACAGTCTACACGCAATTTGTGCCATTGCCAATATTAATGTATTCTTATATAACAAGCACATAAAATACTCTTTTGATCTTGTATAAAAAATGAAAATACCCTTTAAATGTTTCAAATACCCTTTAAAGCTTATGGACAGGGGGTAAAATACCCTTTAACCCAAAAATCAGGGGGTAAAATACCCTTTGGACTAAAACCATATATGGGGCTCTGAATGGTTGATTTTTTTGTTTCATGTGAAAACACTGTTATCATAAATTCATCTAAAAATTTTCACAGTTACAATATTTGTGAAACTAATGTTTGTACAAATCTTATATTTGTAGATACAAGTAACTTCTTGTTACATTGTCAGGGCTTGCATTAAGGGTAATTTACTCCCAGTTTTTGTCACAGGACTTCCAAAATTGCAGCTTTGGAAGTTCTGCAACTTCCAAAATTGCAGCCATGGAAGTTCCATCATGTAAGGATGAACAAGTTTGAAGAAAAAATAAGTAATTTATCTAAATGTATACCTCTTTCACTGAATAAATTGGCATATAAACACTTGATGAAAAAGAAATGGCCTTAAAAAAAACTTCATTGATACTTAATTTCATTTCTGAACTGCTGGAGGACTTCTGTAGCGCAATACTGTCAAACAACCAAATATTATGAGAAAAACTTCCAAAATCAAAAGCCAGAAAGTTCAAACTTCCACTTTTTAAAAGTTAATGAAAGCCCTGATTGTACTGTCAGTACTCACTGCTTCTGTTGCATTAACATTTTCAGAACCTTGTGGTTTTCCAGTAGAACATCAGCATCTACCATCTGAAAAATAAGGTACAGCCAACTTGTATCGTATTATCTCAAAGTGTATATGAACAAATTCAGTTTTACTGTATCACTGATATTTTTTGCTGTCATATAGTTCTCGCTATATTTGTGGAAGACAATGGGAAAATACAATCGCTTATACCCCCGGTATATAGCAGTCTACATAGAGAATGTTGTTATGTTACTTCTATAACACACGAGTACGCTGTCACACGTCAATGGGACACAATATCAGCAAACGATAGAGAAATTATCACTTGATTCACAAAGTGTGCTCCCTTTACAAACAGTTTGGTAATTATTATGAATCCATAGCTTAGAAACCATGGGTATCAAATAACATACACCTTCAATCATAAAACAATTGTAGCTTAACATAATAATTAATTTTCTTCAGCCACTGGCTAATTTGCTGAATGGCAAAGTGAGCCCTGTAAAAGTTATGACTTTTGGGGTGGGGGATGGGGGGGGATTTTTCGCCGAATTTAACAGTATTTCATTCATATACGGTGGTCAGTTAACCTACTCACACTTTTCCTGGGCAAGCTTAGCCGCTCAAAGCGTTTAACCAGTACTGAGTCAGGGTTGTTATTATTAACTGATTGTCGATCAAATTCATCGTTTGAAAAGATGGGAAAATCGGTTGTTTTTTTCAGGATTTAAAATTGCAATAGGTAATATCACAAATGGGCCCCATAGACCCCTGGCTAAATCCCTTTGATCTAGATAAAAATCACTTGTTTCCATTGATAATGACAACCCTGTAAGTGCACAAGTGCCCTACTTGAATCAGAGGTAGGGGGAGAATGGCCATAGAAAAAGTTATAAAGTACATACAAACAGGTAGTCAGCCCATTGAAGCCTAGCGGCCTGCAGAGCTTTATCTCGAAGATGCATAACATGCTTGAATCTCTGGTCCGACCAGTCACATGGGCTTTTTGCGTCATCATATTCTGGAGAAAAATATCATTAACTTCTTAAAGAAAGTGTATGCCATTGAAAACATAAATAAAATCTGAGCAGAAAAATATTAAACAGTAAAGAATTTGTACTACTGATTGTAAACTACATGTATCAAGTAAACAGTAATATTAAATTTTTTAAATTTTGTAATAATATATCCAGGCCATAAATATTTGGCTTTTAATTAGTTGGACAGTAACTCCTGTGGAGACAGAAAACATACTTACTTGTATCTGAATCATCATACACAAACTCAACGTTGTTATACAGGTGTTCCACAGCTTTGATCCACTTTAACACCACACTTGTGGAATTATCTTCATTGTGGTCTGACCTGATCCTAAAAGTAAAGAATTTGATCTAAAAATATGTACTTGTCTTGATGACCCTTCACTCCCCACCCCAAAACCTGTTATTGGTTTTTTTTAAAGAAGAAAATGAGGTCAAAGTGAAACATATTTTTTAGCCAAACTCAAAGTTGAATGACAGAGTGAGCCCTGAGGTAGCGATATAAAATTACCTTGGCCAAAAAATAGTTTACTCTGCACTTTGCTCTTGTCTACAAATTCTTACTGCCCCATTGGCTTGGTCATGAAACATTTGTTGAATATATAGAATGTTTATACAATATATTAGTATTAGCAAATAATGATTGTTATCCTAAAATTAGGAGTAAGTGTTTTTGTGATTGGCATAAAAGACACTTCCAACAGCCTTGCTGCTAGGCTGACTCTTAAGCAATTTGTTAGTGTCTGCCTCTCAAGCCTGGGTTCAATTCCCCGCAGGTGCTCAGGTTTTTTTTTCCAATTAAATAATGTCAGAAGTGAACAGTTCTGGACTTGGTCAATTGTTACTCAAGATTTCAGGGTTATACAGACATGATGATGATAAAAGGCACATAATATTATGTCAGTCTGTTGCTCAGGGTTATTTTTTAAGTTAATTTACATTAAATGATATTACATGGCAGCACCAGTTTTTGGATACTGAATGTAAGTTCAGTGCTTGTTTTCACCTCTTGGGAAAAGTAGCATTATTTTTTGTATTTTGGGGAAAATTTTAGGGGAAACCAGCACGATTTGAAATAATTTTTCTGAGGGGATGTCTTATATAAGAAAAAAGCCCAAAGTTCAGACCCAAAAGTCATGCAACTGATTCTATTTGTATAAACTCAATTTCATTTAGTGGATAACATACTATCACTGTTAATGTTTTACATTAAATTTTACTGCGTAATAGAATTTTTTAAAATTCTGAATTACTAAATTAGCGTCAACTTTGTAATTACATATATAGCATATGTTAATATAGCATTAACAAATTATTTAACTTTGTTGACATATCATGTAAGTATTTACTAAATACTTAAAATATTTTCAAATAATTGTAGGAAATATCGTCACATATGACGTTATTACCAAAGAGCAATTCGGTCTTTGGGGTAGTCCAATTTCTCGAGCAGTCCGAAAAAGTAGGGCAGTACATGAGCTTTATTTCGGACCAAAGTTGCGATCAAAACCGTGGGGTAAACTCGTTCGTCTTGTCTTAAATCATTTCCACTTGCTTTGTGTATGATTTGTGACTTCGATGATTGTAGAGACAACAGAAATACCAATGTAAATAAAGAATATCGCACAAAGCAGCGACACGTCAAAACATCGGCGGCCATTTTTTAATTTCTTTCTAATCTTCTTTTGGAAGAACCCAGAACGCTGCCAAGGAAAGTAATTGTTGAAAAGAGACAAATGCATGGCAAAATGCCATAGCTGGGACAAATCATGAGCAAATGTTATAAAACATCTGTAATGATAATAATAATAATAATAATAATAATACTAAGAAGAAGAAGAAGACGATTTTTTTTCTTGTTAAATATTTAAATCAGGTTATGGCAACAAAATAATACAATCTCTATTTAAAGCGCTTTTGACATCTACACGTTGCTGCCTTCGCGGTTTGAATATCATATATATTATTGCAAATATAAAATTATCGATAAATTTAAAGTATTAAAATAATAAAAATATCGGATTTACTAAATCACTAGAATTAAGATGTTAACTCAAAGAACTGGTTTGGCCCCTCCCCCCACCCGTTTCGTCTGAGCAGAAAACCTGTACCTTTTATGATATGCTAGATAGGTTACAACCACTCCCATTTTATTAAAAACCAAGAGGAAATGGCCCTGTTTTAATTATTCGTTCAGCCTGAGAACATTTTTAACACTTGCTTCATCTGCACGTAACTTAACTTGGTACACGTATGGTATTTTGTTGCAGGCTTCAATACAGTTTTGGTTACTGATTTGGTCTTGCAATTCCATTGAGTTTATTTGTAAACTCTGCTCTTCCCATGTCACTCCTCAAAGTGCATAATTGATGAACATCCATTTATGTGATGACTTTTATCATAAAAATGTAGAATGAGCGTTTATTATATTTGATTTTTACAAATATTTGCATGTAGATCTGGTCGCCGAGTCGAATTGAGAAATAATGTCTTGCACTATTTGCTTTAAGATAATTTATCATTTACAAATCAATTATTTTTTCCAGCACTTTCAATATGCATTACATCGAAAACGCATACAATGAATGTCTGTTAACTATCAATTGGAGCTGGAGACCTTGTATTGATACGTCTTTGCTAAAATTGATAGATCTCTGACAATAATTTAAAGTTTTTCATTGTTACTGTAAATATCATATATCCGCGTAGTGGCAGATGTTGTTGGCTGTATCATGTGTGTTGTTGCAATTTAATTTTTTCAAGACCTAGTTTAAGGAATGTCTGGCCTCTCCATTGGGTATTACACTCTGTGTATTGGTCCACCATAAACTCTCTAACATTATCTGCAATCGTTTCTCTAAGCTGCAAGAGTGCACTGTTTCAAATGCAGCAGTGTATTTGATCGTTTATTTAATTGTGTTGTTTTCAGTCTATTAATATTGTGTGAAATGCGGTGTGATAAATGAACAATGTATATATATACATATTTTATAATTTGTAAATGAAAATAATGTATATATCGATATCTTTGTTAATGATGTATCCTTTACATGTATTTGAGTAGATGTGAACTAGTTTTTTGTTTGTTACAATTGTTCATATTTACATTGAAGGCCGCATTGTAAATAAGTTAATATGCGTTTGTGTATAACTTAATGTGTTACCTTCATAAAATAAAGATTTTATTATTATTATTATTATTATTATCTCAGCTGATAAGGGTCGCCATACTTTGTGCACACTGTGACCGCAGCACAGTGCCAACACACAGCCCCAGATTTGGGGTGGGGGTCGGGGGGGGGGGGGGCGGGGTCAAATAAAGAAGGATTAAACTAGGCCTTTAAGCAGTTCAACGCTGATACCTATGTTCACCTTCGTATTATTAAATATTTTGTGTATGTTTATAGACGTCCAATATTTTTTACGCCATTAATGAGGCAACTCTGTGTAAAACGATTATCCTATCTAGTCGTTAGTAAGATGATCCTTTTGAGGTTTTGACTTAAAGAAGTCGTGTTTTGTTACAAGTCATAGATCACTTGTAGGGTCATAATTGTAAAATGATCGTCAATAAAAACCTATTGGTCTTCTTAATCTCACACATTTAAATTTCGGTAAATACTCAATACCATTGAATTTTTAATCAATTTGTTTTATTATATCATCGTTAATAAATGTCTCTCTCCTGTTGAGGAAGTTGGAGTTTCACATATTTTAATTTTAATTTTAATATTTCTCTAGTTAACCGCTTCTTTCGCTTCCTGCGGTGTTTAGTCGCACGAACAGCTTGTGGTGTTTAGCCGCCCGAACAGTACGGTGTAGTTTTAGTACGTCTGTCACAACAACAACTTCCGGCAATCTGTTTGGGACAACATGACACATTTTATAAGTAGTCTTAAATGACTTTAAACCGGAAATGGGAGCCGAAAACAGCGTTTATGAGAATTGTGAATGGGGAGAAGTGGTCCCAAATGGTAACTGGTGTTTACAGCATGGAAAATTAGACGATGACACAGAAGTCACGTTGATTACACCGGTGAAGAAAGAAAAGGTTTATGAGAACATGCTCAGAAAGCTAACCAAGGTGATTGTTGACTTGTGTTGTTATCAAGTGATTTTTCTTGTTTAAATTTATAGGTTTCACTAATATTTCGATACATGTTATTGCTGGTTATGAATGGTATTAAATGGTTTCAGATTTTTTTCACTGGACTTCTTATTATTTGTTTATTTTGCAATTTACTCAAATTACTGTAAAAATTCTGGCTAACTTGGAATATGTTTGTAGCAATTAAGGGGAAATTGCAACATCACACCATTAGCAGACCTCTCTAAGCAAAAAAAAGGTGTCCAAATATTTATAAACAAAAATAATCAGACATTTTGGATGTCCGATTATTTAGAGACACAATAACAATATTTCAGTTACATTCATCGTACATGCCATACGTCCCGGTCTCACCGGGATTGTCCCGGTTTCGTGAGGTCTGTTCCGGCATCGGGGTGAGATGCATTTTGTCCCGGTCAATCACAAAAATCAATGTTAGTGTACCATAAAACTTACATTGGGCCAACAATTAACTTCAGATCGTTAATCCCTTTATTGGTCCCTATGACAACAATACCCGCTAGCCGCGTGTCAAAGAGGAGCAGTAATGATACCTCATTAGCGATTGATTTATCGTTTGTCACACTTTCGCGGGACGGGGGTTATATATCCGTGGTCGCTAATTGCTGCTGATTGTTGCATTGTTTCGGAATAAAAAAGGAACTGTGTTTGTTGTTATTTTGATTTAAAATATAAAATGTGTTATCACATAATTAGTTTGGTAACGTTTGAAGGTAAGTATGAAAATAAATTGAGAACTTTTCGAGAATTAAAGATGCAAAAACAATCATTACTTTCTTTAAACTCGTATTGTTCACATCGCAAAAGTTGATGCAGTTAATGACGCAGTGTATAGTGGAACGTATTTGTTCATTTGACAATCAGTGTTTATTTTTGCGTGTTTCGTGTCATTTCTTTGATGTCATAATTACAAATACATCAGGGCTCGCGCTGGCGATCGCCATTTGATCCATTGGCGAAATTATTCAGAAATTGGCTCAATGAAATCTCAATTGGCTCAAACACCCCAAAACCCCCAACTTTGAAACTTTGGAAAAACCAGATTTCAAAACAAAGAAAACGAAAGTAGCCAAGTCCCGCGAGAGCGAGATCTGCTCAGGCTGGTTTACAGTCTAAATAGTTTCAGCTGATAACGCGAGTAATGATTCGATAAGACACAGTCACGATTAACCTCACGTGGTGTTAATTGGTGTAAAGTGGGAAAATGGCTCTTGTGAAAACAATGTTTATGGTCGACCGTTTGTATTTTAATTGCTTCCGATTGTGGTTGATTGTCACACAGGCGGCGACTGAATCAACTTGTAATGAAAGTTGTTATGGATTAATGAGAGGACTAAAGGAGGGATTATAAAAATGGAGTTAATTATCAAAGCGACAAAGGTAAATGTTTTTACACTAAGTCGGTATCTATTCTGTCATGTATTGTTGTAATTTAATGCTCAGTTATGACGATTAAAGACTTATGTAGCATAGATATGAGGGTATATAAATATATTTCAGTGCTAACAGAACAATACTTCATTTCATAATGTGCATCAGACATTTATATGCAGCAGACCAGTGACTTTCTTTAACTTTTGATGTATTCTTTAAAATTAAATGAAAATAAATATGCTATTTATGTATGAAAGAACTTGTTGTTAACCTCATTTATTGATTTGTTTTTTTTATATCTATTAATGTGATTTAATATGTACATTAATGGTTTAATCATATTTATTTAGCAAAACAATGTTACCTGATTTATTAATTGTTTTTATTTGATTAGAATATTATGTGAACATTTATTAGCAGTACCATGTAATGCAATGACATGTATTAACTTATTTGTCAGATTCATTGAAATGATCTTTGCCCCATGTTTTTTAAAAAATATGAAATAAATATTAAAGATGTATAGTTCTTGTTATTAGTGACTTATGATGAAACCATGCGAATAAGCAAATCCAACCTTGCGAAGAAAATTTTCAGCCAGCGCCAGCCCTGTACATGTTATCGTTTATATTATTGAATAAATATGATTAAAATATATGCGTGTGTATGTTTGTGTTATTCATTTTGGGTGTTTGAACTATAACTGTATAGACCGCGAAACGAAATAGGACCTAGGTTAGATGTATGCATTCATGTATGACCCGTGTATAAAATTGTTTGCTAAGTATGCACTTATAGTATTGAAATACAATTGTAAAAAAAACCCTATTTTTGTCCTTGTACTAATTTTAGCAACTGCGATTAATACGACACCCAAGTGTTCTGACATACTTGAAAAGTCATGAAGATGTTCAAGGTCCACAGCTCTTTACGGAGAAAGCAGTGCCATTAGTTACTGTGCTGTCTGGTCTGGATGCAACAGAGATATGTGCTGGCCTGTACAGTATCATGCAGGCACTGTGTTTTCTACATGAAAAGGTACGGGCAGTTAATTTAGAGCTAAGAAATGAAAATTAGTTGCCAGATTTAAAAAAAGCCCAAATACCTGTCATTTTGAAATAATTTTCTCAGAAAATGTCATGATGTCAGTACAATTAATGTAATATAATAATGTTAATTTACTTTGTTCTGTAGGTCGGAGCCTCGCACAATAACATGCATGCTGGTGTTATATATGTCACATCGGATGGGACATGGAAACTGGGAGGCCTGGAACATGTCACAAAGTTCAATGAGACAACTGCCACGGTCCTTTCGTCATCCAGGGAGCATAGGGAACCTAAGTCTATTGCCCCAGAAGAGAAGGTATATGTTAGACAAATTATAGTTTTAGTACAAACAGTTTACATAAAACATGTTTTCTGCTTGTAATAAAGTATTTGTATCAGTCAGTAAAACAGTTCAGGTTTGTTATGTTCTTAAGTAAACTATGCTGTTTTCTTGTTCTTGTTATGTGTATGTTTTGCTTTGGTAAATAGTTTTTGTACAAACGTTTCAAGCCAAAGTAAAAAAGTATTATATGTATCGAACATGCGACAATAAATATGCCTGGATTCATCAGTTGACTATCAGACAATCGGTAAGCTACATGCTTAAGATTTCTATAAAACAAATTTGTGGTCATGTTTCTTTTTTTTTTGCACAAAATTCTAGACCACCCATATTCTGTAAATGGATAGACAACTGTTATAGGAGTACATGACATTTTAATGGATCCATTTGCATCCATAACCCCTTTTAACAAAGTACACTCAACAGAGCTTGCATTAAGGGACGTCTGGGAGTTATTTACTCCCAGGTGTCAAAGGATTTCCAAAAATGCAGTCATAAAAGTCCCTATTTCACTGATTAACTGGCCCATGAAACTAAATGAAAAAGAACTGGCCATAAACAAATCTGGAATATAACACTTAATTTCATGTCTGAAATGCTCAGGACTTAATATGTATCCAACACTTGGAAGACAGGACTTCCAAGATTTTCACATTGGTCCAAGCCCTGACTCACAGACTGTTATAATAGTATAAATATTTTCATAATTCATAATATTATTTACACCTACATATGTATCCTATAGGCAGGAAAGGTTCTCCCTGGAAGTGAACTGGGTCATGCTAGAGATGTGTACGCCTTCGCAGTGATGGTGGAAGACTGGCTGGATAAGTTAGAGCCGTTAGGTATGAATGTCTGCTTTTTCCCTACATACGGTTGTACCTTTGATCGTTCAAAATACAGGGTGATGTTCATAAATAGCAGGGAGGAAGCTGTAGTAGTGTTTTTGTTCATTTCCGGGGTGTCAAGTCAAGGTCTTAAAGCACTTTCAAATGATTTCACCAGGAAAATCAATTTTTCGTGTCCCATGGGCAATTAGCTGCACAAGTCACATGCACAGTTATTGTGATATAAAAAAGGGCACTGTAGTACTCGCTTTACATGTATGAATACTTTAGATTAACTACCTGAGACACTACCACAAATGTCACTAAAGAAAGCAGGCAAAGAGCCAAGACCTACATTAAGGTAGATAGCCTACTTAACAATTGAAATTTTAATGGGAATGTTACCTTTCGTGGCCTGACTTCCAAAAATAAAAAATGTATATTTTAAAATTCCTGGATGCAGACGATGATCAGGATCACCACCAAAATATAATCATTTGTTCATTAGCCCATTACTAACCTTCCTGAAAATTTCATGCAAATCTGTTCATACCATAACATTTTGAGAAAGTTTCTTACAGATAAACAAGCATTACAGTCTTCACCACAAACCAGTGGACCATGGACTGAGTCCACCAAATTTTTGCTTGGGCCAGCAAAATTTGTAAGCTTACTGGACCAGCAGTCCATCAATTTAAGGTCCCTTGGTTTTAAAAATGGTAGTCCCTTAGAAAAAAATGAGAGTATTTTTCAGCTGTTATACATGTAGATCCACCATTTGTATGGAATTGTTCAATGCGATAAACAACCTACTGTCAGTAACAGAAAATCTCCAAATATGGTCCACTTAATTTGTTCTGGTCCAGTCTTTTTAGCTGGCTTGGTGGATTTTAAAATTTATTCATGAAGACTGCATTAACGAAAACATAACCTCCTTGGCAGTGGAAATAATTACGATGGAAATATTGAATGAAAATTGCTACACCAGAAATAAGAAGGGTTTTTGTATTCTGTACCAGGTGATCTGACGAAGACCTTCGAGCTGCGAATCAGAGACGAATGCATGGATGATGATCCGAGGAAACGACCGAAAATACAGAGTCTGCTTGAAGACAGATTGTTTACGTGTGTATATAATTCCACTTGAAGCTGGTTCTTTCTTTGTTGTTTAGTTTTCATAAAATATGTATTTAACGAATTGCCCAGAATTGTTTATAGATAGTGTATACAATACTACACTACATTCTCATTGATTTTATAATTATTTCATTATCAGTAAGTAATTCAACCAGAGTAGTTTTGAAATGAATTGATGTTTAGTGGTTTTATAAATGCTTTGATCAATGGGTATGCTAAAAGTTATTTTCCAACTTTGGAAATAATAAAAAATAAAAAAATGTAAATTTGCAATAAATTTTTTTTGTGATAAAAAGTTTTTTTTTTTTCAACGAAAGTTTCAGAATTTTATGAAAATAAGTTGTCTTCTCATAAACTTCCTGTGTTTTGCTAATGCCATAAACATGAAACAAAATGTGCATTGTTTGAATAGTTAGTGATTTTACAGTCTGGTAATAACAGTGTAAATATTTCGTATAATGTGTTCAGAAACAACAGTTCAACCATCTGTCACTTGCCGTAATGGTGGTGTAATGCCTTTTCTCCATACTGACCTAATGTTTGTATTTGTGCATTTTCCTTCAGGACGGAGCTGTTAGAAATATCAGCATTTCATTTGTATTTGTGCATATCAGCATTTCGTTTGTATTTGTGCATTTCCTTCAGGATGGAGCTGTTAAAAATATCAGCATTTCGTTTGTATTTTTTCATTTTCCTTCAGGACGGAGCTGTTAGAAATATCAGTGTTTCGTTTGTATTTGTGCATTTTCCTTCAGGACAGAGCTGTTAGAAATATCAGCGTTTGGTTTGTATTTGTGCATTTTCCTTCAAGACAGAGCTGTTAGAAATATCAGCGTTTGGTTTGTATTTGTGCATTTTCCTTCAAGACAGAGCTGTTAGAAATATCAGCGTTTCGTTTGTATTTGTGCATTTTCCTTCAGGATGGAGCTGTTAGAAATATCAGCATTTCGTTTGTATTTTTTCATTTTCCTTCAGGACAGAGCTGTTAGAAATATCAGTGTTTCGGTTGTATTTGTGCATTTTCCTTCAGGACGGAGCTGTTAGAAATATCAGGGTTTGGTTTGTATTTGTGCATTTTCCTTCAGTACAGAGCTGTTAGAAATATCAGCGTTTCGTTTGTATTTGTGCATATCAGCGTTTCGTTTGTATTTGTGCATTTTCCTTCAGGATGGAGCTGTTAGAAATGTCAGCATTTCGTTTGTATTTTTTCATTTTCCTTCAGGACGGAGCTGTTAGAAATATCAGTGTTTCATTTGTATTTGTGCATTTTCCTTCAGGACGGAGCTGTTAGAAATCTCAGTGTTTTGTTTGTATTTGTGCATTTTCCTTCAGGACGGAGCTGTTAGAAATCTCAGTGTTTCGTTTGTATTTTTTCATTTTCCTTCAGGACAGAGCTGTTAGAAATATCAGGGTTTGGTTTGTATTTGTGCATTTTCCTTCAGTACAGAGCTGTTAGAAATATCAGCGTTTCGTTTGTATTTGTGCATTTTCCTTCAAGACAGAGCTGTTAGAAATAGCAGCGTTTTGTTTGTATTGGTGCATTCTCCTTCAGGGCAGAGCTGTTAGAAATATCAGAATTTCATTTGTATTTGTGCATTTTCCTTCAAGACAGAGCTGTTAGAAATATCAGCGTTTCATTTGTATTTGTGCACTTTCCTTCAGGACGGAGCAGTTAGAAATATCAGTGTTTCGTTTGTGTTTGTGCATTTTCCTTCAGGACGGAGCTGTTAGAAATATCAGCGTTTCATTTTGTATTTGTGCATAGCAGCATTTCGTTTGTATTTGTGCATTTTCCTTAAGGACGGAGCTGTTAGAAATATCAGCGTTTTGTTTGTATTTGTGCATATCAGCGTTTCGTTTGTATTTGTGCGTTTTCCATAAGGACGGAGCTGTTAGAAATATCAGCGTTTGGTTTGTATTTGTTCATTTTCCTTTAGGGCAGAGCTGCTAGATATATCAGGGTTTCGTTTGTATTTTTTCATTTTCCTTCAGGACGGAGCTGTTAGAAATATCAGTGTTTCATTTGTATTTGTGCATTTTCCTACAGGACGGAGCTGTTAGAAATATCAGCGTTTCGTTTGTAAGTGTGCATTTTCCTTAAGGACGGAGCTGTTAGAATCATGAGTGTTTCGTTTGTATTTGTGCATTTTCCTTCAGGACGGAGCTGTTAGAAATATCAGTGTTAATTTGTATTTGTGCATTTTCCTTCAGGACGGAGCTGTTAGAAATATCAGCATTTCGTTTGTATTTGTGCATTTTCCTTCAGGACGGAGCTGTTAGAAATATCAGCGTTTCTTGAGCAAGTGGCTCTGAAGTCAGTGGAAGACAGAAAGACATTCTTTAGGTAGTATACTAAGTTGTTTGCTGAGTAATGAAGATACACTGAAATCCAAAGCAACCGATAAGCCACGTATTTGCTTAAATACCCAATTCTGAAGTGCCATTTACGGTACTCAGGTAATTTTAAAGTTTGATGAATGACAAAACTCACATCATAATACTGAACACTCCAAAAATGCCAAACTGCTTAAAGCCTCGGTCACACTGTCACGATTTTGGCTACAATTGTCCATGATTAACAAAATCTTGGTGAAGCGTGGTAAAGCGTGAAAACATGGCATTTTTGTGAGTCTTGAAGAATCTTGGGAGATCCTTATCCATAGGGATGCGCTACGACAGTTTTGAACATTTTCAAAACATTTGTGGCTTCTCGTAGCGCCGCCACAATTTTTCCAAAACGTAGGACAATCCTAGCGCAATTGTATCTCAATCTGTCTTATTCTTACAGCCATCGTGGAGGCATTTTTGGCCTTTCGTGTTTAATCGTGATTAAAACTGACCGATTTTATGACATATATATTACAAGAGTGTAGTACGTTATGGTACGTTTTGCTACATATATGATACGGGTATATATAACAAGAGTGTAGTACGTTATGGTACGTTTTGCTACATATATGATACGGATTTGTACGCTTGCGGTAGGTTCATTTGCGATTCCAGAAGGATCTTTAGCGACAACAAGCATGACTACTCACGAATATACACGATAGACCACGACAACACAACGATTGGTTCGTGTTGCCTGTACAGTTTAACGTGATGTTACTATGCACTCACTACGTTTGCCTACGTTGGTGTCACGATTATGCACGAGGCATCGTAATGTCCGAATCGCCTTGAAGCGTGAGAATTATTGGCTGCTTGTAGGTTTATTGTGAGTAATCTTCTTTAATCTTACTACAATCTTAGGACAAATGTAACAATCGCCTGTAATCGTCTGTTACCATAGAGTATACCTGACGCTGGCGTATTACAACCGTAGCTGATTGCATCATATCTTGGTAAAACCATGGTTCATCGGCTACGGAAACCTACAAGTGTCATTGATATTCGTTGTCATGTCCTACAACAACTGTAGGTATACGAAGGAAGACACAATCGGGACGCTGTGCATCCCGACTCATCACAGTTAATCGTGGGCTATCATAGCCAAAGTCATGACAGTGTGACCGGGGCTTAATGGTTTGTGAATATAAACTGAAAAATACCCCTATGTAGATCACAAGTTAAATATGTCACGTGACTTGTAGATCACAAGTTAAATATGTCACGTGACTTGTAGATCACAAGTTAAATATGTCACGTGACTTGTAGATCACAAGTTAAATATGTCACGTGACTTGTAGATCACAAGTTAAATATGTCACGTGACTTGTAGATCACAAGTTAAATATGTCACGTGACTTGTAGATCACAAGTTAAATATGTCACGTGACTTGTAGATCACAAGTTAAATATGTCACGTGACTTGTAGATCACAAGTTAAATATGTCACGTGACTTGTAGATCACAAGTTAAATATGTCACGTGACTTGTAGCACTTTAATAATTGATCGCATTATTTATGCATGATTGTATAATGACAGATAGATTGATTGATGTATAAGTTTCAAATCATTTGTGTGTTATGGTTGTTTTACACAATTTGGGTACTTCCAATATTCTTTTTTTTTTCTACAGTATATAGAGTCTATTTGTTTTCGGTGTGTTAATGCGTAATATCGTCACCGGAAAGGGATACAATTAATATTTTCACGAGCGCTTGCGTGAGTGAAAATATGTATATTGTCTCCCTTTCGGGTGACGATATAACGCATTATCATACCGAAAACAAACAAATTTTCGTTTCATTTAAATTCTGTTTGAATATTCTTTACGTTGGATTTTTATTTAGGGGATTTTCAACACGATATTTAAAATATTACGTCCGCACTATTTTCTCTATAATGCGTAGTAATCAGGATTAGTAATAAACATTCCAGCGCCATCTTGGATTATGATCAAATGTGCTGTGGATTAGATCTAGTTAAGCAAAAAAAATTTGACACAAGGCATTATCATGGCAGCGTGTTTACAATACGACAGTCTACTATGCTAAACAGTATATTCATAGACAACGCATAATCTGTGTTTCTAAATTTATTTAAGTTTAAATACAATTGGATACACATGGTCGTTGAATAATGGTCAGCTTTTAAATCGAGAAGTTAACACACACTGCTAGCTTTAAATATATTTATGATAAAAGTACATATTGAAAGTGAAAGTGCGTTCAGTTCTCCGAAATTCAGTTTCCTAAAAATAGCGTGTGCATAGGTGTTATTATGTAAACAATAGTTAACACAGTCACGACATTCAAACGCACGTGTTTTCGCAAGCAATTTAAGCTGATTAAACTCGTAGATGCGCGTTAAAATGTAAAACAACAAAAGATGTACTGTTAGGAGTGTTCTGAACTTGAATACTTTTACATATAAAGTGTTTTCTATATGAATTATTCAGACTTAACAACACAATTGGATGAAAAGCCGGTCAAGAATTTGAAGAAAACAAGATGGCGGCGAATTAAACGCTGAACACTACTTACAAGAACACACATTGGATACTGAAATACTTGAGAGTGGTTACTGGATATAAAAACTTAATACACACAATACAATATAATTATGTGCTTAATGAACACAAGTTATTACTTAAGGGTACACTGGATTCTTGTTATATTTTGGAATTGGAGAATGGGCAATACAACAATTATGTAAACAAAGGGAGACTACTGTTCATAGCAACAGTAAACAACAAGTGCAAGTGTAATATGCTGGGATGAATAAAGTGCAAGGATATAGAGAATACATGGTTGGTGCCGGGATGGAGAAACTTTCTCCTTTCCGGCACCTACCGTGTATTCTATTTATCCTGATTTCTATTCAATTAAATTAAAAAACACCAAACACTAATTTCAAGTTTAAATTAAAAAAAATTCTAGACCGGCTTCGAACCTAATAACTCGCTTGAATGTATGCGTACTACCCGGAAAAAGTAATTCTATATATCTTGATCACCTTTTTAAAGAAGCAAAAGTAAAATATTAATAAATCTTATTTGCTGATGTCAGTACGACACGAACATGACGTAGTAAATTTGCTTTTGTTTTAAACCAGATTATATTGGTTTTTAAGGAGTTATATTACGTCACACCAACTACGTAATTCATTTTGTGTTGTAAGTTTACACAATGTAGTCAAACCAGAACGCGAGTGTTTTGCAGTTTAAAATACATGAAATTGGAATAAATATTGAGTGTTTCTGTGTTTTGTATGGATTATATTATGCAATAGCATTCTGATAAAAAGTGTATGGAATATTTGCCTCGAATGAAAACGGTGAGATTGATCCCTTTTCAATTTTCTACGATTTACTCGGATAGTTGTGGGTGGAGGACAGTGTAACTGAAAGTAAACTAAATCAAATTAATGTTTCGTTCTACGTTAAAATTACAGATGTAGCCTTTGCTGACTTTTTTTCATTTCTTTTCATCGGACATTTCTAAAAAGGGTTATTTCTTTGATGAATATGCTCGGTTGGTTGAACAAAGAAAGTCTATCCACAAAGAATAACCCGCTTGCATCAGATTAAAGTGTGTTGAAATGGAATGGAACTGGATGGAAGTTGTTGTTAACAAGTTAAATGGAATGAGGACAAACAACTCATTTGTTGTTTAACTCTGTTAAACTAGACAACACTAAGTTTGTATCGATGAGAAACTCTGGTAAGTAGACTTTATGCTGTGTTCTCGAAAATGTTGTTATCCGGCGCGTAGGAATACCTATTGACGGTATATCACAGTCACGTGATCTACTGCCGGATATCAGCAAGTTTATACAGTCACCGCTTTATTAGGTCACTGTTTGGGTTAGTAGCAGGATAAGAAATAAATACTTTGGATGCTAAAATTAAATTTGGACCAAGATGACGAGCTCCAATGCCTTGTGAGTAAAACTTGTACCCACAAGGCATTGTCTGTTCTAGTCTCCTTGGCTCAATACGACTGAGGAAAGTCCAAGAGAAAATATGTGGAAAGACACTTCAATATATCAGAGAGGTATTCTTAACATTTGGTGTTATTAGTCTTCACTACTTTTTTTGGTAATTATGTATGATAAATGGTGACAACACCTACAATTAAATATTGTTCAAATAAAATAAAATTAAAAAAGTAGTCCATCACTGTGAGTGATATAGGGATGTATTTCACTGATATTTTTCTATATTTCACTACTTAGCATTAAATAATAATGTATATTTTATGGGGTACGGGTAACTTAATTTCAAGTACTCTGTAAAATCACCCAGTAATCAGTTATTTAAAAAAAAATGATTGGGTTATACTTAATTATGGCGAAATCCTTACCTGTTGCTCTGAAATCTGCCAAAATGGATCTCTGTGAAAACCAAGTCACTGTTAAAGCCGAGCGATGTCCAATGTTTCCACAGGTTGTACTGTATAGCCAAAAGTAATATCACAAGTGCATTGATTAGTAATGAATACAGTGAATTGTGTCCAAACTGGACCCCTGGAAAACCAAGTGACTGTTAAAATCGAGCCGTGCTGTCCTGATGCAGAATGTTTTTCATGGGTTTAGCTGTATACTGGTAACCAAAGATTGCTAAATTATTAATCTAAAACAATATTGTCATTTATAGTCTATTGAAGCTTCGCTGTATGATGTTTGTTGTGGTTTTTTTGCATGCTTGTGACACTGGGATGAAACATTGTATATTTTGGAGCAATTTCAATTAATAAATATTTTGATTATAACTTTTTAGCCTAAAAGAGTTTCTTTTTGACTTCAGGCCTTGAATTATATATTTTTAGCCAAATTTATATATTTTCTTGTTTCAAATCATATTTACATATTTTCTTAAGATTTTATGAAGAAATATAAGTAGCCAAACATACTTTCCTCTAGCCAAATATTCATAAGATTTAGGATCAAAATAGGTGCAAGGTGCTGCTCAAAACAAGCAGGGGTGGGGGGAGTGTGACCATTTAGAACGAGTAGGGGTGGGGGAGTGTAACCATTTAGAACGAGTAGGGGTTGGGGGAGTGTGACCTTTTAAAACGAGCAGGGGTTGGGGGAGTGTGACCTTTTAGAATGAGTAGGGGTGGGGGAGTGTGACCATTTAAACGAGCAGGGGTGGGGGGAGTGTGACCATTTAAAATGAGCAGGGGTGGGGGGAGTGTGACCATTTAAAATGAGCAGGGGTGGGGGGAGTGTGACCATTTAAAACGAGCAGGGGTGGGGGGAATGTGACCATTTAAAACGAGCAGGGGTGGGGGGAGTGTGACCATTTAAAATGAGCAGGGGTGGGGGGAGTGTGACCATTTAAAATGAGCAGGGGTGGGGGGAATGTGACCATTTAAAACGAGCAGGGGTGGGGGGAGTGTGACCATTTAAAATGAGCAGGGCTGGGGGAGTGTGACCATTTTAAACGAGCAGGGGTGGGGGGAGTGTGACCTTTTAGAACGAGTAGGGGTGGGGGAGTGTGACCATTTAAATGAGCAGGGGTGGGGGGAGTGTGACCATTTAAAATGAGCAGGGGTGGGGGGAGTGTGACCATTTAAAATGAGCAGGGGTGGGGGGAGTGTGACCATTTAAAACGAGCAGGGGTGGGGGGAGTGTGACCATTTAAAACGAGCAGGGGTGGGGGGAGTGTGACCATTTAAAACGAGCAGGGGTGGGGGGAGAGTGACCATTTCTAATACTGGTAATTTGGTATATCAAAGATTTGTTATAAATTAAGTGCTTGCAATTATGGCTTTTCAACATTGCCTATTCATTTGGCATTGAATATTTGTAAAAATATATTAAATGTCAACAAGAAATAAAACATTAACGTGTTGACCAGCTGAGAGGTGCAGCAGGGGTGAACCAAAAAGCAGCAGGGTGCATCACCCTGCTTTTTGACTCAGGATCTTTCCTTATATCTTTTGGCTAATTTCTCAAATAAAAGCATGAACCCTATCATTTGAAATTTTTCTTTACAGTCAGCTACTCCCAAAGCTTTTGTACCTTCCCGAAGAGCTTGTTGCTAAGCGGCTGGCCCCCAGGCTATTGTCACGGTTTGTGCTACTCGACCAGACAGCCATTCAACATGTACTGCCCAGTGTTCTTACACCTTGCACAGGTATGTAACATTTGGTACCATTATTTATTACCTGTTTAAATTGGTACAGAATATCACATCCTTTAAAAGATGCGTACAAGCTTTGGTACAGAATATCACACCCTTTAAAAGATACCTACAAGCTTTGGTACAGAATATCACACCCTTTAAAAGATGCCTACAAGCTTTGGTACAGAATATCACACCCTTTAAAAGATGCGTACAAGCTTTGGTACAGAATATCGCACCCTTTAAAAGGTGCGTACAAGCTTTGGTACAGAATATCACACCCTTTAAAAGATGCGTACAAGCTTTGGTACAGAATATCACACCCTTTAAAAGTTGCCTACAAGCTTTGGTACAGAATATCACACCCTTTAAAAGATGCCTACAAGCTTTGGTACAGAATATCACACCCTTTAAAAGTTGCCTACAAGCTTTGGTACAGAATATCACACCCTTTAAAAGATGCCTACAAGCTTTGGTACAGAATATCACACCCTTTAAAAGTTGCCTACAAGCTTTGGTACAGAATATCACACCCTTTAAAAGATGCCTACAAGCTTTGGTACAGAATATCACACCTTTTAAAAGATGCCTACAAGCTTTGGTACAGAATATCACACCCTTTAAAAGATGCCTACAAGCTTTGGTACAGAATATCACACCCTTTAAAAGATGCCTACAAGCTTTGGTACAGAATATCACACCTTTAAAGGTTGTGTACAAGCTTTGGTACAAAATATCGCACCCTTTAAAAGTTGCCTACAAGCTTTGGTACAGGATACTGCAAAGCCATTTATATTCGTCGGCATGAAATATTGTGTTGTTGTTTTTTTAATGACAATTTCGTGGGAACTTAAATTCGTGGATGTTCAATTTTGTTAATAACAAAAAACATCTAGAAATGCGTAAATCGTATCGCCTTTTTTTGTTTGTAACACCTTACGGTCATAAACGGAGCCTCCCAGCGGTAAGTGGGCCCCATTTTCGATCTGTCAATTAAGCAATAGACCCTAGTTCTGAAATAAACACGGCACATCACTGTGGCAGGTAGGGTCCGACTACAAATGTGGGAATTTAACAATTGGCCCGTCGTCTGCCAAAAACCGAAGTCGTGAAACATCGTCCACGCTTTTTGCATGGAGAGTGTTTACTATGCAGATAGATCTTTACTAGTATATCTGAAAGAAGATAGCAATGCATATACAGCGTTACTGCATAGGCAGATGAAGGATATGTCAATTGTCAATAAGGTACACAGTATATTACACCTGAGCCTCGTTTGGAGTGTATGCAGATTAGATAGGGGCTACTTGTCACACAAAAAATAAACTGGATATTAAACTGATTCATTTATGATACAAGTGCAATCATATTTTAGGTAATGTATTTATCATAAACTTTTATACTTCATTTAACTACTATAAACGTTATATTTACATTTTCTTCATGTAGGTATACGTACCAGAAAACTACATCTTAGAGCTCAAATTCGGCTGCAAAACATAGCTAGCCAAATAATTATTCGTTGGAAACTTAAATTCGTGGTTCGTTAAATCCTCGAAATCCACGAAAACTTGTGTCCCACAATTATTAATGGTTTTGCAGTATATCATGTTTTAAAAGTTGTGCACAGTACGGTACTTTCGCAATTTTAATTTCACAATATCCGTAGATTCTTCAGAGATTTCAGCATCACTTCAGGATATTAAAGTACATAAACCCTTTGTACGAGTTCACCAAAAGTCTTCATGTCCAAACAGATCCTACAAATTTAAACGCTGATAAAACATTTGGCTCTTCATTTTCATGGTGATGTATATGTACAAAACATAGCCATATTTATTGTATAGATCACTGATTTTAAGTGATTGTTTTTTTCGAGTTATGTTAACAGTGCCAATAAAGGGAAATTTACTTGTTAGACGGCATTTTTCTAAGTCATAGGACCTTCACTCATGGAAAGGGTTCACCACAACTCTTCATGTCCGAACAGATCCTGAAAATTTAAGCTCAGAAAAAAACAACATTTGGATTTAAATAAGAGGAAATCAGCTGATAAGAAGAATCCCTCCCCTGATTCTCTCAGAATCTGTGCTCTGTTTATGTATTTACTGGTTGCTTCTAATTCTAGGTGAAAATAAACTCACAGCATCATCAGGGGAAAAAGTTCAGCCATTGTTCAGCGAGCCGGTGTTCCAGCATTACATCATTCCGAAGGTGGTGAAGATATTCACGGTTCACGATTACCACGTACATATGCTGATATTGTCCTACTTCTCCAAGTTCATACATCTCGTTAGCAAGGAACATCTGGAGACAGACATTCTTCCACAGGTACCGATATTGTATTAATATAAATAATATTAGATAATATTAAATATTGTAGTAGTAATTTTCGCTTATTGAAATGTTTGTGGAATTCTAGAAAAATCCACGTACACATTCAAAATGTATTAAATTTGCAATTTCCTTGCATAACGAATACTTTTAAAGAGGTTATGTATTTTCTCATCAATTTTTGTTGAAACACATGCAAGTAAAATTAAACCGATAAAACGTTGATGAGTAACACACTAGAATAAAAGTTCAGAAGAACTGTTATTCAAAAATCCTTCAAATTAGAGCTTTACACCGTTAAAATACTTTTTGTCTTCCAGTCGAAAACTCATTTATGTACATAAGACATGTACAATATTGGGAAATCCCCAATATTTGTGTGAACATAAGTTCTGTGCAGATGTGTTCATACGACACATGTACACATGTTTATTTCTTCCACAAATATGATTAAACGTGTCGGTATCGGCGTAGCGCTAGGAATAAGTTTGTCGTTATGAAAAAGTTCATAAAAATAAATATGAAATATGGTACATATAACTTGTGTATTTTTATTGTATTTTAACTTTCCTCGATCATAATCGTCCTCCCATTTGTGTTGTTCAAAATATGAAAAAAATGAAATGTTGATATTGAAATCGTATATATCCCCTTTAACAATATAAGAGAATACAAGATAATGAAAAAGTCACATTATTCTGAATATTATACTCCTTGTAAATGTGTGTTTACTCAAATTGTGATAATCAGTCTATTTTTAAAGGACTCATGTCAGATTTAAGACAAAGAGGTGTGATATCATACTTGTTTATCAAACACAACCATAGTTACGGGCCGGCTAGCTCAGTTGGTAGAGCGCTGGACTACAAATCCGAGGATCGCGAGTTCGATTCCCAGCCCGGGCCACATAACTTGTGTGGGGATTGGTCATGAAATTATTTCTACGGCCATTCTCCCCCTACCTCTGATTCAAGTAGGGCATTTGTCAGTTACTGGCATAAGTATGTGCACTTAGTACTGGTAAATCAGCTTACCCAGGAAAAGTGCGAGTAGGTTAACTGACCGCCATTATATGAAATACTGTTGAATACGGCGAAAAATCCAAACAAACAAACAACAAACAAACAACTATAGTGGGGACAATGTATACAGGTCACTGACTTTAAGCAATTTCAAGCAACCACTGTAAATAAAGGGAAAATTATATGACAGCAGAAATTACCAGTTATACAGTATTACTCAAAATTATTGGAAGGCCTACATATTGGAAACTAACATAATACACACATACATTTAATCTTACCAAAAAAAATCACTTTTGACAACTGTTGTCTTCACACAATAATGAATCAAGGCGCTAAAAATGTTGAAAATATAAAGAATTTCTAAACCTATGTTGCTGTTTCCCAAATAAAACTACTTATTAAACAAGTACTCAATGATAAAATAATATGAGGCGCATCGTGGGAAAACCGGGCTTAATGCATGTGCGTAAAGTGTTGTCCCGGTTTAGCCTTAAAAGTCTGCATAGGCTAATTCAGGACGGCACTATCTGCCTACAGTGAATTTAAGTTGAGAAGAGATTTAAGTGAAAAAGAAAATGTCATAAAAGCGGAAAGTGCCATACTGGATTAGCCAGTGCGGACTGCACAGGCTAATCAGGGACGACACTTTAAGCACATGCATTAAGCCCAGTTTTCCCACGACGTGCCTCATATATTCCCTGTTCATTTCAACCCATTTGTCAGCACTTATTTCACGGCATTTGTTACAGGCCTTGCTGGGATTGCGGGATACGAGTAACGAGATAGCCGCATTAAGTCTGCATCTGCTTGGAGACATGGTTACCGTTCTAGGAAGGGAAGCTGTGATAGGCGGGCAATGCAAAACATTTTTCAAAGAAAGTTTGCCAAAGTCAGACTCAGTACAGGTCTGTGTTGTGGTATTTTGAGTTTTTGACTAAAAAGTTTTTGTTTTTCAAACCATACACTTTAAATATCTGAAATCGACTTTTGCTATTTTTGTTGGCTTCTACAATTGAATTGTTTAACTATATAAATAATTGTGTCAAAATGATTAATGTTATTGTTTCCTTTACAACATTTTTTGCTAGATGTCGTTGACAAACACATGAAATGTTTAAATTGTATCTATATGTAAAAAAAACAGTTTGTAGATATCTGTTTGTTCTTTGATTATCATAGATATGAAATTTGTTCCGAATAAGGCTACAGATGTTTTGTTGGTATGAACTTACCTTACTAGTATTTCTTTTCTTCAGATGTTTCAGGAAGGTTCAGGTGGCAGATTTTCCCTCAACAACCGATACTCCAATGTTAGTGGAGTGTTGCCGAAAATGAAGCTAGTGGAGATGACAAATATGAGGTAGTTGTTGATTACTTATGGTTTGTTCTAAAGACTGTCATTAAAATTGTGTTTTAGCGCTCCGTTTTGAGTATCACATTTTAGTGATGCATGGTTTCTTTATGTTTTGTATGAGATCGCCTTGTATAACTATTTCGAGAAATCAACTAGTCTGTCGTTCTTCATCTGTTTTAATGTCTTACCCGACAAGGACAATGATTTTTCACATACATTTGAAGCTGATATTGGGTCACCAGTATCTTTGAAGTAAAAGGATTTCCCACCAAAAATATCGGCATGAGGTGTTGTTTGTTTAATGGAAGGGATAATTTTACAGTTTTGTCTGTTTGGAAATCACGAATCGGTTTTTATACATTTTACATACAACTTTGAATAACACAAGTTTCTCTTCAGGGAGACAACTGCTATGAAAACCCAGGAGATCGATCCTGATCGAGCATGTAAGGAACAGGAAAAGAAAAAAGAGCGGTATAAGAAACGAGAAGAAATGCGCCGTCAACGCGAAGAACGCAAGAAAGCTAGAGAGCTGGCAGCTGGTAATTAAGCCAAAAAAAATTGGGTCTCAAAAAAGTTAGGTTGAGTCAGGATTGAGTTGTTTATTTACTTTTCTTTAAAGACAGATTTCGGTCAATAAATATTGAAAATTATCTAAAATCTGACGAGTACGGATTACACAGAAACAATCTTCACTAAAAACTTTAGGGTCGTTTTTTTTTTCGCTAGGTACGGTCGGGTTGCCCGAAACACAGAATTATTTTTTGGGGGCCTTATTTATTGCTACGGATGTCAGACCCAGTGTTTACAAAAGATCAATGGTACTTATTCACAGATTTTCATATTTTTGTCATAATATGTTTTAACTTCAAAAACTAAAGCATCTGTGCAAACCAGCTAAAATATTCTATCAACTAAAAATTAAGAAATAGAAAAAGTCGTGTCTCCAATTGGGCGTGAACCTACACCCTCTGGATAAAAGCGTCTATCATGCCTGAAATATCATACTCATGTTCATCAGACTCGGCTTTTTTATGGACACTGGGCCAAGCGGGTGTTTGTAGTTGTTTATTGTTAACGGATCTAAACTTTCATTAACTGCCCTGAAGCTTATAACTCAAACATTTTATGAGATTTGATGTCTTTCAGTAAATAAAAATTTCAACTTCACTTAATTTCAAAATAGTAATATATTTAGGTACGATATTAAGCTTGTGAGATTGTTGTCACGGAATGTATACCAGTGTTTTATAGAAAATACATTAAACTTGAATTTAAATGCGCAAACATTTTTTTTTCTTTTCAATAATTTTGCATATTTTATAGTTTGCTATTATTTATAGAGTCTTTATTCACTGTATTATATACTTGTCTTTGTATAAATTGTAATCTCCTTTTTCAGCTGCTGGGAAAGATGAAATCAAAAGTGAAGAGAATTTGAATAGCTCCTCAGATAAAATTATTGATGATTCTGTTGGTAACTTGGAGAAAACTTGTGATAGGATGGTTGAAAATGAGGCTGCTGACATTTGTTTCGACAATTCTGATTTGTCAGAACCTGTGGACAGTTCAGCAGTAAATGTGATAGATGACGATCATTGGTCAGATTTTGAAACTGATACCAAAAATGATTCTGACATAAGTGAGGAAATAGAAAGGGAGTTACAAACAATGGAATTAAGTAAAACGTCTGAACCAACTGTGATAAAATCTAGAAGTGAAACGGTTTTGAAGACAAGTGGAAAACCGTTAAAACTGCAATCGTCACCAAAAACTAAAGTTAACAGTTATGATGTGCCAACAGAGTCACTCTCTGATAAAAAATCTCAAAATTTAAATTCGTCCCCACATTTAAAATCTTCCTCACCTGTCATAAACAGTGCCAAGTCTAAGTCTTCAAAATCTAGTCAACAACTCGGTTCCGAGTTCGATATAAAATCTCTGTATATTAAAGTGTCAAGAAAGGAACCAGACCCTTTTGATTTCTTCGCCGATATGACCCCTAAGATTGAGAAAACCTCTGTGAAAGTAGGTACAGACCTAAAAGGAATGGAAACGATACCTGAGGCACAAATCTCTTCAAAACCAGTGTCAAATTTGTTTGGAGTTGCAGAAATGAACTTGGAGGTTGGTATCACCAGGTCGTCCATATTTAACAACCCATTCTTAGACTTAAGAACAAAAAATAGAACAAATCTGCTGCGTTCGCATCTATGATGTTTTTTTCAAAATTTCCTAACAGCCTGTGCCCATGAAATGGGCAACTTTATCGCGACAAATTTCAAAATAGGGAAAGTTTTTAAGTTTATTTTTCATGAACTGTGTGGTTATTTTGCTTTTTAATTTATTAATATATTCAAATCTTTCATCTACAGAACTTCTTGTGTGACATTAGTGCAAATTCAATAATTGTTTTTCAATTTGCACACCCACCTGTAAAATACCATAAATCACTTGTGGGAAGAAAATTGACAATTTTTGTTGGGGGGGGGGGGGGAATGGAGGATATTTTGTCAGGGGAAACTGCCTTAGAACTGCACTAAAATTAGCGAAAAAAATCACTGACCAGTGTTGCTTATTTCATTAATAAATCATTCTAAATAACGAATGTTAAAATTAGCATTCGTAACGAATGTTAAAATTAGCATTCGTCAATACCAAGTACCGTAAGACTTAACCTAACAGCATTCCTAAAATACATCAGTTTCAGAAATAGTCTATTCTTACGTCCTAAGTCTTAAAGTGGATTGGGAAATATGGGCCCAGGTCGTCAGTTTCGTAAGTACTTTATTATGTATAATGATATGAAACACATACCAGTAAGTTTGTACATGTACATGTATGTATGCTGTCTTGTAAATAGTAGTGATCGAAAGCCAGTAAGACTTGCACTTGTAAATTTTAAACCAGCTTACTCAGAATCTCAGTTTTATATAGGCAAGCTAGTAACATTTTCTTACTGTCAAGTAAAAAAATAAAATAAAATTTTGGCTTGCTTGGTTTCTAATTTTGGGTACTGAAATGGAAAATTAAAAAATAGCAGATACTGTTGTGAGTTTTATACCTCAGTCTGTCAAGAAAGTCGCATTGAATTCCCATAAATCTAATTTGGGTTAGTCTGCTGAAGTTTTCAGACCAAATTGTTCTCAGAGACATGACATTGGCATTAGATAATATATAATACAAATATATAATACATGATTTGAATATTATGGCTAAATTCATCAATGCTTGACTCATTATCAGACAATGAACTTTCATGCTAATTTTGAGGGCCTTTGTATCTTATAAATATGAGGCGTGTCGTGGGAATACGGCCTTTAATGCATGTGCGTAAAGTGTCGTCCCGGATTAGCCTTGCAGTCCGCACAGGCTAATCCGGGACGACACTTCGCCCACAGTGGATTTATGTCTAGAAGAGACTTCATTGCATTAAGCCCGGTTTTCCCACGACAGGCCTGATATATGCCTTATATAACAGGGGCCAGAATATAGGGGTTTTCCCCAAGCAAAATTTCTTGACAATCATGCTTTTCCCCAAAATCTGATTTTATACCTGGGTCCGTATTCACAGACAAATGAGGCTTGTCGTGGGAAAACCGGTCTTAATGCATGTGCGTAAAGTGTCATCCCGGATTAGCCTGTTCAGTCTGCACAGGCTAATCCGGGACGGCACTTTACGCACATGCATTTAGCCCGGTTTTCCCATGACAAGCCTCATTTAGAGTCTGAAAACGAGACTCAGACAAAAATTTCAATAACTGAAACTCTCAGATGTCTCCGGGTAGGCAATTTTAATTTATATAACTTTATGTTTGTGTAGTACATTTTGGGATGAAAGTGATTGTTGTGTGATTAGCAAATTAGTTAATAGGCTATTTTGATTCCTGTCTGGAGTTTGAGTCTGAAATTTTGACTCGGAATGTTTGTGAATATTCCTGGCCCTGGCCCTATGGCGATAGCAAATCTCAATCTCAAATGTAATCTTAAATTATTGCCCAAAGAAATTGGTTGTTACATATCAGTTTTGAATTCAGGCTAATATTTTTAGTTAAGAATAAGTTTGAGATTGAAAACTTGATAGTTGTGGGCCTCGATTAGTGGTTCCACTTTGCCAAATTTGTTGTGATTATTTTCCCCCAAACCTAGGTGCTGGGCCTCATCCCCAGCCTCTCAAAAAAGCCCAGATTTCTGTCTTTGGAACTGTGAATTATTTTGTTCATCTTCATATTTCAGGAGACAGAGCGTTCAGGCTGGGGTGATGATGATTGGTGATTTACATGTCAAGGTCATCTCTATAGCAACAGGACATAGCACCTGGGTTTCCTTAGCATCTTCAATTGTTTTTGTCTCCACAACTGCAAATGTGGTTTTGAAAATGCATATCAGCATTAATGTTGCTTTTCTGCCAACATCATGTGCTTTTTTTATTCATTTTTCATAAGATTATCTTGTTTCTAGGGCAGCCAATTTTAAACCAAAATGCATTGATCATGTTACGTTTTTTAAATCAAAATATGTCATGCTTTGGGTACCAGTGTATCAAGATATTGTACAGTGTTGGAACATGCATGTAATGGAGTAGAAAAGCCTGAACAATAGGTTGCTATTTTATGATTTAAACTATTGAGAGTTTGGTTAGAGAGGTATGCTTTATGCATATTAAATATGCGGGTAATAGAAGGTGTTTTGGGCACTTTGGGGGTACCACTTATCTGTGGATATTTTGCCATTTATACCGTAATAATAGCCTTTTTACCAACATTTTAGTGCACTGTTCCAAGTTTTGTATGCATATTCAGTATCAAAAACGGAAAATAAACTACGATAAAAAGTCTTTTTCGGGGATAAGTTAATGTATCCATTTAGTGTCTTGTTTTTTTTCCAAAACATGAAATCAAATACAAAGCATTGTTCAGTAGTTATTTCATTTGTTATTAACAATTATGTATTCATTTTTGTCAGTTCTACAAAATTGCATTTAAAATACAATTGAGGCGTGTCGTGGGAAAACCGGGATTAATGCATGTGCGTAAAGTGTCGTCCCGGGTTAGCCTGTGCAGTCTGCACAGGCTAATCCGGGAAAGAACTTTCTTGTTTGTTTGGATTTTTCACCGTATTCAAAAGTATTTCAGTCATATAATGGCGGTCAGTTAACCTACCCACACTTTTCCTTGGTAAGCTGGTTTACCAGTACTGAGTGCACATACTTCTGCGTGTAACTGACAACTGCCCTACTTGAATCAGCGGTAGGGGGAGAATGGCCGTAGAAATAATTTCATGACCAATCCCTTCACAAGTTATGTGGCCGGGCTGGGAATCTAACCCGCGATCCTCGGATTTGTAGTCCCGCGCTCTACCAATTGAGCTAGCCGGCCCGGCAAAGAACTTTCTGCCTACAGTGGATTTATGGTTAGAAGAGGCTTCCTTGAAACAGAAAATACCATAAAAGCGGAAAGTGACGTCCTGGATTAGCCTGTGCGGACTGCTCAGGCTAATCCGGGACGACACTGTATGCATATGCATTAAGCCCGGTTTTCCCTCCACATGCCACAATTATTTGTTGTCATATTTTGTTTTTGGTAAATACTGAGCAGCATATTCAGTCAATTGCTGTAAGCTTGAATGTGCTTTTCTCAATATTGTCATTGTCTCATATTTCTTTGAAGGACATATCTTTAAAAGTGACATATTCTTGTAAATGTTTAGTACAACCTTTTGATGCTCAAGGATGCCTACGTTCTAGTGCCTTTCTAGGTGTATTGAAAGCAACAGGAATCGACTGCATATGCTTTCACGAAAACTTGCATTATTCGTGTATGGTCTTAAGTCTGTTTATTGTGTTCAAGATATTGCGACTTATTTTTATATATATCTTTGTTTACAGCTGAGATAAAATGTATTAACGCCGTGATAAAACTTACTTTGTTTTTTATTGACTTATCAAACAGTGCAATCTCATTTTGTTTGTATTTCCTTTATTGTTGTAACAGTAACAAGTGCAGTCTTTTTATGCCCCAAAAGGTGGGCAAATCAAGATTGAACCGTCCATCTGTCTGTCCGTCCCGCTTCTTGTGCGGAGTATAACTCAAAATGTATTGAAGGGATTCAAATAATACTTCATATTATGATAGAGGACGTTAAGAGGAAGTGTAGAGTACAAGGACCATAACTCTTTCTTCAATATTTACGGAGTTATTGCCCTTTGATTAATGTTCTTGTGTGGAGCATAACTCTTTTAGTATTGAAGGGAATTAAAATAAAACCACATGTATTGATAGATATTGAGAGGAAGTGCAGAGTACAAGGACCATAACTCTTACTTCAGTATTGTTGGTTTTTGTGTGTGTGCAGAGCATATCTGCATAGTGTAATTTTCTTGTGTGGAGCATAACTCGTAAAGTATTGAAGAGATTCAAATGATACCTCATATAATGGTAAAGGCCTTTGAGAGGAAGTACAGAATATAAGGACCATAACTCTTCCTTCTGTCAAAACACATTTTTGGGGGCATTCGTCACTTACAGTCACAAACGCTTGTTAGACTAGTTTCACGTGATGCCAACATGTCTTAATGCATGTGCGTAAAGTGTCGTCCCGGATTAGCCTGTGCAGTCAGGACGGCACTTTCCGCTTTTATGGTATTTTCTGTTTCATGTAAGTCTCTTCTCAACATAAATCCACTGTAGGCGCAAAGTGCCATCCTGGATTAGCCTGTGCGGACTGCACAGGCTAGTCCGGGACGAAACATTACGCACATGCTTTAAGACCGCAACACGCCTCATGAATTCAGCAGAACCTGAGCTTATTGAGACACTTTTGAGTCTGTTTCCTGGGCAGAACCAGTACTTGGTGTCTGTTGAGAATGATCAAACATTCACAAATTGCGATCTCTCAATAATCATACATCCAAGTCGAAAATTGCGATCTCTCAATAATCATACATCCAAGTCGAAAATTGCGATCTCTCAATAATCATACATCCAAGACGAAAATTGCGATCTCTCAATCAATTATCATACATCCAAGACGAAAATTGCGATCTCTCGATCAATTAGGCCTAAAAAAAAAAATCCTGTGTTTAGGGCAACGGTCTGAAAAAAGTTAGGTAGGGTAGGCTCTGGGTTTTTTTTTTTTTTTTTTTTTTTTCCTCCTATTAGTGAAACCAATGGTGAATGTGAATCCTGGTGTGAGTTCAGCGATTAATGGCCATTTATCAGCCAAAAGTTGTTTTAGTTTGATTTCTTATGCTTCAAAGAACTTCAAGGAGTTCTGAATTTTGTCAAAATAGTGAATATCATTATTTGACCAGGTGACCAAGTTTTTGAACACATTTGACCTAGTTCTTACTTTAACTGAAACTTTTTTCAGCCAAATACTGTGAACAAGTTTCATGAAGATAGAAACAAAAAAGTGCTCATTTGATCAAAGCTAATTGTTGATGACAATAATGACAACGGACAACCAATGACTACAACTGCCCACCATAAGCACTTAATCCCGTGAGCTGATAATGACGATGCCAAAATCTATATAACCCCACAGCAAATGAAAATATGTTTATGGAAATGTGTGACAATTACAGCACTTGGTCTGCCTGTATGCCAGATATATAATCCGGTCAAGGTCGTTTTGATCACTGATAGTCGTTGTCAGATACATCTTGTTAATATATTTTTATGTAATGATAACGAGCCAAATTTGAAATTTCAGATTCCTTTCAAATCCATCAAGAAGAGTCATGGCATCCAGACCTATTGCACATGTATACAGATATTTACAGTTCCATGTTCCGAATATGAAAAGCCCACTACTATGACTGCTAGAATGATAATAAACTTGTGACAATGTTTATGTCTTTCAAAGATGGACACACGACAATCACAAGTTCCGTTAGAGCACTCTTGTGTTCTGACGGATATATTCTATTTTAAGTACAATTTGAATGTTAATGACCATTTATATCAAATAACATTTATTAAAGTGAAGAACCATTTAACTCCTTTATCATGTATACTGTATCATATTACATACATGTAAATATTGAACTGATTGACTACTTAGTATTTAACATAAACATTGAATGTCAAAAATAGTCTTCCTGCATATAATATACTAGAATGTTATTTATGTTCTTAAATTCACATGCAGGCACAATATAAAGGGTTAAGCATTGTCATGAATAACAAGTTTTACTTAATAAATAAACTTTAATATTTAGCCCGACTTCAATCTTTATGTTTTCCAACGTCCAGAAATAAAGCGACTTGCTTACAGATTTTGACTATCATATGAATTTTTTTTAAACTCACAAATGTTGAGAAACATGAAGCTGTGTTGCATTTAACTGGGAATGATAATGTTAGTTGATATTCAGCAGTAGATTTTATACATAAAGGAGTAGACACTTTTACTGTGGTTTAACTTTAAAATTACTCATTAACTGTTATTTTTACCCTGAAACAGTAAGGTTTACAAAAGTACAAATGCTGAAAGGCATTTTTCAAGTCTTTTTTTGTCAAATCTTTAAGACACGTGAATCAGTTTTTCAATGTTTGCCAAATGGCCGCATACAGCAAACCGTGAACCCCTTGCTTTTACAGTCAATGCACAATGGAAAGACCGTCTTGAACTTCTTCTTCAGTTCAATGTCAGCAACAGCACCGGAAGCTCCACAGTAGTAGCATCGATCAAGCTGAGTGATCTCTGAATGGTAATGCAGGGCACTGTAGTAGGAACTCTCCATAGGGCTGCTGCAGTCTATGGTCAATCTGGCAAACAATTTCCCATGAAGAACATGGTCAGGTGGCGTTAAGGGTGCCCCACATGTGTACCCATACTCTGACAGAAGCATGGCTAGTTGAAACTTATACCTTTCAGTCAACTTTGCTTTACCATAAAGCACCCTTGGTTTCCCACATTCAGAACACTCTGCCGTAAACCTTGCATTCTGAGCGGTATATATTGATGCATCCCCAGTAAGTGCTGGTTCATCAATAATTTTGATGTTTGCCTTCATGTTCCTAGATTGCTGTGCTATGTCTGGCACTCTGGAGCTGTTCTTCTTTGGCACTTGATATGTTGGGCGGTCTATTTCATCAGTGTTCTTCCCGTACACTTCTTCAAAAGGTTGAAAATGGTCCAACCCCTCCTGTAGCACAGGATCTGGTAACCAGATCAGTTCACGAGTTGGCTGGGTACAACATTCTCGGTCATCACATTTTTTTATTTGGAAACAATATTGACGCAGACGGCAGTGTTTTTCCACCCAGTCAAGGTAAGCCTGGTCCTTGTGTGTTTCTTTTTTAACTAAATGATCGGTGTTCATTTGTGGAAACATATATTCCAGATGACGTTTCAGCAGATCTATTTCTTCGTCACCTACTGGAGCCAGCACTTTTATGCGTTCTCCTTTCAAGGACAGTCTACCGAATCTGTTTTCTACTACTTCTTTGACAGGTGCAATGGCCATTTCCCAACTTTCCTTTAATTCTGGATTGGTGACATTTGCCTTTCGTAAGTCTTCCATGCCATTACACTTTTTTACGATTGCCTCAATCTCTTCAGAAGATTTTTCTCTTGAGAGTGCACAATTCTGCAGGCCAATATTCAATATGGACATGACGCGTTCAGCTGGATTTATCCAGCTTTGACCTGGTGCACATCTGGCTGCTATGTACATATCAAGGTCAAGTTCTTTGAATATGCAGATTGCTGCACATTTCACTTGCTCGAGAGTATTTCTGTGATCAGTTCCACCATCAGTGAACTTCAAGATGGTTTTTGGTGCCGGTTTTGAGTTTGCACTGTCACCCCTAACCAGCTTCACCATTGCCGCAGCATGTCGCATAGGATTTGATGACTGAAACACTGAATCATTCACTATTGTTGTGACTTGACCTCTGTAAAAAGACTGGTGTATGGTGTCAGGGATCTCACACTTGAAGTAGACAGATGGTGTTAGGCTTCCTTTCTTATGTAGGTCATGGTCGGTTGCTACCAAGGTGCTTGTTGTTGGTGTGAGTGATGCTTTACCTCGCACACCTGTTGAAAGTGCGACACCCGGTTCCCCAAAAGGTACCTTTGCCTTGTCATCACTGAAGTACAAGTAGCAAAGTGTTCCTAGACTAACTGCTAGACATCGTAAATACTTTAATAGGGCACAAGTGTAATGATCATCGGGATGAGTTATTCTTAACTGACGCCGTTGGACTTTGTGTTGCACTTGCAACTTGGAAGTGAAACTCAATGCAGTCTTTGAGTAAGGGTTGCGCGGAGCAAACTGAAGGCGTACAAGAGCTGCACTAGGAATAGGAGTGCCTTCTGGGCATTTCTCAGTTGTCTGTTGGATCAAGTCCCTTAGTGAAAGCACCTGTGACATATGAGCTTGGTTGTGTCTTCTGTCATCTGCCGCAGTAAACTGCTCAACAAGTTCACCAAGTTTTGTGAAAAAGACATCATATGTTCCAGATGGTCTGCCTGGGTTAAGTTTCCTCAAATCAGATAGTATCCCTGTCTCCCCCATGAGAATCATGTGCATCCTCTGTTGTGTCGCTGGGTGTGATGCTACAGACTGATCCAGGCTAAGTTCTTTATATATGGTTTCTAACAATGCAGGTTGGATAGAGGCAACGTTCTGTACCTTTCTCATAAATTCATGTTTCATCGATCGAGTGTGATACTGTGGAAGTTTGTCTTTGATTTTCAACATGTTTGAGACAGCCATAGATGTTTTTTCTGCTTCAGTTCTATAATCAGGTACTTTAAACAGACACCAGGTTGTTGTCATTCCACCTCCAGGACAATATTTCACAATGTCAACAGTTACTGACAACTGCAAACTTTCAAAAAATCTGAATCTGTCCATAGTGTACTCAAATGGCTTATCTAAATGTTTCATTTCATCAAAAAACACTGGTTCATTATAGTCTGCTAAGCGCATAGCTTTGTCTATAAGTTTGTACTGAGGTCTTACATCACCCACGGATTTTGCCACTGTGTGAACAGAACTATTATCTGCCAAAGGACGAACAGGGTGATCCAACTTTTGATTGCCCTGAACTTTCTGATTTTGTTTCACCAAGTACTCTTGATAAGATATACAACATTCTGCTAATGCTTTAACATCGCTATAGAATTCTTCCCATGCTGGTGAGCTCCTCATTATAGGTCTAGTACATAACTGGAACAGAGACTGTGCTAGTGAGTGAAGTTGATTACATTCTAACGGCTGGGCTTTCAGTTTTTTTCGTCGATACTCATTGTAGCCCTCAAATGTATCAAACGCGACAGGAATTGACTTCACCGAAGACTCTCTACGGCTCCTATCGTTGATCACACTGTGTTGGTTTGTTATATACCACAGGCAATTCGTCAGCGTCTGAAAGATCAAAAACAGCCATGACAATCAAAATGTTTCTTGTAATTATCTTATAAGTTTTTTTGTAAATCTTATTTGTAGATGGCCACTTGGGTCTAACATTAATCCCATATAAAGCATTTTTTAAATTAGAAATGTACATAGTCCAAGTTTCATCATTTTAGCTTAAAACATTGTGTAAATTTAGTTTAAGATTTTCTTATTAAAGATATGATATCATATTTAAACCATGTGAGAACAACAAGTACATGCAATGAGTAAATTAAAACGCCAAAGCCCGCTTTGGTATTCGAGTTAAGTATTCTTGTGCAGATATTCTTAAGTTTTAAATATTTATATTGAATTAATATATTTATATATATTATAGTGTCTTCTTGGTTTATAAACTGGTTAATTTCTTATATTAAATCTATCTACAAAAAACAGGAATAAAAATATTATCTATATTTTAATGACTACATGCATAAAAATATTCAATCCAAATTTAATTGTCATCTTTATTTTTTCTGCAACATCTACACGTGTGAACCTTAATACTAAGGAAGTACTATTTAGATGCAAATCCTATATCACACAAACAGCTTGAAGCAAGTATTTTAGTAGAAGTAGAAATTAGAGTTATTACAACCACAACCAGACTATGCATATAATGTTTCAAGCAGGTCAAGGATCATAGCCTGTACTTCTTGTCTTTGTAAAGTTTGATTTTTTTAGTTTCTTTTGGTAAATATCTTCAATTTCATTAATAGTTATTTTCTGATAGATACTAGATATTAAATATAAAAATACAGTCTGAATCCCAACCAAAAAGTGCTTAAATTTGCTAGACAGTACAGGATACAACCTTTATACAACAGTTTTTTAGGACACTTGGTTATATACACAAATACATGTATTAGTGTTGTTTTATACGTCACCTCAATATCATTGTCTGTCGAAAAAATTTCAGCATGTATTAAATATTCATTTAAACCTTTTTATATTAAATATTTATTTGATACTAACTTTAGTATAAAGATTTTTGATGCCAGGGTGCCCGGTTCAATATTAATGCCTTATTAATCCTTACATTAAATCTCATATTATAAATGCTATTATTATTTTATCAATACATGACAGTATTAACTCTTTTTATCATAAGTAACACTTTTTTCAGATGGCAGTTTAATACCTGCGTAACATATCTTCCTTCTTATTTAGTGTGATAGGTCAGCTTCCTGTTGCTCTGCATATCAACCAGATCATTGAACATTTCATCTTTTCTAGACAGACCCTCATGTACACCAGAACTGCAAGGAATTTAAGGGAGCCTGTTGTCAACACGTTTATATAAAATATAATAGACATCTCTGACAAAAGAAGGCATTTAATATTATCTTATATTATACATAAACATGCTCTTTGAGTGCACTTTTAGTAAGGCAGTTGTCAGTTACTGGCGCAGTAATTCACTGGTAAAGTCTGCTAAGCATCCTAGGAAGGTGTGAGTTGGTTAATGGTCAGACCGCACTCATATAACCTATCCAGTGTTGACAAAATGGTGTGAATACAACGATCAACTAGAGCTTTGTCACAAAAGTGACTAAAAATACCCCCCGCACCGCTTTGTCACAGGCATAGCAGCCATGCCCATGGGTAAGTTCAAGGGCACATAACTCAGTAACATGTGGATCACTGCACGTGAAAAATGTGTCTTGCACATCTACACTTCATGGTATTATATTTCGAGTTTCAATTCAATCGCTTGAGACATGTAGAAGTAGTTCGCTCCACAAATTTATAACATTTTATGCGGACAGACCGACAAACCAACCAACCAACCAAACAACGGACCAACCGACAATGTGACTCCTATATACCCTCTGTCTAACTTCGTTTGCGGGGTATAAATATCAATGTTAATATTAAATCAATCAATATATTTCAATACCTAGTCTCTATATTAAACATACATGTCAGACTGTACAATTATTTAAAGGTACCTCGATGTTTTTTTGTCTGGAACTACTGCAGTTTGTAACTGTCCCTGCATCAGTATGTCAAACGCACTCTTCCCAGGGATTGGAGTGGCTGTGAACTCTACTGTTGGCGTCTCGGATGGCATACACTTAAGTTTCAGAAATTTCGTGTCTGGAAACTGAAAACAATTTAAAACGGTATTCAACATGGAAATTCTTCCATATCTCGAAATCAAAAGTGTTGACATGCTCGAAGTACGAATGAACAAGCATACTGACAAAAATGCATCCACTGTGCATTCTAACACATTTTTAACCTGCTTTAAATTTATATTAAATCAGAACTTTTTATAAACATTTAATTAACAAAAGCCACATTGTTAAAAAATTAATATCTGATATAGATAATTGGCTACAATTTTTTTTTTAATGTCTTGATTGTTTAATACCTTTGACACGAACAGACCAATTGGCAAATCATACATCTCATCACCATCATCAAGGGTTGTCCATGGACCACCTGAAATTTTTTTAAATAAATTAAATATTGATATCATCTAATATTTTTTCTATCCCGACGCAACAAGCTGTACAGGCAGTGTGTGTATCTTAACTGACCACCGTGATATAATCAATCCATTATTAAAATCAGCATAAAATAAAACAAACAAACATCTACCGACTGTCAATGACGGTGAAAAATAACAGACATAATCAATGGGGTACTTTAAAATATGAGTGCTGTAAACTGCATTTAATGTTCTAAATTCTTAAATAAATGATGTGCAGCCTCTGGCAAGTCTTAATTTAAATTTGAGTATCTGTATCTAAATTGTTTGATTTTCCTGCATACCACATGTACATATCTTATGAAAAATTTCAAGAGCTTAAATGCCCCCATTAATGCTCTACAAAGTAAGATTTATTCACTCGCTGGTATTTGTTTCTGACATTCAATGATATACTATTTATAAAACGTGGTATCCCACCTACCTTCGTTAGACGCCAATGCTAGTTTTATTATTGCATCATTGTGGCAGCGAATGGACGGATCGGACTTCAACATTGAGAACGTCGAATCGCCGGAAAAAACTTTATATAATCGAAATGCCTCGTCTCTGTGTTGGCATTTATCACATAAAACATGGATTAGAATTCTCGACCACGTTGACGCGGCCATTTCTAATATGGATCGCTTGAATAACGCAGTTAGCTCCCTTTTACCTAAATGTTTACTATTCGGATTTCGCGAGTCATCAACCAAAAAAATCGGTAATTTTGTAAAAAAAAAAAATCTCTAGGGTCGGCGGGTTCCACTAGGTAGGGTCGGGTTGCCCGAAACACAGGATTTTTTTTTTTAGGCCTTATCATACATCCAAGTCAAAAATTAAAACAAAACAAAAAATCTTAAATGTTATTTCTGGATTTTCCGACAAAGAAATGCATGACAATTTTGCTACATAAGCTGCAACATAATTCCAAGTTTAATAATATTAAGTATCTATCATGAACATATTGCATATTGTTTCAAATACACATTTTAATTTTGACTTGTTTTCAACTTAAGTTGATAACTTGAGAATCTTTATAAATATGGACCCAAATATCTTTGGGAGCAATATCAATAAACAAACAACAGGAATGGTCAGAAGTTAAATGCAGATATTTATTGCACAATTCTGATACAACATCTTAGTAAAAATAGTAAAACATTTCTGACAAACATGTACGCATATATAAATAACAGTGTATTTGAGCCATCAAATAACAAACATTTAAGATTCATGCTTTATCATTCAATAATTATGACATACAAGAAAGTTTATGTGAGATTGTATAAAACATTGAGCTAACAATAAATAAAATAATTGCATTTGTCAGATAAATCAGATTATAAATTTGTGTATGACAACTAAGTTTTTTTTTACATACTTATTAATATGCCAGTATAATAAAGATTAATGCAGACTGTTTATTTTTCTAAATTTGTCGATAAATATAGTGAGATAACGACTTTATAATTTTTTTTAAACCCCAATACAACATAGAACATTCATTTCAATTAATATGTTAGCATAGCAGAATACTGTAGTGTCTTACTTTAAAAGCAAAACTAGTACATACAAATTCAACTTCATAAACAATTTAAACTTATAAATGATTTAAGATTAAATTTTGTCCCTGAACAAAACATACAACCATATACAAATATTAGGGATGGGACCGAATACTTGAATATTCGAATATCGGAAAAAAACGAATATAAAAAAATGTTTACGAATATTCGATTTTCAATTTTTTTAAAGAACAAAATTTCTTTTAAAAAATCAAGTTTTTTTTTCCAGTTTGATAGCAAAGTTAACATGAATTCCAGTCGTATTTCCTAGCAGGTGGGCTTGGACAGTGTAACGTTTTTACAACACATGCCAAACATGTCCAATTAACGACAATTGATAATTGGCAGGGGGGGCCACGTCCTGACAAGGGCCGCGAATTAACGGTTTGTAGGAGGCGCGAATATGGCGCATTGTATCCACAAATAACAAAACTGGGCCATGTTGTGATAACTGTTCACAGTTTGCACAAGGTGTACATTGTTGTTTATTGTCCTTAAGTGACATCTATACCGTTAACTTGTTTACAGTAAATCACAATTACTCTCTAAGTAAACCAATCAAAATGAATCCATTATCAGCCAATCAATTTCTTGAACAAAATTAGCATGATCTGGTCAATCGTAATATAGAACAGAACAGAACCGTATATTATACAAGAGTCTTGATTAATAAACAATGCCACCATCATATGCTTGGAAGTACTTGAAGCGGTCATTAGACAAAACCCAGACAATGTGTAATCTATGTAATGAGAAATTTGTGTACGGAACGATTAACAGATTAATTAACAATACATTTAACAATATGTTACATTTCTTTATATTTTCCAAACACTCGCTAAGTTATATTGCTCATTTACCACTGAAACAAGGTAAAACAACTACGTACACATAGTACAATATTTCGGATAGGTATTTATTCGGACAGAGTGCCCTATATAGTAATATTTACAAAACGAATATTCAAATATATTCGAATACCTAAAACAAATATTCGAATATTTATTTCAGTAATCGGTCCCATCCCTAACAAATATACAACCCTTTGTTAAAATGACCTTTACCAAACTGTAGCAGGGAAATTTAAAAACATATATTTTATGCTTTCCAGTAATGTATACGAAAATATCAGTGAAATAAAATTGGTAATTCACTGTTTAAAACATTAAAAAATACCACTAAGATAATGTTAATTGTTTAAAATGAAACGGACCGTCAACGATGCTGAACTTAAAATTGTCAAATGTGTCCCGCGATATTTCCAATAAAACCCCAAAAAGCAATTAAAATGAACAAAAAACGGTCGGAAAAGCAGTAAATGACAAGAAAATTTGTTGGTTTCAGTAGAATAATCGACTTTTTATTCACTTGTGATGACAGAAAAGATATATTTTCACTTGTGGCTACGCCACTCGTGAAAATATAAATTTCTATGAACACTCGTGAATCAAAAACCGATATTCTACCACAACCAACAAATATCCTCAATATATTCTTGAATATAACAGACGCTACCGAATTTTATATATTAATTCATGATTTTTGCAATAGAAGGAATGAATCTTACTTATTTCACCCAGCATGATACTTCTTTGTTTAGACATCAATATGTTGAGTTTATTTTTCCAATTATATAACTGTATTTCAATTAGCTGTATTTAAGTGAATATGGCTTTATGGGTATTCACAGTTTTGCTTTCTTTTTCCAAAAAACATCAAAATGCAAGCAAACCATTGGTAAATATTAACCATTAATGTATAACATTATCTTATTCTTGAAAGACATTCAACTTGAACAAATGCACAAAAACGATGACAGCACTATCATTACACCATAAAATTAAAAGTGATCTAAAAGCTGAGGCGTTTCGTAGGAAAACCGTGCTTAAGGCATGTGCGTCAAGTGTTATAGTGTGCTAATCCAGGACGGCACTTTCCGCTTACAAATGGATTTATGTTTAGAAGACACTTCCTTGAAACAGAAAATACCATAAAAGCGGAATGGTGTGTCGTGGGAAAACGGGCTTAATGCACATGCGTAAAGGGTGTGCAGACTGCACAGGCTAATCCAGGACGGCACATTCCCTCATATATATTTCATAATGTCTATCGTAACATTAGGTATAATTATTTTTTATCAGCAGGCAAGGGACATTTTAGCAACAATTTCCCTTTCACAATTCCAGGTTAAATTGATCACATTGTCATGCAGTCATTGCTTGCTCTGAAATGGGCCAGCAAATAAAGAGACTAGAACTCTTAGAGTTGGATGTGTCGCCTGAAAGGGCATAACTCTAGTACGATAAGAGCAATTATGCCGAAAACCAAACAGCCTTCCTTTTATGACTATCCCTAAAGTTTCATGATTGCACAAAAATGTTTTCAGTTATTGTCTGCACAAGCCTTATTTGAACTATTTTTGTTTAAAGGGGCATAACTCAAGTATGATAAGAGCAATTACGTTGAAAAATGAACTTAACCTTCCTTTTATGCCTACAAACACTTCCCTTAAGTTTTATAATGATTGCACAATTGCCTGTACAAACTAAAGGGGACTCCGCCGCCAACGCCGTTGCCGCCTAACCCCTATATGTAGCCTTTTCAAGTTACACAAAAACAGTATATAAATAATTTTTACAAGAAACACTGGAATAATGATTATGATGTAAAATAATAACTGTCATTATCAGAATAATCATAATAATGATAATAATACATAGTTATAGATTCAAAATTTGAACACTTTAACAAACATTCGCGGGGTCAAACTGAACCAAAGTGGAATGATCAAAAAGGTCATTAAAGTTAACAGGTACAAATGCTTTTATGATTATAGAACTGTTCACCACTGTAACTGGCATGTGTCTTTGTAAATGCACAGAACACATCTAAAGAATGTCCAATGGTTGAATACAAATAGTTTTAAATTTGAACAATTGTGAGTGAATGCAGCATGTAAAAATCCCACTACTAACAAAACTGTTATATTACAACAAGATTATGTGTTTGAAAAACACACATGCCCCCGGTTGGTTCTGGATAGCCTTTTTCTTAGTCCAAATTAGGTCAAGGTCAAGGTGATGTTGGGTGATATGGGTGGATTGGGAACGGTCATAAGTAAAAACTGTGTAAATATCCAAGTGTTGTAGTAAGCGGCGTTGGTGCTAGACGAAACGGTAAAATCTAGTTAACCAAGAAATGGCACTTTTGAATTATTTAGTCCAAATTTAGGTCAAGGTCAAAGTGAGGTTGTGTGATATGGGTGGATTGGGGATGGTCATAAGCAACAACTGTTTAAGTATCCAAGTGTGGTAGCAAGCGGTGTTGGTGCTAGACGAAACGGTAAAATCTACTTAATATTGTCACTGACAGAAGGACGGACGGACAGACAGAACAATCATTATATGCCTCCCGCATCAAGATGCCGGGGGCATAAAAAGAGCAGACTATACGCCGCAATTGTAGTAAAATAAAAAGCAGTTCTGTGTCAGCAATATCCACAACTTAAAGTATTTTAAAATATTTAACCTTAAAACTGATACAGTGGCATAAATGTGAATGACAAAACCAAACTGAAATTCAGACAGCAACTGTAAATGATTTGTATATGTATATAAATATAAAGGTGTGAAAAAAATAAATTAAACACTATCAAAGTGGTAAAAATCTTAATCTAGTAAAGAATATTAATATGTTGTTCACTTTTGTTGAAATAATGTATAAAAAGACACACACACAATTATAAAGATTATTATATGTTTGAGCAAGAACAAGCAACACATAATATCATTTATACAAAAATAATCAATAGCTTTATAATCACAGCAATAAAAAACTGATACAAGCTGTACTTGAGTAAAAACTTGGATAAATAAAAGAAAAGACTAACAAAACAGATTATGTATACATCTACATAATGTAATAACAATATCTAATTATTATGTTAAGTATTTAGTATACTAGTAACATATGAATGCACATGAATGATGGTTCTACATAAATATACTCAATACACTCGTATACTGGAAGATAAGCTACAAATTAAATCATTTTCATAAAAAAAAAAATTAATTTGCATCGTCAATTTTCAGTGAATTTGTTTGTTTCCAAAATCATTCCAAAGGGTAAAAAGAAACTAGAAATGTGTCCACAGACATGGATGCCCCCACCTATGCAGCCTGTTCTACATGGCCCCACTTGGTCTATATGCATACAAATTATTGTGCAAAAGGAGAATTGTCCTTTTATATCATACTTTCTGCTAATGCATTCTCTTATTCTGTGAAAGTAAGTTGAGGTATCACAAATTTCCAATCAAAAGTTTTAGTCCTGACAACAAATCTGTATAAATCTTAATATTTATACATATCTTTGACCTGTAAGTGTGACCTTGACCTTGGACCTATGGATCTGGTTCTTGTGCACGACAAACCATCTCACCACGCTTAACAAGTGCCAAGTTATTTGAAATTCTTTTCATGCTGGACAAATTGACATGGGCTATGGCTTAAATTCTTATATTTGACCTGTGACCTTTAAGTGTGACCTTGACCTTGGGACATGGTTCATGCTTGTGACACACCATCTCAACATGCTTAGCACTTATGCCAAGTCGTTTGAAATTTTTTCCCTGCTGGACAATTGTTTATTATGCTCCGGACAGGGTCTATGGCTTAAATTTACCGGACAGGGTAAACACTATATGCACCACCCCCATCATTGATAGGGGGGAATATAGTGTATAATATCTGAACAATATCTGAAAAATCTGACATATATCATGAATCTGTGGTTAAATGCCTTCCAATTAAATGAAAATGGTTAAATATTAGTAGCAATATATGGGATATTTGATGCTACAACAAAGAATAAATACTGGTAGTTAAAGATTTTAGGAACAACGTGCACAAGCATTTTGTATTAAAAAACAATTGCACAGTTACTGAAAATCATAATTTCGGCAAGCAAAAGCAAATTGTGTACAACAAAATTAAAATACAAACAAATATAAACAAATATAACAATAATATTTACATGAAAATACAATTTACAAATTGTAAAATGCATTGATATGCAATAACAAATACAACTGACAGTTGATCAAAAAATTTAATATCTAGAAAAGTAAACACAATTATTTCTTTATGCAATTTAAAGATGAATCATACATGGATATAACAATCAAAACAATGCAAACGACATATCCCAATCTCACTAAAATCAAATCCTAACGTTGTTAGGATCTGAAGACATCATATAACTGGTCAAGTTCAAATGACCTTCCGAAACATAAAATATCAGCCCTGTTGCGCCCAATGAAATTGCTTTTTGCACAGCAATGTTTGGCCACAGTTCTTGAAAAGGATCCATTTCTAGCTGATCCTCGGAATAAATTATTTACGGTTAATTTTCACATGGATAACAATGGATGTAGGAGTAGTGGTACCTTAGGCAACTTAACATCTCAAGTTCACGATAATTTTGGCATAGTTTTTGTGGTTTATATAATAAAGTTATACCACAACATTTTCAAGGCAACAATCTGAATGGCTCCTGAAAAGGTCATCTGAACGAGACCCCTGCTGCGAAGTCATCAGATCCAGTCAGCGGATAATATAGTAGCATCAGATGGGAGATGATTTTAATAAGATTAAAAATATCCTTACCACGTAAATCTTATTATTACTGGTAATTGTGGACTGAAGAAATATACAATAATGTCAGGATAAGTTAATATCTGATACATTTAAAAATAATATTCTTTTCTCCAACACAGTTTGTGTATGCATTCTTGTAATCTACTTGTTTTAATGTTACATTCAGAAATAGGTAATCAAAGTTTGATGACTTTGAATTAATATGTTTCAGTTTCTTTACAACCCAGAAACACCTTGCGAGATTTTCAGAAACACAGTTATACTGATCTCTTAAATGTAATATTAAGGTTAACTGCACTAAGGACACAACTTTGCCATCAGTAATAAAAATTATCCTCTCAAATTGTTCAGTAACACAGATACCCAAAAACTTAACAAAAGTCAACTGCAATATGTAAAATGTTGCCATGGCAACCAATTATGTTGCTGCATTATATGATGCAAATGTCAAGTCTTGAAAACAATTGAGTATAAATGACAAAAATCCATACCCTATAATCAAGGTGGTCAATGAGGCATTTTTGGAGCAGTCAAGTTTTTACTAAGGTTTGTCTGGCCATTCATCGGTAATTGATTTGAGGGTTGCTAAAATAATGTTGGGTTTGATGACTGCCAGGCTTTTTCAAATGATTCGAGTGTTTCATTCACTATTGGGGATTTTATGACTGCACAGGTATCACTAACTGATTTGAAAGTTTCATTTTCAATCTTGGGTTTTATGATTGCCAAGTCATCTTCAACTGATTCTGAGGTCATGGATTGCTGGAGTATTTTGTCTCTTTACATAATAATTGTGGAAAAAGTCAACAACAACACGTGAAATCAGTCAATTCAATTTATCTTTCAAATATTTTCAAATATTTCAATTTTTATTTTTATTTTTTTTTACTTTTATTTTTTGTCTCTACATAAACAACAGTACACCTTAACATCACAATGTTAGATTTTATGCTTAAAAATGGTTACCATGGCATCAATGTCAATTAATACAGTCATGGTCGCATAAATAATTTCTCGAAGGTCACTTGCCTTCATTTGTCGTTCCTAACCACCACAAGTGTTGCTATGGCAATTGATAATTATTAGCTTTTATGGAATAAATCGTTACCGTGACATCAAGGTCAACTGATCAGTTCAAGGTCACATGACTAATAGATAATTTCTCACATGTCAATCAAACAACAGTCCCCTTTACTGCCATAACTGATGGTTCAAAACCACCACTCAAGTTGCTATGGCAACTGTTGTTTGTCAAAGGGTCATCATGCTCATCGTCTGACATGAGGTCAAAGGTGGCTGGTATATTTTTGTTGTACTCTGTGTTTTCACTCGAGGTTTGATCATTTTCAGTTTCTTCGCCAGTTTCACTGTCATCCATGTATATCACAGGAATCTGAAGATTGTTGAATTTGTTGTATTTAATGCTTGCAAACTAGAGAATACTCGGTTAGTGTTGAATAAGCCAGGCTTAGAAATCATTAACCACAAGCCTTGGCAAGTGGTTCACGTTTCTGTGCTGGGCAAACTTATCTTAAATCAACACTTACCTCAACAACAACCAAACGTCATTAAAACCGATAGATGCCAACTGTTAATCATGTTACATAATAATAAAAATTATATAACACATATACAAGGCAATATTTACCTCATAAAGCTATAGTATTGCTAAAGTTTAACTGAAGCCATTTGAACTGTTCACAATTTGAACTTCAATACACTTACCCTACTGTTTGCATCATTCACAACTCTTCCACCTTTTGGTTTGGATCGCGGGTGATCAGTGGGCAGAGAATCAGGATTGTCTGCCCCTGTTGGTTCTTCCCTTTTCTGAAACAGAAGGAAAAAAACAAATTGATCAACAAATTGCCTTTGTTAATTCACCCAACACTGTTTTTACACATAAAATAAATTAAAGAATCTCTTCTGTATACATTTATAAAGGCCAGTTCTTTTTTCTTTTTTAAAAATATTTCTAACGCGATACAATTTTATTTTTTTTTAAACTTTGTGCTGTTTTACCTTTCTTGAAACCATAAAATAGAGTATTCTTTTTAGTTCATGACAACTTTTAAAACATACCAAAGAAGTTCCTTTTTTAAACCACGAGGGCGTTAAAGGAACTTCTTCGGAATTTTTAAAAAGATGTCATAAACTGAACAAGAAATTACTCTATTTTATGTAGTTGTTAATTTGGCGAGGGCATGTGTGTTTATCAAACACAGAATCTTGTTATCAAAATTTTTATTGTGTATTATATTATTTTTGATTTATTTAATGCACATATCTTCGTAAAACGCATTTCTATCCAATAAAAGTGCGATAGGAAGCCAAATTTTCGTTGACATAGCCCCTTTAAGATCTTCCTGAAGAGCCTAGTGGACATGGTCCCTGATCCTTACCCCATTATGACCTTGCATCTTCCGCTCATCGATCCTTACCCCATTATGGTCTTGCATCTTCCGCTCATCGATCCTTACCCCATTATGGCCTTGCATCTTCCGCTCATCGATCCTTACCCCATTATGGCCTTGCATCTTCTGCTCATCGATCCTTACCCCATTATGGCCTTGCATCTTCCGCTCATCGATCCTTACCCCATTATGGCCTTGCATCTTCCGCTCATCGATCCTTACCCCATTATGGCCTTGCATCTTCCGCTCATCGATCCTTACCCCATTATGGCCTTGCATCTTCCGCTCATCGATCCTTACCCCATTATGGCCTTGCATCTTCCGCTCATCGATCCTTACCCCATTATGGCCTTGCATCTTCCGCTCATCGATCCTTACCCCATTATGGCCTTGCATCTTCCGCTCATCGATCCTTACCCCATTATGGCCTTGCATCTTCCGCTCATCGATCCTTACCCCATTATGGCCTTGCATCTTCCGCTCATCGATCCTTACCCCATTATGGCCTTGCATCTTCCGCTCATCGATCCTTACCCCATTATGGCCTTGCATCTTCCGCTCATCGATCCTTACCCATTGTGGCCTTGCATCTTCCGCTCATCGATCCTTACCCCATTATGGCCTTGCATCTTCCGCTCATCGATCCTCATCCCATTATGGCCTTGCATCTTCCGCTCATCGATCAATGGTGAAGGCTTCGGTGACAGCGAGCTGGGCCGGATCAAATAACTGAAATGTAAAATGTGTTAACGCAATTTTCAATTCATAGAACATACGGAATATTACGCATGATTTTGGTTACCCTTTATTTTTTAACACCACCCAAATCAGCCAAAAAATAAATAACATCAACATTTTTTGCTGAATTATGTTTTTAAGCATGATGACCTCTATCATGACTGTCTATGGCATAGCTTGTAGCAAGCTAAACTATACAACTTCAACACCACCACAATTTTTGTTAATTAACTTAAGTTGTTCTTCTAATATAATTAATAATAATATAATAGTTCTACATAATTATGTCAGTAGGTTGTTTTAATGTATCTTAAAATCACAAAATTATGTCCCTTTAAATTGCATAATGAGAATACATTTTTTTTTATATGTACATCATATCATCCACATATTTTGTTCTTGTTCATACTTGTATAATATCAACAGTGTGTTCATCACCCACATTTTTGAAAACATTTTATTTTATTTTTTCGCTGTATTTAACAGTATTTCGGTCATATAACGGCGGTCAATTAAGCAGTTAACCAGTCCTAAGTGCGCCTACTGATGCCAGTAACTGACAACTACCCAACTTGAATCAGAGGTAGTGGGAGAATGGCCGTACAAATAATTTCATGACCAATCCCCACACAATTTATGTGGAAGGGCCGGTGAATGAACTCGTGAACTCCGGATTGACAGTCCTGCACTTTACCAACTGAGCTAGCCGGCACGGTTACTTTAAAAAAAAAGCGCTGTTCATATGCCTCCTCTAGGTAACAAGCAATCTTTAAAATATCAAGTTTGGTGAAGATCAGATGAGAACTGCTAAAAAGGCCACTTTTATATAATTCAAGGACCATAATGCACCTATCAATATTTTCCCCCAGTGGGGGGAGCGGTGGGCAATCCCAGGGGAATTTGACTAATTGTACTTTTGGGATCTAATTTCCCACCCTAGAGCCAAGCATTTTGTCTAAATCCCCTCAATGGGGGATGCTTAATTGGTGTATCAAATGGCTTGAGGGCCAATGTTATCGGGATCTAATTTCCGAACAAAGTCTATTTCCCGGGACCCAGAATCATTCGGCGTGTCAAATTCCCGCCTGTCGGGAATTGCTATCAGTCTAAAGTCCTGTATACGTCCGCCGCTCCCCACCCTGGGGGAAAATATTGATAGGTGCACAACTTCACAATTCCTGGAGCGATTTGGCTGATTATCAAACTTGGCCAAGATATATGCCCACAAAACATTTTCATGAAGTTTGGTGAAGATTGGAGAGTTGGACTTAGAGAGCGGAAACAAAAATGGTCTACAGACTGACGGACTGACTGACAGACAAAACCTACCAACAGACCAACATTAGGAAACAAATATACCCCGCCATCTTCGATGGGACCATAATAATAATAAGTCCATGTACATCACCAAAATACTCAGTCCGGTATATACAAGGCAGATCCGCTATATCGCGATCCGTTATATTGCGATGTCCAATATATTGCGAATCGGCCGTGGATCCCGATTTTTTTTCATGTACTTCAATATTTTCCTATTACCAAATGCTCATAAATAAATCCAGTTTGATCCTGATTTTCGAGCCTTCATGGCGTCTCTTTTATTCACACTCTTGTAGTGTGACAAACAATACGCCGACTTGCTCAACATCAAAGTGTAACAGTCTGACGTCATCAGCTTACAGCGCGCGTGCCACCCATGACAAAGTACTTTTACTGCTGTCCCTCTATTTAGCACCCGAATTATACGCAGTCCACGAGGAGGGTGTATACAGTAATTGTATGTCATAAATCAATACTGAGCTATCTGAATGACAATAACGTAATCAATACGGCTTATCTGTTTCTTTTTTGTTTCAGGAGAAATGCTAACTGCATATCGTTTGCAATATAGACACCTAATTTTGTTGCTGTGTGTTATGAAACTTTCATACAAAAGTAAAGATCTCAATGTTCTCTGCGCTACAAAGTTTTTATATGGCGATCAATACACCCACGCTTTCCATGCAGACTACGTGACGTTTTACATGATTATCAGCAATTTTGTGCGCGCTTTTTCTAACAGAACAAAGAGTTTATACGAAATACACGTGTGTTGTAACTTTTAATACAATTTATGTTTACTTCACGTGAATAGTGAAATTCGGATTGGCGTTTCGGACTTTATATTTTTATACGCGATTTGAAATTTATTCAATGGAATTAAAGGAATAATATTACATTTTCATATACCAATGGAATATTTTACATATGGATTTAATACATAATGGATGTTAACTTCATTGAAAAGGGTGAGTTATTTACTTAATTGCATTTATGTTTGAGATTGGTGAAAAACAGGCTAGTGTATACATGTATATCTGCTGAATGGCCTGGCAAGTTATATCGCGATCCGGATATATCGCGATCTGTGGACCCCGTGAATCGCAATATAATGGAGTTACGGTGTACTTACATAATATCTCCCAAGCACAGGTGAAGGTCGTAGCTTGGATTGATCACCACATATGATATGGTATCCTTCTTTTCATTGGTTTCGTCTGAAATATAAAGAAAGGGAGTTATCGCAGAAAACAGCAGCTCAAGAAAGGAGTTAACGCAGCTGGGTAGGGAATAACAGCTCAGTTGGGTGTATAGCTCAAATTCATCAGTTTGGGAAATTTGTAATCACTCATAACTAGAAGTCCGTAAGTTGGATGTGTCGCCTGATGGGGCATAACTTAAGTATGTAATAAGTGCACTTATGACGGAAACCGAACTTAACCTTCCTTTTGTTACAGGGCGTTTATAATACGATTCTGAAATAAATATTCAAAAATTATGCTTTGTGTTATTGTTATTTTAAAGCCCATTTTATATTAATAATCTGTTAATTTACCACTGTGCAGCTTAAATTTTAAATTAAAGATAGTACATGTAGTTAATGAAAAGTAAAAGTATAAATTGTAGATAGTAGTTGTAGTAATAACATGTACATTCATTTATTTTTAGTAGTTTAACTGTTAAGGCTATTATTTAGTTGAATAGATTTTGATAACTAAACCTCACTTTCTACTAACATGAATTTCACTTACTCCCTAGCCCATGCACTTTAATCTGATAACTGCTCAAAAATATCCAATCACCTGTATCGAATGATAGAAACCTGTCATTCGATACATTCATTTCGTGCAAGAAGGACATTTATAATATTTATTATTATAAATATACTTATTACAGATGCCAAAAGAGTTTCTTCTGTTTTCTCAAAACAGAATATATAATAATTACCACGATATAGAATCCACAACAAACCAGTCGGCAACACTTTTATGCCTACTAACACTTCCTTAAAGTTTCATAATAATTGCACAGAAACTTCTCAAGTTATTGTCTGCACAAACTAAAGGGGCTGCCACCAAAGTAATCCCTATTATGTCGCCTTTTCAGGCGACACAAAAAAGGGAATAATCTTAATGGAACTAGTTCCAGTGTTTTAGTTATAACTCCTACATAATAGTTGGAAAAAGCCAAAATAAGACACTTAATAAATGTTATTGCAGTTACCATGAGACTAGTGCTTATTTTGAATATGATGGCTAAATTTTCGCTCACCTGAGTACAGACATTGGTGTTACAAAAACCTTGCAAGCTCTGGTGAAATTGTATAAAAAGTTTAGTCTCTAGAGCATGGTAAAACATTCTGATGGCAGACTGGCAAAGATGCTGAAGGAGGAGTTCCCTATACATGTATCAGTACTGACCACTTTCATCAGCATTTGAGCACTTTGTGCTCCAGTGAGCTAAACAAAATTCCAACTTTAAAGACACCGTACATTGTCTTCCAGTGGTTGCCCTAGACTCAGTTATCGACATATAGAAATTTCTATCTTTAAAGCCATCTGAAAAATTCCATCTTAATTAAAGCCCAGTATCATAGTCTTGGAGGTCTAAATTTCATTTGTTTAAAATATGCTCAACTTTATCATGGTCTTAGAAGAAATTTCATTTATTTGACTATTTGAAACAATTCCAACTTTAAAGTCACAGTACCATAGTCTTCCAGTGGTTGTCCAAGGCTCTGCATGCGACATTTCACCAGTTGGCTGATCTCGTGTCGTTCTGGGTTCATCACCCTTGATTGCTCGTCTTTACGATTGTGTTCCGCCATTGACATCATGTTCAGCGACACCTTTAAGAAATGCAGATTGTTCCTTGGCGTATTTGGCTTTTTTATTGTCATTTTCAAAAGCATACTGCAATTGCTGAGCGTGAAACTGTGGTTATTGCTTTACATTTTTATATCAGATACAACAGTTTTGCTTTCAACCCTTGAATTAAGATTAGGGCCTGTATTCATAAAGCTCCTTTGGGAAAACTTAAGTAATTTGAGGTGCGTCGTGGGAAAACTGGACTTAATGCATGTGCCTAAAATGTCATCCCGGATTAGCCTGTGCTCTCCACACAGGCTAATCCGGAATGGCAATTTCTGCTTTTGTGGTATTTTCTGTTTCAAGGAAGTCTCTTCTAAACATAAATCAGTGCCGTCCTGGATTAGCCTGTGCCGACTGCACAGGCTAATCCGGGACGACACTTTACGCACATGCATTAAGACCGGTTTTCTCACGATGCGCCACATTTCAATTTTTCACTTAAATATGACGTGTTATAAATTGTCCTTAGGTCAGCTTTGTGAATACGACCCCAGAGAATTTTTTTAAGAAATAAAGATACACTAAAAACTTATTCACTTATTTGGTATATAAAACAGGGGTGTAAAGTCTATCTTTTACACCTTAAGATGTAATGCATCAACATATCATATAAGATTAGACCATTAAATTTTTTCATTTAAAGTTCACAGCCAAGTGAAATATTCCCTTGAAATAAGAAACCAATTGATTTTATTGGCAATAAATTACAATCCTCGATAGATTTAGTCATATTCCATATACCATCTCATACTTGCATTTTTTTTTTTCAAAAAATTTAAAGTAATACGAATGAAGCAAAAGGTAGTCTTGAAAACAAATGAAAAAGAAAAAGAATGAAAATTTGAAAATGCCAAAAAAAGCTGTTAACATGCAAAGAAAATGTCTACAAATATTTCAATAATAAGCATAATTGGAGAAAACTCTGCCTATGGTAAGGGAGAGAACTATCACATTGGGAAAGGATAATGTTATACTGAGCATAATAGTCCCAAGACAAACTAATTCTTGAATCGTTCACTAAATGAAAAGAACAATAATGCACAGGGGAGAAAACTCTGCCAAAATATAGTAAGGGAAACAACCTTTATTATGAGAAAAAGATAAATTTGTTTCAGGGAAAGACAACTCTGTGTAAAATTTAGGGAAGACAACTCAATACATAAATTTACTGTAAAAGATAGGATAACTCTGAATAAGAATATGGGGTGGACAACTCTGTATGAGTATCATACATGCCATACGTCCCGGTCTCACCGGGATTGTCCCGGTTTTGAGAGGTCTGTCCCGGCGTCCCGGTGAGATGCATTTTGTCCCGGTCAATCACAAAAATCGATGTTAGTGTACCATAAAACTTACATTGGGCCAACAATTAACTTCAGATCGTTAATCCCTTTATCGGTCCCTATGACAACAATACCCGCTGGCCGCGTGTCAAAGAGGAGCAGTAATGATACCCCATTAGCGATTTATTGATCGTTTGTCACATTTTCGCGGGATGGGGGTCATATATCCGCGGTTGCTAACTGCTGCTGATTGTTGCATTGTTTCGGAATAAAAGGAACTGTGTTTGTTGTTATTTTGCTTTAAAATAGAATAGGTGTTATCACATAATTAGTTTGGTAACGTTTGAAGGTAAGTATGAAAATAAATTGAGAACTTTTCGAGAATTAAAGATGCAAAAACAATCATTACTTTCTTTAAACTCGTATTGTTCAAATCGCAAAAGTTGATGCAGTTAATGACGCAGTGTAAGGGAAGGACAACTCTATCTGAGTATTAACAAAGATGACTCAGAACAAATTGAAGAAAAACTTGACACAGATACCAGCAGGACAGGAATTTTGGACGATGACTCAGAAAAATTAGAAGAATAAAGTTTTAAGACCTACAATACAACATTTCACTTACAGCTGACATCACCTGTTGACAACAAATTAAAGAAACAAACTCATATGAAATGCAAATAAATAATAGTCAAACCATGATTAAAAATGCAATCTATACCAACAAGAATTAGCCAAATGCACTAGGAAAATAATTAATAAAAATATACGAAACTGCATAACTAATTCAAATACAAATTTCAACGAACAAATTCCTTTAATAATATTATCATGAACAAACCTAAGACAACCACATAATTTTCTGAGAATAATTATTAATTTGCAGATCATTTTCACTGTAACCTTTTTTGTTTGTCATATTATATATTTATTAAATTTTGGATTAAATTTCAAGATAAAATATGTGTTGAGAAAACAAGAAATTATTTGAAATATATACTTGTATAATTGTTAACGCCTGACATACGTCACTGACTCTACTATTCACTTGGAAAGATATAACATAATTGCTCTAAGATCAATGTTTATTCAGAAATATACAATATTTACACCTTTTATCACTAGAAAGAGAAGGAAGCACTATCTCTAAATTATACAAATACTATGCAAATATTCTGTATGTAAGTAACTTTAAATCATATCATTGAAGAAATAATATAGTAAGAAATATAACATGAAAAATACCACACAACGAAATGAAAAAAGAACACATACACATAAAAACATGCCGCAAATTAAAACAGGCTGTACCTGTATTAAAATACTAGTGGGTGGTTACAATATGTGGTAAAAATAATATCAATAGAGTTTCCCATAACTCCAGATTCTTTCTTAATTTTTTTTGTGGAGAAAATGAACCATTAAATGCAGAAACATAAAAGTTTTGATCTTTTTTGCATATGCCATATATGTACTAAGGAATAATTAAAACCAGATAGTGTTTTTAATTATAGTGCAACTGGAATTTGAAAATGTTGAAACATGACATATTTTGAACAGTAAATTTGGACTAAAGAAATTATTACTGCTATGTACATATTAAAGGAAACCCTGTTTGGTAGGTCAATTTCTCAAATGTAAATTCAGATTAAATGAAAATATAATTAAAATGTCTTAAATATTATGAAGACTAAGAAAACATATATAATTAGCTGTTTCTTTTAGGGATTTTTTAGATTGACTCACCTGCAACAAACATATTTCGCGATTGGCAGAGTTTGGGTAACACTGTATTATGTGAAGTTATAATAAGAATGTTTGTTATTTTTTTCACATAAAACTGAGCATTTCATGTTGTTTAGGTATGTTTGTTATATTCTGTCAATACTTTTGGTATAATTAGCATTTTTCCATGACTTTTTCATTAAAACTGAATGTGTCTGTGATCATTTTTACTGTATTTATAAACTGTGTTCATGCACGCATGGACACGGTTAAAGAAAAAATTGAAAATTTTGTAAATGCATACAAGTATATAGTTTTGTGGAAAAATCAATTTTACTGGTGCAGTTATATATGCAGGTGTCTATTGCACTAATTACTCTGCAAAATCCTTAAATAACAAGTGGTAAATTGCATATAAAACATTGCTGCAATAAAACAGTCTATTCTATGTTTGTAATAGTGTGTTGGGTGATCAAGTCACGGCAGGTCAACGTGAATGCTCAAATGCTCAAATCAAATTAAAATTTGAGAAATTGACCTTGGTTCTCAGACATTGCAGTGGGTATAGCTCCGAAAAATTAACCTGACAATGACCTTTATTAAAGAATATATGAATATATTGCCAATCAATTACGATGAATATATAAGTTAGCACACTTAAGACACATGCGCGAAACTAAACAAATATAAGAAATAATCCAAGCGTTTAATTACGGTTGGCAGATCAAGTTCTGGAGTGTCAGGTCAATTTGTTTGGAGCCATAAATTGTGTCAATACAGTGTAATAGAGCAGAATCATATGTACCCCGGCACGGTATCCATAGCGACTCCCTTTCTGAAAGCAATTTAGTCGACATTGTCACAAACAAGACGACAGTCCGAACACATCATTCACAACAATGCGCATACTGCAGCGATATTGGAATTTTACTTTACTTTTTACTTTTTATTTTATTATATAATAAACATTATAAAGTTAATATTTGGCTATTGGTATGACGATTTTATATTTATGGTTAGTCAATTTAAACTTTGGAAAACTATTTATGTTGCATAGAAATTTTATGCTTACAGACATCAAAAACATTTATGTTGTTAATGTAAAAATATGTCCGAAAATGGCTAGAAAACTGTCCAGTAAAAACTGCATATATATTAAATCACATCAATCTAAGGCAATTAATATAGGTTTATATTATGTAGTCATTCTTTTCTAACAATATTCATACAATAATATAAATGTCTGGATCTGTAAACACAGAAAGCGCCCAAAAGAACTGTTATTTAAATTTTTTGTATAAGTGGGTAAGCACACTGATGGACAACAAAGAACGCAGTGAGAGATGTAAAAAAAAAATGTCAAAGAAATTCAATTGTTTTTTTACACAGTTATGTATAAAACAAAACCCTCAGGTTTGTGCATTTCAGATCAATTTGTTAAAAGGTTGTGCAGTGACTTTGTTGAATAATAATAATTTTAAGATACCTATCTAGACTAGGTCTATACTAGACTATTCTAAGCAACTGTACTTTTTAGAATTCAGTTTGGCAAGAAATATGACAATGGATCTAGTACAAACATTTTATATAAAAGTTTAATGAACAAATGGGCTGTAACTCTTTATGGGCTGTAACTCTTTATGGGCTGTAACTCTTTGAAAATTTACTGAAGAAACGAAGCCCCTTTGAGTTTTGGAATTTGGGGGTTTTTTTGTTTTTTTTTTAGTTTAATTTTTTTCTAAAGAGGTATCAGACAGTCAGAAAATATTTTGAACAACAATTGAAACCAAAAATTACAGCAATAATTCAGAAATCTGGTTGCTCTCTCAGCTCAAAAGATTTACATTATAAACAAAGAACTGTAAGCATGTGAAAAAATTACACACACACAATAAGATAACAAAAAAGGATACTTACGACTGAATTTCTAAATGCTAAATTTAGCGTAGACTGATCTCTCGACATGAATGATGAGTTCTAATTATAGCAAAAACAAAACAACAGTCGTGGTGAGACGAGCAATACACGTTATTATATATAACATACGAGCTCATTCGTTCTACAACTGTACGTGCTTATGTCTGACATCTCACTGCCTGACGACTGGGTCACATGACAACAAATGGTAAGAAAGATCTTTTCAATTTTTGTCAAAATCACTTAAAATTTAATTTCCAGTCATATTATTTTCCATTTGTTTGTATATCAGTATCACTCATCATCTTAATTTGCACTACTGAAAAATATTTGTGGCGTGTAGAGGAAAACCGGGCTTAATGCATGTACTTTCCGCCTACAGTGGATTTATGTTTAGAAGACTTCCTTGAAGCAGAAAATGCCATAAAAGTGGAAAGTGCCATCCCCCATTAGCCTGTGCAGACTGCACAGGCTAATCTGGGACGCAGTATGCAAGGCTAATCCGGGACGACACTTTACGCACATGCATTAAGCCCGGTTTTCCCACGACACGCCTCAATTTTATCTCTCGGTGTCTAAATTTTGCACATTCTTCAAAAATGCAGTTTAAAATTTGCGCTTTTATATGTAAACTTTTTTTAATGATCCTGTAAAATAAAAATTATGCTATTTTGTATTTTTCCATTTGCAACTACCATTCTGTTGCAAATGACAAACAACTGACAACCTAACAATGCACTAAGGTATCATATTGGATCGTTTTTCGAAGGCCCCCTTATCATACACTTCAGAATTAAACACATCATTTGTCTACTAATATAAATAAATTATACATTTACACAGGATTTTGTGTTATGTTCAAACCGCAAAATATGCGAACATTGACAAATGTGAAATAAATGATTTTTCAGTATTGTCTACAGTACCAGTAATTTATTTTTGGGGGATTGCTGACAGGTCTCTTTAGTTAAAGCCGCAGTCCATAGAATACAATTCAATTCCTCTTAAATTGGCAATAGTTCTAATGAGCGTTTATGCCGTTCATTTGACTGAAAACTGTTTCTTATTTAAGAAATGCATTTAATAATGTCAATGTTCGAAAACACTTGGTACGAACAGAATATACACTAATGTACATCCCTATTATACTCCAGAGGCATCACCAGCCATCGCATACAGAAACTATACGACAAAAAGTTACAAAAACTTTACCGATTTCAGTACGGTTTTTTGTATTTTGATTGAAAAGATGTCCATAAGAAACAATTTCTGCAAATTTAATTTTATTAACATATTTATGGACTGCTGCTTTAAGTTCCATTCAGATAGAAACACGTCCACCCATCAATTTAATAACCTACACACTACACAACGTTGGAAACAACCAATCAAACGTGGCAATAGAATGTTATGCATATTCATGAGTTACTATACACAATAACCCAGCAAGCATCCTTAAGGACAAAACATACATTTTGTAACTTTGTCAAGACTAATTCTGAAGACGTCAAATTTACCATAACTGCTTATCAAATGAAAAATCAACATTCACAGAAGAGATCAGCAAAATCTAAATTTTAACATGTTTATCTCAAGAGTTTAAGTGCATATTAAAAATAAATGTGCTGGTATGCATTTAACTTTACAAATAAACATGATTCTTAGGCGTAAAAAACAACAACATGTTTGTTACAGGTTACCCGACCTACCCTAAAAAAATGCCCTGACCTTAGAACATTTTATTGGATTTGTCAGATATATTTTTGTTTATTTCCATTTTTCAATAAATAAATGTGTTTTTGGATAAATAAGTGTTTTGTTTTGACAGCATCCACTTATAAACAATGTTTAAGGATATTACTGATATGTTTTGAATATTTATTCAGTTTAAGAATCTTCAAGTTGACAATTTAGCCCCCCCCCCCCCAAAAAAAAAATCCTGACCAACCTACCATAATTTTTTTGGGCCTTGGCAAAGTACATTTCACAAGCTATGTAGTAGTAGAATTTTATTCGCTTTGTAGGCTAGCATATCGATCACTGCACACAAACACTAAACATCCTGGTAAGTGATTATTCAGCATGGTGTAGGTAATATTAGACAAATTATAAATGGTTGCAGTCTGTCCTTCATTATAACTGTTGCTATGCATGGTAACATATAGATCTACCATAAAAACTCATACAGAAATAGAATTGATCATCACAATTTTGTTATGATTTTTTATCTCTCAACTAACAAGCGAGTAGACTTATGACTTAGAGAGGCATTTTGTGTGAAAATGCAGACACAGCATGCAACAAGGATTTCAATAAATTTCAGCGATTCACAACTGGGTGACAAGTCAGTCTAATATATTATTTTGTGATCTTGAAACGTTTGGAGAAATTCAGGCTAAAAATACAAAAGTGAAAGCTGATTAAGCGAAGGTCTAGTTAGAAGTGCCTATGGGTGTATGTGAGATCAAACGTAATTGACATCAAAATATTTCATAAAAATATACAAAAAGAAGTTTGCAAAAAAAGAATTCAAATATGAATAACAATGACAAATAACTCGGTAGACCATAAAATGGCCTATTAATACAATTAATATGGATTAAAAGAGGCATACCAACGGTATTTTGCTTATATGTAGACCCATATTAAAATAAGATGATTTCCTATTTTTCCAGAATGTATTTTCCCAGTAGAAACAATTTATCGATAGAATTATTACGAAAAAAGACAATACTGTAGAATGCTTTAAATTCGCAAGGACGAATTTTTGCATTTTTCTCCCAAAATGATCAGATTTCGCAAATGTTTTTGTTACGGCAAAACGTGAAAAATGACAATGCACAGTAACAATAGGTTATATTTTCACACATTTCCACACCTTTCCAGGTTTGTCACACATTTATTTGTGCTGGTTTTGAATTTGCGAGGAAATAAAATCTTAAATATTAGCCAAAATAAACCCACGCGAATAAAACCAGTTCTACAATATTTTTTGGGGGATACACATTTCCAGTAGGATATGTGTGTCCTACTGATCCCATGTTGTAGAACTGAAAACAATAACATTATTGTATTAGGCCATCCTTAAAAATTGTTTGTTTGTGGTAACGCGACCCAGAATTTTCAGACCCTTAGACCTGGACCAAATTGTCTAAACACAAAATACAAGAGCAAAACACATTGATTAGTGTATGCTAGTGGCATGTTCTTTGTTCAAATTGGAAATATTATTGCAAGGTTATTAGAATGCAGTGTTTAGTTATTATAAAAACGTTATGAATTAATTACGAATAAAATATGATGAATATATAACTAACATTTTCTAATAGAAAAAAATTTGGGTTCACGGACGCCTATAAAAACCTGTGAGTCAGGCCCAATTTTGTGAGTTGGTAGCGTTACCGCAAACAATTTGTTAAGAATGGTCTTATGTGCCTTTTTTTTAAAATCAGAGTTACCAGTATATAAATATATATACACAAGCCCCAGTATACTCAAATAATTCCTCGTAATTTAATAATAAATTCTTGTTTAATTGGGATTTAATGTAACAAAAACACCCATATTTATTTTGATGTGAACGTCACTTACATTCACAGAAGCTATAAGACTGAAACATACAGCAGCAGAATTCATAAATTCATCCTCAAGTTACAGACACTTTGTGAATTCATATTCAAGCTAGAGACACTTTGTGCCGTGTGTGTCGTGAGCTTGTGAAGGCACAGACTTATGTGACTGACATGCTCAAGATAACCACAGATGCCTGTTTCCATATACAACTGTATTAAACCCTTAAGTCTTAAACAATCTTAGAATAGGGAAAGATCCAGGGCAAAATAGCAGGGTGCTGTGCCCTGCTCCTTTTGGGTTCCCCCCTGCTGCCCCTCTGGGCTGATCAACGCAGAAATGTTGAATATCTTTGGAATTTCAATATCTGTTGGCACATATTCAGTAGTAAAGTAATAGACTATATGTTTTATAACCTAAATTAGAAGCATTTAACTGAAAAATACCATGGAATTACCAATTTATTAAATAAATACCAAAGAAAATTTCTGACTCTCCACCCTGCTCCTTTTGATCAGCACCTGTACCGCGTTTTTGATCCTAGATCGTTCCCTGTTAGAAAATCAACCAATGATTATCGCTTGATATGTCATGATATAATTGACAAACTCTGAATTTCATCAATCTTATGCAACCCTCACTGAATGAAGTGCACAAGCATCTGTGGTCACAAAGCAAAAAATAAAGCTTTTACTTTGGCTCCATTTTGATGCATCAGATACTCTAATGCCTAGAAAAACACCAGAAATATTATGAACAACTTTTTTGTCTTAGTAAAAAATACAACTAGAATTGTCACATGAGTGATGGATATACCCCCACAATATGGCCTTGCCACAAAACTATGGCATCCATTAGAAAAAAATGGACAGAGAGAATGCTTTAATTTGTGAATGGTCAACAGTGTATTTGGAAATTTTTTATTTCAATAGGAGCCATAACTCTGTCAAAATTTAGTGGTTTGTAACCAAAGCTGAATTTGATCTGTATTTTATGATGTTACACCTATGTACCAAAAATAATTTAAATATGTGAAGCCTTTCATGAGTTAATGTCCATGTTTTTCGGAAATTTAAGTCAAAAAGGGGCAAAACTGTGTCAAAATTTAGTGGTTTGTAACCAAAGTCGAACTTGACCTGTATTTTATGACGCTACATATGTGTACCAATAATTATTTAAATATGTCAAGCCATTGTTGAGTTACAGTACAGCTCGTAGCCATTTGTCAAATCCCGCGTTGCCACCGCGGCCAAACGCGCTGTAACGCGGACAATCGCAGCGATGAATTTTTAGAGCGCGGTCAAAATCGCGGTGATTCATCATGGTCCCAGAATACGCCACGGACACTGACTCCATAAGAAATCGCCGCGGACTGCGGTGGACGTTCGCGGCAGGCCGCGGTGGACCGCGGCGATTTATTGTCTACATCCGAGTATGGCTACATTGTACATGTATATGGAAATGTAAAAGCAAAACATAAAAAAAAATCCATTAAAAAGCACATGCAAGCATAATTTACACACTATAAACATCTGTGAAAATTATATGAATTTATATTAATGACGTTGCTGTGTAAGCATCTTACCTTTGTCAGTTTAACAAATATATTCCATCTTAATTTAATCCACCAATAATGGCACTGTGCACTATAAATTTGCGATATCAGAATACTGAACATTGACATAAATCACCACATACAATTTAGTAACGTTTCATGAACTAAACGAGTCATGCAGTGAACGGGAATCGGCGACAGTTCAAAGGTCTTCGATGCCGTACCTAGGCGTTTATTAGGGGCTTCAAATTGATAATCAGGGAGTTTAAATGGTGACCCTGTCGTGTCCACTTAAAATGTAAACGAATATCTCTCACAAAACCACAAACATCGAAAAACATATTGTTGTTTAATTTTAAACAAACTGTTTCAAATACTACTTCTATACTGGGTATATCTATATCTGTATTAACATCTGCTACTGTTTAAAAAATAATATTATAACCGCTGTTGTTTTTGTATTGTTGCTGATTCTTGCAAGATACGACATGTGTATTTGATAAAATTCCTATTAACTTAAAATATACATTGTCATTTTGCTAATATTAACTTGTTAAATTGCATGAATAATTCTGAGATAGCATGTATTACTCAATATTTTTTTGTTCGAATAAACTTTTATTGTCGCTGCTTTATAATTAAGTTATTATTTACACATTATATATGACGTGTCAAAAGGGTTTCAAGGTAAACAAAACATGCATTATCAGAGGATGCAAAAATAAGGTCACCCGAGAACAGTGTCCAAATATGGCAAATACATTTATGAAAAGTCGATTCCCACGATTGTTAGGACAATAACTATTAGTATAGAAGAATTCATATAATAAAAATAAAGTTGTGTTCTCGTTTTTCCGAGTGTACCTCTACAAATCACACCCTTCGTTGCATATTCAGTAGTGTTTTTAAATATGCTATCGTCTAAAAATTTGTTTTTTTATTTACCTTCAATCCAATTTTAATGCTATTAATTAACAGCTATTTGTTTATGTTCTTTTATTTATTAACTCTGAAGTTATGAAGTTTTAAAAGAAGAAAAAAAGTGTGGTAAATAGAATCTGTATGTGGCAAAGCGTTTTTTTAACAATTTTGAAACAAGATACAAATATATTATCTGGAATTTGGCTAAATGAACATTATAATTATATAAATAATCTATTAAATGTAAATTTAGGGACAATTTTTACTTGTAAATACATGTATGTAAAATATAATTTCGTAATATCTGGTTTCAGATAAAGTAGATAACGTCGCGGTGTTACGCAGCGAAACGTCACCGCGGATCACGGCGGCAGACCACCTGTTTTTCGTGTTATTTCTTGGGTATTTTTATGACCGCCGTGGACCAACACGACAACCACCACGGACCATGGACCGCCGCGGGACGCGGCATTTTTGCACAAAATCGCGACCGCTGTGGCCGCGCAGAAATTGTATAATGGCTACGAGCTGTACTGTATTGTCAGGAAACCATGTTTTTAGGGAATTTAAGTCAAATAAAGGGCCATAACTTTGTCAAAATTTAGTGGTTTGTAACCAAAGTCAAACTTGACTCGTATTTTATTATCCTACACATGTATACCAAGAATTATTTGAATATGCCAAACCATTCTTGAGTTATTGTCCGGAAATCATGTTTTTAGGGAATTTTAAGTTGAAAAGGGACCATAACTCTGTCAAAATTTAGTGGTTTGTAACCAACATCAAACCTGACCCGTATTCTATGATGTTACACATGTGTACCAAATACGATTTGAATATGTCAAGCCTTTCTTGAGTTATCATCCGGAAACCATGTTTTTAGGGAATTTTATGTCGAAAAGGGGCCATAACTCTGTCAAAATTTAGTGGTTTGTAATCAACATCAAACTTGACCTGTATTCTATCATGTTATACATGTGTACTGAAAATTATTTGAATATGTCAAGCCTTTCTTGAGTTATCATCCGGAATCCAAAAACCAACAGACCGATGGACCGACAAACTCACTCCTATATACCCCCCTAAACTTCGTTTGTTGGGGTATAATAAAATCATAGTAATACATATATATATTAACATTTTTGTACGTAAAACATCCCCATTATCACATGTTATTATCGAAAAGTGCCCCGCCACAGCGGGGCAGATTATGATAATCGCCGTTCTTTCACACGCGCGACTTTGACGTCACTTCACGAAAAAGATGGCTGACAACGTGAAACTCAAAATTTTGAGACAGCCTTAAAGCAGTCTGAAACACCTTTATGAAGCTTAAAATGGCGAAAACAATAAAAGGGCCAAACAAACACAACCCAAATTATATAATGATTTGTTTCTCAGAATGCATAAACTCTTTTGCCATTATATACACATTATTGTAACTTTTATTATATGCTAATATTAATATTAAATTTTCAGATTTGTTTCTGCAATTGCCCCTTTGGGGCCCTTTTCATTGACATAGTCCCTTTAAGATATATCATGAAAATGCTAAATCCAATGTATTTGGAGGTATAGTTTGAAAAGCGCCATGAAAGGGAATGATCAATTTTGGTGCAAAACTGAGGATATTTGTTTAATGCAGTGTAAGATCGTATTTTATTTCATAATGGTCATAGAAACAATATTTTCATGAGTGGCACAGCCACGAGTGAAAATATATAGTTTCTATTACCACGAATGAAATAAAATACGATCTTACAGTGTATTGAACAGATTTTCTTTTTATTTTATGCTTTTGAATGATTAATAAAAAAAATGCGCGAGATATGCTGAAGCGTCGCAAGTTTTGTGTATTATGACGTCATAAATATGACGTCATAATGATTCCAAAATTGTCGATAACTGTTGTGGTGGGCAAAAAGTGCCACGTTTAGTGCGTCGTTGTCGCTTAATTATATTTGTATTGAATTTTATTATGTGTTTTCTGTTGTTTAAAAAGGCAGATGTTTACGCTGACGATTAGGGTATTCACATACTTTTGAAAAATAAACATAAAAACAAAGTTAAAAGTAGTTCCACGTAACCAAGATTGAAATGATCAAACGTTATCATTTCACTCGCTAGAGTGAAATGACTGGGTTATCATTCACTGGTATTCTCCACTCATTCACCACATAGCATAAAATAATGTTTGCCATTAATTGTACTAAAAATAAATGTACATTAACTTAAAATTAAGAAATAAATTTATCTGAAAGCAAAAAACTAAAACTCCAATGTGAAAAAGTTTTTTCAAACAAATGAACTATATGCAATGTATTTAAGCGAATGTTTAACAATAACACGAAAAAGGCATCCTAATAACCAAATGTTTAATCATTCTGTACACAGAAAACAAAGAACAAGATATCAATATAATAAATGCTATTATATATTGCTATTATATTTTGTAGACATAATGTATACGCCATCACCTTAAAACAATGCCCCAGTACAAGTTCATTAATTGCATACCGATACAGTTCTATTTATTTTCTAGATGCAAAAGAAAAAAACCTACCAAAATATTTTAGCATCTAAAAGCAAAAACAAACATGATAGCACAGTTAAAAGCCACAATCTACTGCAACATTATATATATAACTTAAATATTTATGTATATTGCCAAATTATATTTAATATGTACATCAAAAGCATGCAATGCATTACACACACTACGCAAAAACACATTCTACGCCAAGTTCAAATTTCTATAATCCACATTTCACGGTTTTTTAGCCACTGAATAAACGAGACAATTAATAAACATCATAATGATGAATTATTTGTATATGTTCGATTTTCTAGCCTATGAGAAGCAAGAAGATTTACCGAGTGATTGGCGGGTGGGGAGCGGCAGGTTTTCGCCTGTGTCCGGTATATACCGATTGGTATCTCACAGGTGGTCGAGCACAGCTTCTGGTACAGACGACCGTAGGTTCGTATCCATAGGTCATCTTTCGTAATCTTCATCTAGAATTGATTGATCGACAAGATTTGACTGACAATGTGTTCAGCCATTCAGAAAACCAAGACTTCCATAGTTTGGCAGAGACGTCTTGTAAAAACACTCGTACACCGTCAACGGGGTTTGTCGGAGACTGACCAGAGAAGGCGTGACTATTTATCCCATCATCAGATGTGCATTGACGAAATAAACCCCCATGGAATAAACTTCGCTTTATTTCAACCATGTGGTGATAAAGCAAACACTCACAGTCTAATGATGTCATCTTGTTGATTTTCATGACGTCATTTAATGTTTTTCATAATATTTAGTCATGTGTGTTTTCTTTCATTAATTTCCAAAATAAAGACAGAAGATAATGGGATAAATAGAATACCAGGTAAGTTTTGAATAACGATAAGTTTATTTGCTCGCCAAGGCTCGAGGTTCAGGTTTTCTAAACCTCGCTAAATAAACTTAATCTTTAATCAACACTAAACTATTATTCTCTATAAATCCAATAGTGATTGGTCAATTGCAGACAGCTTTGGTCTAGATTGTGAGGATTAATTCATTTCAATATAGCATCCCTTGAAAACCAGAAGGTGTCATCAGCACATGTGCAAAGACCAATAAGGCATATAAAAAAAAATGTTTGTTTCAGGTAACCCGACCTACCCTAAAAAAATGCCCCGCCCCTAGAACATTTTATTGGGTTTGCCAGATTGATTTTTGGTTTATTTACCTTTTTCAATAATTAAATGTGTTTTTGGATAAATAAATGTTTTGTTTTTAAAGTATCCACTTATAAACAATGTTTAAGGATATACTGATACGTTTGGAATATTGATTCAGTTTTAGAATCTTCAAGTTGAACATTTACCAAAAAAAATAAAAAATCCCGATCTACCTACCCTAAGTTTTTGGGGCATGTTACCTGAAACAAACATATTTTTTTTTACACCTAAACACACTGTTATGTGAAGTTGGAATAAGACGTCAAACAGAAAATAAACTGTTTAATTAGAGCAATGTTTTATATGCAGTTTACCATTTGTAATTTAAGAATTTTGCAGAGTAATTAGTGCAATAGAAACATGCATATATAACGGCATCAGTAGAATTGATTTTGCCACAAAACTGTATACTTGTATGCATTTACAAAATTTTCAACAAAAAAATTGAACTGTGTCCATGTGGGCACGAACACAGTTTATAAATACACTTAAAATGATTGAAGACACAATCAGTTTTAATGAAAAAATCATGTAAACATGCTAAATATACCAAAAGTATTGACAGAATATAACAAATGTCATGTCCATTCTATGTTTGATGTCTTATTCTAACTTCACATTATACAGTGTTGATAGCTCCTTCTGGCTCTAAGGGACCATATGTCAACACATTTATTGATGAACCACGACTAATTGTCAAAATTAGCACTAGTACATAATACAATTTCTCCATTAATCCCCCATTCGCGACAGATTTGAAATTACAGTACATATTACGACATGGCAGTGTAGAGGGCATACTTGTGGGAACTACACGTACATGTAAATACCACACTGACTAGGATTCTGGACTGACAAATTACCTTGGTCAGTTCACATTTGTGTATTTCAACACCAAGTACTGGTCCTACCCACGAAATGAATTGAAATTGTCTCAATAAGCGTCTGGCTTTCGATACCAACAAGCTTAAATTAATATGGGGCGTGTAGTGGGAAAACCGGGCTTAATGCATGTGCGTAAAGTGTCGTTCCGGATTAGCCTGTGCAGTCCGCACAGGCTAATCCAGGACGGCACTTTCCGCTTTTATGTTATTTTTTGTTCCAAGGAAGTCTCTTCTAAACATAAACCCACTGTAGGCGGAAAGTGCCATCCTGGATTAGCCTGTGCGGACTGCTTTACGCACATGCATTAAGCCCTGTTTTCCTACGACATGCTTCATATGTTTTCCTAATCACACTTAATAGGTTGATTTTAATTTACATGTATGTGTATTGTGATTAATTCTTGGTCAAGTGTGAGGTCCAGCATGCCTTTAAACCAAAATTGGCCACTTGCCTAAAATAAAGGACTTGAGGATGTTAATAAGGGATTCTCTCCTTTTGTTGCTGGGATTTCATTTACCTTATGTTTAACTAAAATTAGTTTTAACTATACAGTTTGTTATAGTTTGTAATACAAATACTTTCAAATGAAAAGTTAAGAATAAATCACACATTTCGTCTTTCGTTACTTACACAGGAGAGGTGCCCAGAGCCTACGGCCTGGTCGATTCCGAGAAGAAGTCGTACAAACGTGATCAGGTAGTCTTTGACGAAGGCCTGGTAGAGAAGCGTGTCTAGCATGCTGGCACTGAACACGTTGCCCACAGCAAATGGCAGCCGAAACATGTAAGATATGTGTGAGCCTCGCTCCTTCTCTTTCTGTTAAGTAGATAGTTTCTTATTGTTATTCTGGTTGTGCATGTTGTCGAAGTTATGTTTGTGAAGTTTTGTGTAACGTTTAAGAAGCAACTAACTCGCCATTAATGATTATTAATTATTATCTGTATGGCTGATGAAGTTTTATACAGTCATCTACTTTTATGTAATTCTCTGATATTTCCCTGCTTTTTCGCTGACAGGAATGTGAATGTCCAATACATTTCTTGACAGGTTAGTGTAGATAGTTAGGCTTCGATTAACATAAAGACATTACCGTGTTTATGAATACATTGCCTCAATTCTACCCTTTATTAACATAAAGACATTACCGTGTTTATGAATACATTGCCTCAATTCTACCCTTTATTAACATAAAGACATTACCGTGTTTATGAATACATTGCCTCAATTCTACCCTTTATTAACATAAAGACATTACCATGTTTATGAATACATTGCCTCAATTCTACCCTTTATTAACATAAAGACATTACCGTGTTTATGAATACATTGCCTCAATTCTACCCTTCTAGCAACTTTTACTACAATATAACTTGCTTTTTTACACAAATATACCCTTTTTATTGTTTTTGTTGACACAACATTTTTATAATACTTGTTGGCGAGTAGTATCCGTGACTTTTTAGTACTTTTTCTTTATTTTCAATCGCGTTAGTAATACTTTTAAAGAAAAGCTTGTTGCAGTAGAAAGTTGGGCTCCTTCTGTTTACGAGGATGTAAATATCCTTTCAATTCAAAATGCGAATTTTGTGCTACACGCCGCAAGATTTTAGTTGCTCTATACTATTCTACATTATATTACCTACATTATAATGATGTAATATTATTAAATCCTATGCCAGATTAGCGGTGATAATACGACTACTAATATAAGTGTATGCCAGAAAATGGTCTTTTGGTTACCCCTTTGGCGCCCCTTAAAAATTTGCTGACGGTAAGCGGGAGATAAACATGTTATTATATAACTAGATGACTCCTCTGCATTGAAATTTTGTTACAATCGTCCGGAAACCAGCCGTAAAATCAAGTAAACATTTTAAAATTGCAATTATTTGTTAATTGTTTTTTTTTAGGAAACATTTTGCAATTGCGATTCTTGATTTTTTTAGAAAATCTATTTCACGAAAAATGCGTGTTGAATATCTGGATGGTGGTGCTTGAATACTAAAATTGCTGCTGTATGTGAATAACCAAGCTATCACCCTTGGTAAACCGAAAACAGGGAAGTAGAAGATAAAAATACGGATCCAATAAATAGATTTATGCACATGCGCAAAGACGTGCGCGTGAATGCCCCGCGATGAGTTAAGTTGTTTTCAGATTATTTTTAACAAACATTTAAATATCTTTAAAAATATGAAGTTTTGGAGACTTCAACTTATTCTGCGTTTGGAACAGCTGCTAGGTAATGTGTGTAAACTCAACATTCAATGCTGTAGAGCTTTTACACCTTTTAATATACAAATCACGGATACTGCTAGTTCACGGATACTACTCGCCAACCAGTATGTAAAATAAAAAACTTTTTTTTCTACGATTATTTTGTTAACTTCAAGCCAATTACATTATTTTTTAAGGAGATTGTTTTCAAAATTGCTGGGAATATTTTAAACTTGTTGCCCTGATTCCAAAGTCAGTGGCCACCATGATAGGGCCAGAAATAGACCAAATTGTGTTTTTGGGAAACGGTCTCAAAAAAGTTAGGAAGGGTCTGGATTGAGTATTTGTTTTACTTTTTTTGAAAGATACATCTTGGTGAAAAAAACATTGAAAATTATCTCAAATCTGACAAATACCGATTTCACTGAAAACAATCGTCGCTAAAAACTTTAGGGTCTGGGGATGTTTGCTAGGTAGGGTCAGGTTGCCCAAAACACAGAAATATTTTTTTGGCCTAGGGGTGAGTACAGGTAATTTTTATGAGTTTCAAAAGATGGACTCATACCTTCTCAAGCTTCGAGAGTTCATAGGAGTAAAGGTCGTTAGCTCGAAACTGCATGAATCTCATGTTGGATGACTGTGTCAGTTCGGTGATTATGTTCGCACTCGGAAATAGTCTGAAATGTAATACAGGGTACTGTGTAGAAATACAGTGTGAGTACAGCTGCTGAACAACATCGGACTGTTACTGCAGATGATGTGATGACAGCCCTGGAGACCAACGAGCATCATCAGGTGGACTCCAACCGCCATCAGACATTTCGGCCCCTATGTCCACTACGTCCTCTGGTTGGTGGGGTCAGCAGTGACATGTCATAAACAGTCACTGCCCGCTATTGTTAGGTCCCCAGACGGGCTCCTCTCTCCTGCACCAAAGCCAGCAGGATGCCTGTTCTTCCGCCTCCGATAGGCATTTGACTGTGCTCTTCCTCATAGCTCCCGTAACACCAATCTTCTGGAGCAGCCTCCAAGTTGATTGGGCAGGGAATAAATTAATTATTATAATGAGTGTTAAGATAAATATTTGCATAATCTGGCATATTCAGATAATAGTAATTATTTGTAATGTAATGCCTTTAAAATAAATAAGTACAGGGTATCAATATTTTATTACAAAGTAGGTTGGTAAATAGCTTTATAGCTAGAGTTAATTTGTTAAAATATATTCAAGGTTAAATAAAGTCTCTTGTATATTTTTATAGGAATCAGATACTTGGGAGGTTCAGTCATTTTCCAATGGTAAGTTACTTGTGAGATTCAGTCATTTTCTAATGGGAAGTTACTTGTGAGCTTCAGTCATTTTCCAATGGGAAGTTACTTGTGAGATTTGGTCATTTACCAATTGGAAGTTACTAGCGAGAGTCAGTCATTTTCTAATGGGAAGTTACTTGTGAGATTCAGTCATTTTCTAATGGGAAGATACTTGTGAGATTCAGTCATTTTCTAATGGGAAGTTACTTGTGAGATTTAGTCATTTACCAATGGGAAGTTACTTGTGAGATTCAGTCATTTTCTAATGGGAAGTTACTTGTGAGATTCAGTCATTTTCCAATGGGAAGTTACTTGTGAGATTCAGTCATTTTCTAATGGGACGTTACTAACGAGATTCAGTCATTTTCCAAAATTAACTGACTAGTTAGCTGATAAAGTGTTGTGTGTGTGTGTGTGTGTGCGTTTCTCAGTTTATGAGGTCCTTCCCTGCCTAATTTACTTTCAGAGACTCACCTAAAGTTGGAACAAATTTTGATTTATAGCTGAAATTTCCAGCTATTTAACTTTTACTGAAATATTTTGAATTTTGGTGTGGTCTTGTGCTGTGGGGGGAAGCCGGATTACCCGCAGGAAACCCCACCTGTCCGGTATGGTGACCACCAACCAAACTCACATGTGCTGAGTGGGGATGATAGTGTTGACTCAGGTTATGTGATATTAAATACTGTCTGGTTACCTGAAGATTGTCTGTTCAGCCACAATGGTGTCTGTAACAGTTTGCCAGAGTTTCTTCCTCTTGGGAGTTGGAACTCTCCTTGTTCACATTCACCATGCTTTGATATTTTATGGACTAGTTTCATGATACAAAATATAGACTGGTTACCTGAAGATTGTCTGTACAGCCACAATGGTGTTACAGTCTGCCAGAGTTTCTTCCTCTTGGGAGTTGGAACTTTCCTTGTTCACATTTACCATGCTTTGACTTTATTGACTGGTTCATGATACAAAATATAGACTGGTTACCTGAAGATTGTCTGTACAGCCACAATGGTGTTACAGTCTGCCAGAGTTTCTTCCTCTTGGGAGTTGGAACTCTCCTTGTTGACTATCACCACATTGTCTGCAAGATTGATACCCGCCCGCAGAAGGTCATCGATCCTGAACAAGTTAACGAAAAAAAGATATGTTGTCCTGCTTCACAAGGTCCCAGGTTGGATAGTCATCACACTGATTGGTTAAGATATAAATAATCTTTTTTTCAATTTCAAGAATAAAATACTGTACTGATGAAGTACCTAAATCTGGACAGTACTTAAATCCGGACACCTCAGAAAAAATGTGTTTGTACGATCAAGACCCATAATTCTATTGTATCAATTAATGCACGCACCTGTCTTGTCAATGTTTGTCAAGTTTAAAAAGAATCAATTGAGTATTAATTCATTAACTTATTATTGTTGTTTTCTTCTTTTCAAATGTAAACATTTGCACATGGGGAATTGAAATCCAAACAGTATATCCGTTAAATAAAGTTTTACAGAGAAAAATTTGGAAGTAAACACCAGAACAAGGTAAACAAAGAAGAAGAACACAATTACTGACAAACAAGTTGTAGTTGAATGTTTATTTATAATAGTTTTGTTTAAAAAAACACATATTTTTTAAAAATTGTCTGGATTTAGGTACTCTCAAGATGTATTTCGATATGTGTTACAGACCTTTTCCCAACACATCATTCAGTGACTTTTAGATAGCAGATTCCACCAAGATTTTGACCAAAGTTTACGATTAAACCTAACTTATTATGTTTAACTTTATATTTTCATTTGATGCAATTATCCACAGAAATCGTCCAAAAACCAGCAAGTGTCCGGATTTAGGTACTTCACCAGTATAGGTCTTCTTCAGATCTTACATTAGGGAGAGTGTGTACTTCAGTCAGATTGGTTAACAATATTTAATAATAAAGTAAATGAACCGTGTTATGGGAAAACTGGGCTTAATGCATGTGCTTAAAGTGTCGTCCTGGATTAGCCTGTGCAAGTCCACACAGGCTAATCCAGAATGGCATTTTCCGCCTACAGTGGATTAATGTTAAAAGAGACTTCCTTGAAACAGAAAATACCATAAAAGCCGAAGCTGATCTGAGACGACACTTTAAGCGCATGCATTAAGCATTTTCCCATGACACGCCTTTAAGAGACACCTATCAGGGAACTGCAATTCCAGCGCCTGGTTCGTGAAATCGCCCAAGACTTCAAGACTGATCTCCGCTTCCAGAGCTCTGCTGTCATGGCTCTCCAAGAGGCCAGCGAGGCTTAAGAAAAATGTCAAATACACATTTTAATTAAGATGTTTCTGTAACACTGCCCCCGGAGACTGCAGAACTTACTGATCGATCGATCCCAACATCCAGTAGACCATTGGGAAATGGCATATCGTCTCCAGAAAGGTTATGTCTGGTCTGGAAAAACGAGGGAAACACAAATATCAGTAGAAGTATCAATAGACTCTTACCTCTATCGTCCACTTTTTCAAGACATTTACTATGGCCTTGAACATATAACTGTCTCTGTAATTTGACTAATTGCTTTTCTAGGGCAAGACTAGCGAATGATTTAAAGTGCCAGTATGTATGAGAAACCATGACACATTCTAACGAATAGTGAAAGCTTCAGAACAAATAGCACCCTGCTCCCATTTGACCCCCCCACCCACCAAATGCTGCCTCTCTGAGCTGGTCAACGCAGCAATGTTGCATATCTTTCGAAAATCAACAAATGCTTACAAGTATTCAATGACAAATGATGAAACCATGTTCAAAAATAATAATAATAATAAGCTTCAGATTGAAATAAACCTGTTCTGTTTCCAAACTTTTCTCTTACTGTAGATTGCTTTAAATTCGCAAGGATGTATTTTCGCAATTTTCTCTAAAATGATCATTTTTTAAATTCGCTTGTTCTTGAATTTGCGTGAAGATCATCGTCATTGATATAGAATGCTTATAATAACATAATTTGACTGACTACCACATGGTATATTACGAGCTTAAGTGGCATATTTTCAGATTTGACTGACTACCACATGGTATATTACGAGCTTAAGTGGCATATTTTCAGATTTGACTGACTACCACATGGTACATTACGAGCTTAAAGTGGCATATTTTCAGATTTGACTGACTACCACATGGTACATTACGAGCTTAAAGTGGCATATTTTTAGATTTTAAACATTTGCACATACACATTTATTCGAGCTAGTTTTGATTTCTTGAGGAAATAAAATCGCGAACATTAGCGAAAATGAAACCCACGCGAATAAATCCAGTTCTACATACCTCTTTTCCAAGACCAGTACTGTGGGATTCAATGTGTAACTGGGCCGGGCGACCCACGCAAATAAATCCAGTTCTACATACCTCTTTTCCAAGACCAGTACTATGGGATTCAATGTGTAACTGGGCCCGGCGACCCAGGCAAATAAATCCAGTTCTACATACCTCTTTTCCCAGACCAGTACTATGGGATTCAATGTGTAACTGGGCCGGGCGACCCACGCAAATAAATCCAGTTCTACATACCTCTTTTCCAAGACCAGTACTATGGGATTCAATGTGTTGCTGGGTCGGGCGTGAGACCTCAGGGGGACGATGAAGTTGTAGAGGCCGTTACTGGCGTAGTCTGCCGTCACGATGATGGCGCGGTTCGGCCAGTTGTACTCCTTGGCGTTGTTATAGCAACAGTGATCACAGACCTGCACCAATACAGAAATGACGATGTAATGACTTGTACAGTACTTCAACAATTACGGAGGTCGTAATGGTGTAGTGGATATGGTGTCCGCCTTGCGACCGGGAGGTCCCGGGTTTGATCACCACTCCGGGAGCGTTCTCAAGATTTTTCCAAAGACACCAAGTACTGGTTCTTTCCAGGAAATGGACTTGAGAGTGTCTCTATCAGCCTGAGGCTTTCGATGCAAATGAGCTTAAATAAATATATTTAAACTAAACTAAATACAGAAAAAATGTTATTTGATACATATGGAAAGGTATGTGAAAAGAAAAGATAGAGAAAGCTCAAACAAAGCACAGCAAACAAAAACAAGATACTTCACTGAAAATAGATAATGATAGGCAATTCCAAATTCTATGGTTAAAATTGTTCCCTCAACTTGAAAATGCATTATTAATAACATTTTGCAGAGTTATATTAAATAATTTAAGATATTCAACATTTTTGCTTCCTCTCTCACTAATGCTTAAATTGACAGCAGGAAGAATCATAAAGGATATGGTGCAACACTCTCCTATTTGCAACTTTGATTACTGGTATAAATATGCAAAAGAAATTAATGTTAGGTGATGATAATTAACATGTTAAATGATTTGTTAAAAAATCAACAGTATATAGCATTTACTTTCTGCATGTGAACACCTGATTTTTGAATGTATATGGGGAGGGTATTTTGACTTACTTGAGAAAGTTGAAGGCAGCAGAGGGGGCGCTTGTTTTGCATGAGGTGACACAGCGTTGGACTGGTATGGGGAGGGTATTTTGACTTACTTGAGAAAGTTGAAGGCAACAGAGGAGGCGCTTATCTCGCATGAGGTGACACAGCGTTGGACTGGCATGGGGAGGGTATTTTGACTTACTTGAGAAAGTTGAAGGCAGCAGAGGGGGCGCTTGTCTCGCATGAGGTGACACAGCGTTGGACTGTTATGGGGAGGGTATTTTGACTTACTTGAAAAAGTTGAAGGCAGCAGAGGGGGCGCTTGTCTTGCATGAGGTGACACAGCGTTGGACTGGTATGGGGAGGGTATTTTGACTTACTTGAAAAAGTTGAAGGCAGCAGAGGAGGCGCTTGTCTTGCATGAGGTGACACAGCGTTGGACTGGTATGGGGAGGGTATTTTGACTTACTTGAGAAAGTTGACGGCAGCAGAGGGGGCGCTTATCTCGCATGAGGTGACACAGCGTTGGACTGGTATGGGGAGGGTATTTTGACTTACTTGAGAAAGTTGAAGGCAGCAGAGGGGGCGCTTATCTCGCATGAGGTGGCACAGCATTGGACTGGTATGGAGAGGGTATTTTGACTTACTTGAGAAAGTTGAAGGCAGCAGAGGGGGCGCTTATCTCGCATGAGGTGACACAGCGTTGGACTGGTATGGGGAGGGTATTTTGACTTACTTGAGAAAGTTGAAGGCAGCAGAGGGGGCGCTTATCTCGCATGAGGTGACACAGCGTTGGACTGGTATGGGGAGGGTATTTTGACTTACTTGAGAAAGTTGAAGGCAGCAGAGGGGGCGCTTATCTCGCATGAGGTTACACAGCGTTGGACTGGTATGGGGAGGGTATTTTGACTTACTTGAGAAAGTTGAAGGCAGCAGAGGGGGCGCTTATCTCGCATGAGGTTACACAGCGTTGGACTGGTATGGGGAGGGTATTTTGACTTACTTGAGAAAGTTGAAGGCAGCAGAGGGGGCGCTTATCTCGCATGAGGTGACACAGCGTTGGACTGGTCCCGATGTATGGAGTGATAGGTGGGAAACCTCTCACATATCTGCGGAAAGCAAAACAACTTGATAATTATTTGTTACAACAGGCAATAACATGGTATGACAAAATTATAATATGTCACATATCTGCTACAAGCATGTATATTTGTGTAGGCTGCAACAAGTAAAACACAATGCACGGCATAATGAAAGTAAAATCCCATGCATATCTGCAACAGGCAAGAAAACATGATATATGTTACAACAGAATGTAATGCATGGCATAACAAAATTTAATCCCTCCTATATCTGCAGCAGGCAAGAAAACATCACATTCATTTTTGTGTATGAGCTTAAGGAGTAGTAATACCCTCACATAATTATCTGCAACAGGCAGTAAAACCCCTCACATAATTATCTGCAACAGGTAGTAAAACCCCTCACATAATTATCTGCAACAGGCAACAATACCCCTCACATAATTATCTGCAACAGGCAGCAAAACCCCTCACATAATTATCTGCAGCAGGCAACAAAACCCCTCACATAATTATCTGCAACAGGCAACAAAACCCCTCACATAATTATCTGCAACAGGCAACAAAACCCCTCACATAATTATCTGCAACATGCAACAAAACCCCTCACATAATTATCTGCAACAGGCCACAAAACCCCTCACATAATTATCTGCAACAGGCAACAAAACCCCTCACATAATTATCTGCAACAGGCAACAAAACCCCTCACATAGTTATCTGCAACAGGCAACAAAACTTAAAGCATGACAATACCAATGAAAGTCCCACCAATATGCAAGAAAACATTGTGTACATTTGTTTTTCAATAGGCAATAAAACTTAATGTATGACAATACCAATAAAAGACCCATCAATATGCTAGAAAACCTTGTGTACATTTGTGTTTCAATAGGCGACAAAAATTATTACATGGCATAACTTAAGTAAAACACTTCCAATATCTGCAATAGGCAATAAAACATCATCTAAATTTGTGTATGTTGCAACAGGACAACTTAATGCAATGGGAAATTAATGCAAAATCTATCTCATATATCTGCAACATGCAAGAAAACATCACCTACATTTCTGTATGTTGCGACCGGCAACACAACATAATGTATGGCATAACAAAAGTAAAACATAACGTATCTGCAAATAACAGGAACATATCATGACTAATATAACACTGGGAAATCCCTTATTATTACTGTATTGCAATAAATACAATCCAACTTCTTCACTCACACTTTCAATGAATGTCCATACACTTACTCCGGATTATCATCCTTGTCAGCATACGGGAAACTTTCCTCAGATACCGTCTCGTCCTCCACCTGTATGGTGATATCTCCGGCCTCCAGGAATGCGGGAACTGGTGCAATGCTAGGTCGTTTCTGAAGGCTTATGTGGGACAGGCCCTTTGGAAGCTCCAGCTGGGATTTTTGACTTCCCGAATACTTCATTTCCGTCTGACTTGTCACCAGGCGCGTGTGTTGTAACTCTAGCGCCATTGTGCCTGAAGAAATGGCATGTTAATGGCTTTTGGCATCAGCTTGCAAAACTCTTTAATTATTTTCATTGATCAGTTATCAGCGATTTTAAATTTGCAATTCATGTTCGAAAATAGAAACTCAAGGTATTTTACATTTTCCCAAAGTGGGCATTTACTATGAGTCCATTTCTTGGTGTTCTGCCATATATCAGTTAATGAAAACATTATTATATGACAGTATAGCTCATTGTATTGACATTTCTTACAAAAAAGTTGTCCTACATGCATGGCATCGAGTGTTTAAACAAAAGTGAGGGCATTTATTTGTACGAAGGTTTGGGTGTTAACAAAAATTGGGGGGGGGGGGAGTTTATTAGAGAATATCAAAGGCAAACATGTAAATGTTCTTGAAATTTACCAAGAGTGAAACAAGAAATGTTGCAAAAAACGTAGATTACACCAATAAATATTTTTAAGGAATTCCTTAGTAAACAGAGTCCGGAATGAAATACTCAAAAACATTTTTGTATGCCCATCCTTACCCACACTGGCAATCACGCTGGCCACCTTCAATGTATGCTCCGTTGTGCCCTGCTTCTTGTCGGGTCTCGTGTCGTCCTGGTTTGGGTGAGCGAGGATGAAGGCGGAGTTCTCTTCCTTGGTGATGTTCATGTAGAAGCAGACGTCAGAATCCCGCATGATGTGCCGGGGTCCGGGATTGAGCTGGATGGTCGAGAGACCCGAGTTCTGCTGCACTCCAACTAGGCTGACACCATATCTGAAGTGATTATTTGTTTCTTGTATGTCTTCTTTGATTTAAGTTCTATACAAGAATTTAAAGCATTTCTGGATCTCAACCATAACAATCGAGTGACTCATTATTGTGATATAATTTTATTTTCTAGACTCCACCTTATTTGCCCATTCTCATACTTTTTGCAATAATGTCATGCTTAATAAAGTGGCTTTTCTTGTTTTAAAATCAACGACAATAGACTTTTGCTTGATGCACCTACTGCAACATTCTATGAGCATTGCAGCTTAAGCATTTTAACATACTATGAGCATTTTCACTTACTTTCCATGAATGTTGCAGCTTACTTTCTATGAGCATTTCAACTTACTTTCTATGAATATTGCAACTTACTTTCTATGAGCATTTTCACTTACTTTCTATGAGCATTTTCACTTACTTTCTATGAATATTGCAACTTACTTTCTAGGAGCATGTCAACTTACTTTCTATGAAACATGTCAACTTACTTTCTATGAATATTGCAGCTTACTTTCTATGAGCATTTTCACTTACTTTCTATGAATATTGCAGCTTACTTTCTATGAGCATTTCAACTTACTTTCTATGAGCATTGCAACTTACTTTCTATGAGAATCACAACTTACTTTCTATGAGTATTTCAGCTTATTTTCTATGAGTATTGTAACTTACTTTGTATGGGCATTTCAATGTATTTTCTATGAGCATTGCAACTTACTTTCTGTGAGTATTGTAACTTACCTTCTATGAGAATAGCAACTTACTTTCTATAAGCATTGCAGCTAATTTTCAGTCAGTATCGTAACTTACCTTCTATGAGAATTGCAACTTACTTTATATAAGCATTGCAGCTTATTTTCTGTGAGTATTGTAACTTACCTTCTATAAGCATTGCAACTTACTTTCTATAAGAATTTAAAATTACTTGCAATGAGCATTCCACTTACTTTCTTTTAATATTGCAACTTACGCTATGAGTATTTCAACTTACTTTCTATGAGCATTGCAAATTACTTTATAAGCATTGGAACTTTCTTTCTATGAGCATTTAAACTTACTTTCTATAAGCATTGCAGTTTACTTTCTATGAGTATTGTAGCTTACTTTTTATGAGCATTGCAACTTACTTTCTATGAACATGGAAACTTACTTCCTAATAGCATTACAACTTACTTTCTAAAAGCACTGCAACTTACTTTCTATGAGCATGGAATGATGCGTAAGTGAAGCTTTTACCCAGGTATTCCCCAAAGAACTTGCTCTCGCCTAATTTCACATGGTAAATCTCGTTGCCAGAGCAACGACCATACAACCTCTGCCATTCCTCGTTAGACGTCTGCCCCTCTCTGAAATACAGGATCAAATACAGGATAAGTGTTTTTTTTGCACCTTAAGGGGTAAGGTGGCGGGGCCCTTCAGATGGGGAATATTACGGCAAAAGGGGATTTATTTTTTGTTAGAAAAGAATTATTAGATGTTTATATTCTAGTTTGTTATAAAACAGTAATCAATTGGTTTGCTACAAATGACAGCTTAGATTATGCACTTACTTGGTTTGATGAAAAATTGCTGGGATTGTTTACGAAAATGCCTCTACCTTAGTCAATTTTTGTCCGATTTAGGTCAAATTTTTTCAAAATAAAGCTTATATTCTGAGGGGAATTGTAAGGCAAATATAGGGGAAAAATATATACTTTTTTAGCAGGGGAATGGGGCCGAATTTCGGCCCCAAATTGGCCCTAAAAAAAACACTGAGGATACATAGTTGGTGTGGGAATGGAGAAAAATTAAGTAAAAAAAAAGACATATCTTTAGAATCTTTGTAATAATATACTGGTGTGTCACGTAAATAAATCAACACCATTCACCACATAGATTACTTGTTATTTGTGACTTTATTTTTCACCTTATGGTACCATATGCAAACAAAGTATTAAATGTAAGACAGCAAAAATTACCAGTTAAGACAGTATGTCTGTGACTTTATTTTCCCCCTTTAAGTACTTTAGTACCATGTCACGATGTGCAATTTTTTTTTTTATATAAGACAGCAAAAATAACCAGTAAAACAGTATTTGAATATCACTTACTGTCCCCTGGAAGTGTGCAACAACAATGTGACGAGGGTTGAGGTAGCGGGACACAGGCAGTTGTTGGCTAGCAACGCATACTTGAACTCATCCACGCACACCACATGCTCTAAACAACAGTCAGAAAGAGAGAATATATAGTACATAGGGACAACCATTTAAACAGTTTCCAAAATGCCTATCAAATAACTGTTTTGTTAACTAACGTTTTATTACCTTACTTCTTTTTATTACCTGATCGTACCCCTTTTAAAAATCAGAGTGTGCAAGTACCTTCCAAACGAAGGCTTATCCACAACTATTGCTTTTGTTTATTGTTAACATGAATATTTTTTTAATGAATGTCTTATATACTCAATAACATAAAAAACATAATAATAACCGATTAACTGACAACTAAAATTTAGACTAGCATTTGTGTGCATCAATCCTGCACATGAAACTGTTACAGATCATTGGACCACAATAGTAAAAAATGTTTCAGAACTTAATTAAAACATGCATTATTTACAAAAAACAGTCAAAAATGAATGAATAGATGAATTATTTATATTGCTGTCTGACACTGTTTGTTTGTTTGTTTAGATTTTTTGCCGTATTCAACAGTATTTCAGTCATATAATGGCCGTCAGTTTACCTACTCACACTTTTCCTGGGTAAGCTGGTTTACCAGTACTAAGTGCATATAGTTATGCCAGTAACTGACAACTGCCCTACTTGAATCAGAGGTAGGGAGAGAATGGCCGTAGAAATAATTTCATAACCAATCCCCACACACGTTATGTGGCCGGGCTGGGAATCGAACCAGCGAACCTGGGATTTGTAGTCCAGCGCTCTACCAACTGAGCTAGCCGGCCCGGCTGATGGTCTTACACAGGGAATTGTGTGTTGTTGTTACATATTTTGATAGTCATAAATTCTCACCTGCAAATTTGATGTGAAATTTGTTCATTTTGATAGTCAATAATTCTCACCTGCAAATTTGACGTGAAATTTGTTCTCGGGTCGGAAAATCTGAACATACTGTGGGCACTCTGGAGCGAAGTCTTTGATGGCCCACGATCTCATTATAGTGTGTTGGTCCTAGAAATGTTGAGTTAACACATTAATGAATGCATACACACACATTCATGTGAAAAAAAGAAACATGAATACAATGGGAAAATTATTAACGATATAAAAACATTCAAGATCCATGGCCGATTTGCAATACATTGGACTAGCGAAGTAATGGATCATGATAAAGTGGAGCTGAAGTGTAAAACTTCAATAAAGAACACTTAAGTAACATTTCCTGACATTGACACATTTTTCAAAGAAAATTGTATGCGTTGTGAAACAATAGCCAGTTTGGCTTTCATCAAACCCATTGGGATATGGGTTCATTAATGTTTTGAAGCTCTATATTCCCTGCTACTGGATGCCATCAAAATGCTGCAGTTTGTATTTTCAATCATCATAATTAAAAGTTTGGCCAATCAAGCCCAAGCTCTTGCCCTTTATACCTTGAGAGCAAGAACATGCTACAATCCAGAGTCTATATAACTGAGATTCTGTGCAAGACCAGAATTTACCAATGCAGGACTTGCAGGCTTTTTTACCACTGTAGTTTTGAAAGGTGTCATTATTCACAGTTCACATTTTAACAGATTGTGTTATTTCTTCAAATCAGGAATAATACTGTAAGGTACCATGAACACTGTGTAACTTTATGAACAAAACATAATGAATTATAAACAGAATATAATATGAATCAATAACCAAAACTTACGGAAAAGCTACCTTGTGGAATAACTGTTCATTGGAAACTGCAATTCATAAATCATTGTACCCATAAAATCTAATTAATTAATATTTCATGTCTTTTCACAGCATGAAATACAGCAGTTTGGAATTGGAAATTTGTTACAATAAAATTCTGATGTTGAAGGTTTTGACTGTGTCTAAAATGAACTATAACTCTGCGAGACGGATGTGTCACCTGAAGGGGCATAACTCAAGTACGATAAAAGCAAATATGCCGAAAATCAAACTTCACCTTCTTTTTATGCCTGCTGATACTTCCCTAAAGTTTCATAATGACTGCACAAAAGCTTCTCAAGTTATTGTCTGCACAAACTGACAGGGATGCCACCACCGCCAACAGACAGAAAGGGGAGCAGGAATGTATCTTAAGGCAGAAACTTAGGGTGGTAGAAGGTGGCTCTAGGGAGAAAAACAATCATACTTCTGTGTATGGAATGGTACCCTCATTCACATGTGGTTCTGACAAATGCTGGTCTTGCCAATGCTTAATACTGGTAATTTTTGCTACCATTTTCACTTTATTCGTGCAATTTAAAGTAACGTAAAAATTTAAACGTGCAAATAATGATGTATCTAAATTAAAAAATGTGCTATTATTCTTACATGACAGACCATTATGTTTTGACACATTATTGTGATAGCTCTATCAGCAAGCATTATACCAATAACCACGTATAGCACACAGTATACTCTCTTTAGAATCATATTGGTTATTATAGAAAACTTTTCCTAATTTAGTAGATGCTACTTCATTTAAAAATAGGAGCACAAAATTGTAAACTTTCAACATTTAAAAATGATTTTTTTTAAAGATTTCTGCAAACGTTTCAATATGTTGGCAGTTCTATGGTAGTTCCCAGCAATACTGGATATGCGTTTGCCCCGAGCTTAAAGGCAAGTTATCTTATGGGTTGACAAAATAATTATCATGTTTTCTGAGAAGAACAACTGGGGTCGTATTCACAAAGCATCTGAAGTCATTTCTCAAATATTATAAGTGCAATATCTGAATGAGGCGCGTCGTGGGAAAACCAGACTTAATGCATGTGCCTAAAGTGACGTCCTGGATTAGCCTGTGCGGTCCACACAGGCTAATCCAGGACGGCACTTTCTGCCTACAGTGGATTTATGTTTAGAAGAGACTACCTTGAAACAGAAAATAACGTAAAAGCGGAAAGTGCCGTCCTGTATTATCCAGTGCGGACGACACTTTACACACATGCATTAAGACCGGTTTTCCCACAACGAGCCACGTATTTCATTTCTTAATTGTTTCTGAATAAAATGATATGGTTGAGAAAATTTTTAGATTTAAGGATAAGGCCAAAAACTTAACTTAAGATGCTTTGTGAATATCACACCTGTTGTTCCTGTGTACTTACTGCGGCATCCTTTTGTTCCACATTCTGCGACGAGATGATAAAACATGCCTCTGCGTCCTGGACCCTACAACGGGCCAGATCTGTGTCCTTAAGGGCCGAGCCCTGAATGAAAATCACACGCTGGGCCCACATGGGCACCTGCAGCAACACTTTCATGGTGGGGTCAAGGTCACACGGAGAAAGTAGTACCACAAAGTAGTCCTGAAGTGAGAATATGCAAATATTGAATGTAGTCTTGAAGAGTATGAATACATGCTGAGACAGTAGTACAATTAAGTAGTCCCGAAGTGTAAGAATAAGCAATAAAATACGTAGTCCTGGTTAGGAATAAATTCATATTATTATAATAATGTTTTCCTGATTATATAATTTAATAACAAAACATCTTCAGAAGAAATGCATTCCTATAACATGCTGCCTACCTAGATTTAGACTAAAGCATGTTGCACATAGAAGACGCTTATTCTTATTCCTATAAACACTTGGGAATCATTTGCTTGAGTAGATCCAGTACTTTTCGACGATAGGTCTAGCTTGTGCCTCCTTTACCAGTTCAAACTTCCAAAACACCTATAAATGTCATGTCAAGAACTTAGGTCACTAAAGGGGAGAGGTTGTGTGGTGGCCCGGTTAGCTAAGTCGGGAGAGCACTCCCCCTGTAAACGAGAGCACTGGACTGGCTGCACACCCAGTGATATTTGATGCCCAATGTGGGACCGTGAGGTTACCTGGGTAAACTAACAGGAGGCCCATGTAAATTATATAAAACACCCCTGAATTTGAGGGTGAATTTTTATTTGAGCGAAGGTGTATGTAACCGCATGAGCTTGGTCCCTAAAGAGAAGAGGTTGTGTGGTGCCTGGGTTAGCTCAGGGGTTAGCTCAGTCGGGAGAGCACTTACTCTGTAAGCGAGAGGTCCCGTGCTCAAGTCCCGGACTGGCTGCACAATTTTTTCATCTTGTGACATAAACATGATCAGTTACACATACCTGCAGTTTTGGATGTGAGTAAAACTCGTTGAGGAAGTCCATGACGGTGTCAGCCTGCAGGGTGGTGGTGCACACGACCACGTGTTTCTCCGTCTGGGCGCGGTGGCTGCTGTATGCTCCGCCCTGCTTCTGTCGCTCCATCCATGTGTATGCCAGCTGCTCAAACTGTGGAGCAACATATGGGAAAATAACTTAACTCCCTTGCTAAGTTATTTGTTAGATACCATGTACATTATGCATATTGAAGTCCCACATCAAATTTATGTCAAACAAGAGCTGTTTGTATTCCCCCTCTAGGTCAAGAGAAATCTTAAAAGATATCAAGTTTGGTGAAGATCCATTGAAAACTGTTGGAATAAGAGAGCAGAAAATGCCAATTTAAGATAATATAACAGTCAGAACTCAGCAGTTTCTGGGGTGATTTGGCTGAATATCAAATATGGCAGAGATATTATGTCCACAAACATTTACATCAAGTTTGGTGAAGATGGGATGAAAATTGTTGGAAACAGCTAAATATTCTGGCAGACCTAATTTTAGTTTCATCATATTTTTTAATGAATTTAAATAAATAAACATCAAGAACAAACACTGCAAAATTAATAATTATTTTGCCTGCCCAATTTTTGCCAATCGATAAACTTATATTTTCATAGAAAAATCCAGCCAACTATCCGAGTGCCTATCAGTATTACCATACTGCATCAATATAACGCCTAATACAACATTTTTCTAAAGAAACCAATACTCAGGAAGCAATCTCCATCAATTATGTCCATCCATTAACGTACCCAAGTGAGTAGAATGAGCAGGGCAGCTGTGATCAGGCCCATAATGAACATCTGGCTGGGCCATATTTCAGGGTATATGTCACCGTAACTGAATGTTGACATGAACTTACCTGAGTCGGTAGAATGAGCAGGGCAGCTGTGATCATGCCCATGATGAACATCTGGCTGGGCCATATATCAGGGTAAATGTCACCGTAACCAAGTGTCGACAGGGTGACGATGGTGAAATACATGCTCTGGAACAGGTCCAACTGTCGGTTACCACCCCTTTGTAGATGCTGGATACCACAGGCACTAAATATAGCAGTATTAGGGTAATTGATTTCACATTTCAACATGCAGAGCAATGGTAGGGTGTACATTATTTTTATGTAATAATTTCTTTTGTTTCATGTTTTTGTGACAAAAGCCAGAGCCTAACTGAAACACATTTGAGTACATTTTCTGGGTAGAACCAATACTTGGTGTCTTTACGACAGATCACTTTAATGATCTGAGTAGAGTTCAGACTCACAATCGCTCGATGGCATGGTGGACACCTGTATCCATTACACCAGTCATTGAAAATCACTGATAAATCAATATGTATGATTTGTAATAGAGTCACAAATTATGACTACAAAGTTATCATTTCTGACATGTTAATTATTTAAAGGTTAGAAACCAGTAAATCCAATTCCCATAGCGTCCCATTATAAAACGGCAAACTTTTTTTTTTTTACCAAGCATTTTTCTAGCATTTCCTTTATTTCAGATTGTGCAAGCCTGGTATCGATTTAAAGATAAATCTGTCCTCTTCCAAAATTTGAAATAAAAAAGATATGTCATGTTACTTCTAAGAAAATGCATCTCACTTGAATGCAGGAACCAGTAGAAAACAGGGTTTCGGCAGTCATATTTCGACAAAAGCCCCATACCACTGTAAACACACCCCAAAAGTTCACCTTTCAAGTTAGCCTCCAATGAAATGCACCAAAATGATGCAGACATGCATAGGATAATAGAAATAACCACAAAAGGCATGTCTGAGATACCTAAATGGCTTTTATGCCAGAAGAAAAGAGGAACTCTTTAGTAATAGGCACTACTTTCGAATGGACCACGGAGGGATACACAATGATTTACTGGTATCTAACCTTAAAGAAAACTCAACATTTTGCTGTCATGAAAAAAACTCTTCTACACCATTATTAACCTACTTGTACCAAAAATGCAAAATTTCAGGTCGATCCGCTAAGCAGAAATGCCCCCAAAACGCATTTGAGAATGACACATGAAAAGCCATCTGGCTTGCGCTTCAGTACTTGGATTTTATGGGGAGCGTGAACTAAAATTCGCACCTAAATCACATAAACCAGTCAAAATACCAGTTCATTGAGACTTATTTTAATGCAATGGACAGTAATAAGGTATAAAACGTGTAATATTCGCGAATAACATGATTCGATGTGCTGTGAGCTGCATAAGACGAGTTTCCATACTTTTTTCAATTTTTTTTACCCGAAAAAACAGGTTTCGCTTAAAAAAGTGTAGATAACGTGTAAGTTACGATATTATTCACATTTATTTCCGTGAAAAGTAATAAACGCAATAAAATAACACAGTAACATGGTGATTTTATGTATAAGTGGACCCTAAAGGGCTGGTCGCTGGTTTTCTTAAAGGTTAGAAACCAGTAAATCCAATTCCCATAGGGTCCCATTATAAAACGGCAAACTTACCAAGCATTTTTCTAGCATTTCCTTTATTTCAGATTGTGCATCCTTTATTTCAGATTGTGCAAGCCTGGTATCAATTTAAAGATCAATCTGTCCTCTTCCAAAATTTGAAATAAAAAAGATATGTCATGTTACTTCTAAGAAAATGCATCTCACTTGAATGCAGGCACCAGTAGAAAACAGGGTTTCGGCAGTCATATTTCGACAAAAGCCCCATACCACAGTAAACACACCCCAAAAGTTCACCTTTCAAGTTAGCCTCTAATGAAATGCACCAAAATGATGCAGACACGGATAGGATAATAGAAATAACCACAAAATGTCTGAGATACCTAAATGGCTTTTATGCCAGAAGAGAAGAGGAACTCTTTAGTAATAGGCACTACTTTCAAATGGACCACGGAGAGATACACAATGATTTACTGGTATCTAACCTAAAATAATCCAACAACCCAATAACCCTTTAGCAAATTTTGAAAGTACATTTGTGACATATCATGAGAACCGGGATTAATGCATGTGCGTCAAGTGTCGTCCAGGATTAGCCTGTGCAGTTCGCACAGGCTGATCTGGGACGACACTTCCCACCTACAGTGGATTTATGGTTAGAAGAGACTTCCTTGAAACAGAAAATACCATAAAAGCTGAAAGTGTCATCCTAGATTAGCATTAGCCTGTGCAGACTGCACAGGCTGATCTGGGAAAACACTTAAGCAGATGCATAAAGCCCGGTTTTGCCACGACACGCCACATTTAAACATGGTTTTCAGTTTACCTGGTAAAGACAAGGCATATCAAAGTTGCACACAAGATCATTAGTTGCTGAGCAAGGGCTGACTGGGACTTCTGCATCACCCGGTGAAGGTCATTCTGCAAAGGTCAAAGTTCAAGGTCATTGTTACAAAAACAGAAAAATACAATAACAGTTATGGACACTTATATATGGGGATGTGTTTTCCTAACCTAAGTTAGGAGGAAAAAGTTTTTTTCCACCCAATATTATATTGGTTGATCAGTGTAAAATGATGTTAAGTCGAATGTTTTATAATTATACAGGCATGTTCTAAATTATACATACAATGTTCTTGTACATGAAATTGCATTAACATGGTCTGTATCATAAAGACATACAAACATGTTTTTATAATAGTTTCAAAAGCAAGTTCTACATCATATAGGCGCACAAACACATTCTGAATCATATAGATTTACAAACATGTTCTAAATTATAGGCTTACAAACATGTTCTAAATTATAGGCTTACAAACATGTTCTACATTATAGGCTTTCAAACATATTCTAAATTATAGGCTTACAAACATGTTCTAAATTATAGGCTTACAAACTTGTTCTAAATTATAGGCTTACAAACATTTTCTAAATTATAGGCTTACAAACATGTTCTAATTATACAGACTTACACACATGTTCTAAATAGGCTTACAAACATGTTCTAATTATACAGACTTACACACATGTTCTAAATTATAGACTTACAAATGTGTTCTAAATTATAGGCTTTCAAACATGTTCTAAATTATAGGCTTACAAACATGTTCTAAATTATAGGCTTACAAACATGTTCTAATTATACAGACTTACACACATGTTCTAAATAGGCTTACAAACATGTTCTAATTATACAGACTTACACACATGTTCTATATTATAGACTTACAAATGTGTTATAAATTATAGGCTTCCAAACATGTTCTAAATTATAGGCTTACAAACATGTTCTAATTATATAGACTTACACACATGTTCTAAATTATAGACTTACAAACATGTTCTAAATTATAGGCTTACAAATATGTTCTAAAGTGTTCTATATGATATAGACTTACAGACATCTTCTATACCAAATAAGTTATGCATTATACAGACTCACAAACATGTTCTAATTATATAGACTTACACACATGTTCTAAATTATAGACTTACAAACATGTTCTAAATTATAGGCTTACAAATATGTTCTAAAGTGTTCTATATGATATAGACTTACAGACATCTTCTATACCAAATAAGTTATGCATTATACAGACTCACAAACATGTTCTAATCATACAGATTTACAAACAAACATCTTAAAATAAGTTCTAAATTGTTCTCAATCATATAGATATGTTCTTTACCAAATAAGGTCTGCATTATACAAACTTATAAGCATATTCTAATCACAAAGACTTACAATGTTCTTTATCATAATATATCATATAGACTTACAAACATGTTCTGCATTGACTGCTTGCCAAGCCAGCAGTTCAGGAACACAGGAATGAACAGACCTCGCAGTGACGGCCAGAAAATCTGAAAACAATCAAAGCAATTACTTTTTATAAGATGGTTTTCATAAGATGACCTCTGCAATTCCCTGATATTTCTATGATTTTTCAAAGATGGTAGTGTGATGACTGTCGAGTTATTAATACAAACAGTTATTTAAGAAATAATCTTTGATTTAGCGTTGTTCATTGGCTAATAAACAACAATTTGGAGTTCTGATGTGTAGGAATTAAACCACAATGGCATTAGCCTGAGTGGTTTAATTTACTCGCATCAGAATGACAAATCTTTGTTTATCTCCCAATAAACAATGCTAAATCGAAGATTATTTCAATACTAACATATTCTGACAAATATTTTATTGCTATTACCATGGGAACTACGCATGGCCTATGTTCCCGCACGGAAGTTTGAATGCATGCCAACACTTTTAGCAGTGGAGTCATTCATTGATACAAATTCATATTGATGTCAATTTCATTGATAAAAACTGAAAGAAAGACGTCAGAATCCGAACAACATTGATTGCGTTGTTTATGGGTGGTTTTACAACGATAATTTTGTTTTTTGTCTATAGAACAATCTGGGCCTGTCATTTTTAGAATATAGCATAATATCAACAAAAATATGGCATTAATCCACCCTATATTGATATTATTTGGTAATATAAATTTTTTACTTTAAATGCACCTGGAAAAGCAACCAGCCAGAACCAGTTACCCGTAGGTTAATCTTTTACTTTTACAATATCCAGATTTTTTTATTTTTGCTAAAACTTCCTAATTTTGTTATTGTTTTCAAAATCTTCAAATTCCCAGATTTTTCTTTGCAGGGAATTCTTGCCTTACGTTTGCCCTCAAAATCAGAGTCACAGCCCTCCCTGTTTTATGTTTCCAGAAACATCTTAAGTGAAATCTTATCCTTTGCTTTAAAATCATCATTTTTCTTCCATGCTATAATGTTATATGTAAGATGCTCCAAATTGTGGTGTCAAAAATGCAAACAAGAAAAGGGTCACACAAACATAGTCTAAATTGTTTCTTTCCAAAGAATTAAGTAATTCTTGTGATGTGATTTATACCACATTTTTACGTGCATAATATATATGTTGAATAATATCTATATGAGGCGCGTCGTGGGAAAACTGGTCTTAATGCATGTGCTTAAAGTGTCGTCCCGGATTAGCCTGTGCAGTCCCCACAGGCTAATCCAGGACGGCACTTTCCGCCTACAGTGGATTTATGTTTAGAAGCGACTTTCTTAAAACAGAAAATACCATAAAGTGGAAGGTGCCGTCCCGGATTAGCCTGTGCAGACTGCACAGGCTAATCCGGGATGACACTTTACGCTCATGCATTAAGACCGGTTTTCCCACGACACCCCACATATATATTGTTTTCAGGATTTCTAGTGCTATTACCCCTTTTAGGCCCTTTTTGTAGACAAATCCTTTTATGATTTTTTTGTGGGAAAATTGATTCAAGGCCAGAAATAATTATATTGAGATGAATGTAGGTAACAAGCAGACATCTAAGAAAGTATTTCTTACTGTGACTATAAATGGAACCGTCAGACACAGCTCCAGGATGAATTCCATAGACACAATCTGTTGCAAGATGTTCCCCTGGAATATACAAAGAAAAATATATGAGGCGTGTCGGCGGAAAATCGGACTGAATGCATGTACGTAAAGTGTCATCCCAGATTAGCCTGTGCAGTCTGCACAGGCTAATCCGGGATGACACTTTCGGCCTACAGTGGATTTATAACGGCAAGTTCGTCTTGCATGATCAGCCTGACTAATACGGGAAGAAACTTTACGTAAATGCACTAAGCCCGATTATCCCACACCACGCCTTATACATGTACATGTATGTTTAATTTCCGTTTGCCTTAGCCCACTGCAATCACCGCATGAACAGAAAACGTTGAAATACATTTTAGTGAATACTAGGTCAGTGTTACCTACACCTAGTATTTTATTTATTCCATCATTTTTTGTCTATGATTTCAAAATATATGGAAGAAAAAAAGTCACATTAAAAACGACATACTAGAACTGTGTGAGTCAGATGAGTCGTCTGACGGGGCATAAATGAAGTACAATTAGAGGAATTATGCCGAAAAATGAACTTAACCTTCGTTTTATGCCTACTAGCACTTCCCTAAAGTTTCATAATGATTGCACAAAAACTTCTCAAGTTATTATCTGCACAAACTAAAAACGACGCCACCACCACCGCCAAAGTAACCCCTGTATGTTACCATTTCAAAAACGATACTACAAGAATCAACAAAATGACACCATTAGACTGTGCATTTTTGCTTTATCCTGCAGCGTTGGATTATAGTCGCCATCTGTATTCTCACGGTATCTCTATTTCTGCGGTAATTGTTTATCTTTTTTTGGTCATGCTTAATTGTCAAAATTAAACTTATTTTTGGTTTTCTTAAAGAAAATAATAAGTTACAAATGATCATATGATTTTAAATTATAAATCTTAATAACTTTCGTATCATCTTGCAACCTTCTGTAGACATTAGACGGTCAATATATACACTTTTCGTCTGCTTAGGTTAATATGTAGGAAAACTCAAAAAAAGAAATCGCAATATTTATAAAAAATTACAATCCAACAATTTTTAGTTAATTTGTGTTTGTTTATAGACTAACAGCAAACTTATTTCAAAACAAAAGTTTTACCGCGAGATTACCGATGACGTAATTTTTCAAGATGGCCGCATGGTGCATTGAAAAAGACAATAATTAAAAAACGAATAATGTGTTTACTAACAAAAGCTTAGTTGTTAATTTGGTGAAAAGGTTCAATTAATTGGATAATATTGAAAGGAAATGCTCAAATTATTTGTTTAAATGTTAAATACAGATGAGCACGGTTAATTAAAGTTGATTCAAAAGGCATTTATTTCTATGTTGGTGCGACCAGTAGCCCAGATAGCCATAGGCTACTTAAATTTTGAATTGGCTATTAATATTTCTGTAAAAAAATTAAATGAAGCATATTTTTACACTTTCTGCGAAAAATATTTCTGTGCCACAGATAGTTTTGTACAATAAAAATATTTGGCCACTTATTCATATTAAGAAGCACCATCCTAGTAATATTTCATTTCGTTGCATGCATGATGACAGGATAAAATATATGAGGCATGTCATGGGAAAATTGGGTTTAATGCATGTGCGTAAAGTGCAATCCTGGATAAACCTGTGCAGTCCGTACAGGCGGATCCAGGATGATACTTTTTGCTTTTATGGTATTCCCTGTTTTAAGGAAGTCTCTTCTAAACATAAATCTACTGCAGTCGGAAAAAGGCCGTCCTGGATTAGCATGTGTGGACTGCACAGGCTAATCCGGGACGACACCTGACACGCATACATTTAGCCCAGTTTTCCCATGACAAGCCTCATATATATTAATTTCTAATATGTTCTTGGCCTGGGAAGCAATTTAACCATAACCCGATAATGAACTGATATAATATTGTGCTACAATCAATCACAGCATCAGAAACATTCCACGCTAATGAACTGTAACATACAGTCGAGTTTAGAGTTATGATAAAACTGAGTAACTATGCAGTTATTTGCATGAACTGAAACTGTTGAATATCAAATGTGCACATGTTTTTGACGGTACAGTAGAAAACTAGTAAGAGACTGAAAAACTCACTGTTTTTATAGCAAGGGTTATTCATAACTTTTCTTCTATTTTCAATCAAAATATATGATTAAAACTTAATAGTTTTTTATTTTATTTAAACTTTTATTTATGTTGTAAGGTTGATAATTTTATGCTTTTCAGTGACTTACAGGAATATAAGTGAAATAAAATTGGTAATTCAATGTTTGAAACAGTGAAAATTATCACACCGGTAATTTTCACTGTTTCACACTGGTTCCCGATTTAACACAGTAAACGAAACAGATAGTCAACGATGACGAGCTCAATATTGTGAAATGATGTCTTTTAGATAGCACTTAGATAACACCTAAAATGTAACAAAACGGCATAAAAAGCATAAAATAATAAAAAATTGGCAGGGTTTGGTAGAATATTAATTTCTGATTCACTGGTGATCATAGAAAAAATATATTTTCAGCCACTCATGAAAATATACATTTTTATGATCACTCATGAATGAAAATCGATATTCTACCGAAACCAACAAATATCCTCTATATATTCTACCTTTTAAAATCTATACATTACAAATTTGTGATGGTGTCTATTGGTACTCGTGAGTTTGAGGCCTTCTCAGAGAATATTCAAGCGATCTTTTTCAATGAAACCAAAAACTGGTTCTATCCAAGCAATGGACTAGTAAGTGTTTCATTTAGCCTCAGGGTTTCGACACAATATAGCCAAAATAAAAAGGTTTTAACCAAACTAAAACCAATACATTATAAGAAAGGTTACCTTATAGCTCAGGTACTGCACCAGGATGGTCTCCGAGAGGCTGATGATCGCCACGGTAACCTGAACGATGTGCAGCACGTCCCCTCGCTCCACCCACCAGATACGCTCCCTGATTGGATTAGAATCAGACAAATGAAATGAGGCATGTAGTGGGAAAACTGCGCTGAATGGATGTGCCTAAAGTGTCATCCCAGATCAGCCTGTGCAGTCCGCACAGGCTAACCCAGGACGACACTTTCCACCTACAGAGGATTTATGTTTAGACGAGACTTCCTTGAAACAGAAAATACCATAAAGCGGAAAGTGACGTCCTGGATTATCCTGTATGGACTGCACACGCTGATCCAGGCTGACACTTTATGCACATGCATTAAGATTGGTTTTCCCATGACACGCCTTAAATATATTTTGTACGTGCCCTTAACGTTTATGATAGATCTATACATATGCGATGGGTCCATAACACTTAAGATAGGTACATTAAAGAAGGTTCCATGACACTGATCATAGGTCAAAAACATTTCTTTTGGGCCAAAGACATTAATGATTGGTGGACAATAGCATGGTAGAATCCAGAACATTTACGATGCGCTTATAACATATTTGATGGATCCAATACATGACTGACAGGTTCACAATACGTTTTACAGAAATTGCTTTTTCACTCTTTGTAGGACACTTACAATGTATATAGTGGTTTCTCCAGAATTTTTTTTTTCACTAGGACATTTACCAATGGATATAGAAATTATCAAGGAATTCTTTGTTCCCTAGGACACTTACCTATAAATATAGGGGTTTTCCAGAATTTTGTAGTTCTCAGGACACTAACCAATGGATATAGGTGTTTTCCAGAATTCCTTTGCCCTAAGACACTTACCATGTATAATGGGTTTGTCCAGAATGTCTTTGTTCCCTAGGACACTTACCAATGGATACAGTGGTTTTCCAGAATTTCTTTGTTCCCTAGGTCACTAATACAATGTATATAGGGGTTTTCCAGAATTTCTGTGTTCCCTAGAACACTTACCAATGGATATAGGAATTGTCCAGGAATTCTTTGTTCTCTAGGAATTTACCATGTATAATGGGGTTTTCCAGCACTTGTTGTTCCCTGGGACACTTACCAATGGATATAGGGGTTTTCCATGAATTATTGTTCCCTATGACACTTACCAATGGATATAGGGGTTTTCCATGAATTATTGTTCCCTATGACACTTACCAATGGATATAGGGGGTTTCCATGAATTATTGTTCCCTATGACACTTACCAATGGATATAGGGGTTTTCCACGAAGTATTGTTCCCTATGACACTTACCAATGGATATAGGGGTTTTCCATGAATTATTTTTCCCTATGACATTTACCAATGGATACAGAAGTTTTCCAGGAATTCTGTGTTCCCTAGGACACTTACCAATGGATATAGGGGTTTTCCATGAATTCATCTCTGTCAATGATATCCCAGCATATGTGGTGATTGCCTGTGGTATTGTTGGTAACCTCACTGGCTGGTATGCTAGAAATGAAGCCAATTTCAGAATTTGTCAGCATCCACTAAGATTATTTGAAAAACAATAACTCAACAAACAATAACCACTGATTTCCGCATTAACCCAACTGAATGTGATTTCCGCTACATCTGGTTGTTCATGAACTGGATTGGAAAATCATTGATATCATGTGCAGATTTGCTAATTTTTATTTGCATTGTAATGTTATTCCCTGGGAAACTTAAAACCTTTCCAATTTTGAGGCTCCATATCCCCTGGCAGTTTAATTTATCATGCTTTTGACATCCAGTTGTGGTTAATGAATAGAAAACAAGTGAATCAAACAAATATTCCTACATAGAGACAACTGAATTAATTTAAACTGATTTTTTGGGGGGAAATTAAGTAGTTGGTGAAATGGAATGAAACAAAACCTTTGCACCACATCATTGTTTGCAATTATTGGATATTTTTTTAATATAACCACATTATTGCTACATTTCAATGTTCTGAAATGGCCAAAATATGCATATAACATTTTTGTGCTCAATATTGCTTTTGTGTGGGTTTCTTTATCATAGCGTGTTCTGTTTGCATTGTAATGATGATCAGAATTTTGATGATTAAAATTTAAACCACAAAATATATGAGGCATGTTGTGGGAAAACCGGACTTAAAGCATGTGTGTAAAGTGTTGTCCCGGATCAGCCTGTGCAGTCCGCACAGGCTAATCCAGGATGACACTTTCCGCTTTTATGGTATTTTCTGTTTCGAGGTACTCTCTTCTTAACATAAATCCACGGTATGTGGAAAGTATCGTCCCGGATTAGCCTGTGCAGACTGCATAGACTGATCCACGACGACACTTTACACACATGCAATAAGCCCAGTTTTCCCATGACACGCCTCTTATTATCTGTATGAGATATGGAACACATACTCACCAGTTCGGGGGCAAGAAAGAGGTGTCTGTCAGCACACGTACCACGTACAGGACACATGTTAACAACTTGATGATGAGGTTGAATATGCGAATACGCAAACCTGTAATATATTAATATTCGAATAAGCAAATCTGTAATATATGACTTATAATTTGAACACAAAAACATGTAACATATGAATATTCAAATAAGCAAATCTGTAATATATGACTATTTAAATATGCTCAAATGTAATAAATGAATATTCGAATACGCAAACCTGTAATATATGAATATTCGAACAAGCAAATCTGTAATGGAATATCCCAAATGTAATATTACAATATACAAACCCGTAAAAATGTAATATTTGAATATGCCTATGTGCAAAAGATTCTATCATATTCAAATATGCAAACATGTTACAGATCAGATGTAATATTCGAAATACGATTACACAAATTGGTAAAAGATCCATATTCAAATACACAAATCTGTTGTAAAATATTCAATGTAAACTAACATTTATAGTAGCGGCTTATAAATTTGTATGATAAAAAAAACACTTGAAATTGCCGAAGGTGGGATGTGTCACCTGAGGGGGCATAACTCAAGTACGATAAGAGCAATTATGTGGAACACTGAAATTGACCTTCCTTTTATGCCTACTAACACTTCCACAAAGTTTCATAATTATTGCAGAAATAGTTCTTAAGTAATTGTCTGCAGAAGGAACTATTTATATTTTAAAAAAGGGATATAACTCAAGTACGATAAGAGCAATTATGTGGAAAACTGAAATTAACCTTCCTTTTATGCCTACTAACACTTCCACAAAGTTTCATAATGATTTCAGAAATAGTTCTTAAGTAATTGTCTGCAGAAGGAACTATTTATATTAAAAAAAGGGATATAACTCAAGTACGATAAGAGCAATAATGTCGAAAACCAAACTTAACCTTTCTTTTATGCCTACTAACACTTCCCCAAAGTTTCATAATTATTGGACAAAAACTTCTCAAGTTATTGTCTGCACAAATTGAAGGGCATGCTGCCAACTTTACTAACCAGACATTAGGCTAATAATGAACTGTCAGCAGAGATTAGTCTGTTTTTCATAAAATTATAAGTACCGTCTGCTGTCAAAAAATCCATACGGAATTTATTCTGCTTTTGCTTCCTCACCATTTAATTATGAGAGTCTATGGTCTGTCTTCTAAAAAACACCAAATTTGGTCGGCAAATTATGGACTTAAATGGTAGAATAAAACAATCAAACATATAATAAAACGTTTTTTTGTACTAGTGGTTTTGATGCAGTAATTCGGATGAATGTGAACATTTGGCAAAGTAATTATTTAAGTAGTCATCTGCATTGAAAAATGTATCCATAAAATTGATTTTATCTCAAAGATGTTTAATTGCATGCACTTTTTTAATTTTCACCAAAAAAAGCAGTACCGTGTTCATGCATGCATGGACACAGTTTTTCAGGACCTAAAAACTATCAAAGAAGTCTTTAGTTTTAAAACAAGAGGGCCATGATGGCCCTAGGTTGCTCATCTGAGTTTAAGGCATCCCAGTTTTGACCCCAGGGGCATAATTTGAACAATCTTTGTAGAAGACCAGTATGCAATGTTACATACCAAATATGAAACCACTGGGCCTTGCGGTTTCAGAGAAGATTCTTGAAGTAATTTTGCTATTTAAGTCTATACAAACAATGTGACCCCTGGGGCGTGGCCAGTTTTGACCCCAGAGCATCATTTGAACAATCCTTGTAGAGGACCCCTATACAATGTTACCAAAACCAAATAACAAATCTCTGGGCCTTGCGGTTTCAGAGAAGAAAATTTTCAAAGTAATTTAGCTATTTAAGTCTATATAAACCATGTGACCCCTGGGGCGTGGCCAGTTTTGACCCCAGGGGCATCATTTGAACAATCTTTGTAGAGGACCACTATGCAATGTTACATACCAAATATGAAACCTATGGGCCTTGCAGTTTCAGAGGAGAAGATTTTTAAAGTCATTTTGCTATTTAAGTCTATATAAGCCATGTGACCACCGGGGCGTGGCCAGTTTTGAACCCAGGGGCATCATTTGAACAATCTTTGTAGAGGATCACTAGAGGAAGTCACATATCAAATATGAAAGCTCCAAGCCTTGTGGTTTCAGAGAAGATTTTAAAAGTTTTCCGGCTTTTAATCTATTTTTAGCTCTGGTGACCTACATATGCAGCGGACCAGAACGATTTGTACAATTTTGAAAGAGGGTCACCCAAGGCTCATTCCTGTGAAGTTTGGTGAAAATCTGCCAGTGGTTTAGGAGATGTTCTTTGAATGAAAATGCTGACACACGACGCACAATGCACGCCTGACAAAAGGCAATCCTAAAAGCTCACCATTAGCACGTTGTGCTCAGGTGAGCTAAAGATACTCTTTTTTCGTTTAAGATATTAAAATATGACCATATATTCAATATCAGACGTCGTGTGCCATTGTTGTTACTGTTATGCAAAGAAAATAAGACGGCAAAGATATGACGATGCCACAATGCGAGATTTGTGTGATAATTATCACTGTTTGCAATTTCATAATCATGCGAAATTTGGACGATATTTGGGATAGACAGAAATTTACTACTTGGTAAGCGCTGTTAAATTAAATGGGCTTTGCAGTGTAAATTTGTGACATACTATCAGCTAATGCTGCCATTAGAGTTTAAATCATGTTCTTAGAAAACTTGTTTGCTTGCAAAGTTACTTACTGGTCCTAATCGTGTTGAGACAGGATTGTGTAAGTATAATCAGAAGAGCAATGTAGCTGCTTTTAAGGCAGATTATAAGGTGAAAAGTTATCCACAGGAATCCAATCTAAAGTTGTTTCGATTGACGAATTAGCTTATAAGAACCTTTTTCGCTTTGCTGAGATGTAAGCTCACCATTAAAGGGATAATTTTTACTAGGGATTTACTTCTGTACTTTCTTGAACCTTTTACTGGGTAATTTCTGTACTAATTTGAGCATTGACTTGGTAATTTCTGCACCAGCTTGAGCATTAACTAGGTAATTTCTGTACTTACTTGAACATTTAATAGGACATTTCTATGCTTACTTGAGCATTAACTAGGTAATTTTGGTACTTACTTGAGCATTAACTAGGTAATGTCTGTACTAACTTCAGCATTAACTAGGTAATTTCTGTACTTACTTGAACATTAACTAGGAAATTTCTGTACTTACTTGAGCATTAACTAGGTAATTTATGTACTTACTTGAGCATTAACTAGTTAATTTCTGTACTTACCTGAGCATTAAGTAGGTAAATTCTGTACTTTCTTAAACATTAACTAGGTAATTTTTGTACTCACTTGAGCATTAACTAGGTGATTCCTGTACTTACTTAAGCATTAACTAGGTGATTTCTGTACTTGAGCATTAACTAGGTAATTTTTGTACTAACTTGAGCATTAACTAGGTGATTTCTGTACTAACTTGAGCATTAACTAGGTAATTTCTGTACTGATTTGACCATCAACAAGGGAAATTTCTGTACTTACTTGAGCATTAACAAAGGCAATTTCTGTACTTTTTTGGGCATTAACTATGTAATTTCTGTACTTACTCCAGTATTAACTGGGTTATTTCTGTACTTTTATGTAAATTAACTAGGTAATTTCTGTACTTATATGAGCTTTACCTAGGTAATTTATGTACTTATATGAGCATTGACTAAGTAATTTCTTTACTTACTTGAGCGTTGGTTTTTGATGAAATAGAGCTGTAGCCTCTCTTTGAACGACTTCTCATTTGTGAAAAACTCTACGCGCACTCTGAAAATATAACAAAAGTCTACGTGTACTCCAGAAATATAACAACTCTCTACATTTACTCCAAAAATATAACAAAACTCCACATTTACTCTGGAAATATAACAACACTCCACATGCACTGTGAAAAATATAATGAAACTCTCCATGTACTCCAAAGAAATATAACAAAAATCCCCATTCCCACTTAAAATGTAACAGAACTCTACATGCATGCACTCTGGAAATATAACAGAACTCTGTATGTACTCCTGAAATGACAAAAGTCTACATGCCCTCTGAAATATAAAGCAAAACTCTCCGTTCGAACACATTGAAATATAACACAACTCTACCAGCACTTTGAAAATACAACAAAACTCTACAAGCACTCTGAAACATAACAAAACTCTACATGCACTCAGAAAATATAACAAAACTCCACACATTCTGAAAATATAACAAAACTACATGCAATCTGAAAATATAACAAAACAATACATGCACTCTAAAAATCAAAACAAAACTCACATGCACTCAGAAAATATAACAAAACTCCACACACTCTGAAAATATAACAAAACTATGTATACGCATTCTGAAATTTAAAAATATAACATTCATATTAGGACACAAAAAGGAAGCATTACATTCTGAACTTTATATCCCTTTCACATATCTTTCACATATCTTTCACTGAATTATGACATATTGTTATTGTAGTACCTCAAAGTAACACGCGCTATAAAATCCAAACTTCAAGGGGCAAATCTCACACAAATCACTTCACCTGGCTAAATGGAAGTAATATTAGTGAGAAATATCACCTATCTGATTTAAGTGTAACAAATTATAGTGTGGAATCTCACATATCTGACTGAAGTGTAACAAATTTTAGTGTGGAATCTCACATATCTGACTGAAGTGTAAAAATTTTTAGTGTGGAATCTCACATATCTGCCTGAAGTGTAAAATTTTTTAGTGTGGAATCTCACCTATCTGACTGAAGTGTAGCAAATTTTAGTGTGGAATCTCACCTATATGACTGAAATGTAACACATTTTAGTGTGGTCTAATCTCATCTCACACAAATGAAATGTATCAAAGTTTAATGTAGAATCTCACCTTTGAACTCCAGTGTAACGAATTTTAGTGCATAGTCTCACCTATATGACTGAAATTTAACAAATTTTAGTGTGGAATCTCAGCTATCTGACTTAAGTGTAGCACATTTTAATGTTGAGTCTCACCTATCTGTACTGGCAAACTGTAGAAACTGAGAGACTTTCTCGACTCCACTGTCCCCAAAAGACTCCTCCTCACACTGCTCTAACGGTGGTGGTGTAGGTGGTGGTGCAAGCGATTCAACGGGTTTCAAGCTATATTCATTACTATACCTTTTTAACAGTTGGGAAGCGTCTATCCATTGCGAGCTTGATATTCCGTTCGTGCAACCATTTGTAATTTCTAATTGTGTAGCCTTCGGATGCTGAGTCATTTTAGAGAAGACTTCTGTGGTTGTCTTTTTTTAAATATATGTGTTTCACTTTCCTTACTTTTCTTTTTTTTTTGTGATTTTATTTTATTCATATACATTTCTCTTCCCTTAGTTGCTCTTCAAAAGAAGGTTCGGTTGTTGAAACTGTGCCAAATTGGTTTTAGTTGTACCATCCTTGAATTGTTCATACACAAATTTCACTTCCCTTAGTAGCTCTTCAAACAAAGGTTCATATTGTTCATACTTTACCGTGACAATATATGTCCAATCTTTGCTCTTTTTTACTAAAATAGTTCACTTCCCTTTGTTGCTCTTCAACAGAAGGTTCAGATTGTTCACATTGTGTGCAGTAATTTTTTACTCTGTTCATTTGAATAACTTACTTTTCCCTTGTTATTGTATTTTATTCTGTTTTTTAGTTTTTTTTGTTTTTTTTTGTTTAAACAAAATTTTTACTTTTCTTAGTTGCTCTTTAAAAGAAGGTGCGTAAATGTCCATTCCATTGGTAATTTATCATCAAATCTATGTTCAGGTTCTGACTGATCTTTCACTAAATATCATGTTTCCTTTATATTCACATGTGTTTATTAAATATTCATAACTATTGCCTAACAATTGATGTTAATATCAATAATCAATAATTAATATAAATAACAATATTCACAATACTAAAAAAAATCAAACAGAATCAAATCAGTTGCATTGCAAGATGTGAAATTAATTTACTTCAAAATATTTTCATATCTATTTCATAAACCATTTTTAGACTGTTGCCAGAACTTGCCAACTGTCTTTAGTAGGGTGATTTTGAGAGATTGAATTGCGTGACCTACTTACTACTTTGCAGGCTACGAAGCAGGCTACAAAGCACTAACAATCGATACCCCTAAATTTATCCCATTCAGGATTAGTTGACACATTGACTGTTATGCATATTATTGCGTTTGCATTAAGTAGTTTGCATACAAACCTACCAAGATATGTTGAAAGTTGTGAGTATAACAATGAGAAGTTCAAATTGTCTTGTGTAAAAATGGCATTGCAGAAATTCAATTTCATTCAAACAAAATGTGTCATTTCTGTTTTTTGCACTCTATTTCCATTGATTTTGGTTCTTTCCTTTTCTTGCCAACAGTCTTTCTATGCTTGCAGCATTTTGATTGAATTATTCAGGTGAGAGCAATGTGTATGAATATTTATTTTGCAAACATAGATAAATATTGTTCAACCACAGCAGATATTTTAAAACTAAAAAATCTGTTAAAAATCAATAACACATACTTTTTTTGTGTCGACCAAGACCTAACAATGGAATCAACAACAATTCCTTTTCACAGCAATAACACCTTTGTAAAACTATTGATACGTAACACCACTTATAGTAATTCCACACTTCATAATTTGATGTCCACTATTTACGCATACATCCATGGTCATTTTATCCAAATCTCATAATAAAATTTAAATTTGTATGACACCAACATTTCTTCTTAGAAGTTATATCCAGAAAAACCCGATGTCATCATAGAAAGTCTAAACACTAAAACAATGAAAAAGATCCAAGACATCCCAAAACATTAAAAAATACAAATAATTGTCAATTTATAATTGACCCCCTTTTATCTGGCATAGATATAATGCCAAAGAAGCGAACAACACTTATGCAGATGTTAATTGTTACTTAATTGTGTTGTTATTACCTGTAATGTACCCTGGTCAGATCATGGGTGGCTGCCAAGGGAACTACGACATAATACAAACTCCTCTATGCACGTGCCAAGTGCATATAAATAGGAACACATGTAGAGGGCAAATATAAGTTGTCTGTCCGGCTAGTGCAGTGGTTGGTACACTCGCTTCTCACCTAGGCTGCCCGGGTTCGCTCCCCACTCAGGGCAACTGAGTTTGGTTGGTGGTCACCATACTCTGACTTCCCCCCACAGCACAAGACCACACCAAAATTAAAAGAAATTTAAGTACAAGATAAATAGCTGGAAATTGCAGCTATGAATCAAAATTCGTCCCAACTTTCGATGAGTCTAAAATGTAAATTAGGCAGGGGAGCACACAGCCCGGGTCCTCAGCGGGGAAGGACCTCATAATCTTTGAAATACACACGTGCAAATAAAAGTGCAACAATCTTGTTGGCAGACAAAAAATCTGAGGTCAAAATTAGCTTGGGAATTATAATTATCAGCACTGTCCAATCAAAAACATATCGCTGTTTTATATAAATAGATGATTTTATTAAATCTAAAATATACTATGGGATTCAGCTAATTGATGGATCACTATTGGATTTATTACCACGCCTCCTCAGGTCATTCTCCAACAAACACCGTTTACAGTGTACAAGACATCTCCGTCAAACAATGAACTCCTGGCTTTCTCAATGTCTAAACGCATTTTTAATGAAAATCTTGTCAATTGGTCAATTCCTCAAATGATTGCGAAGTTTAGAAAGATTACTTATAAATTGCACCTAAAGCTGCAAACATTTCTGTGCATAGATAGTGCTATTTTCACAGTTTTTGTGTACTCACATTTGGCCTTGGTATGCCCCTGATTTCCAAAGAACTTGTGTTCCAGGCAGGAAAGCCATTAGGCCAAACTAAATAATGTGGTTCCTATTACATAGATTCATACCCAGCTGTGATTCGTAACACAACTTTTTTTTTCTGAATAGTTGAAAAAAAAAGTTTTAGTGTCACAAGAAAATAATAGGGTTGGTCGGGTAACCAGAAACACAGTTTCTTGACCTGGCCTTAGGTTTTGTGAGAGGCATAATTCAATGACTGGGTGCACAACTAATGCAATTCCTCATACCGCATATTCCCTAATAAACACCCCCACCCTAAAACCCACCCTAATAAACGTGACACCCCCCCCTAATTTTTAATAACACCGTAACCTCCATACCCAACTAATGCCCTCATGCAGGTTTTCAACACTCAGTGCAATGCATGCAGAACAACTGCTTTTATAAATTTGTGAAAGAAATGTTTTCGTACTGAGCTAAACAGACGTATAATAATGTTTTCCTATACTGATATATACGACAAAAGAACACCAAGAACTTGACACCGGGAGGGGGGATTTATTAAGGAATATATGGTTGTTTACATACATGTTATCGTTATAGGTCTGTGATTAGCCATCAATTATTATTTTATTATACAATGTACTAACTGACCATTAATTATGCAAATGGCATTACCCTACATGTTCACTTCAAAGACTGCCAATAAAAATGTACATATTAATACATGGTTAATAATTTTGACAAACAATACTCAAAGAAAAGTAATGCATACATGCCATAATTTTTTCATGCTAAAACGGGACATTAACAAAACATCGGCGGGACATTTGACATTTTAGCGGGACACCTCAATACTGTTGTTCTGTCGCAGGGTCCATGGATTGCGATCGCAATATTACTTGTTATATCATTCATGTACATAATACATGTACACCACTGTTGAACTCGTAGTACTGATTGGATAATTAATGAAGTATCAAAATCTTGATTTAAAAACATGTACGTTATATATGCTTTGTTGTTGCAAAAACGGCGGGAAATTTTCCTCGTGCATGTCGTGCCTACGTGCATCAAATGTTAAAAGACCTTCTGCACAGAGCATTATTTTCTGTGGTAATTGTTTAATGTTGTATAGTCACCAAGGAGGTGTGAATAATACACACAAAGATGTTAAGTTTGCAGTAGAAAGAAATTTGACAGGTTAAATAAATGTCAAATTGCGTTATAACGACGGGTATAATAAAGTCGAATCCAACACTCCTATTCGAATTTTACAGTTCATGTGACGTAAATACGAATTCTATATAGAGTTTAAATGCACATTTACATTTTGTACTTCGTGAAAATACTTTGTTCTGCAAGAAAAGAGCGTGAAAATTATGCTGGCATATACAACATCACGGCATCCGCATGGAAACCGTGGGTGTATTGATTGCCATATACAAACTTGGTAGTGCAGAGAACTGTGAGATCTTTACTTTTGAATAAAAGTTTTGTAGCGCATAACATAATAATTAGGTATCTGTATGGCGAACATATGCAGTTAACATTTCAAGGTTTGAGTGTGAAACGATTGAATCTGATAGAGAAATGTTAAGCAGATACAACAGTTTCACGCTCAATCCTCGATTTCCTCTTGAACGATAAAAAAGCAAAACAGCCGAAACGATAACGTAATTGTTGTTCAGATAGGTCAGTACTGATCTATGACAGAAGTTAATGTATACACCCTCCATGTGATGACTAACAGCAATTGGTGACTGCAGATTATATGACCAACATCCCGCGTAAGCCTGATAATACAACGCTGTTTGGGTTATCATTACTGCTCATCTTTGACACGCAGCTAGCGGATATTGTTGTCATAGGGACCAATTAAGGGCTGAATGATAAGAAGTAAATTGTTGGCCCAATGCAACTTTTATTGCACACTAACATGATTTTCGTGATTGACTGGGACAAAATGCATCTGAGCGGGATGCCGTGACAAAACTCGCAAAAGCGGGACAATCCCAGCAAGACTGGGATGTATGGCATGTATGGTAATGTATGAATCTAAAAACATAATCTAAAAATCTAAATTAAAAATAAATAAATAAATAACTGATGTTTCAACTGTCTTCAAAAGTAGGCTAAACTTCTTAACCCAAATGTACAAATCCTATAAAATGTAAACTTAAAAGAAAGTATTCTATAAAAAAGCCAACATTTTTTTATTAAAATGCTTATTGAATAAATGAAAAAGGTCCAGAATAATTTCAGTCTGAAATATTCAACTGTCACATTTAATCTGTTCTGAGCAACTATTCAACTGTCACATTTAATCTGTTCTGAGCAACTATATGGAAAAAGAATAATAATCTGTCATAACTAATCTTTATCCAAGAGATCCCATATGAGTCTGCTCCTATAAATAACTCATTCATTCAGTTCACTGACGGCCTGGTATCTAAAGTCTTGTATTGACACTAAATATTAGGGATGCTACGGGTAGCAAATTTTTGTCGGGTCGGGCATCTTGCTTCGGGTCGGGTATTTGCGGATCGGGTCGGGTATTCATATAAGTAAAAGTATCTCTAGAGGCTGTTCCGATGAGTAAACATTGTTTCTACTTTGAAGATTAGACGATTAATGTAATTATTCTTGTTTGTGACAGGTTCACATACAGTTTTGGTGTCAGATTTGGTCCAGCCTAGTGATTTTTTATCATTTTAATATTATATGCTCTTCTTATTGCATTTATATTGCTTGACATTTGACAGCATCTGTCAGTTTCACTGATATCCTTGTTATTAATTGTCATTGTAATATTGCTAACATCTAAACTAGATCATAATTTAGCTTATTTGCTTATTTGCAGCTGGATTAGAGATACAGATATGTTGTTATCGGTCACTAGTTCTACTATGAAGTTTGAACTGTACCTGTTTCTTTCATAGTTATTTTTCACTGGACTTTGGTCATCAACATTGAGTATATACATGTATTTTAGCTCAAATTCTCATTTTTCCCATTAATGACTTAAGTTAAATGATAAGGAAACCAACAAAATTATCAAGTTAAAACTGAAAGAAAAAGATTCATGTATACAGATTATTTGTATTACAGAATATTTAAGTTCTAAGAATAAAACATTGATAAAATCTTTGTTTTCAAAGAAAAAGTATTTTGTTTCGATAAATACAGATTTGTTCGGTAAGTTATTTGCATAGGTTTTTTGCAGAGGGTTTACGGTAATAATTTAGCAGGAAATAATGCACGTGCTTCTTGTGTATGCATATATATGCGTTATAATTGATTATTAGGCATTGATTCATCATCCCGGACGTGAATTTAACGGAGAAATTATATGGCGCACGAAATGGAAAGGATGAATACTGAATAACCAGTCTCCCAACCGTCAACAGTTCCGTTCGGTGTAAAAAATTGATCACTTCTTTTCATTAACGATAAATTTGACATTTACTTACGTTTAGTCATATAAATAACAATGCTCCGAGTTTAAATTCAGACCTGTTAAAAGTCAATGCACTCTGCCACACCCATTTCCTCAACTTGACAGTTTGAAATTCCTTGGCTTAAGACGTCCATACAGCTGTTCAGTGGCATTCATTCAGCGATGCACTCCAATATCCAAGAGCTCCAGCAGAAAATTTGCTTTTATTTGCAGAAAAAAACACTTTCAAATAGAAACATCTATGCCTATTGGGTCTTGGTTTTATTAATTTGTTGAATATGATTTTAGATTAAGAAGAATTTTAAGAAAGATGACCATGATTAAAAAGGTTAAATTTCACTATAATTTTAATACCCGACCCGACCCAAATTTTCCAACGACTCCAGTGTCAGGGGCAACATTCCCCACAACTCTGTTTTGTATTTTGACAGAGTTATGCCCCTTTTTCACTTAGATTTTCTGGTTAAAGTTTTTATTCAAAAGTTTTGTCACTTCAAAACTACATAAGTTATTTACTTGAAACTTGTAACTAACCTTTGTCATCAACTCCTGTATCAAGGGCAACATTCCGTATAACTCTGTTTTGTATTTTGACAGAGTTATGCCCCTTTTTCACATAGATTTTCTGGTTAAAGTTTATATTCAAAAGTTTTGTAACTTTAAAACTACATAAGTTACTCACTTGAAATTTGGAACTAACCTTTGTCATCAACTCCAGTGTCAGGGGCAACATTCCCCATAATTCTGTTTTGTATTTTGACAGATTTATGCACCTTTTTCACTTAGATTTTCTGGTTAAAGTTTATATTCAAAAGTTTTGTAACTTCAAAACTACATAAGTTATTCACTTCAAACTTGGAACGAACCTTTGCCATCAACTCCAGTATCAAGGGCAATATTCCCCATAACTCTGCTTTGTATTTTACAGAGTTATGCCCCTTTTTCACATCGATTTTCTGGTTAAAGTTAATATTCAAAAGTTTTGTAACTTCAATACTACAAATGCTATTCACTTGAAACTTTGAATATACCTTTGTCATCAACTTAACTGTATTATGTATTTTGATAGAGTTACATCCCTTTTTCACATAGATTTTCTGTTTGAAATTTACATTCAAAAGTTTTGTAACTTCAAAACTACATAAGTTATTCACTTGAAACTTGGAACTAACCTTTATCATCAACTCTATTACCAGGGGCAACATTACCCATAACTCTATTTTGTATTTGGACAGAGTTATGCCCCCTTTCACTTAGATTTTCTGCCCCTTTTTAACATAGACTTTGTGGTTAAAGTTTATATTCAAAAGTTTTGTTACTTCAAAACTACATAAGTTATTCACTTGAAACTTGGAACTAACCTTGGTCATCAACTCTAGTATCAGGGGCAACATTACCCATAACTCTGTTTTGTATTTTGACAGAGTTAGCCCACTTTTTACTTAGACTTTGTGGTTAAAGTTTTAGTTCCAAAAATTTATAAACTATACAAGGCTTCACTTAAAAATATTGTATTTTAACAAATTTATGAACCTTTCACTATCCAGACTATTTCTTAGACAGCTATGTGGAAAACACGCACGAGCAAAAACTGCAGATGACAGAAACATGAGCAAGACACCCAATCTCTCCCTTATTCACTGCTATCTAAGCATTGCAATATCCAATAGGAAAGGCAGCAACAGAAGTGAATTACAAATATTAGCATGTGTGCTCTAACCAAGAAAGAACTAATCGTTATCAAAATGGAGTCCATTATGATATTATCCCGATTTCTCCCATTACAATATTATCCAGATTTCTCCAAAGACCATATTTGATGAAAGGACCACTGTATAATTATCTCCATGGTGTACCTTGTTGTCATAGTGTATTACCATAAAAGAATAAAGAATGGAAAAATGTTGCATAAGGCCGCATTTCCATGAGTCCATATCCACATCAGTATATCCGTATCCGTATAAAAATCTAACACATTGAAAATCGTTGGGCCTGTTCCATATCTCCGTATCCGTATCTGCATGTTCATGTCCGTATAGTGCATCCGCGTAGAATCGCTCGCTGAGCGATATTTGCGGATGCAGACAACATATGTGGCGTTTCGTGGGAAAACCGGACTTAATGCATGTGCGTAAAGTGTCATCCCAGATTAGCCTGTGCAGTCTGCAGGCTAATCCGGGACGACACTTGCTGCCTAAAGAGGATTTATGGTTAGAAGACACTTCATTGAAACAAAAAATACCATAAAAGCGGAAAGTGCCATCCCGTATTAGCCTGTGCAGACTGCACAGGCTAATCCGGGATGACACTTTGCACACATGCATTAAGTCCGGTTTTCCCACGACGCGCCTCATATGGACCCCATTCAGCAAGATGACGGGCAATTTGTATGCTGTGTTAACTACATTAAATTATATAGATATTTATGTATCTATTCTAAATAGTAGGGAATTTGTTGTAAAATGCTAACAAATTCAAGGGAAATTGTTGACTTGACTAAATGCTATCAAATGTAGGGAATTTGTTGGAATGCGTATAACTGCGCATAAATGGTTGAGAATTTGTTTCATTTCGCTACAGAAACTACATTGAAAATAAGTATGCTGGTCTAATCTGGACATTTTGAAAGCCAGAATCAAAACGAAAGACAGTAATACAAACAAGGATATGGATGCATGTAAACGTGCTTCCGTATTGAAAGTCTGCAGATACGTATGCGGATACGGACTCATGGAAATGCAGCCTTATGAGTTTATTGTTACCTCTGCCAAGAAAGTTATGTTTTTGCCTGTATTGGTTTGTCTGCTTGATTGTTAGTTGGCAAATTTACAAAAAAGGTTATGAAAAGTTGAAATGGGCCTATGAACAAAAAGATGTAGTAGGGCTTAAACATTTTCTTAGGCTTTCAAATTATAATTCTGGCTTCCTTGCAAAATCTGCTTATTTGGATATTCTCTGTAAAATATTGATGTATTGAGGATCACAATATATCAATCAGCATCCATGCTGTCTGATGTTTCACACTACCGAAGAAACAGTAATTTGCAATTACATATGTGCACATATGATCTAAAACATATTATGGATAAATTTATACAGTCTTGAAAAACAACCGCCGACCCAAAGGACAGGACAAGAAAAAATCTATATGGGCAAGTCAAAATAATAATTTTGCACCTGTCTGCACGGAAGGGCAAGTACAGGAAAGATGAAACTTAGAAAATCACAAAATGCATTGATAACAAAAAATACAAAAATGTCCAGAAATATTGCTCTTAATGTATCCTAATCATTTGAGTTTCTTTCCATGTGACTACAAGTCTGTTCTTCATTAACACATATATTATCTGGTAATTTTAATACATTTTTTTTAATATTCAGACAAGTTCAAAGCTTATTGGGCACGATGAAAATCCATGGTTTATGTCTGAATAGGCAAATCAGTATAAATATTGTGAAAACTGTATATATTTTCTCAGACAGGCAAACATAAATTAACAATTTAAGACACACTTGTGATTTAATTCCTATGCACCTATACTCCTTACCGCGAGTTATGCACATATCAATATTTTCCCCCAGGGGGGAGAGGCGGGCAATGCCAGGGGAATTTGACTAATTGTATTTTTGGGGATCTAATTCCCCACCCTAGAGACAAGCATTTTTGTCTAAATCCCCTCAATGGGGGATGCTTAATTGGTGTATCGAATGGCCCGGGGGCCAATATTATCGGGATCTAAAATCCAAACAAAGTGTATTTCCCGGGACCCGGAATGATTTGGCATGTCAAATTCCCGCCTGGCAGGAATTGCTTTCAGTCTAAAGTCCCGTATATGCCCGCCGCTCCAACCCTGAGGGAAAATATTGATAAGTGCATAATTCAACAACAAACTATGATAGAAAAATATAATTTTGATTCTAACATGATTATACATAATTAGTCTGCATTTTTAAAGGTTGTGATTGAGAACTATATTTATTTCATGCTAAGTAGTGAAATATAGCGCTCGTGAAAATATTAATTGTCTCCCTTTCCGGTGATGATATCACGCGTTATCACACCGAAAACATACAAATATCCTCTAATTATCTATACTCCGCCCATCTTTTTGCAAGTACATTCGCACGTGCATTTATGTGATTTCAGTAAACCATAACAATTCAATATGACATCAGCTTCATTGATATATACTGAGAGAATGGTGTCAGCTTCATTGAAAACAATCAAAGAATCATTATTGATAATACACTCGAAATAGAATGTTAACAAGCTCAAATTTAACGCATATTAACAAAACTTCTACATTTTATGTAAATGTAATTATAAATTATCTAGTAAAAGATGTGGTTTTATTGCGCTACATAATGCAGAAAAGACTTGTTTGTCCCAATTTTGCTATCGCGCGTTTAAGCACGTTTATTTTACTGAAAATTTCATGCGAATTTCCGGAACTATTTTCAAAACATTAGGGTCTGCCCATAATTGTTTCTAAACCTATAATGGATTTCCTTCTTTGTCTTTGGACAAAAATAATAGCCACGTATCACTGTTAGAATAGAAAATAATTTTTGATGACAGGCTGACGATAATGTGTTTAAGCGAAAACAAAAGTCATTATACTGGAAACCAGCTAATGGACTGTCTTATATTCAAAAAAGGCTGTTGTCTTTAAAAACATGTTTATCCTAATTACCTGTCAAAGAAGAATGCGAAAAATTCTTTGGTGACTAAAAGAATAAACGGCTAATAGATTGCCACACGTTTCAAAGAAGGCTGTTGTCTTTGAAAATATGTTTATCCTGATTACCTGTGAAAGATAAATGCGAAAAATTCTTTGGAGACTAAAAGAATAAATGGCTGATAGATTGCTACACGGCCAGAAAAACAATCTTAATTATGTAAATACAGTGGGCTTTAAAGGGACATCTCATTTAAAAATGATAACAAAATTTCAATATAAATGTATAATATTAAGCAAATAAGAGTTGTTTTTGCTCTTAGTTGGTCAAAAAAACATTAATTTTCACACTGTGTTTCGGTGTTGCTCAGCAGTGGGTTTTCTGTAGATCATAGATTTCCTGTGCAGTTTTTGCCACAAACATTTTAAAGGAACTAACAAGGTGATACACTTTAAAGTAAACATTAAACATTTTATGTTGAGATAACAAACATATAAAATAATGCGTTATTAGCTAAAGACTAGTACACAGTTTCATGCAATAAATGGAATTTGAACAGTTTGGTGTTTACATTTACATAAACACTACAAAACTAGCCGAAGATCCTCGTGTTTTATGTAGAATATCTTGCAGCTCGCCAAATATTAATGGTGAATAGTCAGATTTAATCTGGATCACAACTAAATTTGCCAGTGAAAATATAGTTTTCTATGACCACGAGTGAAATAAATATTTGATCATTCACTGAAATCAACAAATTTTCTTTTTATTTTATGCTTTTGGACAATAAATAAATACAACAGCGAGAGATAAGCATAAACGTCACACATTTGTGTATTATGACGTCATAAATGATTCAAAATTGTTTATCATAAGTATGGTGGGAAAAAAGTGCAATAATTTGTGCGTCATTGTCGCTAAAGTATATTTTTGTTGAATTTTATCATGAGTTTTCTGTAAACAAATGTATGTAAATACTGTACATATATATACATTTGCCAAGGTAGGTAACCCTATACTAGTAGATCGATGCTATTGAAAAAAAAGAGTGCTCTTGAAAAAAAAGAGTGCGTTTTATGTTTTATTTTCACTGAAAATATCACTCAAACAGTGAAAATATAATATTTTATTTCACCAATAAAATTCGATATTTCACTGAAAAGCATATAATAAAAGAGTAAACAGTTTCTTTCCTGCTGGTGCAGCTAGAGTTTAATAACAAATTTTAGACTGTTGGCGAAAGCCAAGATCTTTAGTTGGGCGATTTTGAAAGATTGAATTGTGTTACATACTTTTTACGTTGTAGACTGCGAAGCACTAGCATTCAATACCCTCAAATTACCCTCGCTCCATCGGCTATTTCAGCCCATTCAGGATTAATTTACTGTAATGCATATTAATGTGTCTGCATTTGGTAGTTTGCATACAAAACTATATATCTACCAAGATAATGAAAATGGGGAGTTACTAACAAAGAGTAGTTTTTCTGGCTTGAATAAAAATTGCATTGCAAAAATTATATTTTATTCAAACAAATGAATGTGTCATTTCTGTTAAAAAACGTTTGCACTCTATTTCCCTTGATTTTGGTTTCTTTCCTTTTCTTGCCAACAGCCTTTTTACGCTATCAGTGTTTTGATATTTCATTGCATGGAAACATTATGACAATCCAAATCACCATTGCATGGAAACATTATGACAATCCAAATCACCATGCTGATAGTACACAACGTAAAAGAAAAAAACACTAATTTCATAGCATGATTTTACACAAATGTTACCCAAACATTAAAAATAAATACCATATTACATAGGTCTTGTCAAGGATTTGGCATGCATCCAAACAAACTTGGAACAAATATATAAAGAAATACAAAATGAAAATACAATCATAATTTATCAGTAAATCCAATCATATCCATGACACACACTTTATTTACTGGTGTTCGTTGCAATTGTTAATATGTCTGATCTAACCACTAGGGAGATTTAGCAATATTACCCCTTGTTTTTTTCATAGCTCTCCAAATTAGCAAATGGAGAACACTAGTACCCCATACAGTGACCATGTAAATCCGATAAAAACCCTCCATCAGAGGAAAATGATGTGTATCTTATATTATTCAAATCCCCTGGTGCATTGTTTGGATAATAATTGTATCCTCACAAGTTATAATACATATTGTTCAGATGTTTATAATAATAACCTCTGAATATTTTGATAGTTATTAATTTTTTGAAATGAAAAAAAAACTTACTCCGGAGGGGGTGGAAGTGTGTCAAAACTTTTGCTTATCCCACAAACCCCACTGTTTCTATGGTGAGGAAACTGACGATACGACTGCTTTCTCATTGGTCCGCAGCATTTACCATATCTCGGTCGACGTCGCGATGAATTGGTGTTCGCTCTGTACTGATTTGTATTAGGGTAGTTAAGTTTCGTTGTCTGCGATTCTGAGTGAAGGTTTGGGTGGTAGAACCAGACAAATGACATTGCACGGAATAATCTCCCTTGTTTAGCTAAAAATATAGTTCTCTGTACACTCTGTTATGCGCTGTTGTTGTTACTGTTGCTATGAAAACAATTGCTTTGTAGTTACTTTTGCTAGAAAAACTTGAATTGTCACTGAAGAACACATAGGAACACAAAATAGAGATATAGTATGAGGAACACAAAATCCTCACTTTTTACTCCAAGACACACCCGATGTACTCTGAACAAAAGTAATAACGCACCGAATGGAAATTAACTGTATTTTGTTTATTTATTACAATTTCAGCTTGAAATGTCAGCTATGATTATTTGAGTTATACAGGCATGTGTTCATACAAAAATAATGGAAAAATACGAAAGAATTTTGTGTTTACCACCATGGCGCAGCTGAAATTCGAATAAATAACAAACATACAACAATTTTAATTTGGTGAGTTATAACTTTTGTGGAGTGTAGTATCAAGAACACAAAATCCTCACTTTTTATTCAAAGACACAGCTGATGTTTATGGTAAAAGAATCCTAAAGTACATTCAATATATTTTCCCTTTTCAAAGACACACCTGAAGTACAATGTTCATGCACGCTAAAAAAAAGTATATATTACCTTTCGCCACAATCCATCTCCAAGTTCATTTACCAATCAGTTTCAATCAAAGTCACCTTTTTACTTCATCTACCAATACATGTGTTTTGCACGGCTCCGCTCTAAATCATTTATAGAAAATCTACAGCATGTTTTCCAATCATTCACAACTACTGTTCTTATCCTACCAAGAAGACGGGAATTGGAAACTGTGACATTTACATTCGCAAGTCCCTCAACGCTGAGGCAACACAATCACTGTGACATCCCATCCGAAGATTGCTCTCTATCGGCCAACTGCTGTGCAAATCAATTGTGATTTTTAATTACCACCGAAAGGACCTTTGTTTCTTTCACATTCTGGTATTTCTGTTTGGACATTCAGGAAATCAGAGTATAAATGTTGCATGTCGTGGGAAAACTGGGCTTAATGCATATGCGTAAAGTGTCATCCAGGATCAGCCTATGCAGTCCGCACAGTCTGATATGGGGCAACACTTTCTGCTTTTATGGTATTTTCTGTTTCAAGGAACAGAAAGTGTTGTCCCCGATCAGCCTGTGTGGACTTTACCCCGGATCAGCCTGTGTGGACTTTACCCCGGATCAGCCTGTGTGGACTTTACCCCGAATCAGCCTGTGTGGACTTTACCCCGGATCAGCCTGTGTGGACTTTACGCACATGCTTAAGCCCGGTTTCCCCACGATACGCCTAAAATATTCATTTCGGTACTTTCGGCCCTCAGATATTAAAAGGTTCCCTCTCTTTTCAAATTGCCCTTATTAATTTAAAGGTGATTTAAGGAAACCTGTCAAAACCAAACGGTGATTTGGTCCCAATGTTTTTCCTTCATATTCTACTTTCTAAAAAAAAATCCTTAATAAACTAAACCCTGTGTTTATAAACAATTTTTATTGCAAAATTAACCAAACAGTCTGTGCCAGTTGGCTTTACTGCAGAGGTGTTAGCACAATAATAGTTATCTAAAAGGTCATACCAGGCCAGTTTGTGTGCCATTTAGTTTTTCACAGGTTTAACTAGATAATCAATGGTTATAGAGAATACATGGTTGGTGCTGGGATGGAGAAAGTTTATCTGGTGAGGCTTACAAAATTAAAATAGGGCGAGCTTTAGCGAGCCCTATTTTTGTTTTCGGGCCGAACCGGATAAACTTTCTCCTTCCCGGCACCTACCGTGTATTCTATTTATCCTGAGCTCTATCCTATTGCATTAAAAAAAAAGCACTAATTAAAGGTTTAAATTTAAACAAAAATCTAGATGGACCTCGAACCTAATAACTCGCTTGCATGTATGCATACTGCCCCGACAAAAATAGTTCCATGTTTGTTAATCACTTTTATTAAAAAGCGAAAGTAAAATGTTAATAAATCTTATTTGCTGATGTCAGCACGACACGAAAATGACGTAGTAAATTTGTTTTGTTTTAAACCAGATTATATTGGTTTTTGAAGAGTTTCATTACGTCACACCAACTACGTCATTCATTTTGAGATACAAGTAAGTTTACACAATGTAGTCAAATCAGAACGCGAGTGTTTTGCAGTTTAAAATACATGAAATCGGAATAAATATTTGGTGTTTCTGTGTTTTGGATGGATTATAGATCTATTATGTAATAGCATTCAGATAAAAAGTGTATGGAATATTTGCATCGAAAGTCAAATGGAAACGGTGAGATTGATCCCTTTTCAATTTTCAACAATTTACTCGAATAGTTGTGGGTGGAGGACAGTGAAACAGAAAGTGAAATAAATGATAAAAAGTTTCGTTCTACGTTAAAATTACAGATGTAACCTTTGATGACTTTTTTCATTTCTTTTCATCGGAAATTTATATCGAGGGTTATTTCTTTGATGAATACGCTTTGTTGGTTGACCAAAGAAAGTCTGTCACAAAGAATAACCCGCTTGCATCAGATTCAAGTGTGTTGAAATGGAATGGAACTGGAAGGAAGTTGGTGTTAGTTAACCAGTTAATTGGAACCTTAGGACAAACAACTCATTATAGTTTAACTCTGTTAAACTATTACTAAACAACACAAAGTTTGTATTGATGAAAAACTCTGGTAAGTAGATTTTATGCTGTGTCACTCTCGACAATGTTGTTATCCGGCGCGTAGGAATACCTATTGGCGGTATATCAGTCACGTGATCTACTGCCGGATATCAACAAGTTTATACGGTCACCGCTTTATTAGGTCACTGTTTGGGTCAGTAGCAGGATAATGTAAAATATCTTACTATAGAATTCAGGATGTCAAACATAAGGCCGCATATGCGGGACATGAGAAATATTTTATTTAACATGTGCGCACGTGATTATTAACACGTGGGCACATAAAAGCTAACACATGCGCACGTGTTAAATAGAGGGGGCATGATAAATATTTTATTTAACACGTGCACACGTGATGTTTTCACATGCACACGTGTTAGCTACCAATTGTGCACATGTTAATCATCACGTGCGCAAGTGTTAGCTAACATGCGCGCACATGATGATTAACACGTGCTCCCATGATAATTAACACATGCGCATGTGATAGTTAACACGTATGCACATGATGATTAACATATGCACACACGATGATTAACACGTGCGCACATGATAGCTAACATGTGCGCTCGTAAAAGCATCATGTGCGCACGTGTTAAATAAAATATTTCTCATGTCCCCTCTATGCGGCCGTACATACAGCAAAGCAGGAAAAATGTTGATCACCCTTGTCATTATTTACTATTGGACATTTATAATGCTTTCACATTTTTGGTCGATGTATTGCAATGCATGATACATGAAACATGTAACACCAATAAATCTAAACAGTATAAATTTTTATAAACTCAGATCACTAAATTCATCATCACCCTGAGGTCATAAATACTTGGCACAGTCTGCTTTTTCTTGTTTCAAGTTTATTCATGTTTATTCATCAACCTTTGTACTTCGTTGAACACCATTCCAAATGTACGAGCCATTTTCCAACAATGCTACATCTCGTTTCTTGTTTATGCAACAACAATTGTTATTTCTTCTAGTTGGAAAACCCAGCCAAAAATGCAGCCACCTTAATGCATCTATCAATATTTTCCCCCCAGGGAGGTAGCGGCGAGACTACATAAATTTGTAGTTACTCTAATATTAAAAACCTTTGTTTTCCACAGAGAAATTAAACTAAAAATGTCATGCGACCAGGACAAATCCATCCTGCATAACATATCAGTCAAGGGGAACTTAAAACACAGGTTGCACCATTATGAAATGACACGTAATCAAATAAATTATAATTGCCAAATTGCCCATAAACAACTTTTGGTTATCCATTATAAGTAGGGATGGGACCGAATACTGAAATCAATATTCGAATATTCGTTTTAGGTATTCGAATATATTCGAATATTCGTTTTGTAAATACTACTATATACTACTATATACGGCACCCTGTCCGAATATTTACCTATCCGAAATATGTATACTACGTGTACGTAGTTGTTTTACCTTGTTTCAGTGGTAAATGAGCGATATAACTTTGTGAGTGTTAGGCAAATATAAAGTATTGTTAACTGTATTGTTAATTAATTTGTTAATCGTTCCATTTTTTTCAGAACCATGAAGCTTGTATCTGCTGTGCAGATTACACGTTGCCTGGGTTTTGTCTAATGACCGCATAAAGTACGTCCAAGCACGTGATGGTGGCATTGTTTAATAATAAAGACTCTTGTATAATATACGGTGTTGATATAATGGAGAATAATTTACAAGTGACGTATAGTAAGATTGACCAGATCATGCTAATTTTGTTAAAGAAATTGATTGGCTAATAATGGATTCATTTTGCTTGGTTTACTGAGAGAGTAATTGTAATTTACTGTAAACAAGTTAACCGTACAGATGTCACTAAAGGATAATAAACAACAATGTACGCCTTGTGCAAACTGTGAAACCGTTATCACAACATGGCCCAGTTTTGTTATTTGTGGATACAATGCGTCATATTCGCGCCTCCTACAAACCGTTAACTCGCGGCCCTTGTACAGACGTGCCCCCCCTGACAATTATCAATTGTCGTTAATTGGACATGTTTAGCGTATGTTGTAAAAATGTTACACTGCCCCCGCCCTCCTGCTAGGCAGGAAATACGACTGGAATTCATGTTAACTTTGCAATCAAACTGGAAAAAAAACATGATTTTTTAAAGAAATTTGTTCTTTAAATAAATGAGAAAATAGAATATCCGTATTCGTTTTTATATTCGAATATTATCCAATATTCGAATATTCGAGTATTCGGTCCCATCCCTAATTATAAGTCAATGTGTCACCCGCAAGAACTAGGTCCAAGTTCAAGGTCACACTTAAAGGTCAGAGGTCAAATATAAGAATTTAAGCCATTTGTTTGGGGCATAATTTTGTCTAGCAGGGAGGGATTTTTAAATAACTTGGCCGAAGTGCTAAGCATGGTGAGTCGGTATGTCGCGCGCTAGAACCAGGTCCCATGGTCCAAGGTCAAGGTCACACTTAAAGGTCAATGGTCAAATATAAGAATTTAAGCCATAGACACTGTCGGGAGCATAATGTTGTCCAGCAGGGAAGGATTTTCAAACAACTTTGCACAAGTGATAAGCATATGCGGCAGTGTTTCGCGTGCAAGAACCAGGTGCCTTGGTCCAAGGTCAAGGTCACACTTAAAGGTCAAGTATATGTATACATGTTAAGATTCTTGTCTGGCATTGAAGGATTTTCGAATAACTTGGCAGAAAGTGATAACCATTATAAGACAATGTGTCATCCGTACGAACTAGGTCCAAGGTCAAGGTCACAATTAAAGGTCAAAGGTCAAATATAAGTATGAATCCCATGGAGCATAATATTGCCATTTTTCAGATTTTCAGATAAATTGGCAGAAATGATCACCATCACCAGATGGCGTGTCGCATGCAAGAACCTGACTTGTGAAGTTAGTGAATTACTTCCCTTTATTCACGAGTGTGCAAATCATAATTCAATTATGATAAAAGGCATTTTGCCAATTCTTTAAGATTGCAAGAGTAAGTGAAGCATACAAGAACCATAACTCATAATTGCCCTTAAGTTTTAATTAATACCCTTTATTGATTTTTCTGTCAGGACAAAAACTATTTTGTGATAACTCAACTTACTTAACAGAATTAGAGAATACATTAGCATAAAGTACAGTATAAAAGTTCAATTCTCCTTTTGCTAAATAATTTGTATGCATACAGACATAGCGGCGCCATGTAGAAATGGCTGCATAGGTGGGGGCATCTGTGTCTGTGGACACATTTCTAGTTCTGAATTTTTCTAAAACAAGAATATAGAAATTCCACGAAAACCAAATTTTTCTAATGAAATGCATTAAAGTAAGAACATCAATAAAATTTTTAGTAAAAGTGAACTTGACCTTGACCCCACCCACCCCATATGCAATCCCAAGCGAGGTCTCGATATAAGGTATCTATGTATTAAGTTTCATAAAAATATCTCAATGCATTCTAAAGTTATCGATCGGAAACCGTTTTTCTATTTTTAGTAATGGTGAACTTGACCTTGACCCCACCAACCCCATATGCAATCGCAAGCGAGGTCTCGATATAAGGTATCTATGTATTAAGTTTCATAAAAATATCTCAATGCATTCTAAAGTTATTGATCGGAAACCGTTTTTCTATTTTTAGTAACAGTGACCTTGATCTTGACCCCACCCACCCCATATGCAATCCCAAGCGAGGTCTTGATATAAGGTATCTATGTATAAAGTTTCATTAAAATATCTCAATGCATTCTCAAGTTATTGAGAAGAAACTGTTTTTCTATTTTAGTCACAGTGACCTTGACCTTGACCCTATATGCAATCCCAAGCGAGGTCTCGATATAAGGTATGTATGTATTAAGTTTCATTAAAATATCTCAATGTGTTCTCAAGTTATTGAGCGGAAGCCATTTTTCTATTTTTAGTAACAGTGACCTTGACCCCACCCACCCCATATGCAATCCCAAGCGAGGTCTCGACATATGGTATCTATGTATTAAGTTTCATTAAAATATCTCAATGCATTCTCAAGTTATTTAGCGGAAACCGTTTTTCTATTTTTAGAAACAGTGACCTTGACCCCACCCACCCCATATGCAATCCCTGTCAAGGTCTCGCTATAAGGTATCTATGTTTGCAGTTTCATTACAATAACTTAATCCGTTCTCGAGTTAGAGAGTGGAAACCAAATGTTGAGAAACTACCTTACAGAAAAACTTTAACATGTCCATAAAGCTTATGTGTAAAATTTCTAAGTGTAAAAAGGCACATTATTTTGACAAATTTTTAACTAGAGTTATCAAAATTGGCCCATGAGTTCAATTTAATATAGGGAATAAGTGTTCTAAGTTTGAATGAAATCCCTTATGCCATTCCTGAGAAACCAGCTTACCTAAAAACTTTAACCTGTTTATATAGCTTCTGTAAAATTTCTAAGTGTAAAAAATACCATAATTTTGTCAAATTTCAAACTAGAGTAACCAAACTTGGCCTATAGGTTCATTTCAATGCAGGGAATAAATATTTAAAGTTTGAATTATATCCCTCAAGCCATTCCTGAGAAACTAGCTTACCAAAAACCTTTAGCCCAGCTCAGACGCCGACGCCGGGGCGAGTAGAATAGCTTGCCTTTTTTTCGAAAAGTCGAGCTAAAAATTGGTTTCCTATTGCACTATAAATGATATTTGATTATAGAAATGCATTATGCTAAGACATGTAGATTAAATAAAGAATAAACAAGAGCTGTTCGTAACATAGTTATGCCCCCTCTAGGTTAAAATACCTAACAAGAGGGCCCTGAGACCTCGTAAGCCAATTGGAATTTGCGACCCCGAGGCGTGGCTTATTTTTAACCCAATAGGAATTTGCATCCCTGAGGCGTGGCTTATTTTTAACCCAATAGGAATTTGCATCCCCGAGGCGTGGCTTATTGTCAACCCAATTGGAATTTGCATCCCCGAGGCGTGGCTTATTTTTAACCCAATACGAATTTGCGTCCCCGAGGCGTGGCTTATTTTTAACCCAATTTGAATTTGCGTCCCCGAGGCGTGGCTTATTTTTAACCCAATTTCAATTTGCGTCCCCGAGGTGTGGCTTATTTTTAACCCAATTGGAATTTGCGTCCCCGAGGCATGGCTTATTTTTATCCCAGGGGCATAATTTGAACAATCTTGAACAAACCTTTGGGCCTTGCAGTTTCACGTAAAGACTTTTAAAGTAACTTTGCTATTTAAGTCTACATAAACCATGTGACCGCTCGGGGTGTGGCCAGATTTGACCCCAGGGGCATAATTTGAACAATCTTTGGAGAGGACCACTATGCAATGTTACGTACCAAATATAGGAAAATTGTGGGCCTTGCCATTTCAGAGGAGAAGATTTCAAAGTCATTTTGCTATTTAAGTCTATACAAACCATGTGAACCCCGGGGCGTGACCAGTTTTGACCCCAGGTGCATAATTTTAACAATCTTTGTAGGGGACTACTATTGATGTTACATACCAAATAAGAAACCTCTGGGCCTTGCGGTTTCTGAGGAGAAGATTTTTAAAGTCATTTTGATATTTAAGTCTATATACTTCATGTGACAACTGGGGCATTGCCAGTTTTGACCCCAGGGGCATAAATTTAACAATATTTGTAGAGGACCACTATAGGATGTTACATACCAAATATGAAACCTTTGGACCTTGCGGTTTCAGAGAAGATTTTTAAAGCCATTTTGCTATTAAGTTTATATAAACCATTTGACCTCCGGGGCGTGGCCAGTTTTGACCCCAGGGGCATAACTTGAACAATATTTGTAAAGGACCACTAAAGGATGTTACATACCAAATATGAAACTTCTGGGCCTTGCGGTTTCAGAGGAGATTTTTAAAGTCATTTTGCTATATATTCTATATAAACCATATGACCCCGTGGCGTGGCCAGTTTTGACCCCAGGGGCATAATTTAAACAATCTTTGTAGAGGACCACTATAGGATGTTACATACCAGATTATTAAAGTCATTTTGCTATTTATTCTATATAAACCATGTGACCCCCGCCCGGGGCATAGCCAGTTTTGACCCCAGAGGCATAATTTGAACAATCTTTGTAGAGGACCACTTTAGGATGTTACATACCAAATACGAAACCTCTTGGCCCTGCGGTTTCAGAGGAGATGTTTAAAGTTTACACTTTTTTATTCTATTTTTAGCTCAGGTGACCTACATACGCATCGGACCTTAACGATTTCAACAACTTAAAGGCCACCTAATGATCATTCCTGTGAAGTTTGGTGAAAATCTGCCAAGTGGTTTAGGAGGAGATGTTGTTAGAATGAAAAGTTGACGATGGACGCACGCACGGACACACGAATGACGGACAACGGGCGATCACAAAAGCTCAGGTGAGCTAAAAAGGCTTATTTTAGATAATAAAGGGCCATAACTCTACAGTTACTGGGACGATATGGTTGACTACTGAACTTTACTGAGATAATACGCCCAGAAAGATTTTCACCATGTTTGGTGAAGATCAGCTGTGAACTGTTGGACTTAAGAGAACGGCTAAAAATGCCGATTTGAGATAATTCAAGGGCCATAACTAAACAATTCCTGAGGTGATTTGGCTGATTATCGAACTTGATCTAGATAATATGCCCACAAACATTTTCATAAAGTTTGGTGAAGATCGTATGAAAACTGTTGCAATGATCTACCGACAGACTGACAGACAGACATTAGCAAACCAATATAACCCACCATCGATGGTGGGCATAATAATATAATAAATAGTGAGATATTAGATAAATTAGCAAAAATGTTTGAAAACAATAAAACCCCAAGCGGGTATTGAACTCACGACATAGGAGCCATACTAAGAAATGACAGTAGACAGGGCTTCAACCAACTGCACTATTCTGCTTTGTAAGGAAAAGTTGTATGGTTTTATAAATACACACCATTCTGTCAAAATGTAAACATGCAAAGGGCCAAACAAACATGACCCATATTATAAATTGATGTTTATCTCATAATGCAAAAACTCTTTTCCCATGATATATACCTTATATTTTAACCATTATTATATGCAATTTAATAATAACTTAAAGGGACTATTTCATCGAAAAAGGCCTCAAGGGGGCAAATTCTTAAAAAAATCAGAAACTATGATATTAATACTGGCATATAATAACGGTTAAAACAAGGCATACCAGTATATAATGGGAAAAGAGTGTATGCATTCTGAGATAAAAATCAATTTATAATATGGGTTGTGTTTGTTTGGCCTTTTTTTTGCTTACATTGACGTCAGAATTGTGAGCATTTGGTATAACCATAGTTAACACATGACTCCTTACAAAGCATGATAGCGCAGTTGGTTAAAGCGCTGTCCACTGTCATTTCTTCGAATGGCTCCTTAGTCGTGAGTTCAATACCCGCTTGGGGTTTTAATGTTTTTGGACTTTTTTGCTAATGTGTTGTTATCAGATATGACATCGTGCATCCAAATTAATTTAACGGAGTCGAATGAAACAGGATAAGGCCAAATACAATTATGAATCTAGACCATGTCAACATACAGGAAATTATGCCTCAGATGTTATGAAAAGCTTTCTTCCTTATCGAGTTAGAGACTGACAAAGGGCGAATGATTATTTCCACTCTGGATAAGGGCCAGTAATCAAGAAATTGTGCTTGAATAATTTCTCATTCGGATGTTGGATTATGACCTTAACATTTGAATGGAAGGCTTTGTGCTGTTTCACTCCCTGCACTAGGTTTCTATCTCATTTGGTCATTGACCGTTTCTGGAAAAAAGGTTGTATGGGCACCTTCACATGTTTATTGAAAACAACAAACAAGAACAATGGAAATTCCACGAAAACTAAATTTTTCAAAGGAAATATATTAAAGTCAGCAAATGAAATGCATTAAAGTCAGCACAAAAATAAAATTTTTAGTAATGGTGACCTTGACGACACCCACCCCATATGCAATCCATGCATGGTCTATGAATGCAGTTTCATTAAAATATCTCCAAGTGTTGAGCACAAACCATTTTTCTATTTTTAGTAACAGTGACCTTGATTTAACCCACCCTATACGCAATCCTATGTATGAAGTTTTATTTAAAATATCTCAATTCGTTCTCAAGTTATTGAGGGGAAACCATTCTTCTATTTTTATTAACAGTGACCTTGACCCCACCCAACCTATAAGCAATCCCAAGCGAGGTTTCAATATAAGGTATCTATGTATTAAGTTTCAAAAAATATCTCAATGCATTCTCAAGTTATTGAGCAGAAACTGTTCTTTTTATTTTAAGCAACAGTGACCTTGACCTTGAATACTCCAATCCCATATGCAATCCCAAGCGAGGTCTTGATATTAGGTGCTTGGGAGGTCTTGATATTAGGTATCTATGTATTAAGTTTCATTAAAATATCTCAATGCGTTCTCAAATTATTGACAGGAAACAGTTTTTATATTTTTAGTAACAGTGACCTTGACCCCACCAACCCCATATGCAATCCCTAGCGAGGTCTCGCTATAAGGTATCTATGTATTAAGTTTCATTAAAATATCTCAATGCATTCTCAAGTTGTTGAGCAGAAACCGTTTTTCTATTTTTAGTAATAGTGACCTTGACCTTGACCTTGACCCTACCGACCCCATATGCAATCCCAAGCAAGGTCTCGCGATAAGGAATTCCATGTATTAAGTTTAATTAAAATATCTCAATGCATTCTCAATTTATTGAGCAGAGTCGTTTTTCTATTTTTAGTAACAGTGACCTTGACCCCAACCACCCCATACGCAATCCCAAGCAAGGTCTCACTATAAGGTATCTATGTATGAAGTTTCATTACAATAGCTCAATCCGTTCTTGAGATAGAGAGCGGAAACGAAAAGATGACATCCCCACTTCTCCAGTCCGATAAACAACATACCCTAATCTAATAACCGAAATTTCGGTTAAAAAAACTTCTTAGTTTCAACTAGAAAGCACTAGGAAAGCACAGACCTCCACCAATGCAGCTCATTCCAGGTACCATGTGTAATTGTGCAACAAATAAATTACAGCAAATCTCTTAATTAAAAATCCTGCTAATTACTGGATCCAGATGGTACCATGATCTGGATCACCGCAAAAATCTTATCTTTTGGCCTATTTCCAAACATTTCATGCAAATCCATTCATAACTTTCTGTGTAAAATTGCTAACTCAAACAAATACACTGACAAACAAACCAATGCAAACAACAACATAGCTCCCTAAGCAGTCGATAATTGGCACCGTGCATGAGCAGAACGGCGTCTATATGTGACGAGTCTTACCAGAAGCATATGGAAGGAGAGCTATTATATTTTAAGTTGTCGTTGCAGTTAAAGAATGTATGTGCAACTTCTCATTTTACCATTATTTTAACAACATTATAATGTTTTAATAATTTTGTGCAACCAATCTAATTATGAACATATAAACTACATGCTTTATTTCCGACAGTGACAACCATAATGTCATCATTTGTATTAATAAAAAATGAATTTTTAAAGCCTGTCACACATTCCCGATTACGGCTCCCAACATCATCCCGACACAAATCATAAACAAGAGGGCCATGATGGCCCAAAGCACTCACCTGAAAACTGGTACAGATGAAGACCATAATGTTGTGACAGGTTTGAAAATTAAGGTATATGAACAATATGCAAAGGGGGATAGGATCAATTTGATTTAAAACATCGGTTAGTGCAATGGGCTAACTAAAGTACGAGTTGGGTAGTGGATGTGCGGTGTTTTTGCTAATGGTTCTCAAATCATTTTTCTCGATATTCTTACCTGACCCTTAATCATTAAGTCAGTTACAATTCTGGAAAATGCCGAAACAGTAGATGTTGATGTCTTTTTCGCAGACAATTTTTGGAGAACTAGTTGCAATGCGATAGTTGCGATGGCTGTGCTATAAGGTCAAATTTCGCTATTTCTTAGATAATTTTCTCTCCAATAATGATAAATGATGTTAATGCAGGCTCTCAAGCCATCAATGCTGCATGTACAAATAATTGATGCAAAGTTTGCAACTGTTACAAATTTTATCAATCAATTTTTATGGTCATACGCAAACTCAAGGGGCAATAAATCCAGTGTTTCTGGCCCAATCATGCATAAATTCGACTTCTCCTGTAGTCTTACGTTCATAGACAAACAGTGCATGATTGAAGATTTAATGAAAAATGAAGTCTCTATCCCGAATAATGTCCATTTTTGTATTTTTTTGTCACAAACAAAGGGCAATAAATATGGTGTTTTGGGCCCGATTTTGCTTTTCAACTTCACCTTTAATCTTATGGTCATAGACAAACTGTTCAAGATTGGTGAAGATCGGATGAAAAATGAAGTCTCTATCTATTCTGGGAGAATCAGGATGCTGTTGGGACTCTTTTAAAAAGCTGTCGGGACACATTCGATCTTAAAAATTGAATTTCGAGCCACGAATCTCAGAATATTGTCCCGACTTTTGACATATTTGATACTGGACGCTGTTGGCTCAAGAATGGCAGTAAAAGTTGGGAATGTGTGACTCAGGCTTAAGCTAACAACTAACATTTCTGTGTCCTAACATACATTTCGACAGCAAATAGATCAGATTCACGACCTTGGTGCTTTCAGTCACCCTCGTTTTTTACGTGGGCAGTTAACCAGATAAAACAAAGTTCATTGGCAAAATGGAGAGCTTACTCCATAATGATTCTAGACCAACAATCTCCAAACAAAAGATGTTAATCAAACGTCAAGGAATTTGGCAGCAGACACTTTAATTACCAGTGTTCCTTAAATATGCATGAGCATTTTCACAATCATTTGCCGTAACATGCAACAGTATTTGCATTATTCCATGGTTCTCAACGCAGTTCTATTTTCCAAGGCTACATAAATCGGTAGTTACTCTCATATTAAACACCTTTCTTTTCCACGTTGAAATTAAACTAAGAATGTTAGTCGACCAGGACATATCCATCCTGCATAAAATATCAGTCAAGGGGAACTTAAAACATAGGTTCAATCAATAATTAACGGCTGCCTTTATTCCGCCCATGCTTTCCGACCAGGCACCATCATACAACATTGCAAACAACATTGCAGCAAAACACCGTTAAGCTCTGGATATAAATTATCATTACAATGTACCATTATTACTGTATTTAATGGGACACTTATAAATAATTTAATGTTTGTTTACTTTTTATTTAATATCAGTATTAAATATGGAAAAGTATAAATGCATGTATCTAAAATTTATATTTGGAATTCTAACACGACACGCGCCCAATTTTTGTTGTTAAATTGCCAATAAACAACTTGGTAGATTAGGTAGAGGGTCACACAAGGAACATTTCTGTGAAATTATTTTGAAATCCAGCCAGTGATATCTGGTATAAAGTTTTCAATATTGGAATATAATTTTTAAAAACTCTAAATAATTTGAAGAAATTTAGTAGACTCAAGGAACATTCCTGTGAAATTATTTTGAAATCCAGCCAGTCCAGGTTTCGGAAAAGAAGATTTTTAACGTTTTCCAGTTTTTTAAGCTGTTGGTTGCCATGGCAACCAGTTTTCCAGGTATTCAAATGAATTGAAGGAATTTGTTAAACGACCATCCCAGGAACATTCCTGCCAAGTTTGTATAAAATCCGCCAAGTGGAGTCAGACAAGAAGTGGTTTAAGTAAAATGTTGACGCAGACGACGGACGATGCCAACGCCGCCGGACGGTGACCGACTAGAATAGCTCACCCTTGAGCTTAGTTGAGCTAAATATTACACCGAAAACAAGGTATAGCATGTGATAAAAGGATTTCCTTTTGGGGTTTCATTCAAAATTCATTATGAATAAATACAAAGCAAATCGAAATACATTATGCAAATCATGACACTGCACATTTCTAGTTCCTAAACATCCTCTGTAACCCCAAAACACTACAAATACAACAATTTATTTGAGTATAGAGTGTAACAGCGTATTCAAGGGTATTCATGGTTTTTGGCCAATTTTATAGCCGTTATTGGGTCATATTTCCAATATTGCAAAAAGTATCTGTTTTTCCCAAATCCAGTTCCAAAATTCCCAAATGATGGTTTGACTTTCAGCTGCTTGGAAATAGTGTAAAAATATAGACTGTTGAAGTTGTAAAAACTGTTTAACTGAATTGTTTTTGTTCAGAACACTCTATTTTATGCAGTTTATCTATAATTATTCAAATTTTATTAATCAAACGACAAATTTTTTTCCCAGTTTGAGGTGAATAGACTCTAAAATTCCCAATTTCATGGGTATAGGTCATATTCACAAAATGGTGAAAAAAGCCCTAGTATTTGAGAATGCAAATCGCTAGTTGCTCCTATGGTAAACAGACAGAAAAATGTCAGGTTATTTGATTATAGAAATGCACTATACTAAGATATGTACATTAAATAAAAAATAAACAATAGCTGTTTGTAACACAGTTATGCCCCCGCTAGGTTAAAATATCTAAAAAGGCTTATTTTATTTTAGATAATCAAGGGCCATAACTCCACAGTTACTGGGACGATTTGGTTGACTATCGAACTTAGCTGAGATAATACGCCAAGAAAGATTTTCACCATGTTTGGTGAAGATCAACTATGAACTGTTAAACTTGGAGAACGGCTAAAATGGCCGATTTAAGATAATTCAAGGGCCATAACTTAACAAGTCCTGAGGTGATTTGGCTGATTATCGAACTTTACCTAGATATTATGCCCACCAAAATTTTCATGAAGCTTGAAGATCGGATGAAAACAGTTGCACTTAGAGAGCGCAAACAAAAGTGATCTACCGACAGACAGACCGACTGACAGACAGACATTAGCAAACCAATACACCCCACCATCTTTGATGGTGGCAATAATAATATAATACATTGTGAGATATTAGATAAATTAGCAAAAATGTTTGAAAAAAAGTGTACCGGTAATTAAGATTCTTAATTGTAGTTAGACGAAAGATAAAACCCGCTGATGCCCGTCTGGGTCTCCTGCCATTTATACTTTATGATGACATGTCCAGTCTAATGTCCTGCTAATGGTCCCTAGGGGAGATCACGTGTTAGCAGCCGCCGACTGACCAGCCTGCAGCCCTATCTGCCAGTCAGTGCGCGCAGCTCAATGAGTGCAGTGTTCTTTTTCTGTGTTAAGGATTATGGTTCTTTAAACAGATGCGCATATATTTGATTAATTACACATGTTTATTTAAGTGCAGTTAAATCATTGAACAAAATGATGGATGAAGAAGTGATCAGTGACAATAATGGGTTTGACTTTGAAAACTGGGTGATGAAATTAAAGTTACCTCGGAAAGTTACCCAGCAGCTCTGACAGGAAGAGGTTGTCACCAAAGGAGCGTTGTTGTTAGCAGAAGAAAGTGACCTAAAGGCCATGGGTTTACCTCTCCTATGCACTAAACTTATTCACTCAGAGATTCAGTGGAAGTGGAAAGACACCAAATACTGTGTCAGTACTACAGAATTGAAATCGCCACTTATAGGAACGCGTATTTAAAGTGAGAAGGAACAGGAACTGGATCATGAGGTGTCCTTTTACTACAGCAAAGCTCTGTCCAAAAATATGAAACAGAAATACGCAACCCACAGGGGTTCTTATATAATCTTATGTACTAAGTTTGGGTATGCTGCTGTTCCGGCTTCGTCTTTTCTTGCAAAGTCGTTGAAGTTTAACTCTATTAAACAGTATTTAAACATAATTCGCCTTCTACATGCAGAGTGGAATCTCCCCAACCCGCTTTCAAATGATTTCCGTCTTACGTATCTGTTGCAAGGAATACGCCGACACCTAGCTGATGGTGTGGTACGCAAACGTCCGATAACGCCAGAAATGCTCCTTGCTATCCACTCTACTCTTGATTGCTCAATCTCACTCGACTGGACCGTATGTGCAGTGGCGCTAACAATGCTCTACGGACCCTAATGAACAAGCAACATTCTACCAAACCCGGCTAGAAATTCAATCCTGAAAAACAGCTATGTTTGTGTGACGTTACATATCATAGCTGGGGTGTTCGGTTACACATACGGTGAGTAAGGCTATCCAGTTCCAGTCTAAATCATTGGACATACCATTGCCACGCCTTCATCAGCATGTCCGGTACAGGCTAATTTCCACGCTGCACGACAAGCGGTCTGAGCTGACCCCCCTGGTCCCGCTTTCCTGTATGTATTCAAGGGCGGGGTCAAACCATTGACATGCTAACTATTTATAACCTAGATAAGTCAGTGCCTCCAGGCGGCAGGTATTTCCTCCTTAGACATTGCTAGCCACTCCTACAGACGGGGTGGCGCAACATTCGGTTACAAAATCGGCTTATCACCTGATGCTATCATACTGGCGCTCCAACTCCTACCAGCAATACATCTCCGATGACAGACCAACATTAGCAAACCAATATACCCCACCATCTTTGATGGTGGGCATAATAATATAATACATTGTGAGATATTAGATAAATTAGCAAAAATGTTTGAAAAAATTAAAACCCCAAGTGGGTATTGAACTCACGACTTAGGAGCTATACTTAGAAATGACAGCAGATAGCACTTCAACCAAACGTCCATGCTGCTTTGTAAGGAAATGTTGTGTAACCTATGGTTATACAAAATACTCACAATTCTGACGTCAAAATGTAAACATGAAAAGGGCCAAACCGACATGACCCATACTATAAATTGATTGATTTTTATCTGATAATGCGAAAACTCTTTTCCCATGATATATACCTTATTTTTACCGTTATTATATGCCATTAACAATATCTTAATTTGAGATTTTTTTTAAAGAAATTACCAGCTTGAGGCCCTTTTCATCAACATAGCCTCTTTAACAAAATCTTTCCCCGTCTTCAGCAAATGTGATTGCTGGTAATAAAATGTTTCCAAATGCAGATTCCATTGTGTACATTATTTAATAGGTAATTAATTGTATTACATTGCATACAATTTAGTATGAACAAATTTAACACGCACTACACAAAATTCTATACCCTTTGTGGTGAAATCATGTCACTGACACGAAAATGATTTCTCGTGAAGAAAATTTAAAAAACTCTTCCAGAAAATTGTCATGGAGAAAACATTTTTCCTTGCATTGACTGAGATGATTGCCGGATTATTATAGATCATCGAGTTGATTATTTATTATTGAAACTGGGAACATATTTAAATTTTTTGAAAATTATGCAAAAGAGACAGCAAATGTTTGAGATTATCGATGATCATGATAGTAGACTACCTATTTTTAAGGGTCTGTTTTAAAAGGCAAGTGAGAATCATTATTAACAAGGACGAGTCAATACAGATAAATCAGGGTAAATATAGCCTACTAATGGATACCAGGAAGATAAATCAGGGTAAATATAGCCTACTAATGGATACCAGGATCGTCGTAACGAAATGAAGATTCGCCTATTTTCAGTAAATTAATCACACCCTCAATATGAACTAAATTTCGACTATACTTTTACAGAGTATTTGGTTGTTATTAAAACATTTCACACTAAACACTGACAATTGGAGGGAATAACAAGGATTTATTGACCAATAGTATCCCAGAAGACATTCAAAGCTTTCAAAGGACAGCTCAATCTAACTGAATTCAGGTACATGAATCTGATCATTCATTATGGTGTATTTTACACTCACTAATGCAGCAGAAATTAAAGTGCAGTTGCCTTTGTTACTTGGTAATCTCTAAATGCAAAATCAGACAGATGACCTCTTACGGCACTCTGGAACTGGCAATGGCCTATACAATTATCCTCCAATTTATCCAAGAAATGAGTATCTCGCTAAGTGAAACTATAGTAAAATATTCAAGTATTTTTATCTTCGTCACAAATTCCTGATTTATTGCATTTGGTTCTCTTTCAAAATATGTTCAATAACATTACATGGTGTGTTTAGCTTCTAGGATGAGAAAAAGTACACATGGTCAAGGCTCAAACAAAACAAAGTACACATGGTCAAGGCTGAAACAAAACAAAGTACACATGGTCAAGGCTGCAACAAAACAAAGAACACATGGTCAAGGCTGCAACAAAAACTAAGTACACATGGTCAAGGCTGCAACAAAACAAAGAACACATGGTCAAGGCTGCAACAAAACTAAGTACACATGGTCAAGGCTGCAACAAAACAAAGTTCACATGGTCAAGGCTCAAACAAAACAAAGTACACATGGTCAAGGCTGCAACAAAACAAAGTACACATGGTCAAGGCTGCAACAAAACAAAGTACACATGGTAAAGGCTGCAACAAAACAAAGTACACATGGTCAAGGCTGCAACAAAATAAAGTACACATGGTCAAGGCTGCAACAAAACAAAGTACACATGGTCAAGGCTGCAACAAAACTAAGTACACATGGTCAAGGCTGCAACAAAACAAAGAACACATGGTCAAGGCTGCAACAAAACTAAGTACACATGGTCAAGGCTGCAACAAAACAAAGTACACATGGTCAAGGCTCAAACAAAACAAAGTACACATGGTCAAGGCTGCAACAAAACAAAGTACACATGGTCAAGGCTGCAACAAAACAAAGTACACATGGTCAAGGCTGCAACAAAATAAAGTACACATGGTCAAGGCTGCAACAAAACAAAGTACACATGGTCAAGGCTGCAACAAAACTAAGTACACATGGTCAAGGCTGCAACAAAACAAAGTACACATGGTCAAGGCTCAAACAAAACAAAGTACACATGGTCAAGGCTGAAACAAAACAAAGAATTTAAGACACAGGATTAATTTACATTTGTGGCGTGTCGTGAGAAACCCGGACAGGCTAATCCAGGACGACACTTTCCGCTTTTATGGTATTTTCTGTTTCGAGGAAGTCTCTTCTAAACATAAATCCACTGTAGGCGGAAAGTGTTGTCCCAAATTAGCCTGTGCAGACTGCACAGGCTGATCAGGGACAACACTTTATGCACATGCATTAAGCCAGATTTTCCCACCAAAATAACATAAATAAATGACTTTAGCTACTAGCTAACTGTTCAAATTGAGCCAACTGAGTGCAGATAATACATTAAGATGTAAAACATTCAAGATCAGAAAATCCTAAGAGCAATGCCAACCTATAAGGCCGCTTTTCCATATGTCCATACCCGCATCCGTATCCGCTTTTCCATGAATCTGCATATGAACGTCAAATATTTTAGTTTTCTTCTTATTTTCATATATTTACAATGTCTGAGTAAGAAGCTTTTAAACATTTTAATTGCGTTAGCTGCAAAAATTATTGCCAGTATGCGTAAACATTCACATATGGTAGATTTTAAACAATATAAAGCATCCAACAATTATATCTGCAGTGTCAGTCATGACTCATTTAAAGGTTACCTGTTACTACCGATTTGTACTCGGTGAGTCTTAGGTTGAGTTATCCATGTGTATCAAAACTGTTTTGTCTATTTTCCTAATGTTTAATAACAGCTCTTTGTTTAGCATTCTAACTAAGATACCATATTGACTGAATCCGCATAAAATCGCCCACCGACTTGTTAGATTATTTGCGGTTGCCGATTTGCACCATGCGGGTGCGGATACGGACATATAGAAAAACACCCTTATGTTCCGATGCATCAGCAAGTCTTGTATTCAGTCCAAAAGGAAGCCATTGTAAGGTTTGTTTTCAGGACAAGTAACTATAGTGGTTCTGTTATCGTTTTTAAAGCTTCTTGGTTTCCATAGTAAACAGAAGGTTTCAAACACCATTACACTTATAGCAGCACATCAACAGCTTTTTATGTAAATGTGAAATAAAATATCTGGTTTGGAACAGATTTGCATGAAATTTTCTGGGAAGGTTGCAAATAGGCGAACAAACGAATGATAAGATTTTGGTGGTTATTCGGATAGCCGTCTGAATCAGGAATTTTTTTATAGGATTCATGCACCTATCAATATTTTCCCCCAGGGGGCCAGCAGCGGGCATTTAGACTGAAAGCAATTCCCAAAAGGCAGGAATTTGACATGCCAAATAAATCTGGGTCCCAGAAAATAGACTTGGTCAGATTTTAGATCCCCGTAACATTGGGCCACCCAAGCATCTCCCACTGGTTGGATTTAAACCAAAATGTGTGGCTCTACTGTTTGGCGAATTCGACCACAAATAATAAACCATTTTCCCCTGGGTCAGCCTGCCGCCCCCCCCCCCTTGGGAAAAATTATGATAGGTACATTACAACAACGCCGCTGACAACAACAACATTATCAACACCAACACAATTAACATCCAAAAGAGCACATGCAACAACAACGACAATGACGTCATCAATATAAACAATATTAACAACGTCATCATAAACAATACCTGGAATGAAAACTCTACACCGGAGGGTGAGAATGAAAAACAATAACTCTAAGAAGTAGTAGTAATATAAATAATAATCCAATGTCAGGGTTTGGATTTGAAGGGAAAGGATTATTTATTGCACATATTAATATTCAACATTTGTTACCAAAGTTAGATGAAATTAAACATCACTTGTATAATGAAAATGCACCACATATTCTTGGAATGTGTGAAACTTTTCTTAGCGAAAATGTTTCAGATAACATTTTATGAATAAATGGATATGTGTTTGAAAGGAAAGATAGGCATGATAAAAAAGGTGGTGGAATATTAGTATATATCAGAGAGGATGTATCATATAGGCGACGTTCCGATATTAAAACTAATAACATTGCATCAATTTGGATTGAAGTAGTATGTAATAATTGTAAACCATTTCTGGTAAATTTTATTTATCGCCCGCCAAGTCATTGCAGACATGGATAGATGATTATGAGGAGCAACTTGACATTTCTGATCTGTTAAATATTAATTACATTGTCCTAGGTGATATGAATTTCAATTATAACCCATACTATAACAACTTTAGAAATACAAAATGGAATGAGACTGTACAAAAATATAACCTTTATCAACTTATTAAAGCCCCTACAAGAATTACTAAACGTAGCACAAAAATTATTGACCATATATATGCCAATTGTACAAAAAACATAATCAAAACATTTGTAGCAAATTTAACAATTAGTGACCATAAACTTATTTGTGTAATTCGATCATTTACAAATAAAATAAAGAAAATGGGTGAAGGACATAAAGAATTAACATACAGATGTTTTAAAAACTTAGATGAATTCGCTTTTCAAAATACACTTATACATTTAGGCATTGATAATGTTGAAACATATCATGACTCAAACAAAGCACATAATGTCGTTTATGAGATTTGAAATTTTGCCCTAACCAAATACGCGCCCATAAAAACTAAACGTATTAAACGCGACTATCAACCAGACTGGTTTACTGATGAAATAAAGGCTATGTTATTTAAACGAGACTTGTGTCATAAAAATGGCGATTTTGCACAATACAAAATGTTGCGAAATCAAGTTACATAAAAAATAAAACATGAAAAGAAACATTTCTTTAATAAAGCTATTCAGAAAAATAACGACAGTTCATTTCTATGGAAAAATTTGAAAACAATTTCACATTTGGAGGAATCAAAGCATATCAAAATTCCAAAGAAACTTGTCATCAACAATTCTACAATGGTAAATAATAAAATTGACATTGTTAATGAATTGAATAAATACTTCATAAATATATCAGACATCATCAAGGAAAAATCGTACTCAGAAGAGTATTTTGCTAATTTAAAGGAAACTCTGGATAAGCAAATACACAAATATGAATTTGACATTGAGTGTATTAGTTCATATGAAGTTAAGAAGATAATAGAAAATCTCAACATCAATAAATCTACTGGCATTGATGGCGTTAGCGCAAGGATATTGAAACATTGTGGGGATATTATATCTCCAGCTATTACATCAATTATTAATAACAGCATTTCATCTGGACTATTCCCAGAGTCACTAAAATTTGCTAGAGTTCTGCCAATATTAAAATCGGGCAACCCTGAATCACCTTGCAACTATCGTCCAATATCAATTTTGCCAACTATTTCAAAAATATATGAAAGGCATATTTCTACACAAATACATTCATATTTTGAACAAATTAACATTATTTATTTGCTCAATCTGGTTTTAGAAAACATCACTCATGCCATACAGCTCTTATTAAACTAATAGACACATGGCTAAAAGAAATAGATAGTGGTAAATTGATTGGTTCGGTATTTTTAGACCTACGAAAGGCCTTTGACCTCGTAGACCATGACATTTTACTCAGAAAATTAAAACTGTATCACTTTTCACAACGTTCCATTAAACTTTTCAATTCCTATTTAACTGACCGAAAACAAATTGTTAAAATTGGGAACATACAATCTGAAATGCTATCGATCAAATCTGGTGTTCCACAGGGGTCAATACTTGGGCCGTTACTATTTTTGTTATATATAAACGACATCGCATTTGTATGCCCTACTATAAATATAGATCTATATGCTGATGATTTCACTTTACATGAATCTGGAATTAATACATCCGATATACAAACTGAACTGTAATTTAAACTTAATAGTATAAATAAATGGTGTTCACATAATAATATGTCATTGAATCCAGAAAAATCAAAATGTATTACCTGCACTCAGTTGGCTCGTCATAAAATAACCATTTCTAGTCCACTTAATATCAATATAAATGAAAATGACTTAGAAAATGTATGTAGGAAGAAAATCTTAGGTATTTATGTTGATCAAACCTTGAATTGGCATGATCAAATAGATCACGTTTGTAAACTGCTGAACAGTAAAATTACATTATTAAAACACATCATATACTTTCTCAGTGATGAAATGAAAGAATGTTTTATAATGCATATATTTTACCTATTTTTGACTACTGTTGTACTATTTGGGGAAACCGAACAATTTGTATATAAACAAGATTTTAGTACTACAAAAAAGAACAGCTAAAATAGTTCTTAATAAACCTTCAAGGACTGCTTCTGTAGAACTTTTTAAAACATTACGTTGGATGAAATTGAATGACAGAGTAAAATACCACACTGCTATACAAATATATAAAACCGTTTGCAATTTGGTGCCATCATATATGAAAGATTTATTAACCTTTTCAAACAATGAATCCCACAATTTACGGTCAGCTATGCACAAAGATCTTATTATCCGGGTTGACACTTTCCGCTTGTATGATATCTTCTGTTTCAAGGAAGTCTCTTCTAAACATAAATCCACTGTAGGCGGAAAGTGCCGTCCTGGATTAGCCTTTGCGGACTGCACAGGCTAATCCAGGAGGACACTTCCCACATGCATTAAGCCTGGGTTTCCCACGACACGCCTCATTTGTTTTCTGCTATCTATCCTTTGTCACCTTGCTACAATTTGATGAGGAGACAGCAATTGAACTAGGCTTGAATTTAACTGTTTTGACACTAGGAAAATGTTTGCGAGTGGCCTATAATTTCACTCACAAAAATTATTTCCTTCTCGCAATTCCATTCAGTAATAGTATAATCCTGTAGATGTCCTATTTTATGGAGAGTGTGCTTGCAATTTTTAACTATTCTTGTGAATACTGTACATCTCTGAAAATCAGTCAATAATTTCTTTAAAAATAAAATCTGTTTTTCATTTATGTTACCAAAAAAAAATATATTTTTTGGGGGAAAAAAAAAGACCTGTGGCAAACACATATTTTTCACAATTTTTTGCGAGTAACAGAAACATTAACTCACAAAAACTTTTTTCTAGTATTCGCGAGTTTTGGAGTGCTTAATTCGAGCCCTGATAGAAATGTATGTGAAAATGACACGAAGACTGCCTTTTATCTTCAACTGATTGCCCTCGAGAGGTTAAGTACATCATTGTCCAATTGTTACAGTTTCGCTACCTACCAGCCTCAATGGTTGCAATGGTGTCTCTTGTTTAGGGAACCATTATTGCAAAGTGGAATCAATATTGGGTGCTGTTAAGGTTTCAACTTCTTGTCATCTGCCATTAGAATACACTTTGTAATGATTTTTCTGGGAAAAACAATATTTGACTTCAATGAGGGGAGAGTGTAGCCTAAGAACCAGCACCTGTAGAACCATTATTGCAAAGTGGAATCAATTTCGGGTGCTGTTAAGGTTTCAACTGCTCCTCATCTGCCATTAGAATACAATTTGTAATGATTTTCCTGGGAAAACAATATTTGAAGTCACTGATGGGAGACTGTAGCCTGTGAAATAGCACCTGTAGAGATGTATGTAACACTGATTAACACCCTATTTTTCAGGGCATTTGGGTAATTGCCAGTAGTTGTTAATAACCCTGGAAGCAACAGTGTACTCTGACTAACAAAACATTCAGCTGAGTGTAGGTAAAGATTTTGAGCAACAGATAAAATTTGTTAATATTTGTTAATCCAAGACTTAGTACTATTTTATGCGATGTTCACTACTGGTCCTTGTATAATGTAATTAAAATGTGTTCATACATGTATCAGGTATGTTAATGACAATGGTTTCAAACATAAACATGACATTCAAGGTAAAGATGTGTGGTGGCTATTTTGCAATACTCAGAGTGTCATGGAGAACATTAAATTTTGGGCAAATAAATGTCAAAATTTAAATAATGTATGTGCAAACTATAATCCAGACAAGCTATTCCTTCATTTTACCTTGGGCTGATTACTGTGACCTTGACCTACAGGCATGTAGATGGTCTTCTACACAGCTTGTCCTCATGCAGCACATTTGTGCTAAGAAATATTTAATATGTTTTACCCATCCAGATACAATGAATATCTATGCCAAATTACCTAAAATTCCTTCAAGTAGTTCAAATGGTTAGATCTAATACTAAGTTATCTAAAATCCCAAGCAGTTAAAAAAGTACAGAGCAGACAAGTTTTGTCTCAGACATAGTCATCTCAGGTAAAAACAAAGCGGAGGGAGACATAATTCTAATAACATTCAGGGACGTAAACACTGACAAAGGTCAATTATGCAAATTGCAATGGATGTCCCAACAATGGTACCAATTTGATTTATCCGAGTATTTACTGGAATAAAACCAAGAAATGAAACATAGCAAGTTCCCATTGGGACTCATTACCTCCTACCAGCATTTGGCAATGTGTTCACCAAATCATATATAACATAATGCCACAATTCCCCTTGCTGTGATTTGTTTCCATGGAACTGCCTGATCTAATAAGCAATTCTTGACAGAAATGTGGCACCCTGACAATGTATGGACTTGTTGCATGAATGTTAGGAGTCTTCAAATATAAATATGGAAGATACAGTCATTTGTCACTGACCAATGTCAGTTCTTTGAAGAAATATCATGCATATATGCAAGATAGTGAATAATACACATTTTATACACGTACCAAAGACTGTGAGAGTCATTTATTCTGAGTAATAACAAAAAAGTTAGACTAAGTTTTTACATTGAAGTTTTATGTTTTACATCCCTGGGTTTTCATGACTTTAATGGGTCCTGTTGTTTTTGCAATGAACATTTAAAGTCCAATTTTGTTATTATATTATGTTCTGATTTGAAAGAAAACTTAGAAATGTGCAATGTTGTAACCAATTTGCTTCATTGGAAAAATAAAATATAATGTTTCAAATTAATATAGACAATGACACGAAATAAAGAACTGGTTGTAATGTGTAATGTTCCCCTAGATGTCTTACCGTTGTTTGGTGGACAGATGACAAAAAATCTTGAGACCAAATACAAAGGGTTTCAAAGCGTGTAAATAGAGTTTTTTCACTCACTGTAAAGCATCATAATGGCTTATAACAAAAAGATTGTTTAAGATTTCACTATAGCCATATAAGAAAAACTGACCGCCCCCTGGCGGCCATTATTTTTAACGAATCAAAATGATTTCCAAGAATTTAGTAGACGATCACCCAAGGAACATGTATGTGAAATTATTTTGAATTTAGCCAGTGGTTTCAGACAAGAAGATTTTAAAGTTTTCAATATTTTTATTAACAAATCAAAATGATTTCAAGGAATTTGATAGAGGGTCATCCAAGGAACATTTATGTGAAATTATTTTGAAATCCAGCCATTGGTTTCAGACTAGAAGATTTTAAAAGTTTTCAATAAAGCCATATAAGGAAAACTGCCACGCCCCCTGGCGGCCATGTTTTTTAACAAATCAAAATGATTTCAAGAAGTTTGGTAGAGGGTTACCCAAAGAGCATTTCTGTGAAATTACTTTGAAATCCAGCCAGTGGTTTCAGACTAAAAGATTTTAAAAGTTTTCAATATAGCCATATAATGGAAACTGCCCCGCCCCCTGGCAGCCATGTTTTTTAACAAATCAAAATTATTTCAAGGAATTTGGTAGAGGGTCACCCAAGGACCTATTCTATGAAATTATTTTGAAATCCAGCCAGTGGTTTCAGACCAAAAGATTTATAAAGTTTTCAATATAGTTATAAAAAGAAAACTGGCCCGCCCCCCTGGTGGCCATGTTTTTTAACGAATCAAAATAATTTCAAGGAATTTGGTAGAGGGTCACCCAAGGTGGCCATGGTTTTTAACAAATCAAAATGACTTGAAGGAATTTGGAAGAGGATCACCCAAGGAGCATTTCTGTGAAAAATATTTTCAAATCCAGCCAGTGGTTACTGACAAGAAGATTTGTTAAGCTTTCCAGTTTTTAAGCTTTTGGTTGCCATGACAACCAGAGTTGTCAATATATTTTAATAAATTGAAGGAATTTGGTAAAGGAACATCCCAAAACATTCCTGCTAAGTTTGGTTAAAATCCGCCAAGTGGTTTCAGAGAAGAAATTGTTTGAAGTAAAATGTTGACGCCTGACGCCGGACACAGACTGACACAATAGCTCACCCTTGAGCACTTCGTGCTCAGGTGAGCTAAAAAAGGAAATTTAACAAATTGCCTTCGCTGGCACTTGAACCTACGATCTTCGGGATCAAACATCTGACGCTCTAACCACTCAGCCATTCTGACTTCATAACAAATAAAGAGTATGTTTAGTGCTATGTAGGTGATAGATGTGTTTTCAAAAATACGGGTCAAAAGTGTTACAAACGTATTATAATTTTATCTGTTTCATTCGCTGATTATTTGTAGACGACACTATATTTACTATATATTTCTTTGTCATAAATTTATTTTGCTTGTTTATAGATAATGTATTTTTCTGTTTGGGATCTGTGACAAAATTTTTGAATGCTGTCAATTTGCCCATCTGGGAACAGGTCCCTTTAAGGGCCCTTCAGACAAATAAAATACATTGACCTTTGTAAAATATAATCATAACCTTGTAATATTTCCCTCATACTATCCAGGGAGTTAATATGTGGGGGTGAACCAATTATTTCAAAAACTATTACCCGGTCAGAGTCTTCAATCATAATTATTTGCCTATAATTTGGCCATTGGCATTTTATTACGATCTATAATATTGTCTGCCATTAAAATGTATGACCATATTCCTTTCATTCATGGTGATGAATTATTTTCAAATCTCATCTCCCATGTTTTTCATGAAATGTATGTTTTTCAGTGACTTTTCTATGTGTATTGCAAATATAATTTGTAAACATAAGGCATTTGCATGAACAATTTATATTCAATTATTTAGACAGACAGCAAAGATTAAAATGGATTAAATACACAATACAAATTTGTGTTCAAATTATTCATAACTGACAAAAAGAATGAACATGGATTAAAATTTAATACAATACATTTCTGTTAAAAAGGTAAATTTTTGAGCTTTATTGACTTTTGGATAACTCAATTTTTACTTAAAACCATACCAATACCTTCTTACTTAACACAGTATCACAAAATACAGCTGAACTTAGTTTATCTTGCAGTCGCATCAATCTCATTTAAATCAAATCCTAACGCTGTTAGGGTCTGAAGACATTGAGTAACAGGTCACGTTCAAATGACCTTCCGAACAATAAAATATTAGCCCTGCTGCGCCCAATGAAATTGTCTTTTGCACAGCAATGTTTGGCCATGGTTTTTGAAAAGTGATGCATTTCCAGCTGATCCTCGGGAATAAATTATTTACAGTTAATTTTCACGCAGATAACAATGGATTTAGTGGTATCTTAGGCGAGTAAACATCCAAAGTTTGCGTTAATTTCGTGCATAGTATTTGCGGTTTATATATGAAGTTATACAACAACATTTTGAAGGCAACAGTTTTATTGGCTCCTGAAAAGGTCATCTGAACGTGACCCTAATGCGAAGTCATCAGATCCAGTCTGCGGATAATATAGTAGCGTCAGACTGGAGTTGCTTGTAATGAGATTGACATCGAGATATCCCAAGTTTGACATATCCGATAAAGACTTTTTAGACGTGCCTACTGCAATGTTCAATATATTGTTATATAAAATAGCGATCGCATAAATAAACGAGGCACGTCGTGGGAAAACCAGGCTTAATGCATGTGCATAAGTGTCGTCCCGGATAAGCCTGTGCTGACTTTATCCAGGACGGCACTATCCGTCTACAGTGAATTCATGTTTAGAAGATACTTCCTTGAAACAGAAAATGCCATAAAAGCGGATAGTGCCGTCCCAGATTACGGGACGATACTTTACGCACATGCATTAAGCCCAGTTTTCCTGCGACCCGCCTTGTATAATGAAACTGAAAACCAGTTACCAATTATTCAATTAAAGTAAACACGTACTCATCTACAACTGAGAAAATAGGTGTTGAAATGTTTGCAATGTGTTATGGCTTGGTATGTCTTGACACAGGCATAAACACTTTGAGTTTAACAGATGGAAAATAAGTGTGTAACTGATTGTTGGGATAGAAGACCACTTTGACATAACCGACAATTCGATTAACGGTAAAACTACAAGATAACAGTATTTGTTTTTTATGAAATAAAAAGGGAGAAAGCCAGGAACTGTATTCAACTTTGACATAACCAGAATTTCGACTGAAGCAAGTATGTTGAAATGTATTAATAAGTATTGTAACAAACACATACGAATCTATACAAGTAAATCAGGGCATGCGATTGGGTGGGCGTTTTTTTTTTTTCCAGAGCAAAACTCTGTCCAGCATGGTTGGATTTTCAAATAACTTGGCAGAAGTGAGAAGTATGGTGAGACGGCATGTCACACGGAAGAACCAGGTCCCTAGGTCCAAGGTCAAGGTCACAATTCAAGGTCAAATATAAGAAATCAATAATTAAGACTTTGTCTGGAGCATATTTTTGTCCAGCACGGATAGATTTTCATATAATTTGGCAGAAGTGATAAGCACTGTAAGCCTGTACATGATGTATGTCGCACCATGCACCGGGTCCCTAGGTCCAAGTCAAGTTCACAATTCAAAGTAAAATTTAAAATATAAGAAATAAATCCTAAAGACTTTGTCCGGATCATAACTTTGTCCAGCATGGATGGATTTTCATGTAACTTATCAGAAGCAATAAGCATTGTGACATGACTGTCCAGTGCAAGGACCAGTCCCTAGGTCCAAGGTCAAGGTTATAACTTAAGGTCAAAGGTCAAATATAAATGAATCTTTAAGACTTTGGAGCATAACTTTGTCCAGCATGGATGGATTTTAAAATAACTTGGCAGAATGGATAATAATTGTGAGACAGTGTGTCGTGCGCACAAAACCTGAGGTCTCTACGTCAAAGGTCAAGGTCAAATGCCAAATATAATAAATGAATTCTCTAGACTTTGTATGGATCATACCTTTGTCAAGCATGGAAGGATTAAAAACAAAATTTGGCAGAAGTGATAAGCATTTTGAGACAGTGTGTCGCACACAACAACCAGGTCAATTTGTCTAAGGTCCAGGTCACACTTCCAGATTAAAGATCAAATATATGTTCAGAACACAATATTTTCATGCATGAAGGAACTTTTCAAAGTTGGAAGAAATGATCACTATCACGAGAAGGTGAGTGTCAAAGGTCATGGTCAATACAAGGACCATAACTGATAATTACCAAAGTTTTAATTACCCCCTTGACTATATTTTTTGTTTCAATTTTAAATTTAATATTATGGATGGGCTACTTTTTTACCTCAATTTACCTTAGAGAGGAGATGGAGATAAATTCAGATGCCATGACTGTACCTTATTAGTTTCTCTTTAGTCATGGAATCTTTACCTCCAAAAAGCACATTTACCTTAGAGAGGAGATGGAGATAAATTCAGATGCCATGACTGTACCTTATTAGTTTCTCTTTAGTCATGGAATCTTTACCTCCAAAAAGCACATTTACCTTAGAGAGGAGATGGAGATAAATTCAGATGCCATGACTGTACCTTATTAGTTTCTCTTTAGTCATGGAATCTTTACCTCCAAAAAGCACATTTACCTTAGAGAGGAGATGGAGATAAATTCAGATGCCATGACTGTACCTTATTAGTTTCTCTTTAGTCATGGAATCTTTACCTCCAAAAAGCACATTTACCTTAGAGAGGAGATGGAGATAAATTCAGATGCCATGACTGTACCTTATTAGTTTCTCTTTAGTCATGGAATCTTTACCTCCAAAAAGCACATTTACCTTAGAGAGGAGATGGAGATAAATTCAGATGCCATGACTGTACCTTATTAGTTTCTCTTTAGTCATGGAATCTTTACCTCCAAAAGGCACATTTACCTTAGAGAGGAGATGGAGATAAATTCAGATGCCATGACTGTACCTTATTAGTTTCTCTTTAGTCATGGAATCTTTACCTCCAAAAAGCACATTTACCTTAGAGAGGAGATGGAGATAAATTCAGATGCCATGACTGTACCTTATTAGTTTCTCTTTAGTCATGGAATCTTTACCTCCAAAAAGCACATTTACCTTAGAGAGGAGATGGAGATAAATTCAGATGCCATGACTGTACCTTATTAGTTTCTCTTTAGTCATGGAATCTTTACCTCCAAAAAGCTCCTTTCAAGGACATATTTTGTGACAATGGCACTCTTGTTTATTTGTTTATTTACTTATTTGTTTATTTATTTATATTTATTTATTATTTATGTATTTATTTATATGAAATTATTACTTGATAATTTATTTATTTATTTATTATGTAGTTATTAATTAGGTATTAATTATTTATTTATTTATTATTTTCATTTATTTATTTTAATTAAGATCTATTGGTTTATTTATTTGTCTATATCTTATTTAGATCTGTATAATTTCGTCTATGATACAAATCCATTCCATACACTTTATTACATAAAACATTGTACAATGTTCATAGCAAAACAATACACAAATCAATATACAATGGGTAAGACTAATAAACAGGAGCATATACATGAAATAAGGCAAAACATATACATGTTAAACAATAATTATAATGTTTCATTTTAGATTTTATCATATTCGCATTTTGTTTTCATAAAATATAAACTTCGCTGTATTATACGATATATGTTTGGATTCAGAATTCATTAGTGCTACTTGTTTGTTGACAGTAGGCCATCGACAAAAATATGGTTAGAAAAAATTATTTCTATATCTAAATCAATATAAAGGGTTTACTTGGCCTAATTACACTTGCAATATTAATCATTATTGCATTAGCCATTATATGGGAAAACCAAGGTCACGCAAAGCGCGACAGCTGTTTTTTCTGCCAATAGATACCGCGAGTACCTTTTCCAATACCTAATGACTTTAAAATCTATGTTCCGGAAGTGTCAATTGCAATCGGATCCTTCTGCTTCCGGGATTTTATGCATAGGTTCCGTGTTTCAGTAACAATAAACAACGCTACGCGCACCTGCTAACAAGGAACCAAATACTGGCATTTTATTGAACCCAAAGAAATAACTGAAAGTAAATAGGTGTAAATACAATGCGAAACAAACCATCGTCTGTAATCACATCGATACATTCTTTTATTACCAATATTTAATACGCAATCTTAACAATTTTATAATAAATGTTGAAAAAAATAATGTTGCTGTAGTAAATAAGTATACTGTATATTTCAATATTTTTACTTGGTAATTTGATGGTAAGCATTTGTAAAAACTTGAAAAAGTTGATAAATTATACATATATACAACAGTACAATTTAACAGTTTAAAGTGACAAAAAGAGTGAAACAGTTATCAACTGTTTTGACGAATAAAACAACAAGTGGCAGACAATTGACATAATATTTTATTCTGCCAACGTTCAACACAAACTTAAAATGAAACTGAAAATTCAATTCAGTTATAATATAGATTTAGGCCTACATCCCAAAATAAAATGTTTGATCTATGTTGAAACATATTTATTTATCATCTTACCTTTTAATACATGTATAAATATCCAATGTAATAATTTCACTGTCAAGTCTATAAATGTTTTCACAGTTTTCTGCAACAGGGTATTACAAATTACTTTTAAAATAACTTATCTACCCAGTTGCAGCCACTCTCATCCACTCACCAAAATGGTCAAAGTCTTCTACACATGACGCAATCTGAATTTGTCACAACAGTGAATATGTCATAAAAGTGTGTCGATTTTAATCTCAGTGTCATTATGGTATAAGTTTCATTGCCTCTTTAAAGCAACTTAGTCTGGTAACAAAGTAGTGGTTAAATACACTTTGTAAAGTAATTATAATACAATTTAAATAACCGGCTGTTACCTAACCCGAGAAAATACCAGGGTTAAACATTTTACCACACTAACATCATCTATATACCACCAGTGTTAAACAATTTGACTGGTGGTATTTTATTTAACTCATAGATCAAAGTACTTAAGTAATAAATCACTGATCCAATCGAATACCCATGAAAAGTTTACATAATAAAATGTCCCCAGATTCTAAACAATAGCCGAGTCTATTGCATTATCAGTACATAGAGTGTAATAGTAATATGATAGAAAACTTATTATATTTTTGTATCAAGATTTATTTATTTTCTAAAGGAGTAGTATACCCCAGTGGCCAATTGACTAAAGGAGTAGTATACCCCAGTGGCCAATTGACTAAAGGAGTAGTATACCCCAGTGGCCAATTGACTGTTTAAAGGAGTAGTATACCCCAGTGGCCAATTGACTAAAGGAGTAGTATACCCCAGTGGCCAATTGACTAAAGGAGTAGTATACCCCAGTGGCCAATTGACTAAAGGAGTAGTATACCCCAGTGGCCAATTGACTAAAGGAGTAGTATACCCCAGTGGCCAATTGACTAAAGGAGTAGTATACCCCAGTGGCCAATTGACTAAAGGAGCAGTATACCCCAGTGGCCAATTGACTAAAGGAGTAGTATACCCCAGTGGCCAATTGACTAAAGGAGAAGTATACCCCACTGGCCAATTGACTGTTTAAAGGAGTAGTATACCCCACTGGCCAATTGACTGTTTAAAGGAGTAGTATACCCCACTGGCCAATTGACTGTTTAAAGGAGTAGTATACCCCACTGGCCAATTGACTGTTTAAAGGAGTAGTATACCCCACTGGCCAATTGACTGTTTAAAGGAGTAGTATACCCCACTGGCCAATCGACTGTTTAAAGGAGTAGTATACCCCACTGGCCAATCGACTGTTTAAAGGAGTAGTATACCCCACTGGCCAATCGACTGTTTAAAGGAGTAGTATACCCCACTGGCCAATTGACTGTTTAAAGGAGTAGTATACCCCACTGGCCAATCGACTGTTCAAACTCTAATCAATTGTTTAACTTGTTAGAATATGTGCAACAAAAATATTTTATCAAATGGCGAATTCCGCCATAATAACTTGGAAAACAGTTTTAATAATGTTTCCTACAAATTCGCCTTATATCTATATGACATTAAAATTTCAATAGGCATAATGAGAAAATACAATATTTATAAGGAAAACATAAAACACTTTTAACTTATCATATCATATGTTGTATTTTACACATTACGCGTTATCTATACGCGGAAAAAACGCAGGTTCGTGGAATACAACATTACACAATCAACTCGAGCGATGCAAGCCACCGGAACACCACAATCATGTAATACGGGCAAAAGCCCGCCGCAACCGCTTATACATATCAGTTTTTGGATATACCTATGCAACCCAAAATTTTTCGGCCATTTCCGGTTTTCACGAAAACTGGTTGCGACGTAAAATTGCAGTAAAATAAGAATCCAATAGATACTTGTGTGTGTGTATATACCTACTTAAGTAAATACTATAACATATTTTGACCTGATATGTTGCGAATTATTCTCAATATCTCTACAAAATAGGTTTTTTCGCGCTATTTCCTTTTATGTGTTACCCGGCCTAAACATAACACTGAAAGGTCGGGTCGGGAACCAACTGTGCGTTACAACTGTGATGTACATCTGAAATCATTTCCCGCGTTGTTTTTTTCTAAAATCGGCATATGTCGGTAACAGTCCGTAAATTTCGCCACACAGTTCATACGATGCCTGTTTTATTCCTAATTTTTAATTCTGATTATTGTCTAACACGTGTTATTTTTTTATATAAGCACATTTTTCTTTTTTTTAAATTATTTTATACATGTTCATACGATGTGGCAAAATACAAACATATGAGAAATCGAAACCCAAAGTAACCGAACGTCACCTATTTTCGTGGTATAAACAAAACAACTGTCAAAGGAAAAATAAGAAGCAAGAAGAAATGTCTTACTGAAAATAATTCAGAACCAAATAAATTAAATAACCATCACCAGATCGTACATATGATCAACCAGCTTGAATTTTGATAGGGAAATGAAACACCTCTAAGTAAGACCAGAAGAAATTGACAGAATTGGGTACATGTACATTGTCTTATAGAATCCGAACATAATAGGCCTACTTTATTGTCAGTACCTTAGTGTTGAGGCTTCAAGACACTAAGGTTTTGTCAGCTTTGTTTACTACTGTGTAATAGTTGACTCCTTATACTAGATATGTGTGCTACTTTGCTTATGAATGTGTGCGCATGTTTTTCTAAAGGATTTGTATTAAAATAGTAAAAAGAAATGAACCAGTTTTGACACATATATTGGACAGTTGTGTGTGCATATTGTTAAATATATTGTGGAATACAATCAGTTAGTTGATTATTACTAAACATTTTTGCAGCTGAAGGAAGATAATTGCCACAAATCACCCAGAATGCTTCACTGGAGGTCTAACCTGGTGATAAGCACAGTACACATAATTCTCTGACTGTACCAGTTGGTGAAGATGCATCCGAAATTACCAGCATATACAGCCTAAATTGCCAACATACTTCAGTTTATACTAGGGATGTCAACGAATATCCGGATAACCGGTTATCCGGTTACTATGTTAATATCCAGTTACAAAGTTAGTAACCGAATATTCGTGTAAAAATTGAAAATCTGATTTTTCTCGTGTTTTTAATGCATACTAACGCCCTTCTTGCATGTATATTATTATCACAACACAGCTATAGGCCTGCAGCTCGTACTGCGGACGTGTCATAAACACACCCCTCTGTCGGAATACGAATATCATAAAACAACAGGTGGTGCTTTCACACCACACTAACTTTGACAGGTCTATTAAACAAACAAGATGTCACAATCGATTATGCCAATTAGGTGCGTCCCTCTTGATAAGAGATGGTTCTCTACCAGTTAATAATGCCAATTAAAATAAAATATATAGTAACATTGATCCATCCTTGTTTTTGTGTCTATGTGTATTTGATTAGCACATTGCGTGTTTTACTCAAACATCGCAATTTATGGGTTTACCATACACCAGTCAGCCTTAACACCTACTTACCTTTACGCAAATCAAATGTTTAATTGGGGTACTTTAATTGAAGGGCATAACAACATTGCACACTACACAAAACAAATAAAACGCACAATTTATGAACAAAAATCGACGTGGTTTGTTACATGTACTTTTTTCAATAATGAAATAGCATTGTGTTTTCAAAATAGAAGTATCGTCTAGATGTGAACTTAATTTTGCAACTTTAACATGTGCCAGATTCCGGCCACCAATGCCTATCTATACGATTATCCGGATAGTATCCGGATATTGCATACGAATAACCGGATACCAATTTTGGTAGCCGTTGACATCCCTAGTTTATACACAAATGACATGAAAATAAATGGAAAAGATGTAAAAAAGACACCTTATTTTTCATGTATAGTGTGTTGTGTTGAAAAGAGTGAAGGGTGTTGGTGACATTTTGTGTACCCACAGGGAACTTAAGTTTGAAAACAAAATCTATAATGCACTCAAATAATTGCTTTTAATTATGAAATATTTTGTTGAAATTGTGTAAATGGTGTATTTAACTTAAATTGCATAAGTTTTTCCACTTTGGATAATTATTGTTGAGATTTTGCCTAAATAAAGCTGTCTAATTTTTAACTGGTTTGTTAGTTTTTTCCTCAGTTTTTAAAAAAGTTCACGATCAATGTGTTTCTTTTATTTTATTTTAGTCAAATAAATGTTATGAATGAAAAATAAAGAAAAAGATTTGTTCTGTCAGCTTCAAGTTTATGCTGAGCTACCATAGAAAATTAATAAATATTCATAATTTTATTTTCTTTAATGCCTTATATTGTCTTACTCATTGCTTGTATAAGACACCAAAAGTGTGTATGTAGATGCTATTTGCAACTATAATTGAATTTAGATTTTGTTCATCCATAGGGGTAAATGAATTTTGAAGAAAATTGCAATGATTTTATTAAATGAACATTTTCAAACAAAATATTTTTGCATAGAAAACCATATTCAAAATTTGTAATTAGATCAGTAGTGTAATACAGATAATGAAAATAATATTTATAATTAGGTTTGAAACATTGCTGATTACAGTGTACTAAGAACATAAGAAGTAGCTCAATAAAAATGGAAACTAAATATTTTTTTATATTGTTAAATATAAATATGATTTTGCCCGTTAACTAGGTTGCACCTATATTCATATTCTTCCCTATATATACCATGAATATAAAGGTAATTATATCTACATGTATCAATTACACGGCGTTAGATCTAATGGTCTTAGAAAAAAACATTTGTTCACAAAATCTAATCTTGATCATTTTGTAACTTTTTAATAAAAAAAAAATGATCAGCTGGCGTGGTTTGAAATTATCAAATTTCAAATGATAACCTTACAAGTGCTGCAGTTAACAAAACAACTTTACAAATACTACATCTTTATTATGTGAGTATATTTCTGTTTGGTTTTCCTAGCTTCATATTAATTGAAAAATAAATTAATTCTATTGGTTGAAATACTTACCTATCATCAGAATCACTACTATCCCCCAGAATCAGGTCCCTTAATCGATATCTTGGCGGAAGAGGTGGAACTTGTGTGTAAACTTCGTTTTGCGCCATTGAATCGCCGTTAAAAAACGAAATTACACCATTTCTGTTCATCTGTTATATTTCAATGTAGCCTATTTGTTTTCTACCAGCTTCAGCAGCACAGAATGGTTTTATCGATTTGTAGCCGACACACTGTGGTTACGCTAATATTGTGTGACACAGTCTTTATTTATAGAATCAGAAATTAACGAAATAAATTATGTTCTTTATGTTTCCAGAATAATAAATAGCAATGTTTCAAACAACAGGAACCTATCTTTCATGAATTTTTAATAACTTACGCCTGTCAAACGTTATTATTTTAGGTATTTTGTTTTATCTAAAAATAAATTATTTTGATTAAAAATAACATTCGTCTAATCTGATTAGAACAAATACATAACAAATATGTACGTTTTCTGCTGAAAGTTGAACATTCAACAACAACAACAACATTCATAGAATTGAATTTATTTCTAAGTAATACAAAGTGTACGTGTATTATACACATAAACATACGTATTGTAGTGTAATAGGGTGTTGGTTTTTAAACATTGACATAACCAATGATTGGTAAAACATTTCAAGGTATAATAATGCATATTCGGTCGCTTTGTTTTTCGGATTAATTTCAATTGTAGGCTTCAAGCCCCAAATTACGATGGCAAGTAGTGTTAAAAAGCAGCAGCAACGAGGCCACTAGAAACACCAACGCCACATAAACATATTTCTTTTTGTTTTCCTATGTCAACATAATTTTCCAGTATGTCAACTTAATTTTCCAGGATCAAACCATATACTGCTAAAGAGCTAGGTAGCCCAACAAAACAAAACTGTTCAAGAGCCTTAGTTGTCAATCACTACATCCTTTATTTTAAATGTTCACTAAATGTCCATGAATAGTGTTTATTCAGAATATTGACACTTAATGATATATTAACACAGGTTAGATCAATGTTTATGTAGTCTTATTTGCAAGACGTGCAAGGAATTTAGTGTTACTTTTTATATAGCCACATTTGCTTCAAAGACCATTTTCTTAGTGGAAACCTGATAGTTTATATTTTCATAAGTTTGTGTTATTTGCAACAATTAAGTTGTACTTTACATAAACAATACCTAAAGTGCTTTACATGTGCTGTAGTTTTCCTACTAAATGCATTTAAATCTGATTTAAACTTGTGTATAAATCTCCTACATTTATATACAGACTGCCATTTTGCTTGCCTTGTTTACAGTTTCAATCGGCTAATTTTTTAATCTTGAATTAAAATGTTTAATTTTTGGATGCAAGTTTATACTGTACCTTTCTAAAAACAGTATTCTGATCGAATTAAACCTTCACCTTTTATGTGACTGGTCGATTAGTGAACTCGTATGGACGAGATTTGAAAAAAATTTCATACTTGTTTTTGTAAGCGTCAATCACGCAGCGTAATTTTTTCTTTTGAATTTCCCAGTCCCACCCCCCATATGTATGTAGTTTTGTACAAGATTATGTTCTTGTAGAAAAGGTCATAATTTCCTTTGTATAATTGATAATTTGCTAACAGTTTCTTATTATTGTTAGCTAACCTGAGCACGAAGTGCTCGGTGAGCAGTTGGTATAGGGGACCTCTCCTGCGTCGTCCGTCGTCAATGTGCCGTCAACAATTTGGACCGTTATTGCGGTAGACTACATTTTTTATTCAATATTGACCTAACTTGCACAGTTTGTTTAAGACCATAAAATCTCGGATGGGATTGTTATTGGGTCAGATCACACCAGTAACACCAGAGTTAATGCCCCTTTTTCATGCAAAAAAAAGTGCCCTTTTCCAACGTATAGACTTTATTTTCATCCAATCTTAACCAAACTTTCACAGTTTGTGTATGACCATCAGCTCTCAGCAGACGTCAAAAATGGGCCAGATCGTGTTTCAAATATTGTGGTTTGATTGTTGTTCTGTTCTCTCTATTTATGTAATTTGTTTTCAGCTTAATAATGTATTTTAATCTTTATTAACGCTCTGTCTATTACAATGAATGTGTTTGTATGAATATTCAATGAATTATTATATTTGATTTATTATTGTCATACATTATATTGTTTGTAATTTGACAAAATCGTCTGTTAATTGACATTACTTCTTGTTTGCATTGGAAATTTAATAATAATATTATTTGAATTAAATTCGCTGTGTTACAAGGACAATAAAATTCGACTATGATTGATCTTGTCATTTATTTTAGTTATGAAAAATTGGAATGAGCTATTAACGAAACTTAAGGAATGAAACTTAATCGGAATAGAGTGACATAATGCTTACAGCCTAGTAGACTACAGATAAAATTTGACGTATTGGGGGTTATTGAGGTTCGTTTTAAAATGCAATGGTGTGTAGGTTTAAATTGTTCATGCATCCAAAATGTCAGTGTATTATATAAATAATTATGGAACATAATTGGGGAATACTTACTCTGTCCAAGCATGTAAATTTTATTGCAATCCGTTTACAATATGAAACATGTAATTTCATAGGGTGAAAGTTTCGATCAAAATCGTGTCGGAAAAATATAGAATAAGAAGGATAACTTTACACAGATATGGTCCTTCGTCAGTTATGTGAAAATTGTCATAAAAAGTAACTCAATATTTGCCCAGCACTAATTAGTTATGGTAATTGTTTAACTTATGTAAGTCATGTACACACATTTGATTTCATTATACCAATTTTTAACATTAATACTGACCTGGAAAATTACAAAAATGAAATGTATTTTTTATGAAAATGAAAGTGAAAATACGATTTTTCAATACTTTACAGCCGACTTTTTTCACACTGACTTCATCATCTCATTTTATCGTTGACATTGTTTACAAGGGGAGAACACTTGTAATAAAATGGATAACACAAACAACAAGAGCTGTCAGAGGACAGCGCACTCGACCATTCGAAGTATTTAAGTTGGTATTTATTTTGGATAGTGGAAGGGGCATACATTTGTTAAAATACAAAACTTTTGAGCGAAGAACAGTATAGTTTATACATTTTTGGAAAAATGTCTATGTAAAAAGTGGGCTAACTCTGTCAAAATACAAGTTATGGGTAATGTTGCCCCTGATACTAGAGTTGATGACAAAGGTTAGTGCCAAGTTTCAAGTGAATAACTTGTGTAGTTCTGAAGTTACAAAACTTGTAAATATGAACTTTAACCAGAAAATCTATGTGAAAAAGGGGCATAACTCTGTCAAAAATACAAAACAGAGTTATGGGTAATGTTGCCACTGATACTAGAGTTGATGATAAAGATTAGTTCCAAGTTTGAAATGAATAACTTATATAGTTTTGAAGTTACAAAACTTTTGAATATAAACTTTAACCACCAAATCTATGTGAAAAGGGGGCTTAACTCTGTCAAAATACAAAATAGAGTTATGGGGAATGTTGCCCCTGATATTGGAGTTGATGACAAAGGTATATTCCAAGTTTCAAGTGAATAGCTTTTGTAGTATTGAAGTTACAAGACTTTTTAATAAAAACTTTAACCAAATTCAGACGCGGATGCCGACGCCGGGGGTAGTAGGAAAGCTCACCTATTCTTCGAATAGTAGAGCTAAAAAATATTTGTTTGTCCACAATGATGATGAAATTTAGCATGAATTATGGGCAAATATTTTGTTATTTACACAAGTTAAGTGTCAGTTAAAGGAAGGATTTAAATATAAGGAGGTAAAGATTTCTTTTCAATTTATCACATATTTTTACGACCTACATAGTGTAGGTACTACACGATGTTTATTAACACATCATTAAAACTAAATTATGTAGACTGTAGATCCCACAATTTTATTTTGGTGAAGTTGGTCAGATTTGGTTATGAATTTATAGAAATATACACAAACTTAGAGGAAATAAGACATGCATTATATGATTACAAACTCATGGTGTTTACCTTGGTTAGGTATTTATCACAATTTAGAGTTAAATTAAAATTATTATTGCTGTTAAATTCTTATTTATTGGTTGAAAACTGTAAACTTTAGCATTATACTTACAATTAAGCAATAAGAATTGTTCCCAATTTTGAAAATTTTAGGTCGTGAATTTCCCAATTTAACCAAGGTTCTTTTTCCCCAAAAGGTCAGAAAAAGGCCTGTTGTATTTCTTAAATATATTTGAAATTTACTTGAATTGTTTATCATTTATGCTTTTTAGCTCACCTGAGCACGAAGTGCTCGATAAGCTGTTGGTATAGGGGACCTCTCCGGCGGCGGCCGTAATCCGTCGTCCGTATGCCGTCAACAATTGGGACCGTTGTTGCATTAAAGACTATGTTTTTAGCTCACCTGAGCACAACATGCTCATAGTGAGCTTTTGTGATCTCCTTTTGTCCATCGTTAGTGATGCGTCGTTCGTCGTGAACATTTACCTTGTGAACACTCTAGAGGCCACATTTATTGGCCAATCTTCATGAAACTTGGTCAGAACATTTGTCCCAATGATATCTTGGATGAGTTCGAAACTGGTTCATGTGGGGTCAAAAACTAGGTCACTAGGTCAAATTGAAGAAAAAGCTTGTGAATACTCTAGAAGTCACATTTTTTGCCCAATCAACATGAAACTTGCTCAGAACATTTGTTCTAATGATATCTTGGCCGAGTTAGAAAATGGTTCCGATCCATTGAAATACATGGCCGCCAGGGGGCGGGGCGGTTTTCCTTATATGGCTATAGAAAAAGCTTGTGAACACTCTTGAAGTCACAATTTTTGCCCAATCAACATAAAACTTGCTCAGAACCTTTGTTCTTATGATATCTCGGCTGAGTTCGAAAATGGTTCTGCTCCATTGAAAAACATGGCCCCCAGTGGGTGGGGCAGTTTTCCTTATATGGCTATAGAAAAAGCTTATGAACACTCTAGAAGTGACATTTTTTGCCTAATCAACATGAAACTTGCTCAGAATATTTCGAGGGTTGAGTGTGAAACTATTGTATCTGCTTAACATTTCTATATCAGATACAATAGTTTCACGCTCAGCCCTCGATTTGTTCTTATGATATTTCGTCTAAGCTCGAAAATGGTTCCAGTCCGTTGAAAAACATGGCAGCCAGAGGGGGGGGGTCAGTTTTCCTTATATGGCTATAGGAAAAGCTTGTGAACACTCAAGAAGTCACATTTTTTGCCCAATCAACATGAAACTTGCTCAGAACCTTTGTCCCAATGGTATCTCGGCTCAGTTCGAATCTGTCTCAGGTAAGGTAAAAAACTAGGTCACTAGGTCAAATTGAAGAAAAAGCTTCAATTTTAATATCTACTTCAAAATTTTGAATGTCTGTTGTCACTTAAGTTTTTAAAACCATGATGATTAAGGCCGCATTTCCATCAGTCCGTATCAGTATATCCATATGCGTATAAAAATCGAACACATGGAAAATTGTTTGGCTAATAAACTCGGGTGAGCGACCCAGGGCCATTTGGCCCTCTTGTTTATTCAATGTTGACCTTACTTGCACAGTTTGTGTATGACCATAACATCTCGGTTGGTACTGATAATGGGCCAAAGTGGACCAGAAATCTTAGAGTTATGGCCCCTTGTTTGTGGGAAAAAATGAAAAAATTGCCTTTTTTATTCATAGAGACTTCATTTTTCTACCAATCTTGACCAAACTTCCACGGTTTGTGTATTATCAAAAGATCCCGGTAGAAGTCAACATTGGGCCAGATTGCGCCACAAACACAAGAGTTGTGCCGCCTTTTTTTTGAAAAATAGGCAAAAATTGGCATTTTACCTTGATTAAGACTTCTTTTTTTTCCAGTCTTGACCAAACTTCTACATTTTGTGTGTGACTAAAAGATTTCAGCAGGAGCCAAAAATGGATAAGGTTAGGCCTAAGACACCGGAGTTATGGCCCCTTGTATGTGGAAAAAAATGCAAAAATTGCCTTTTTTGTTCATAGAGACTTCATTTTTCTTCCAATCTTGACCAAATTTCCACAGTTTTTATGTGACCATACATCTGCAACAGAAGCCAACAATGGGTCAGATTGAGCAACAAACTTCGGAGTTATGGCCCCTTTGTTAGTGAAAAAAAGCAAAAATGGCTTTTTTTCATGCATCGAGATTGCATTTTTCATTCAATCTTGATAAAACTTCCACATAATTTGTATGGCCATAAGATCTCAACACTACAGCAAATGAGACAGGCCATGAACACAGCAGTTATATCCCCTTATTTGTGAAAATTAATGCAAAAATGAATTTATTGCAAGATGGGGACTTCATTTTCAACCAGTCTGGACCAAACTTGCACCATTTGTCTATGACCATAAAATCTTAAGCGAATTTCAATATAGGACAAGTAAATGGCAATACACTCTACTCTTTGAAAGCAAGCATGACATGACCTTTGCACAGTGGTTGCCATTATCTTTCAGAACTGCAGCATTAACACTATTCCTCCGAAATTGCCTGCCAAAAGTTGGAGACCAGGGTAGAGAAAATATATCCAGGTCCTTACTTGTTCTATGTATGAGAGTAAATCAGCTAGACAAATTATCAAAGGACATAAAGATTTACATTCCCACATGCCTTTCACAACAGTAAGGCTTTCATCTTTGCCAGTACTCAGGTGAGCCCTTTGGGCCATCATGGCCCTCTTGTTTTAGCTTACCTGAGCACTAAGTGCTCAAGGGTGAGCTGTTCTGGTCAGTCACCGTCTGGCGTCGTCCAGCGTCTTCAACAATTTATTTTAACAACTTTTTCTCTGAAATTGCTTGGCAGACTTTAACCAGACTTGGCGAGAATGTTCCTGGGATGGTCTTTTAACAATTCTTTTAATTCATTCATTTATAAATAAGGAAAACTCTAGTTGCCAAGAGCTTAAAATACTGGAAAACTGTAAAAATCGTCTCGTCAGAACACTGGCTGGCTTTGAAATTAGTTTACAAAGAAATGTTCCTTTGTTGACACCATAAAATGCCTTCAAATCATTTTGATTCATTAAAAAACATGGCCGCCAGGAGGTGGGGCTGTTTTCCTTATATAGCTATAGTATATTGAAAACTTTGAAAATCTTCTTGTTAGAAACTGCTGACTTGATTTCAAAGTAATTTATTCTAAATTTTCCTTGCAATACCCTCAACAAATTCCTTCCAATTATTTTGATTCGTTAAAAACATGGCCGCCAGGGGGCAAGGCAGTTTCCACAATTATATGGCCATATTGAAAATTTTGAAATCTTGTCTAAAATCACTTGCTGGATTTCTAAATAATGTTCCTTGGTTGTCCTTTACCAAATTCCTTCAAATGATTTAATTCATTATGATGCATGATGCCCGCCAGCAGGTGGCACAGGTTTCCTTGTATGGCTTTATTGAAAACTTCGAAAATGTTCTTATCTGAAACTGGCTGGATTTTGAAATACATGGAATTTCACAGAAATGTTTCTTAGGTGACTATCTACTAATTTCCCTTTTTTTTGCTAAAAATAATGACTGTCAGTGGTCCATTGTTGATGTCCGTTGTCAACATTTTAATCCAAACATCCCTGAAAATGTTATTATTACATTTTTACATGCCATTATCATATATTAAACTCAGGTGAGTGATGCAGGGCAATTTTAGCCCTCTTGTTGATTGATATTTTATAATTTCAGATATTGCTACATGTGTAGTACCTAGCAAGTCTTTGATGTACTGTTAAACAACTTGAAAATGGAGAAAAGACTTCTAATCAAATGCGGAACAATATTCCTTACTGTACTGATACTGGCAGTATTGTGTATAATAACATTACACAATTTGGGCAAAACACTGGAACATGACAAAAGAACCAGTTCACTAAATCCAGAGAGTTTTACTGTAAAGAATCTGATATGGAAAGAAAGAGCAGCTGATGTTAAAAAGGAAAATTTAATAAAGAATTTGGTGCAAAGGTATATGGTCAACTGGGGATTCAAGATGGATAACTCCCCGTGGACAGTCGCTGCAAACTGGTTTTCCAACAGGACTGTTTTGCCATCACATACTCCGGAGCTGGGTAAGGCTGGGGTATACAGGAAATGCTGTTTTGTTACCAGTACTATATAATACAAATAATAAGTAACCAATTTAAATAGACTTCCAGTTTTTGCCACTAAAATTTAAGTTCCTCCCCAGCTATTCTTTAAGGATTACTTTCCAGTCATTGATCTTCACAATACATCACAAGCTTTAACATGCGTGCTGTTTTATAAAATAGGTAAAACACATAAAACCAGTGATCAAATTTAGCACTCGCAAAATTCAAGAAAAAAATACATTTGCGATATATTTTTCTGTTGCTCGCTAAAAATTGCGAGAGAACAATATGTGTATGCCACAGGTCTTTTTTGGATCCAAAAATATTTATTCAATCATTTTTTCTAACATAAATGAAAACAGATTTTATTTCTAGAGAAGTTATTGTATTGACTTATTTTCGGAAATGTATTAACAAAAATTTTTTTAAATTGCATGCACCATGTGCATCAAACAGGACTTTAAATTGCAGGTAATTAATTATAGTATTACATATTACTACATGGAATTACGAGAGGACAATGATTTTTGCAAGTGAAATGATTGGTAGATGCAAACATAGTTAAATTCGAGCCCTGGTGGTATTTGAATACAATTATTGAGTACAATTATTGGTTGAAACAAAATTAATTTACCTATGATTGACATTTGTTGAAAGGTCTGTTGTTTAATTTGATTATATTTGGATTACTGTTGTTTAATTTGATTATATTTGGATTACTGTTATTTAATTAGATTATACTTTACTGTTGTTTAATTTGATTATATTTGGATTACTGTTCCTTACTTTGATTATATTTGGATTACTGTTGTTCCACCCCACAGTGCTGCCATTATATTCCCTAATGTCTTCTCTATTTGTTGGCACATTCAATGTAGTTAAATAGAAAAGATAAATACTGTATTTCTATTAGCTGCTGGAATTTCTTGTTAAAGCTGATGAAGCCTATTGAGATGAAATATATTAGTATGTATATTCCGACAACATTGACATGGCACTCATTTGTTTCTGTGATGTTTCGTAGACTTTCGTTGTTGTACTCGGGTATGCATTATAAACACGGTGCTCGTAAGATAAAATTTAGTCGGTATCTTCACATACACTTTTCATCTGGACCAATAGCCTAATGGTCAAGTGTTCATCTTCTATTAGAGAGTATGATGTTCAAATAAGCATGTAAGCGTGTGTTTTTCTCAGGGCTAAAAAAGAAAATCAATGTTGCAACTGTAATTGGTGTCCATTTTTGGGGTTTAATGTGTATGATGCATCTCGTCTTTTTTGTAGTTTTATTTTTAAATATTATTCAGTTTATTTTTTTTTCAATTCAATGAGTAAGCAATAAAGTGAAAATGCTCGCTAATAACCGTGATACACAATTTAAAAAAAAGATATGTTAAGACCGAGAATGGATTAGAACCCGCAATCGCACGATCCGAAAGCTACTGCCTTAACCTCTCGACCATTTCATTATACGTCTTGAATTGTATGCTAAATTAATTTAAACTCACATTTAGTATTTTTAACTGTAACGAGCAATCACCTGTTTACATTTTTCCGATAAAAGGTTATGGAAACGAGCGGAATATGCATGAGTGCCAGGTCAATGTTGTCGGACTATACTTATCGTTGGGAATACAATGTCAATAACTCTTTAATGTTATTACAATGATGACTTTAAAATTAAAAGAAATCTATCCATTTCTTCAATATTTGCATTGCAGAAGGCTAAAAAAAGTAGTTAGTTTTAGATGCTTTCATTAATTGTTTGCGATAAATATTGTGTAAAACATAGAAATATATTAAAATATGAATAATTTATTATGAAATATATACAAAGTAAAGTGGATTAAAATTTACCATAAGTTAATATTATGGTTTAGCATCTGTAGAGGGCATTAACTGTGTTAACACTTGCTGTTTATGGTGTTCAGTGCTGACAGAGTTCTTTCCCTTGATTGCTTGTACAACACTGGAATCCGTACTAAAATCTATTTGCTGTGTATTTCCCTTAGTTTGTAATTTTGTGGGATGCACTGTCTGCCTTCTGCCGCTATCCAAGGTTATGACAACCTTGTACAACAGTGTATGATGTTCATTGATACTTTCGTATGAAAATCTTTATATTTTCTAGTGTTTGTGTGTATATAATTACTTCACCAGACACGAAGGAATATGAAAAGATTTGGAGTAAAAATATGGAAGAATTATTGCGCTTCCTCATTGCTTCGTCTGAGCAGCACCCTGTACATGTACCTTTTCTGATCAACATTCTTTATTGGAGAAAAACCACCCTGATGGATATATCTACCTTCTGTCTATTAAAGATCTCCCTTGCTCGTTAAAGGGACCTGTTCACAGATTGGGAAATTGACAATTTTCATTTTTTTTCGGCGTAGCTGTCTAAGATCACTTTTGACCCAGATTTTCTTGCGATAATTATGCAGCGGGAAAATTGAATGCCAATAGAATTGGGCAAATTTTCTAATTCTAGCGAATGCAAACTTCAAACAATGGTTTAACGTATACCAATAACTGTTGCATACTTTTGGGGATTAAAAATTTACATAATTGTTTACATAAGCGGTTAAAATGAAGTTATAAACATATCTTCAACATATACTCTAGAACTGAGGCTAATAATGAACGTATTTTCTCATTGTATGCCATAAACAGAATGCTATATTAATTCACGTAACGAAATAACTATTTTGTTTAGCCTTCATTTATATAAGCCGATGCTCTATAAATAGCAATTGTGCAATGTTCCAATTCATAAATCTCATTCACAGTGTTGCCGTTCCATGTAGCCCATTGATTCTAGCGAGTTCATCACATTCCAGAAACAGTAGTGTCATTCTAAAAATAGCACGCGTGGCCAGCAACCGTTGTATAGCTGTGTTAATATACTTGTACATGCATCAGTAATAGCGTTCAAAGAATCATAAACCTAAAAATTTCAATAAATGGGGAATTTATATTTACAAACTTACTGTTAATTTGAATTAAAATTATGGTTACGATTTAATAACGATTATTTATAATTGCATCTTTCTATCCACTTCTGCAGTAGATGTTATTTAATCAATAAAAAGATGCTACATTTTCTATAGATAAAATGTTATGAAAGACGATTCGGAATACGTCGAATTGTTATTCGCGTAGCATGAATACACAATTTGCAAAACTAATTATACACAGGAACCCCTGATATATCATATTTCTACTGATATAATTTAAAATCGTCATAGTCTAATGAATTTTTATGGTTGCGTTATCAAAAATAAAGTATTAACATTTCAAAAATCGCTGAATGTTCCCTGACTACTGTATTGCTTTTTATTGGGATACACAGTATAAATGCTTATTTGACTTCAGATCGTTATTACATTAGATAACTAACATGAATGGTATATTACCGGTACTGTAAATAACTATATGGACTTGTCAGATACATAATAATTTTAATTCACTCTCAAAATTATGTTCTTACATTGTTAGTTTGTTAAATTGGCTTGACAAATTCAGATAACAATTATGTTAACCTAAATTATTTTGGTTATTCATATATCACTGGTGGAAACATGGAGCTGTATGATTGGTTTATTCACAGCATAGATATTAATAATAATTTTATTTAATTTTTAAATTAAAATATTTATCTCAAATTAACTTTTGGGTCCGAGAAGTTTTCTTATATTGTCCGAAAAATCTGGGGTCCAATAAGTCTCCTAATATTGGTGGGGACCAAAAAATCTGGGGTCTGAGAAGTCACGTAACCGATCATCTTGGCCGTCTGTTTAGGTAATTTTTAAATGACATCTCAATATTAATTTCAACGCCGATTGTCTTTTTTAAAGAGATTTTTTGTTTGTCATATATCCCCAAAAGAAAAATACATTGTAGATAAACAAGCAAAATAACACTATGGACAAAGAAATATATTAGAAAGAAATATATTAGAAATACAGTGTCGTTTATGAAAAATCATCAGTTGAAATAGATAAAATAATAAAGCGTTTGTAATGCTATTCATCAGCATTTTGGAAAACAAGGAACTGATCGGGCTTCCTTTCCACCCCCCTCCCCCTGTTCCTTTTGAGCAGCACCCTGTACCTTTTTTTGATCCTAGATCTTTCCCTATGATAACATTTAGTAGCATCGGAACGGAGACGTTTCTCATGAGACTTTTCATGGGATTTTCTCTGAATTATTAACAAAATTTGATTAGAAGAAAGGATGTTATTACTTACCCGGGATCCCTTTCAGTGATGCAGCTTTCGTTGTCGTTCAGATCAGACACTTTAGAAAATGAGGTGTTTTGCATATGCTCCACCTCAGGCCCCTCAGCAGGGATGTTTTGCATATTCTCACTTATGGTTTCCAGGGCTATATCTGGAATTGGACTGTAGCGTGCACATGACTTCGTCTGTTGGCCAACCATGATTATAGCTGGATGCTGTTTTTGCTGAAATCGAAAAATAAGTAGATTACATTCCTAAAAAAAAGTGGAATTCAATAATTACTAGGAAGAGCGCAGTTCTCAATCAGAGATTGCAGTTCTCTGCCACATAGGCAGCTCATTCCCCCAAATAATGAGTTATACCGCATAATGTGTAAACAATCTACCAATCAATACATTATTAAATTAAAAAACGCAAGATAGTGATAACCAGATCAGCACCAGAATGTTAATGGTTCATGGACCTATTTCCAACCTTCCCAGAAATGTTCATGCAAATCTGTACCTAAGTCCATACCAATTTGATTCTATGTTTAGCATCCTTGGGATGGTAGGTTTTCGGATGCCTGAATTTAAAAAAACAAAATTTGACAATGAAAATTCTGAAAGCGTATAAAGAATTTGGAAAAAATGACTTTTAGGTGTTTTTACCAAGGTTTGTAAAAATAGTGTGCAACTAGTCAATTAACACACTTAAAATACTGTGTTAAAGTAGGTTCCCAATATGACGATGATATATAAGAGTTTTGCAAGTAAACATTTACCTAAGTTTGGACCACTGCCCTGAATAAATAGTGAAAGAAAAATGTTTTTTATCTATTTATTGTTTGTTTTTTTCTGCCTGGTTGGTAGGTTTCGAAAAATCATGCAGACGCTAAACATAGAATCAAATTTGTATGGCCTAATTAAGTTGTTAATTAACAAACAGCATATGCAAACCATTGGTGGCCAAAAAAAAACCTTAACAGAGGTTTTGCACAATCCGTACATAAGTCTGTTCAAATAAAAAAGGTTGTAACTATACCAACAAATAATAAATCATAATAATAATTGAATTGCTCTTATTGTCCCATTTTTTATTACTGGTAATAAGCTATCAATATGTTATAATTATGCGATGCAAGCAACTTATATTGGTCCTGGTTTTGCAAGTATTGCCTGTCAATCGATCATCCTCTGTAATTATTAAACACTGCTTTCATTTCAGTGTATGTAAGTTAGCAATAATGGCTGCACAATCCATCAATGACATTTCAGCCATTCCAATCTCGGATGAAAGGCCTCAATAATTAGAAGATTGATATCGGAAAAATAATATTAGGATATTCTTCTGGATTCCATTGAATGAATTTACTATTGCTATTACAAAATTACCGTTTTTTTGTCTGGAGTATTTCTCAGCAACTACTGGCCAGAATTCAATGAAACTTAATGGGAAGCTTCATTACCAAGAGGAGGTGTGCACGAAACCAGGACGTTCTGCTTCAATGATTTTTATGCCCCCTTTTTATGCCCCCGAAGGTCACTTAAGGGGCATATATTAATCGCACCGTCCATCCATCTGTCTGTCTGTCCGTCCGTCCGTCATGCTTCTTGTGCGGAGCATGACTCCATTTGTTTTGAAAGGATTCAAATGAAACTTCATATAATGATAGAGGACGATGAGAGGAATTGCAGAGTACAAGGACCACAACTCTTTCTTTAATATTGACAGAGTTATTGCCCTTTGTTTAATTTTCTTGTGCAGAGCATATCTCCATTATTATTGATAGGATTCAAATGAAACTTTATCTAGTGATAGAGGACAATCAGAGGAAGTGCAGAGCACAAGGACCTCAACTCTTTCTTCAATATTTACGGAGTTATTGCCCTTTGTTTTATTTCTTTATGTGAAGCATTAATTTTTGTGTTCGGAGCATATCTCCATTTGTATTGAAGGGATTCAAATAAAACTTCAGATAATGATAGAGGACAAGGAGAAGAATTGTAGAGCACAAGGACCACAATTCTTTCTTCAACATTTATGGAGTTATTGCCCTTTGTTTTATTTCCTTATGTAAAGCATTAATTTTCTTGTGCGGAGTATAACTGCATTAGTATTCAATTAAACTTCATTTAACGATAGAGGACAATGAGAGGAAGTGTAGAGGACAAGGACCGTAACTCTTTCTTTAATACTTACAGAGTTATTGCCCTTTGTTTAATTTTCTTGTGCTGAGCATAACTCCATTCGTATTGAAGGGATTTCAATGAACTTCACATAATGATAGAGGACAATGAGAGGAAGTGCAGAGCACAAAGACCACAACTCTTTCTTCAATATTTACAGAGTTATTGCCCTTTGTTTTATGTCCTTAGGTGAAGCATTAATTTACTTCTGCGGAGCATTACTCCATTAGTATTAAAGGGATTCCATGAAACTTCATATTATGATAGAGGACAATGAGAGGAATTGCAGAGCACATGGACCATAACACTTTCTTCAGTATTTACCGAGTTATTGCCCTTTGTTTAATTTTCTTGTGCGGAGCATATCTCCATTAGTATTGAAGGGATTCAAATGAAAAATCACATAATGATAGAGGGCAATGAGAGGAAGTGCAGAATGCAAGAAACACAACACTTTATTCAATATTTACAGAGTTATTGCCCTTTGTTTTATTTTCTTGTGCAAAGCACATTTCCATAAGTAATGATGGGATTCGATTGAAACTTCATATAATGATAGAGGACAATGAGAGGAAGTGCAGAGCACAAGGACCACAACTCTTTCTTCAATATTTATGGAGTTATTGCCCTTTGTTTTATTTTCTTGTGAAAAGCATTAATTTTCATGTGCGGAGCATACTACCATTAGTATTGGAGGGATTCAAATGAAACTTCCTAGAGTGTTAGTGGACAATGAGAGGATTTTCAGAGTATAAAGACAATAACTATTTCTTCAGTATTACGGAGTTATTGCTCTTTGTTTAATTTTCTTGTGCAGAGCATTACTCCATTAGTATTGAAGGGATTCAAATGAAACTACATACAATGATAGAGGACAATTAGAGGAAGTGCGGAGTACAAGTTCCATAACTCTTTCTTCGATATTTATGGAGTTATTGCCCTTTGTTTATTTTTTGTGCAGAGCATAACTCCATTAGTATTGAAGGGATTTTAAATAAAACTACATATATTGATAGAGGACGTTGAGAGGAAGTGCAGAGTACAAGGACCATAACTAATTCTTCAATATTTACAGAGTTATTGCCCTTTTTTGCAGATAATCTCTACCTTAGTATTGAAAGAATTTAATATAACACCACATTCTTCAATATTTATGGAGTTATTGCCTGTCAGTTAATTTTCTTGTGCAGTGCATAACTCCATTAGCAAGAGTACAAGGACCATAAATCTTTTTGTAGTAAGTGTCCTTTTTGCCAACATGTAACTGACATTGTGTTGCCTTCCTCGGACAAGCATATGCTTCGGGGGCATATGTCATATCCTGTGACAAGCCTTGTTCTCAGAGTTATGGGACTTCTGAAATTGGATCATAGTGCACAATTCTTGTCTGGTCTATTTCTGTGCAACTACTGAGCCAGAATTCAATGAAACTTAATGGGAAGCTTCATTACCAAGAACAGGTGTGCACGAAACCAGGACGTTCCGCTTCAATGATTTTTCTCAGAGTTTTGGGACATTGAAGATTCTAAAATAAGCATTTTAGTGCACAATTCTTGTCTTGTCTATTTCTACGCAACTACTAACCAGAATTTTATTAAACGTTATAGAAAGCCTTATTATTAAGAGGAGGTGTGCACTGAACCAGAAAGATCTGCTTCAGTGATTTTTCTCAGAATTATGGGACTTCGGAAATGAGAAGTTTACAATGTTTGTCTGGCCTATTTCTCTGCAACTACTGTCCAGCATACAATGAAACTTTTATGTGATGCCTCATTATTAAAAGGAGGTGTGCACAGTACCAGGACATTCTGTTTCAGTTAATTTTTAATAACGGTCGGTTGGTACTGACAGTTTTCATCCCATCTTCACCAGACTTCATGAAAATGTTTGTTGGCACAATATCTCAGCCAAGTTCGATAATCAGCCCAATCACCCCAGGAATTGTGGAGTTATGACCCTTGAGTTATCACATATTGGCCTATTAAGCTGTTTCCGCTCTAAGTCCAACAGTTTTTATCCGATCTTCACCAAACTTGACGAAAATTGTTGTGGGCATAATATCTCGGTCAAGTTCAATAGATGGAAATTTAACCTATGAAATAAAGCTAGTCGTTGTTATCATAAACTTCTTTTTTTTAAAGTTCAATATAATGTTTATTAGCCGGATTTTTTCAACAAAAAATCTCACCATATAGATGAGCGAAAACCGGTCGGGTGGGCGGGCGGGCGTTAAGATGTCGTTAACAATTTGCATTAAAGTTTCGTATTCATGTCAAATTTTCAAAAGTTCTTGGTCAATCTTCATGAAACTTAACAGAAGTGTTCCTTGGATGGGGTTCTACAAAACCTGTAAAAATTATCCACTTCACTGCATAAGATGGCCACCAGAGCTAAAAATAGAACTATGTCTAAACGCCATTTTCTTCTAAACATATGGCTAGATTTTCAAATAATTTTACACAAATGCCTGTTTAGTGTTCCTCTACCAAACTTATTCAAATGGTTCTGCACAAAATGGCCACTAGAGCTTAAAATAAAATTTGCGTTAAAGTTTTGTATTCCTGTCATATTTTCTTAAGTTTTTGATCAATCTTAATGAAACTTTACACTCTATCAAACTTATTCAAATGTTTCCGCCTCACTGCACAAAAATGGCCACTAGAGCTAACAATAGAATTTGCATTAAAGTTTTGTGTTCCTGTCATATTTTCTAAAGTTCTTAATCAATCTTGATAAAACTTTACTGCATACATGTTAGATCATCAACATGAAACTCCCAAACTTCTTCACCAACATTGACTTAGTCATGTACCCACACTGGCAAAATATTCTCTTGTATTGATTTTTATAATAATTTCTGAATGTCTTTATTTCATTTAAAGAGACAAACATTTAGGTCAGGCTTTTGACTGTGGTTTCCTATCCCAGCTTGTATTTCGAACTGTACATTTATATTTCTTAAGTGTCGATACCATGAGGCAAGTTGTGTATGTTTTTTCTGACAATCTGCACCATATACTGGGGTATGACAGATTGGTAATAGGTTCCTCATTTTGGAACCCCATTGCTCATTTATATTGTATATTGATATCATTCATTCTGTGTCACACTGTAGAGTTTGTCTTTGTATCTTGCATGTTTTATGATGGAAAGTGTCTGGCAGTATGAAATAGAGCCTGAAGCTGTCGTAGCACATGGATACAATCTTGTTCCATGGACATAGTGAGGATCATGGATGCGAGACACTGGATATTGTTATGGGGTATTTGTGTCATTTTGCGTGAGATATTGGAAATTTACGCCCATTGAAGATCTGAGGCCATTTGCACAGTGACTGTAAGTAGACTGCTTGGGAGCGAATCAATAGGCGTTGACTTTATTGGCGATATGCCAATTAGGATAATCAAGTGAGGCTGTTAGATTGAAGCAATTGTAGTACCTTCCCATACATACCCTTTCGGTCAGACAGGTTATAATCTTAACTTACCCGGGTAGATTTTTACTGGTCCCGGGCTTCGGGTAAGTGAGTTATTATAAAGACTGTATATATCAATTCAAAATGGAAGTAATGTTGCGAAGAACATTTGATGAAACAATGTGTATAAAGCAGATTGTGGACTCCCCCAATTAACCCCCAAATTACTAGATATAATTCCAAGTATTCTATTTTTTTTCGGGGGGGGGGGGTTAAATAAAAGCTCGCTCTTATTTCATTTCGGTTGTTTTCCATTGGGCTAATAAATTTACTGTATCAGCTAGACCCTTGCTTATGATAGGTCATATCAAAATGCAATTCTAATAATTTTTTATCAAACTTGTGAAAACAATGGGCTGTTTGTCAGCATTCATTGTCTAATTAAAGATGATTGCTAGCAAGGTCTCATTATATCAACAGACACTTTATTATATTTTCAAAAGCAATGTTTGTGGTATACGCTATATTTTGACGCTAAATAGATCGTTAATAAATTTGCATTAAAAAACTACACAAATTGCTTACCTACATACTCTTTACCAGCAACTTTGGGTAGGCAATGGCAAACAAAGAATTGTTTAAGGTTGGCCCTCCCTACCTACCCGTTACCAGCAACCTTGGGTAAGCAATGGCAAACAAACAATTGTTTAAGGTTGGCCCTCCCTGCCTACCCGTTACCAGCAACCTTGGGTAAGCAATGGCAAACAAACAATTGTTTAAGGTTGGCCCTACATACCTACCCGTTACCAGCAACCTTGGGTAGGTAATGGCGAACAAACAATTGATTAAGGTTGGCCCTACCTACCTACCCGTTACCAGCGACATAGGGTAGGCAATGGCAAACAAACAATTGTTTAAGGTTGGCCCTACCTACCTATCCGTTACCAGCAACCTTGGGTAGGCAATGGCAAACAAACAATTGTTTAATGTTGGCCCTACCTACCTACCCGTTACCAGCGACATAGGGTAGGCAATGGCAAACAAACAATTGTTTAAGGTTGGCCCTACCTACCTATCCGTTACCAGCAACCTTGGGTAGGCAATGGCGAACAAACAATTGTTTAAGGTTGGCCCTACCTACCTACGCGTTACCAGCAACCTTGGGTAGGCAATGGCGAACAAACAGTTGTTTAAGGTTGACCCTACCTACATATCCGTTACCAGCAACCTTGGGTAGGCAATGGCAAACAAACAATTGTTTAAGGTTGGCCCTACCTACCTATCCGTTACCAGCAACCTTGGGTAGGCAATGGCAAACAAACAATTGTTTAATGTTGGCCCTACCTACCTACGCGTTACCAGCAACCTTGGGTAGGCAATGGCAAACAAACAATTGTTTAAGGTTGGCCCTACCTACCTACCCGTTACCAGCAACCTTGGGTAGGCAATGGCAAACAAACCAATTGTTTAAGGTTGGCCCTCCCTACCTACCCGTTACCAGCGACATAGGGTAGGCAATGGCAAACAAACTATTGTTTAAGGTTGGCCCTCCCTACCTACCCATTACCAGCAACCTTGGGTAGGCAATGGCAAACAAACTATTGTTTAAGGTTGGCCCTACATACCTACCCATTACCAGCAACCTTGGGTAGGCAATGGCAAACAAACAATTGTTTAAGGTTGGCCCTACCTACCTACCCGTTACCAGCAACCTTGGGTAGGCAATGGCAAACAAACAATTGTTTAAGTTTGGCCCTACCTACCTACCCGTTACCAGCAACCCTGGGTAGGCAATGGCAAACAAACTATTGTTTAAGGTTGGCCCTACCTACCTATCCATTACCAGCAACCTTGGGTAGGTAATGGCAAACAAACAATTGTTTAATGTTGGCCCTACCTACCTACCCGTTACCAGCAACCTTGGGTAAGCAATGGCAAACAAACAATTGTTTAAGGTTGGCCCTACCTACCTACCCGTTACCAGCAACCTTGGATAAGCAATGGCAAACAAACAATTGTTTAAGGTTGGCCCTACCTACCTACCCGTTACCAGCAACCTTGGGTAGGCAATGGCAAACAAACAATTGTTTAAGGTTGGCCCAACTATTACAACTATTACAATATCAGAACAACAACAAGCCGAAAGAAATAATTAAGCTTGTGTAAGTACATGGTACTACAACTGTGATTTTAACTTATGCTGATACACATGTGTCATTTTTAGATGCATTTAATTATTTTGTTTGAGGTGCAGAACACTGCTTACCAGAAAATTCTACCAAAATTTATATTACAGCTGCTACTTCAAGGATGAAGAGATATATATAACTGAGGCCAAAAAACATTGTTTATATAAACGTCATGATAATCATCAAATGCAGTCGATTAAACACCTGTTAATAGTTTAATAACACTACAATTAAAAGCAGACTTTACGACTCGTTTGGGAAAGCCCTTCTAAAAATAGACTACCACTGTTCGGTGTGCGATATTGAAGGTGCGATGTTAATTGTGCTTGTCCAATAAGCGACTATTAAAACGAAAGATTATATGAGGCGCGTCGTGGGTAAACCGGACTTAATGATGTGCGTAAAGTGTCGTCCCGGATAAGCCTGTGCAGTCCGCACAGGCTAATCCAGGATGGCACTTTCCGCCTGCAGTGGATTTATGTTTAGTAGAGACTTCCTTGAAGGCAAACTGGCAAAACAGCAAAATAGGACCCTTGATTAAAGAGGTTTGGTGCCTAATTACCTGTATTACTGGTCGTAATTGGGCTTTGTCATTTAAATGCCATCACCTGGCAAAATGTTGTAGAAATCCTTCATTTTGGTGTCCAATAAATCTGGCTCCATTTCATTAGCACCATGACATAATATAAATATTGTCAATTCATTATGCAGATTGGATGCTGAACAGTCTAATGAGTGCCTTTTAAGTTTGCAGAAATAAGCCCAAATCGTTACTTGGAGTTATTTTCTAAAACACTAACACACTACAGGGTATCAATTATTCACACAGTCAGTGGTGGTGTTCTCAGGTTCTGTTTTGATGCAGTAAAAATTTATTGCACTTGCAGTGAATGCCAGACTAGTGTTGTGAAAGGCAATGTAAATAATTGATATTTATGTTAATGAAATGATCATAGCGATCACTATTTTTAGGTCTATTTTTACTTTTAGTTCAAACCTATTTATTTAAGCTGGATTGTTTGGAAAGCCTGAGGATTATTGAGACATTTTCAAGTATGTTTCCAGGGTAGAACCAGTACTTGGTGTCTTGTTGAGAATTATCATTTGAGGCGCGTCGTGGGAAAACCGGACTAAATGCATGTGCGTAAAGTGTCCTCCTGGATTAGCCTGTGCAGTCCGCAGTTAATCCAGGACGGCACTTTCCGCCTACAGTGGATTTATGTTTAGAAGAGACTTCATTCAAACAGAAAATACCATAAAGTGGAAAGTGCCATCCTGGATTAGCCTGTGCGGACTGCGCAGGCTAATCCGTGACGACGCTTTACGCACATGTATTAAGTCCGGTTTTCCCATGACGCGCCTTATTTAAACTCTCCTCAAGTAGGGAACAAACTCACGATCTCTCGATTGCATGGCGGACAACATGTCCATTAGACCAATGTGACTCACAAAGATGTATTATTATCCTTTGATTGGTTTACTGTTTCACTGATAGTGTATTACATTCGCACACCATTATTTCCAAGTCGTCGGGACCGGCCAAAAAACTTCCAAATAACCATAGTTTGAATTAAACATTTTCAATATTGTATACAAACCCGTTACGGTCGCGTAACATTTTGCTTTTTATCAACATACGCTCCGGTAAAGGAGCTAAAACTAGTTCCGAAAATAGTAAATAAAATACTTTTACAATCACAATGTTTAACAAGCGTACCTGACTTCATATAAAGATATAAGTGAAAGATATTAGTTATTAGCTCACCTGAGCACGAAGTGCTCAAGGGTGAGCTATTGTGGTCAGTCTGTGTCCGGCGTCCATCGTCGTCCACATTTTACTTCAAACAACTTCTTCTCTGAAATTTTAACCAAACTTGGCAGGAATGTTCCTGGGATGGACATCATGGTCCTTTACCAAATTCCTTCAATTTATTAAAATATATTGACAACTCTGGTTGTCATGACAACCAAAAGCTTAAAAACTGGAAAACTTAAAAAATCTTGTCAGAAACCACTGGCTGGATTTGAAAATAGTGTTCACAGAAATGCTCCTTGGGTGACCCTCTACCAAATTCCTTCAAGTCATTTTGATTCGTTAAAAACATGGCCACCAGGGGGGCGGGCCAGTTTTCCTTATATAACTATATTAAAAACTTTAAAAAATCTTCTAGTCTGAAACCACTGGCTGGATTTCAAAATAATTTCACAGAATTGGTCCTTTGGTGACCCTCTACCAAATTCCTGGAAATCATTTTGATTTGTTAAAAAACATGGCTGCCAGAGGGCGGGGCAGTTTCCCTTATATGGTTATAATGAAAACTTTAAAAAATCTTCTAGTCTGAAACCACTGGCTGGATTTCTAAATAATTTCACAGAAATGCTCCTTGGGTGACCCTCTACCAAATTCCTTCAAATCGTTTTTTTACGTTAAAAAACATGGCCGCCAGGGGGCGGGGCAGTTTTCCTTATATGGCTATATTGAAAACTTTAAAAATCTTATAGTCTGAAACCACTGTCTGGATTTCAAAATAATTTCACATAAATGTTCCTTGGGTGACCCTCTACCAAACTCCTTGAAATCATTTTGATTTGTTAAAAAACATGGCCGCCAGGAGGCGGGACAGTTTTCCTTATATGGCTTTTTTGAAAACTTAAAAAAATCTTGTCTGAAACCACTGGCTGGATTTCAAAATAATTTCACATAAATGTTCCTTGGATGACCCTCTATCAAATTCCTTGAAATTCCTTGAAATCATTTTGATTTGTTAAGTTTCATTTTGCAGTTTCCCTAATATGGCTATATTGAAAACTTTAAAAATCTTCTAGTCTGAAACCACTGGCTGAATTTCAAAATAATTTCACAGAAATGCTCCTTGGGTGACCCGTACCAAATTCCTTCAAATCGTTTTGATACGTTAAAAAACTAGGCCGCCAGGGGGCGGGGCAGTTTTCCTTATATGGCTATATTGAAAACTTTTAAAATCTTATAATCTGAAACCACTGTCGGGATTTCAAAATAATTTCACAGAAATGTTCCTTGGGTGACCCTCTACCAAACTCCTTGAAATCATTTTGATTTGTTAAAAAACATGGACACCAGGGGGCGGGGCAGTTTTTCTTATATGGCTTTTTGAAAACTTAAACAAATCTTCTTGTCTGAAACCACTGGCTGGATTTCAAAATAATTTCACATAAATGTTCCTTGGATGACCCTCTATCAAATTCCTTGAAATCATTTTGATTTGTTAAAAAAACATGGCCACCAGGGGGTGGGGCAGTTTTCCTTATATGGCTATATTGAAAACTTAAAAAATCTTCTCTGAAACCACTGGCTAAATTTCAAAATAATTTCACATACATGTTCCTTGGGTGACCGTCTACAAAATTCCTGGAAATCATTTTGATTCGTTAAAAATAATGGCTGCCAGGGGCGGGACAGTTTTTCTTATATGGCTATATTGAAATCTTAAACAATCTTTTTGTTAAAAGCCATTATGATGCTTTACACTCAGGTGAGCGACCTAGGACCATCTTGGCCCTCTTGTTAGGTTTACAATATTAAATGTGTACATGATTTTACCGCTCGTGGACAGCTAACCGAAAGACTTACGTTTGCGCGCCACCAATAAGAAAGTATTTTTAATTGCCCATAATATCTTGCACGAACTTACACAGTTCGCACGCCACTTGCCTTAATTAGCGTTACCGTAAAACGTTGTGTATTACGCGCACTTTTTTGCCCCCAAAATCAATTTTAAAAACTTGGTGCGCGTTATACAATACTTTAACGATGTAGGGAAATTTTTCCAAAGTTTGCGCAACTTACCCCAAATGGCTTCCAGGTATTGTAAATGGACTATTAGCATAATTAAATGATCTATACTATTAAGAACTGAAGGGACAATGTTAACAAGTGATAATAATTATTTTTATTATCATTTCAGGTATGTATCCAGCATTTTAAACAGTACATTTGGCTAAAATTGAGAAGGAATGAAGCCAATTTCGGCCATTTTTGTTTATTACAAGTTATTGTTGTTCTAATAATACCATGCCCCACTGTCCCGAGTACAGCAACTGTATTTGGGGCCATTGTCGATATTGTGATAATTTCCTTTGTCTTACGAAAGGTGTGAAAAACATTTATTTTTTTGCAACTCAATAGGTGCGAATAAATATTTTGAATTTGGTTTGTTTGTGTTTTTCTTGGCTTATGTCATTAATGTTGTTAAGTAGATTGAGATATTAGTGTCATTTTGAGTATTTCACAAAAATTGTATGAACTTGCCAATAACATGTTGGTGTAATGTAACCTTTGCTTGCAAAGCGTCTATATCACATCAGAGCTTGGAAAAGCTGTAATATGCTGTAAACATGTCAAACATTTATTTTGATTTTGTTTTTAATCTGATACGATTTTTATACTTTCTTTTTGTTAAAAACTGATTGCAAAGCTCCACAGCACACATTTTCAACCTATTTTTGGCTCCCAACTATTTTTTTTCACATTTTCCACCAAAAAAATTAGGTGCGCGTTATACATGCCTGCGCATAATACACGGCGTTTTACGGTAATTGCGCCCATTAGAGAATAACGGCCAATATTTTTACATGCTCGGTCCGCGAATCTTTAATTGAAGGTGTGAAAACATCCAGTCCTAATCAAGATTGCGACTTCGAATTAACAATAGGCAAATAAGTGTGAAATATTCATTTGGGGCCGAATTTTTTACTTTGAAATAATGATAATTTAAATTCAAAAACTTCGAATTAAACGAGTTTATTTTAGTTAAATAAAGAAGAAATAAATGGGGACCAGAAAAATACTTCGAAATAACGCTGACTTCGAATTAATAGAGTTCGAAATAATGATGTTCAAATGTATACCATTTTCATGGTACCATAATGAAGTGATAACCTCTCTGTTAAAATAGCCAAAAATGTACCCTCTCCATTACGGTACCTTTCCCTCTTCATTAGAAATCTACATATTTTTCATTTTTGAGGGGCATTTACTTCATAAATATTACCAACAATACACTCCACAGGCATTAGCAGAAAACAGTACACACAGAGGTACTAATTTCAGAATGTAAAATGCGTGTGTTATAAGATTGTCTGAAATAGTTTTCTTCATTTAATTTCCATTTTGCATGTGTAAACAAATCTACCATGCCGTTGCATACCTGAAATATCCTAATGTTCCATGCATCATAAACTTATAGTTTCAAACAACTTAACTCATAATTGCCATATTGGCCTGTTTTTAGCTCACCTGAGCAAGAAGTGCTTGGTGAGCTATTGGTATAGGGGACCTCTCCTTTGTTGTCCGTCGTCCGTGTGCTGTCAACAATTGTTTCATTCTCACGCTCAGGAGACTTCACTTTTATCCAATCTTAACCAAACTTGCACAGTTTGTGTATGACCATAAAATCTCGGACGGGATTGTTATTGGGCAAGATCACACCAGTAAAACTGGAGTTATTGCCCCTTTTTCATGCAAACAAGTGCAAAAATGCCTTTTTACAACGTGTAGACTTTATTTTCCATCCAATCTTAACCAAACTTTCACAGTTTGTGTATGACCATCAGATCTCAGTAGATGCCATGGGCCAGATCGTGCTTCAAACACCGGAGTAATTAACCTTGGTTTTTGAAAAAATATACAAAAATGGACATTATTCAGGATACAGACTTCATTTTTAAACCCATCTTCACCAATCTTGCACAGTTTGTCTATGACCATGATATTACAGTTGAAGTCGAATATTAGCAAAATCGGACCTGAAAAACCAGAGTTTTTGCCATTTGTTTGTGAAAAAAAAAAATGCAAAAATGGACATTATTCAGGATAGAGACTTCATTTTTCATCCAATCGTCATCAATATTGCACAGATTGTCTATGACCATAAGATTATAGTTCAAGTTGAATATAAACACAATTGTGCCAGAAACATTGGAGTTATTGCCCTGTGTTTGTGTACAAAAATATATAAAAAAATTGACATTTTTCAGGATAGAGACTTCATGTTTCATCCAATCTTCACCAATCTTGCACAGTTCGTCTATGACCATAAAAGTAAAGGTGAAGTCAAATATAAGCAAAAATTTGGGCCAGAAACACTGGATTTATAGCCCTTTGTTTGTGAAAAAAAAATATACAAAAATGTGCATTATTCATGATAGAGCCATCATTTTTCATCCATTCTTCACCAATTGTGCACTGTTTGTCTATGAACGTAAGATTACAGGCGAAGACGAATATAAGCATGTTCGGGCCAGAAACACCAGAGTTATTGCCCCCTGTGTGTGGAAAAAACATCAACAAGTTATCAATGATTGGCTTGCACACTTGATTTCTTATTCAATGTTTACCAAACTTACACAGTTTGCGTATGACCATACAAATTGATTGATAAAATTTGATTTCCAACAGTTGCAAACCTTGCATGCAGTTATTTGTACATTCAACATTGATAGCTTCAGAGCCTGCTACAACATCATTTATCATCATTGGGCAGAAAAGTATCAAAGAAAAAGGTAAACTTGACTTAATAGCACAGCCATCTCAATTATCGCATTGCAACTAGTTCTCCAAAACTGTCTGCGAAAAAGACATCAAAATCTACTGTTTCTTCCTTTTCGAGAATTATCACTGACTTAATGAAAAAGATTCAGGTAAGAATATCAAGAAAAATGATTTGAGAACCATTATCAAAATCACCACACATCTGCTACCCAACTTGTACTTTAGTTAGCCCATTGCACTAACCGATCTTGTATATCAAATCGATCCTATCCCCCTTTGCGTATTGTTCAGATACCTTAATTTTCAAACCTGTCACAACAGTATGTTCTTTATCTGTACAAGTTTTTAGGTGAGCGCTTTGGGCCATCATGGCCCTCTTGTTTGTACCTGCTTTGTAAACAGCAAAAAACGTCCTGAATTAACACAGAGGGTGTTTTAAATTTTAAGGCTACTTTGTCGGGGAATTTACCGCTTCGTTTTCATACCATGATTTTTGTGATTATTTGTTGCGGTTGAGTAAAAGTTCATTGTAACTTTTCAATTCTTCTTTTGTCCCAAAAAAATTACTATAAAAATTATAGAGGCGCTTATTTATTTACAGAATTGCTATTAAATCTGCATTTGTTTAATTTGCTAAACCAGTCTTGTTAAAGAAAGAATGTCGCTAATACTTAAAGAAGCATTCTAACATGATATTCGCGAATTTTTCTATAGACAAAGAACAAAATTATCGTTGTTAAACTACCCATAAACAAAGCAAAAAGGAGTTTTGATTCTGAGCGGAGCATAGTAAAAATTAGCTCCAATTACAAATATATATGTCAGATATGTTAGAATCTAAATATTTTTCGCAATTATCATTGTTTATCGCCCAATAAACAAGTATTTGTCGTTTTGATGCGTGGCTATTAAACAATTGTTTATCAGCCAATAAACAACTATTTGTCGTTCTGATGCGTGGCTATTAAACAACTTAGGCTAACGCCCTCGTGGTTTAATTCCTATGCATCAGAACTACAAATCATTGTTTATTGGCCGATGAAAACCAACGATAAAATTGAAAATAATTTCTTAATTGAGACATGCACAAGACCTCTAGATGGTAATTTGATGTTTAGGTGATGCAGCTTGACATGTGAGATTTGTTATGATACTGCAAAACCATTAATAATTGTGGGGCACTAATTTTCGAGGATATCGAGGATGGAATGATCCACAAATTTAAGTTTCCAACGAATGATTATTCGGCTAGCTATTTTTTTCAGCCAAATTTGCGCTCTAAGATGTAGTTTTCTAGTATGTATACCTACATAAAGACAATGTAAATATAATGTTTATAGTAGTTAAATGAAGTATAAGAGTTTGTTTATGATAAATATATTACCTGAAACATGATGTGCATTTATGTCACAAATGAATCAGTTTAATATCCAGTTTATTTTGTGTGTGACAAGTAGCCCCTATCTGCATACACTCCAAACGAGGCTCCGGTGTAATATACTGTGTACCTTATTGACAGTTGACATATCCAATCTATCTGCCTATGCAGTAACGCTGTATATACATTGCTATCTTCTTTCAGATAGACTAGTTAAGATATATGTGCATAATAAACACTCTCCGTCTAAAAAGCGTGGACCACGTTTTATGCCTTCGGTATTTGGCAGACGACGGGCTTATTGTTTAATTCACACATTTGTAGTCGGACCCTGCCTGCCACAGTGACGTGCTGTGTTTATTTCATAACAAGGGTCTGTTGCTTAAAGGGACTTGTTCACAGTTTGGCAAAATGACAATTTTCAAAAAAATTGTCATAGATTCAAAAAAGAATGTATGCATTATATTCACACAAGCAAAATAACACTCCTGACTAAGAAAAATGTTAAAAAGATATGTTCGTTTATTTATAATCATCAATCGAAATTGGAAAAATAATAAAGCGTTTGTAACGCTTTTCATAGATAATTTAGCAAAAACGTGTATTACCGACATAGCGTTTAAACTGCCATCCAAATTCATAAGCCTGCGTGGTGTAGTGGTAGCGCGTTAGCTTTTGCTTCTAGGGGTCCCGGGTTCGAACCCCAGGGCAGGCAAAAAAATTTTATATATCTTTTTCCTTGTTATCATAATTATTTAAAACTATTCCAGATATGACAGTTTTGTAAGTAAATTCATTTAATGACATTTTTCAAAAATACGAAAATCTGTGAACAAGTCCCTTTAATTGACAGGTCGATAATAGGGCCCACTTACTGCAGGGACCCTCCGTTTATGACCGTATGGTGTTACGAACAGAAAACAGGGATACGATTGACACATTTCTAGATGTTTTATTTCATTAATAAAATTGAAAATGCAAGAATTTAAGTGCCCACGAAATTGTCATTTTTCAACAAACCACGAAAGTTCATGCTAACGAAGATAAATAGTTTTGCAGTATGTGAAAGTGATGGGACATGACATTGAACAGAGATTAGAAAGGACATTAAAGTGAGGAGATATGACATGTCAATGTGTTAAGACATGATGTGTATGTCAAGGCAATTACTAGACATAACATTTAAGTGCTTTAGGGGGGGTATATAGGAGTGGGCTTGTCGGTCTGTTGGTTTTTGGTTTCCGGATGATAACTCAAGAAAGGCTTGACATATTCAAATAATTTTTGGTACACATGTGTAACATCATAAAATACAGGTCAAGTTCGATGTTGGTTACAAACCACTAAATTTTGACAGAGTTATGACCTCTTTTCGACTTAAAATTCCCTAAAAACATGGTTTCCGGATGATAACTCAAGAAAGGCTTGACATATTCAAATAATATTTGGGACACGTGTAACATCATAGAATACAGGTTAATTTTTATGTTGGTTACAAACCACTAAATTTTTACAAAGTGATGGCCCCTTTTCGACTTAAAATTCCCTAAAAACATGATTACCAGACAATAATTCAAATAATTCTTGGTTTACATGTGAAGCATGATAAGATACGGTTCAAGTTTGACTTTGGTTACAAACTACTAAATTTTGACAATGTTATGGCCCTTTATTTGACTTAAATTCCCTAAAAACATGGTTTTCCAGACGATAACTCAACAATGGCTGAACATATTTAAATAATTATTGGTACACATGTGTAGCCTCATAAAATACAGGTAAAATTTGACTTTGGTTACAAACCACTAAATTTTGACACAGTTATGGACCCTTTCTGACTTAAATTCCCGAAAAACATGGACATTAACTCATAAAAGGCTTCACATATTTAAATTATTTTTGGCACATAGGTGTAACATCATAAAATACAGATCAAGTTCAACTTTGGTTACAAACCACTAAATGTTGACAGAGTTATGGCTCCTATTGAAATTAAAAATTTTTTTTTCCAAATACACTGTTGACCATTCACAAATTAAAGGATTCTCTCTCTCTGTCCATTAATTTCGAAAGGATGCCATAGTTTTGTGACAAGGCCGTATTGTGTGGGTATATCCATCACTCATGTGTATGTATGATGATATTTAGATGATTATGTGTGATATTTAAGTGATGATGTGTGATGTTATTTAGATGATGATGTGTGATAATGATGAATGATGATATTTAGGTGATGATGTGTGATGATATTTATATGATGATGTGTGATATTTAGATAATGATGTGTGATGATATTTAGGTGATGATGTGTGATGATATTTAGATGATGATGTGTGATGATATTTAGATGATGATGGGTGATGATACTTAGGTAATTTGTCATGATATTTAGATGATGATGTGTGATATTTAGATGATGATGTATTGTGATATTTAGGTGATGATGTGTTATGATTTTTAGGTGATGATGTCTGATGATAATTAGGTGATGATGTCTGATGATATTTTGATGATGATATGTGATATTTAGATGGTGATGTGTGATATTTATATGCTGATGTGTGATATTTAGATAGTGATGTGTGATATTTAGATAATAATGTGTGATGATATTTAGATGATGATGTGTGATATTTAGATGATGATGTGTGATGCTATTTAGATTATGTGTGATGATAATTAGATGATGATGTCTGATAATATTTAGATGATGATGTCTGATGTTGTTTACATGTAGATGATTATGTCTGATGATATTTAGATGATGATGTCTGATGATATTTAGATGATGATGTCTGATGATATTTACTTGTAGATTATGATGTGTGATGATATTAAGATGATGACGTGTGATGATATATGGTGATGATATTTATGTGATGATATTTAGGTGATCAATGATGTGTGCTGCTATTTAGGTGATAATATTCATGTATTGATATGTGATGATATTTAGGTGGTCAATGGTGTGTGATGATATTTAGGTGATAAGTGAGATATATGTTAAGATTACAGTTATTGTGTTGAGATTTATTGGTGATGCAAGTTTGCATGCATGTAATATGTAATATAAAATATTGATAAATTATTAAGATGAGCACATTATTTTATGTAAAAAAAAAAAATATTTAAATAGTAATTTGCTTTTAAATTAAATGAGACATTTTTTGTCCATCACTCTAGTTGCAAAACATGTCGTAAGGGAAATTAATCAATCTCTTCTGCATTTGATACATGGGCATTTCCAGTAGCATCTTCTGATATTATGTCTGTCAATAATAAATGTCTCCAAGGAATCGTTAGTTTTTACACCATAACTTCTGCAATCATGCCTTCAGTAATTTATGTCTCAGGGGATTAAAGATGCAATTATATATGTTTTTCATTGATGTGTTTGTCTTTCTTTGTCCTCGAAAGGAAATGTGTTCCAGAAACTGCTTTTTAGCTCGACTATTTAAAGAATAGGTGAGCTTTCCTACTACCCCCGGCGTCAGTGTCGGCTTCGCGTCTGAATTTGGTTTAAGTTTTTATTCAAAAGTCTTGTAACTTCAAAACTACATAAGTAATTCACTTGAAACTTGGAATATACCTTTGTCATCAACTCCAGTGTCAGGGGCAACATTCCCCATAACTCTGTTTTGTATTTTGACTGAGTTATGCCCCTTTTTCACTTAGATATTCTGGTTAAAGTTTATATTCTAAATTTTGTTAATTTGAAAACTACATAAGTGATTCACTTGAAACGTGTAACTTACCTTTGTCATCAACTCCAGTATCAAGGGCAACATTCCGTATAACTCTGTTTTGATATTTTGAGAGAGTAATGCCCCTTTTTCACATAGATTTTCTGGTTAAAGTTTATATTCAAAAGTTTTGTAACTTCAAAACTACATTAGTTATTCACTAGAAACTTGGAACTAACCTTTGTCATCAACTCCAGTGTCAGGGGCAACATTCTCCATAACTCTGTTTTGTATTTTGACAGATTTATGCCCCTTTTTCACTTTGATTTTCTGGTTAAAGTTTTTTTTCAAAAGTTTTATAACTTCAAAACTATATAAGTTATTCACTTGAAACTTGGAACTAACCTTTATCATCAACTCTGGTACAAGGGGCAACATTACCCATAACTCTTTTTTGTATTTTATCAGAGTTATGCCACCTTTTCACTTAGATTTTCTGTTTAAAGTTTATATTCAAAAGTTTGGAAACTTCAAAACTACATAAGTTTTTCACTTGAAACTTGGAACTAACCTTTGTCATCAACTCTAATATCGGGGGCAACATTACCCATAACTATGTTTTGTATTTTGACAGAGTTATGCCCCTTTTTCACATAGATTTTCTGGTTAAAGTTTATATTGATAAGTTTTGTTACTTTAAAACTACATAAGTTATTCACTTGAAACTTGGAACTAACCTTTGTCATCAACTCTAGTATCAGGGGAAACATTACCCATAACTCTGTTTTGTATTTTTACAGTGTTAGCCCACTTTTTACACAGACTTTGTACCAACTGAAATACTTCGAATAGTCTAGCGCGCTGTCCTCTGACAGCTCTTGTTTATTTTTATGGTAAGGAAAAAGGAAGCAGTAAAAATGTCTGCAAAATGAAGTCATTGTTGTATTACCTTTCTTGGATTTTTGGTGAAAATTCTAAATTGGGGATGTTTTCTCATGAGGTTTCATTCACCCATTGACTTTCCTGTTCATTTCATGAGAAGGCATATATTTGTTTCATAAAAATAATTCATACTCACTACCATCAGATTTTAATACAAGTATATGTATAAAATCTGTATTTTGATGCAGAAAACAATAAATATTTCATGAAGAAGTAAAACTTCAAACATAGCTAATTTATTTAAACACAACGTTTCGGCTAAAAAGCCTTCATCAGGTAACATGTTATGACTAAGACAACACAATGAAGATGCAGATAACACAAATACCATTCGCAGAAAAACAATTTCATTTATTTATTATTTTGTATATGGTTTGTATATTCTACTTGAAAACATGTTTGCTGAACCATGCATGCCAATCAGCAAGTTGCATAATGGTTTCAATGTACAGCAACGTGTCATAAATTAAAAAGTTGTAGAATGGCTTCGATATACAATAACGTGTCATAAATTATCAAGGTGCATAATGGCTTCAGTATACAATAACATGTCAAAACTTAACGCTTTCATGGATAAACGAGAACCATCATCGGAGACAAGTAATCTGTCCGTAGTTTAATTACGAGTTTTATGCAAATATGACATAATGACAACTATGTTTTCGGAGAGATTTTGATTAATAATTTTGTGTGACTCTGAATATTCGAACACTGAAAACAATCATTATTTTTAAGTGTTGGAAAACATAGCATAAATACGGTACTTACATGTGCAGATGATTCTTTTTACTTTGTAAGCACAATTGGTGCTGCGACGAATAAAATATGTTTTCACAAAAAATAATAACTTATGTTTTCACAAATAGCAGTGTTCTCACAATGGTTTGCTCATCTAGGTATCCGAAATTGTTTCCCACATGTTAGTTTCTGAGCTATTTTACTACACCATTGCTTAATATACAAGAATTTAAAGTCAAAGATTCCTCAAAAACTTATAAAAATAAAGTCACACATCTTACTAACATATTATATCGTTTTTCATTTAAATGTATTGCATGTTACTATCCAATTTAAGCAGAAATTTGTCATGTCAGAATTAAATTACTGCTCATCATTTCATGTTTCAGGAAAATGTATTTCAAGTATTTTCAACAGTCATTTTCAAAGATGTCATACATTTGTACCAGAGTTAAAACCACTGCTAATATCTAAGACTGGTCAGTTCATTTTTCAGTTTTTCATGTATTTTCAACAGTTCTTACCCAAATTAATCTGAACTTAGTCAGACGAGAAGTAAAATCACTGCTCATAATATTATCATCATTTTTATGTTAATTTTCAGTATTTCATGTATTTTCAACAGTTTCCTTCCAATTTAAACAGATATTCTTCACACGAGAATTAAAATCACTGCATCGATGCTTCAAATTGGTTTTGGAAAACCTATATCCAACTTCCCACGTTCAGCATATTGATTGAGCTACTGCAGAGTCCCATTCTTGTAACAGTTTGTTTGTTGTGAGTGTGTGTGAAAATTGATGAAGTGTTCATTGATCTCTTTCACCATGTTGAACGATCTAGTGATCTATATAAGGACATGTCGCTTAAGACATGTAGTAACTTGAAAATTGATTTTTTTGTTCCCATTTCTTGCATCTGTTTGCTATGTTGCTCTGATTTCCTGAACATTGTTCTTTTAAATAACTTTTACTGGTTTCTCTCGATCATAATTAAGGTAGGCTCAAGGTGGTGTGTTTTCGATGAATTCATTTAAATATGGAAATTTTAGCCTTGTAATTTTTTTCATGGCCGCACTGACAGTGCTCCAGATAAGCTTTGTAATGGGGGTAAATGTATGCATACTTAAAAAGATTTGGGAGTAAATGTACACTCTCTCCAGAATGTATGGGTGGTTAATTTACATCTAACAAAAATTTATAATATTATGAAAAAACAACAACAGAGTTTTATAATAATAATCATTAACAATGTAGCAACACTATTTACATACAATAATTTTAAGAGTAAGACTTCTGAACAGTTAAAGACTTTGATTGCAAGCCTAACTACTGAACCATGTGCACATTCGGGTAGGCAGGCCTGTCAAAACTCCCGTCTACTTCTGTCTTCCAATCACTTATATTTGATGTTAAGTATGCAAACATGATAATAATTATACTCATATGTACCCCCAAATTTTAATTTTAATTTCTGTGTGTGTGTGTGTACACCCAAAATTTATTTTCTCTGCGTATCTTTCAAATTTGTGTGCGTAATTTACGCGTGTATGCGCCATATCTGGGCCTCTGGCCACACTTTTAAATAGCGATTAGAGCTAAACATGTTGGTTTGTTTTTCACAATATACATTTCAGTTGTCAATTGTATACAAATAGAAGGAGTAGATAACCATAGGAAAAAATATGCTGTTAAACAAGTTACTAGTGAAGTACCCTACCTCTGTGACGATGTAGTGTTTTTCCTTAGTTGTCTTGGACCAAGAAAACTAACAGACAATGTCTTGCGATTATAAGTTCAACCCACAAGGCATTGAAGCTGGACCTCTTGGTCCAAACTATCTTGAAACATCCAAAGTAATACTTCAATCCATTTGCACTTTAAACTATTTATTTCACGAACACGAATTGTCTCCCTTTTGTTTACATTAGTTTTCCAGCTGTAGTCTGATGTTAATTTCTCCTAATGTAACTGCTATTGATCCTTAAGCACATTTAAAAATGTTGTTTTACCTGTATGAAGTATTAATATCCAGTAATCACACTGAAGTATTTTAGTATTTAATATGTTATGTAAGAAGTGATCAGCGTTCTGTTCTCCGCCATTTTGTTTCGATGGCTGAATTGTGGCCAAAATGTGTACGGTTGTCTGCGGCCAGTTTTTGAACGTTGGTCGACCACTTTTCGGCCAGTTTTCGATTCTTGGTTGGCCGTTTTGTGTTTGATCGGCCCAAAAACGAACGTCGGGCCAAGATTCATTCATAAGATAGTCAGTCTAACATTTGTTTTCCCGGAGATTGCAGCAACATCAGCATGCTCCCGAATAATGTAAACTTTTAGATCCTATTGATTTATAATCCAAATGTGAATAACACGTATAGAGAACACTTTGAAGTTTAAGTAAATCCTTTTGAACGCAATTTCACGGTGCTGCGTAAAACACGTGCATTCATTTAAATCCAGCGACTGTGTAAACTTCGCGTGTGTCTACGTCGTTACGCATATGCAGATGCTATTTTTAAACTCGGAGGAGAACTTCTGAGAACTGAACGCACACTTTCACTTTTATTTTCTATATTCCGAAATAACCATTTGATTAAACTAAAGAGCTGAATATCATTGACCGTGTACCGTGGTTTAACGTTTTAAGACAGAATAAAATATAGAAAGCTGAATTATGCTTTGACTATGAATTCTGTATAGACCTCTAGTGTATATCATAGACCGTTGTACCGTAAACATGCTACTAAACTGAGTAACATGAAAATGCCTAGAGCTAGGCCCCATCACTAGGTGGCATTAAATAAACTGCCGTCACATGAAGGACATAAGCCTAATTCAAGACCGTTGATTTGCAAAATGATCTTTATCTGCGCATATGTGACAGTAAAGATATAATTACGAAAATAGTTAATCAAAGTTCTTCATGAAGCGAATGTAACCTAGTTTAAATTTATTAATGCATGTTTTATATATTTACAGGCATACTGTGGAATCACTAATTTTCGCGGAGGTCTAATTTTGTAGCTTTTTGCGCTCCCGCCATTGCACGAATTTATGTCCATAACGATTATTTACCGATTTCGTAATTTAGCCTTGGGAGTTTACATGTTCGTTCAAATGTACATTGGTAATCGTTCATTAATATACGCAGGTATATGTGATTGTCCCGATGTTTTAATCATTTACGTCATAAAAAGTTTAGTTGAATATTTCTTACTACATTGTAATTGATGAATGATTCATTATTTATGGTGATATTTCTTTTAAATTATATTGTGATAGTTTTTGTGCAATGAAGTGATTCATACCTCTATAACACTTGTCACGGATTTGCGCGAATTTAAGACTGCGCGAATCAGTCCGCGATCGCAAGTGCGCACAATTTGTTCCCCGCAAATTCAAGTGATTCTACAGTAATTGCTTTAACCTTATTTTCTGTTATCCTGCATGTGGGCAATTAACCAATTTGAAATATCCAATAAAAACTATAAAAAAATAGTTCCAAAACTGTAAAATATGGTTTGCTTTGTAATTGTAGAATTTCTTGTCAGGTAAAGTTAGAATCGAAATAATTTTCGTATTTCGATTTTCATTTGTAAACAAATAACTGCTTGTCATTATGATCTGCAGTTATCAAACCACTCAGGCTAACACCCTCTTGATTTAATTCCTACTCATTTGAACTCCAAACAGTTGTTTATTAGCGAATAAACAACAATAAATAGAGAATTGTTAAGTTTCATTTGTATGTGGCTGCAATTTCAAATGTGCTGAAGAAATGTCTCGTTGGTTTGGCATTGTCAATATTGCAATAGATAGAAGTGATTTATTTCATTCTTTTGACAGGTCTGATAACTCAACCCATTCCTAATCACTGGAAAGCTGCGTATTTCCCTATTGGAAGATGACCACTTGAATCCAGTTAAAAAAAATAATTATGAATACTTTGTGTAATATTTATTTGTACTTAAATTTGTTCTCCAAGCTGCTTTAGATATCAACCATTGCCAAAAGATTTTTTGTTTGGATTGTTTAACTGTCAGGAAATTAATAAATAATTGTCTTGAATTTTCTACAGGTGGGGTATTGCGGTCTTTGGCAACAAGGGAAATCACTCATGCTGATGTGGGATACAAAGGGACACAACTCAAGCTGTTGCTGGTCTTGCACGGTGGACAGAAAGTGGCATTTAAACCTAAATGGTGAATCTGTTACTATGTTTTTCTCAGACTGATCAATCCAAGGGTTGTTTGTAACAACAAAATATATTAAAAATGTTGTGCACAGGTACTGGCCACATTTTCAAATAATTTGTTAATGTTCCTTGCATCTGTAACAGTCTACCAAATCTTTTAAAGTGTTTGGACCATAATACAAATGGCTGTATTAGGTAATGTTTGTTTCCTTGTATTGTTATTGATAGAAAACTGAAAACCTTTTAAATTAAAATTAAAATGTGATTCATAGTCTATTTGTTGTAGTTTAACGCATGGCTTGTAAAACACTCTTAAATGAGACTCCTGGTTATAAATAGTGCTTATTTTCTTTGAAAATGTCCCTACAGCAACCACTTTCTGGACATTCTAAATCTAGATAATATAATATCTATAAGATATATAGAAAAAAATGTAGAATCGTTTTCTATTTGATCTTGCACAATTCCTGGTTGTTTGTTTTGATATTGATTCAAGTTATAATTAACCAAAATTTACGTTAAGTGGCATAAAAATGTTCTAGAAAATACATCTCAAGAAACTCAGCTAGATAAGTGCTTGTAAATTGAGGCTTCTTAAGTTGAAGCCTCCGCTTTTATGGTATTGTCTATTTCAAGGAAGTCCCTTCTAAACATAAATCCACTGTAGGCGGAAAGTGCCGCCCTGGATTAGCCTGTGCGGACTGCACAGGCTAATCCGGGATGACACTACGCACATGCATTAAGTCCGGTTTTCCCACGACGTGCCTCATATATAGAATGATGTAGTGTTTTATCCAGACCTAATCAGCACTGCGCCGTGCCACGCCCCTTTATTGATCCGCCACCCTGCCCTTTTCAAAGGCAATTAGCGCCTCGAGCCCTCTTATCTATCGACTGTATTGCCTTTTGTGATGGCATGTTATGGTATATTAATTATTTTGTGACCAACATGATATGATCAGCTGTAGAGGCAGACGGATTACGAGTTTGTGTCCAGATATAATAAAACATGCTGATTTCATTTTAAAACTTTACACTTACAGCCTCGTTTTCATATGCAATTTCTAACGTTTTTGTTTCGTCAAATTTTATGATAAACGTGATAACAAAGGGCAGAATACATATAAATGTAGACTCCATGTGGTCTTTAATCATATATTATTAAAAAAAATACATGTGCAGTCTTCGACTTTAGCGGTAGACCGTGGACCGAGTCCACCAAATTTTCGCTCGGTCCAGCAAAAGTTGCAAGTAAACTGGACCACCGGTAAACTGGACCGGTGGTCCAGCAAAGAAATTTCCCTTGATAAATTTGATACCAGAAATCCCTAAAAATGTTCAGCCAGTAATTCTCGGTAAAGCGAAAATCGGCTTATTTGGATGCATACTTTTACGAAATGACGCCATAAAATTCAGTGTCAGATTCGCAACCATTTCCGCTTGCGTACGCATGTTCTTCTCAAACAAAGAACGCCTACTCGTCAATAAACGCACTCTCCTTCTGCATCTGTGTGTCAATTATCGATAAAATTTGTAAGCAGGAGGAGCTAGTATTACTACAGTCACCCAGTCAGCCAATGAGAACGCATTAAATATCCAATATGTAGATGAGCGTAGTCGATAGAATGTTTATCACGCCCTCATTGTTGGTAAAGGTGATGTAATTTGTAACACATTTTCGTGAGGTATGCATGTTGTTAGCTGCGTGTTTGTAACACCCACATAATAAATAAAATGCTACATACTAAAAGATGTCAGTATATTATTGTTTGCAAAAATTTACTTTAAATACGAAATGGGATGTTGACAAATTGTGTTTGCAGATCGCATAGAATTTTAGTGTGTAATGTTAAAGGTACGTCTTCATTTGTTTTAAAAGAAAATATTGCTATGACTACGTGTGTTTTAGAATAAACCAGCTATTAAAAAGTGTAACTACACTGATTACACCCAAAAACTTATGCAGCCACATTTTCACGAAAGTTAAGTCAGTGAAAGTAAAAATGTTGTATTACTCAACAATGGAATTTTAAAAATAATTTTTGGACACAAAGCATTTATTGTTAAAGGAGTGGGTGGGGAGGGGTGCTTTGGTAATAATTGCTGGAACCCCAACTCTTTAGGAGTAGGGAGTCCATGTTCTGCAATCCTAGCGAGCGGAGCAGTTTCCATTTGATCTGCGCATTCGAGTAAATTTCGGCCCAGATACCAGCTCGGCCATTTGAGCCAGTACTGAACTCAAATAGGCTAAAACGAAATATACACCTGGTATTTGATTTAACTGGCGATCTTGTATTAATATTTTGCCATATTTTTATTGAGAGTAATGTAATAAATACATGATTCATGTTAGAATAAAAGTCTGAAAACCATAATTGCTTTCAATTTATTTTTTAATAAAATCATTGATATATACATATGTTAGAGTGTATGAAAATCTACAAAAAATTGTGGTCCACTAAATTTGTGTACGGTCCAGTTGATTTAGCTGGTTTGGTGGACCGACGGTCTACTGCTTTCAAAACTTATTCGTGAAGCCTGCATGTGTATACAGTATTTCTTCCAGTCATAAACACGAATCCCTGAAAAAACTAATTGCAGAACTATCTATAATTTTGGACAAACATATTCGGATAAATCATTTCAATCCAAAGTTTAATGTTTGTTTTCTAAATTTGCACGCTTGCCTTGAGCTTTTCATCATCAATCAAAATATTAGTAGCAGGGACATAACCAACAGCAACAACATATATTTCCATAATGGTGAAAATATAAATATTTCTTACCGTAAAAAAGATGGAAAATAAAACTAATACCAGGGCTTAAGTACTTTACTATTAATAAGCATGATTTTAACTTGCCTATAAACAGTTTTAATTAGGCAGTTGTGATGTTTTATTGCCCATTGGAAATAAATATTAAAATATTTTTCGTGATTTTTGCAATAATATAAATATTTAAACTTAATTTGCCCTGTTTAACAGTGTCACCGCGCAAAAAATGACACTTTTCCAAGTCAAGCGCCATGCCCCACTGCCCTTCTAGATTAAACACTAAATGATGAAGGCCAAATTATGTGCTTTAAGCCATGACATCCGCTTTTAATACACTGCAGATCCGTTATATTGCGATTCTCAGGGTCCATGGATCGCGATCACGATATAGCCGGATCGCGATATAACTTGTCAGATTATTCATGTACATATAGATATACATGTATATACTGGCATATTTTCACGATCTCAAAACATGAACGTAATTAACGCACCTTTTTCATTGTTGTTAACATCCACAATGTGTTATATCCATATGTAAAATATTCCATTTGTATATAAAAATATAATATTATTCCTTAATTATAAATATAATAAATTTCAATTTTCGTATAACAAATTCCAAATCCCAAACGCCTATCTGAATTTTACTGTTCACTTGACGTAAACACAATTTCTATTTACAATTAAACTGCACATGTATTTCATGTAAATCCTTTGTTCTGCTAAAAAAACGCACACAAATTATGTTAACATGTATAACGTCACGTCATCCGCATGGAAAGCATGGGTGTATTGATTGTCATATAAAAACTTTGTAGCGCAGAGAACATTGAGATCTTTACTTTTGTATAAAAGATTCATAGCGCACAATAACAAAATTGGGTATCTATATCGCGAACGATGTGCAGTTAGCATTTCCTCTTAAACAAAAAAGAAACAGTTACGCCATATTGATAACGTTATTGTCGTTTAGATAGGTCAGTATTAATCTATGACATACAGTTACTGTATACACCCTCCACGTTGACGGTGTGTAATTCGCCTGCTAATTAAAGCGACATCAGTGAGAGGACGTTGTCATGGGTGGCACGCGCGATGTAAGCTGATGACATCAAACTGTTGCACTTTGATGTTGAGCGGGTTGGGTTATTGTTTGTCGCCGTACAACAGTGTGAATGAAAGAGTAGCGATGTTGGCGCAAAAATCCGGACCAAAGTGGATTTATTTATGAACGTCGTGTTATAATAAAATATTGAAGTACATAAAAAAAATCGGGATCCACGGCCGATTCGCGATATATTGGATCTGCAGTGTAGCAACATTTTGTAAATAATAGTTACTTTATTCAGTGTCGAGATATATTTACAAAAATAAAGTATTCCACACCTATCGCTACTTTATGTCAAATTTTGAAGTTCACATGTTGAGAAAGTGTAAGATTTGTTTGATATTGAGATTGTCTATTCCCAAAGTATGTTTATTGTGTAGCATCCGTATGCATTAATTGATGATATATCTAGCTTTACATGTTATGAAAAACATCTCGGAGACATGTTTTAAATTGTACACAGAAATAATAGAAGATTGTTGTGGTATTAATTATAAGCTCAATGGGGATTCAGTGGCTTTAAAATGAACAATAGTTCCTGTAGATTGTGATAGCATCCAAAGCTTTTAATTAAATGACAAATGGTGTTAATGTCTGTTCACAATTTTTATTAACTGGCGATATTGATTAATGACGTTTTTTGCAGCACAAATGCAGTTTAGATACTAATTATATCATGCATGCAGCTTAGTTTCTGCTTGTTTTTTTAAAGCACATCCACTAAATAAAACACACTGCTTCTGTGACAGGTTCGTTCACTGATGCAGTTTTACAGAAAATATTTTTTTTTAGCTTAATGGGACCTCTTCACAGATAAGAAAATTGACCTAAGGCCAGAGTTTTTATATTTTTCGATTTACGGGAGCGCCAGTCCTAAATATTGCAAAACCCAAATAAAAATAAAATTCAAAATCGTATAATTTTTATATATTTTCGGCCGGTTGTCTCTGCTTCCCGAATTATAAAATAAATTGGTCTTGTGTAACCTATTTACAACAACGTCATTTTGAGTAATTTTTGCACGCCAGTAGACTGCTTTACAAATTGACGTTATTTTCTGGCGTTCTGTGCATATATTTTATTGTAAAAACGGGAAAGTTGCGCGACCGCTGTGTATTTTAAAGTTGCTATCAAAAACATAAAGAACAAGATAATCATTAATTAAAATCATACAGTTACATTCTTTTGACAAAAATTATAATGAAATAATATCAGAAAGCAGTATGGGACGAAAGATTTAGGTGCCCAAAATGCGAAAACAATTTATTTATATACGCAACACATTTAATCATTTTATACACAAATACGTTCTAATCATAAACAATATAGTTGTATATGTTGTTTCATGCAACGAATGTAAAGTATTCGTGTTTAAAATACATATATTTTCATATTTTTTCATGGGTACGAAATGGGAACGAATGTATGTTTTCTTCTAGTGCGGTTCGTACCAAATTTAAAAAAAACCCAACAACAACTGTGTTCTCGTATATTTTTTCTTATAATTTCAGCTTAAAAACAATGTGAATCAACAACAATGTAGATCTACTACATGCACATTATGCAAAAAAAATGTTTCTAGAATACAATACAGAATATGCGTTCTACATTGATTTAGGCCAGATTGTTTATAAATTTAAGTTTGATGGGATATTTGTTTCAAAAAAGATATAACTTGGAAAATCCAAATAGTAGTTATAAAACCCTCTAACAATATGGAAAAATATCTTTACTTCTAATTCTAGATTCTCCTTTCTTGTAATAATATATTTTTCAATTTAGGTGCAGTTATAATAAATTAATATTTTTTTTACTTTTAATCATTTTATTTTTATTTTTATTTCTGATGCTCACTTTTTTCTCTTTTATTTTTATTCCCTCCACCTGGTGCTCAGTTTTGAAAAAATTCCCGTAAATCTAAAAATTAAGAAACTCTGGCCTAACTTGCACGGTTTGTGTATGACCATAAAATCTCAGTTGGTATTGATAATGGACCAAATCAGACCAGAAACCTTAGAGTTTTGGCCCCTTGTTTGTGGAAAGAGATGCAAAAATTGTCTTTTTCGTTCATAGAGACTTCATTTTTCTTCCAATCTTGACCAAACTTCCACAGTTTGTGTATTATCAAAAGATAACATCAGAAGCCAACAGTGGGCTGGAATGGACCACAAACACCCTTATGCCCCCTTTTTAGTTGAAAAATAGGCAAAAGTTGCCATGTTACTTTGATCAAGATTGCATTTTTCGTCCAATCTTGACTAAACTTCCACAGTTTGTGTGTGACATAAAGATTTCAGCAGAAGCCAAAAATGGGTACTTTAGGTCGCAAACACTGGAGTTATGGCCCCATGTGTGTGGAAAAAAAAGCAAAAATTGCCTTATTTGTTCATAGAGACTTTATTTTTCTTCCATTCTTGACCAAACTTCCATAGTTGCTATGTAATCATCTGATTGCAGCAGAAGCCAACAATGGGCCAGATTGGGTCACAAACATCAGAGTATTGGCCCCTTTGTTAGTGGAAAAAATGCAAAAATTCCCTTTTTGTGCTTGACAGATTTCATTTTTCATTCAATCTTGATACAACTTCCACAGGTTTTGTATGGCCAAAAGATCTCAGCACAAGCAAATGAGACAGATCAGGCCATGAACACTGGAGTTATTTACCCTTAATTGTGAACATTAATGTAAAAATGGATTTGATGCAAGACATGGACTTCATTTTCAACCAATCTAGACCAAAATTGCACAATTTGTCTATGACCATACGATCTAAAGCGAGTTTGAATATAGGAAAGGTAAATGGCAATACACTGTATTTGTTGAAACAAGCCGGCGAGCCTGACATGACCTATGCGCAGCCATCGACATTATCTTTCAGATTTGCAGCATTAACTTTATTCCTCTGAAATTGCCTGAGAAAAGTTGGATACCAGGGTAGAGAATCTTGTTCTATGTATGAGAGTTTATCGGCTAGACAAATTATTTAAGGACATTATGGCGTACATTCCCACATTTCTTCTAGCGTGTCAAAACAGTAAGGCTTTCATCTTGGCCAGTACTCAGGTGAGATTTGGGCCATCATGGCCCTCTTGTTCATTTTTTTGGTCATTTTTGGCCTGAAAAATACATCATATATAAACATCAAAATAACAATTCGACATTATTTAAAATATAGTGTCGTTTATAGACAATCATCAGTTGAAATGGATAAAATTAAAAGAGTTTGTAACGCTTCCATTGGTATTTTTGTAGCATTAAAAATTCACTACTTGTTAGTAGGTCAGAATGGCCGAGTGGTTGAGCGCCAGATTTTTTATCTTGAAGAGCGTAGGTTAAAGTTCCGGCGAAAGCAAATTTAAAAAAATAAATTTTCCTTAATATTTATTTGTTAGTCCAGATGCTTTAGTTTTTGCAGTTAAGACATTTAATGGCATTTTTAAAAAATACATAAAATCTGTGAATAAGTCCTTTAAATGTTGCATTGCAGTTGTTTGTAAGCATCTAGTGTCAGTGTTGGCGTCAGCTGGATTTCACTGAATCTGTAGTTTTTTGCCCTTTTCTTCCTGCAGTAACAAATCTTAAACTTTGTCTTTTCTAATTGCCTTTTTTCATGGCGTTAAAGTTGCTACAACAAATGGGAATGTATTGCATGGTATCTGTAACCTGTAACTGCACAGTACAGAATTAAAGTAAAAATAAGAGCACAGAATGTGTAAATATTTCAAGGCAAATTCATTTTAAAATGATTTTCTGCACTTTCAGGTCTAAACGTGATGATATAATTGAGGGGCCACCTTCTGCACTTTCAGGTTTAAACGTGATGATATAATTGAGGGGCCACATTTGCACTTTCAGGTTTAAACATGATAATATAATTGAGGGGCCACCTTCTGCACGTTCAGGTTTAAACGTGATGATATAATTGAGGGGCCACCTTCTGCACTTTCAGGTTTAAACGTGATGATATAATTGAGGGGCCACCTTCTGCACTTTCAGGTTTAAACGTGATGATATAATTGAGGGGCCACCTTCTGCACTTTCAGGTTTAAACGTGGTGATATAATTGAGGGGCCACCTTCTGCACTTTCAGGTTTAAACGTGATGATATAATTGAGGGGCCACCTTATGCCGGAGAAGATCGCCATAATGGAGAAATTGCGGCTTTTCATTTATCAAGGTAAAATAAGGAAAGCTAAAAAATAGACAGTTTATGAGCCTATTCATTTAATGTTATGTTTAGTAACTTTTGCAGAGCTAAATGAGTCAGGTATAGTGCAGGACAGACTTAGAGGTAGGCAATAGCGGCGTACATGCTGCCAACCCACCCCACCCCCAAATCATAGTAGATTGCTTTAGCTTTGTTTGTTTGGATTTTTCGCCGTATTCAACAGTATTTCAGTCATATAACGGCGGTCAGTTCACCTACTCACACTTTTCCTGGGTAAGCTGGTTTACCAGTACTAAGTGCACATACTTATGCCAGTAACTGACAACTGCCGTACTTGAATCAGAGGTAGGGGGAGAATAGCCGTAGAAATAATTTCATGACCAATGCCCACTCAAGTTATGTGGCCGGGCTGGGAATCGAACCCGCGATCCTCGGATTTGTAGTCCAGCGCTCTACCAACTGAGCTAGCTGGCCCAATGCTTAAATATGCTGGTAAAGTTCAATATCAAAAAGGTAGCTGGAATATTGGTTCTCTCAACATTACAGGAATATTGGGGGTTCTCTCAACATTACATGAATATTGGGGGTTCTCTCAACATTACAGGAATATTGGGGGTTCTCTCAACATTACAGGAATATTGGGGGTTCTCTCAACATTACAGGAATATTGGGGTTCTCTCAACATTACAGGAATATTGGGGGTTCTCTCAACATTACAACATACCTTATTCCCTAGTATGTACAGCTGATGTGTCACTTTTGTTTCCTTATCAAGTATGTCAATAAACAATCCTTATTACTGTAATTTGTTTTAAGTGTGATAATAGAGCAAATCCATGAGTTTTAGAATATTTTCTTAGTTTTAGTTTAAACCTATTTATTTTAGCTCTATTGTGTCGAAAGACTGAGACATTCAAACACTGTTTAGTCCGTTTCCTGGGTAGAACCAGTACTTGGTGTCTTTTGAGAAAGATAATTCTAATGCTCCCAGAGAAGTATCAAACTCACGATCTCCCGATCAACCATATCCAATTACACCACTTCAAGCAGACTATTTTATTTTATGATTTCATATGGTTTATAAGGAAATTTCAGTGAAATGAAATTGGTAATTCACTGTTTTAAAACAGTGAAAATTACCATTTTGATAATGGAATCAGTTTCACCAGGAAGTCGGAAAATGACAAAATAACGCATTTTGCTGCGCGACTCATGAAAATATAAATTTCTATGATCACTAGTGAGTTAGAATCTATATTCTACAGAAAATAACAAATATACTCTATTTCTTAATAACATAAAAGGATGTTAACTGTATTTAAAAAATTCTTTGTAAACTTACCGTGTGTTACATATTCCACATCAGACTGTTGGAGTTCCGTAGAACGCCCCTCACGGTTGGCAGGGTGTTGAACTTAGCGAGGGAGGTCAAACCTGTCGCCACGGAAACCCTGTTGAAGACGTTCTTCACTCGAGACAACAATACCTGCTTCTATGGGAAATGCTTCTATTGTAAGGTATGCATTTACAGTGTGTATAAGTTGTGTTCATTAATGAATATTTATGGCCTAAAATGCTAATGAAATTACATGTCGTTTGGCTGGTGTTCTGTACAAGAACTATATTTTAGTTGTATAATTGTTTTACATGTCGTTTGGCTGGTGTTCTGTACAAGAACTATATTTTTGTTGTATAATTGTTTTACATGTCATTTGGCTGGTGTTCTGTACAAGAACTATATTTTAGTTGTATAATTGTTTTACATGTCGTTTGGCTGTTGTTCTGTACAAGAACTATATTGTAGTTGTATAATTGTTTTACATGTCGTTTGGCTGGTGTTCTGTACAAGAACTATATTTTAGTTGTATAATTGTTTTACATGTCGTTTGGCTGGTGTTCTGTACAAGAACTATATTTTAGTTGTATAATTGTTTTACATGTCGTTTGGCTGGTGTTCTGTACAAGAACTATATTTTAGTTGTATAATTGTTTTACATGTCGTTTGGCTGGTGTTCTGTACAAGAATTATATTTTAGTTGTATAATTGTTTTACATGTCGTTTGGCTGGTGTTCTGTACAAGAACTATATTTTAGTTGTATAATTGTTTTACATGCCTTTTGGCTGGTGTTCTGTACAAGAATTATATTTTAGTTGTATAATTGTTTTACATGTCTTTTGGCTGGTGTTCTGTACAAGAACTATATTTTAGTTGTATAATTGTTTTACATGCCTTTTGGCTGGTGTTCTGTATAAGAACTATATTTTAGTTGTATAATTGTTTTACATGCCTTTTGGCTGGTGTTCTGTACAAGAACTATATTTTAGTTGTATAATTGTTTTACATGTCGTTTGGCTGGTGTTCTGTACAAGAACTATATTTTAGTTGTATAATTGTTTTACATGTCTTTTGGCTGGTGTTCTGTAGAAGAACTATATTTTAGTTGTATAATTGTTTTACATGCATTTTGGCTGGTGTTCTGTACAAGAACTATATTTTAGTTGTATAATTGTTTTAACCTTTGTGATTTAATTACTTGAAAACTGCATAACTTAAGTTTTTCGACTAATTAAATTACCAGTAAACAAAATAAATCAGTAAATATAAGGGATGTCAACGAATAATGGAATATTTGATTATTCGAATACTTGACCAAATAACAAACGATTGCTCGAATAGTACATCATCTGTAGAACAAATAATGTTTTCATAAGCAATCACCAATTTTGAAATAGTGTAAGATAAATGTTTGTTGAGTTGGCAAGATGTATATTTTTTGGGACAACGTATAAATATACACCTAAAATATTTTGATATGTAACCATAGTGTACACATGCATCCATACACAATTACACATTTATACATTAAACATTTTATATAACTAGACAACTATTATAAAATGTTCATGCAAAATCTTTGGTGTCACGTTTTTTGTTATGATAATGGCTACAACGACGATGACAGTAACTTTGGTTGCGGTGATCTTGATGATGATGATGATGATTATGATAGTGATGAAAGTGATGAAAATGATGATGATGATGATGATGATGATGATGCTGATGAACTAAAGAAGGATGTATGGTGATAATGACATGAACATATACAAGGATCGAATAATAATGACTTTGAATATTCAAATGACGTTTTAAGTATTCGTTGCCATCCTTAGTAAATATTGTTAACAAGATACAACATTGAAGTCAGTACCGAGGTTCAAACCAGTGTGCTTTGAGCTAGAGTATCAACCTTCAGTGAAGTAACATAATACTTGTGTTGGGGGTGTGGGCATTGGGTGAACATCGAAAATTCATATATTTATATCCTTATAGAACTTGTGTTGGGGGTGTGGGCATTGGGTGAACATCGAAAATTCATATATTTATATCCTTATAGAACTTGTGTTGGGGGTGTGGGCATTGGGTGAACATCGAAAATTCATATATTTATATCCTTATAGAACTTGTGTTGGGGGTGTGGGTATTGGGTGAACATCTAAAATTCATATATTTATATCCTTATAGAAATTGTGTTGGGGGTGTGGGCATTGGGTGAACATAGAAAATTCATATATTTATATCCGTATAGAACTTGTGTTGGGGGTGTGGGCATTGGGTGAACATCGAAAATTCATATATTTATATCCGTATAGAACAACTAGTAATTAGTTTTGAGTTAATCTGTTATTTATCTGCCAAAAAACCAGAAACATCACTAAAACAGCTGCAGGGACATTTAACACTATAACCTTTATGTATTTATAGACACCTAACTTTTGTTTTCCAATTAAGTAAATCAGTTAAAATTAGCTTAACCAGGTATAACATTATTTAACCTTGTAAAAATAGTTAATCGATATGACAAAAAAATTGCTATTTTTATTTTTTTTCAACATACAGGCCAAAAAAACTTTAAACTCAGGTGTTAAAAATGTATAAATTATGTGTTTCAGGCAACAATCTCAAAAAAGTTAGGTAGGGTCACGATTGAGTTGTTGCTTTTTAGCTCACCTGAGCACAACGTGCTCATGGTGAGCTTTTAGGATCGCCTTTTGTCCGTCGTCCGTCGTGTGTCAACCTTTTCATTCATAGAACATCTCCTCCTAAATCACTGGGCAGATTTTCACCAAACTTCACAGGAATGATCCATGGGTGACCCTCTTTCAAAATTGTTCATATCTTTCTGGTCAGCTGCATATGTAGGTCACCAGAGCTAAAAATAGATTTAAAAACTGAAAACTTTAAAAATCTTCCCATCTGAAACCACAACGCTTGGAGCTTTCATATTTGATACCGTAATCGTTCGAATATAATACACACTTTTTTGCCGGAAATTTTTTATCAAAAGTAAGGGGTGCATATTATACTTGAATGTAAAGAGTTTACCTGAAAATTGTATGTCCAAATATTTTCTTAACCCTTTTTCTTATAGACTCGTGTGAACCCGACCGTACCAATTACTGGATACATACAACTTTTCACGTCTATATCCATTACCCGATATTCCCGTATATTCGCGATTTTTATTTTGAAAAGCAAATTCTGGCCAATATTGAGGATAAATGTGTTTAAAAATTACATAAACACAAAAATGTTCGCCATTTTTTAAAAGTATCGAGTGCATTATGGGATTGTTTCTATTTAAAGATATGCTGTAATTGACGTCCAATCGCTACAAGGGTATTCCCATTGAACATGCGTAAATCATGTACTGCAATGTGCGCGCATCGGGTAAAGGTCATATTTTAAAAATAGTGACCAATCAAGAAATAAATTAAATTAAGATGTATAAACCATTTTCTGAAAATAGGGTGAATGTTCTGTGTAAATACAAAGGGGGACCACTGTACATGTTTTTAAATAATACTTCACCGTATATTACAGTAGATTAGATTGATTTATTATGTTTATTATGCCTATTGTTCTTTTTTGCTTTGTTATTTTTTACTGAACTGAATAAAATGTTATAAAAACACTGCGCGTTTGTTTGTTTAGTGTAATTATGGCACCACACCACGCCTATTTACGGCAACAAATTGCCCATGACAGAATTATCAATGAAATTGTCAAATACCCAATAATTACCCGTAACAATATATCAACTTGGTACAAAAGTGAATGATAACGATATAACGTTTTGTAACTTCCACAAGACCGTAAATATATAGACACAAAAATATCAATGGCGTCGCTTTTTTTTATATTGTAGATTTGAACACAGGCTCTGGATTTTAAATGCGTATTATACTCGGAATTTCAATTCTTACCGAAAAATTTGGGCCAAAGTCAGGGGTGCGTATTATACACGAGTGCGTATTATATTAGAACGATAACAGTATATGACATCCTCTAGTGGTCCTTATCAAAGATTGTTCAAATGATGCCCCTGCTGTCAAAACTGGCCACGCCCCGGGGGTCACATGGTTTATATAGACTTAAATAGCAAAATGAATTTAAAAATCCGTTTCTCTGAAACCGCAGGGCCCAGAGGTTTCATATTTGGTATGTAACATTGTATAGTGGTCCTCTACAAAGATTGTTCAAATGATTCCCCTGGGGTCAAAACTGGGCAAACCCCAGGGGTCACATGGTTAATGCAGACTTGTATAGCAAAATGACTTTAAAAATCTTCTCTGAAACCGCAACGCCTAGAGGTTTCATATTTGGTATCTAACATTGTATAGTGGTCCTCTATAAAGATTGTTCAAATAATGCCCCTGAGGTCAAAACTGGCCACACCCCATGGCTCACATGGTTTATATAGACTTAAATAGCAAAATGACTTTAAAAATCTCCTCTGAAACGGCAAGGTCCAGAGGTTTCATATTTGGTATGTAACATTGTATAGTGGTCCTCTACAAAAGGTTGTTCAAATGATGCCCCTGGGGTCAAAACTGGCCACACCCGGGGGCTCACATGGTTTAGTTAGACTTGAATAGCAAAATGACTTTTAAAGTCTTCTTCTTTGAAACTTCAAGGCTTAGAGGTTTTATATTTGGTATTTAAGATTATATTGTGGTCATCTACAAAGATTGTTCAAATGATGCCCCTGTGGTCAAAACTGGCCACGCCCCAGGGGTCACATGGTTTATATAGACTTAAATAGCAGAATGACTTTTAAAATCTCTGAAACCGCAAGGCCCAGAGGTTTCATATTTGGTATGTTGCATTGTATAGTGGTCCTCTACAAAGATTGTTCAAATGGTCTACCTGGGGTCAAAACTGGCCACACCCCATGGCTCGCATGGTTTATATAGACTTAAATAGAAAAATGACTTTAAAAATCTTCTTTTCTGAAACGGCAAGGCCCGAGGTTTCATATTTTGTATGTAACATTGTATAGTGGTCCTGTACAAAGATTGTTCAAATGATGCCCCTAGGGTCAAAACTGGCCTCACCCCGGGAATCACAATGTTTATATAGACTTAAAAAGCAAAATGACTTTAAAAATCTTCTTTTCTGAAACCGCAAGGCCCAGAGGTTTCATATTTGGTATGTAAAGTTGTATAGTAGTCCTCTACAAAGATTGTTCAAATTATGCCCATGGGGTCAAAACTGGCCACACCCCGGGGCTCACAGGATATATATAGACGAAGATGGCAGAATGATTTTAAAATTCTTCTCCTCTGAAAGCACAAGGCCCAGAGGTTTCATATTTGGTTGGAAACATTATATCAAGACCTCGATTGGGATTGCATATGGGGTGGGTGGGGTCAAGGTCACTGTTAATAAAAATAGAAAAACGGTTTCCGCTCAATAACTTGAGAACGCATTGAGATATTTTAATGAAATTTAATACATAGATACCTTAAATCGAGACCTCGCTTGGGATTGCACATGTGATGGGTGGGGTCAAGGTCACTGTTACTAAAAATAGAAAAACAGTTTCTGCTCAATAGCTTGAAAACACATTGAGATATTTCAATGAAACTTAATACATAGATACCTTATATTGAGACCTCGCTTGGGATTTGCATATGGGGTGGGTGGGGTCAAGGTCACTGTTACTAAAAATAGAAAAATGGTTTCTGCTCAATATCTTGAGAACTCATTGAGATATTGTAATGAAACTTAATACATAAATACCTTATATTGAGACTTCGCTTGGGATTGCATATGGGGTGGGTGGGGTCAAGGTCACCGTTATAAAAAATATATAAATGGTTTCCACTAAATATCTTGAGTATGCATTGAGCTATTTGAATGAATCTAAATACATAAATACCTTATATCGAGACCTTGCTTGGGATTACATATGGGGTGGGTGGGATCAAGGTCAAGGTCACCGTTACTAAAAATAGAAAAATGGTTTCCGCTAAATAACTTGAGAACGCATTGAGCTATTTGAATGAAACTGAATACATAAATTATTTATATCGAGACCTTGCTTGGGATTGCATATGGGGTGGGTGCGGTTAAGGCCCAGTGGTGTTATATTTGCTATGTAATATTGTATAGTGGTCCTCTATAAATATTGTTCAAATTATACACCTGGGGTAGAAAGTGGCCACGCCCTGTGGGTCACATGGTTTATATAGGCTATACAAATCTTCTCCTGAAACTGCAAGGCCCAGATCTTTATACTCACGTAAGTGCTTTAGTGCCATTTGGCCCTCTTGTTATAAGCCATTATGATGCCTTTAACTCAGGTAGGCGACCTAGGGCCATTGTGGCCCTCTTGTTTACTTTTTTCGCTCACCTGAGCACCAAGTGCTCCAGGGTGAGCTTTTTGGTCAGTCTGTGTCCGGCGTCTGGCGTCAACATTTTACTTCAGACAACTTCTTCCCTGAAACCACTGGGCCGATTTTAATCAAACTTGGCAGGAATGTTCCTGGGATGGTTCTTTACAAAATTCCTTCAATTTATTAGAATATGTTGAAAACTCTGGTTGCCATGGCAACCAAAAGCTTAAAAAGTGGAAAACTTTTTTAAAAATCTTGTCAGAAACCACTGGCTGGATTTGAAAATAGTTTTCACAGAAATGCTCCTTGGGTGATCCTCTACCATATTCCATACATGGCTATATTGAAAACTTTTAAAATCTTATTGTCTGAAACCACTGGCTGGATTTCAAAATTATTCACCATAAATGTTCCTTGCTTGACCCTCCACCAAATTCCCGGATATCATTTTGATTCGCTAAAAATAATGGCCACCAGGGGTCGGGACAGTTTTCCTTATACATGTATGGCTATATTGAAATCTTAAACAATCTTCTTAAAAGCCATTATGATGCTTTACACTCACTGAGCGACATAGGGCAGTGTTCGCGAAAACTTGAAAAATCGGTCAGTCATTTGGTCTGACTGGCTTGAATTATTTGTCAGTCCGAATGAATACGGTATCTGTCAGTCCGACTTAACAAAAAGTAATAACTAGTAAAACATAACAAAAATGAGGTAACTGTTAAAATTTATTTTATTTTTCTATTGGGTTGATACATTTTTATTTAGATTATGTAATCATACGGGCAAAAGCGGCGGGTCTTAACCGTTTATACGTATCAATTTTTGGATATACCTATGCAACCGAATTTTTTTCTGTCTGACACGTGCCACTGGTTTTCGCGACCTTCACTTTTGGTTTTGAATTTCAGTAAAACAAGGGACCGACACATGCCAATTTTTATGTGAATACATACGTACGTAAATAATTTACATATTTTCACCTGATTTGTTCCGTATTATCCCCAATATTTCCACAGAATAGGTTTTATCGCACTTTTCCCCATGTAAACAAACAACCAGTTCGCCAATAGTCGTAACAAATTCGCCAATAATTTCTACCAAACACAACCAGTCTACCAGCGCGTAGAATATTAAGTGACGTCACTGAGGTCAGAAAACACTAAATAAAATCCATACAGCAACATTTTCTGGCATCGCTCACCAATTTCTTTGGTTCTGGTCTCTTTGGAAAAAAAGTTCTCTCAGCTTACCAAATTTAAAATAAAACGATATGTTATGCTACGTCTAAGAAAACTCATTACACTTGATTGTTATCACCCGTAAGTAACACAAAATGCACTCGCGATTTCGACAAAGAACTCCCTAACGGACCAATATGGTCTGAACGCTACCGTCGCAAAACACTGTCAAACTTTTACCAAAATAGAAAATGCAGTTAAACTGTTAATATGAGCGTTTTACTTATAAAATATCTTGTTGTTGTTTCCATAATGTCTGCGTGGCAATAAGTTATGCATTTTAAGGAAGTAGAAGCTAAAATGCACTGATGGAAAGCAAATTAAAACGGCCTAAAGTTAAAACGGCCCAGACAGGTTAAAACTGATCCAGTTATTAATACATGTGGTCAAAACGGCTCCATTTGTAGCTGTTTTCAGAATTTTAATTTGAGCACAAACTACACAAAAATATGATGTTGGTTTATTTTAGTTTATTACATAACAAGTGATGCGATGCACAACACAAGAAAAATACAATAATGTGAAATGTAAACTGTAGAATAATTATATTTTAAAAATAAATACATAAACAATCATTATTTATTCATTTGTTTATTGTTTGAGGTTCTGTTGCTGCTGTTATTTTCTAAATATTTGTGAGCAACAAATTCAATTTGTTTTTGTGATCAATATATTTAGAAAATAACATACTATACTATACTATAGTGGTTGATCATTTATGTCTGTGTTTTTCTACATAATTTTCTCTGCCAAACCACTGACACATTTTTGTGTGTGGCACACTTCTTGTGTATGGATTAAGTAAATATTTGGCTGAAAGAATACACTGGCTCAGAAGAACAAAACTATGCATAAACTGTAAATTAATTATATTGCACAGTACAATATACTTTTCACAGTTGCATGTAGTTGCATTTTGCAAGACCATGTCGAATACTGCTTTGAATGGTTTGTGTTCGGTATTGATGTTGATGCAAGATTCTTATTATGTTTGTTGTATTGTTAAAAAAAAAAACATTGATTTTATTTGTGTTATTAATATTCAGACAGTAACATTTTGTGGAAACATTGAAGATGTTTGCATAACTGAGTTGAACTTGGTATAGACGGCAAACTTCTATTGTTGTCTTTCTTCTTTCTTTTTACTATTTTAACATCTAGGATCATTTAAATAGCAAACAATACATGTGACATTGTCTTGTTATAATTTAGCATTGAAATCCCTATCCAGCATCATGTCGACCTTTTTATGTCAATTGAATCCTGTCAACTCCAAATTGGATAGATCAACCGAATGAAGAAATTAACTAAATTATGAATATCATAGGCACTTTGTGGTTCTTGTCCTACTTTCCTATGCTCTAGGTATAATAATTGTTTATAGTATTTTTATACAATCAACTCCTGAGATAAATTTCAGTTCATAAAATACGACTTTAACTTAAATTTATCAGATGATCTGAAAAACAATGTTAAAATTTATTTTAAAATGCTCTCCATCTGAGTATGTAGAACAGTAGATCTTATATGTATGCTTATTAATAAGCGGTGAAACACATTAGGTGACATCTGTCCGGCTAGCGCAGTGGTTGACACTCTCGCTTCTCATATCACTGTGAATAACGATAAAATTCACAGAGATCTACAATTCCACGCAAAAATTTAAAAAAAACAAACTATTTAGATGCTTTTGCCCATAAACTAGGTAGCACCTTTATTCATATTAGTTACTTGTGGAAGTTCGAGGTTACATTTATTACCCGGCTTTGCACTGTCATAATAGTTGAACGGTAAACCATTCCACATTTTCAAGCTCTATATAACCAATGCTATTTAATCTACAAATATTAATGAGATGTTAACAATAAAAATATGAAAGCGAAATCACCTCGCAAAATTCTCTAAATAGCCGAAATGGTGGTGTTTATTTTGTAACTGTTGTTGTTGACTTCAAAAGTGAAAGTGCCTCGCGAAAACTGAATAGCATTTTTCTCGTGTATGATTGGTTAACAAAATTCAAGTACGTGTTTTAACGGTCCAGACAAAGACCGCCCAGTCCAAGACGGCCTACTTATTACGCTGCAAAAATTGTTTAAACTCCGTTGGGATAGGATTAAATTTTGTGATTTAAATGTCAAATACACTTTAATTATTGTAATTAGAGTTAGTTTGTATATTATGCATGTATATTTATGTGTATTTCCATTTTATTAATTTAAATGTTCCAAATTAGTATGATACCGATACCAGTATAGTCTAGTCGGCCGTCATGGAATTTGGCCGAATTGTCCGATATTACGAAATTTGCGTCACATCCGGTCTAAATTTCAACGAATTGTAAATATCATCATCAGATTTTTTCGTCGGTCAGTCGGACCGATTTTCTTTCAACTTTTGTTGGTCCTGCACTAAATGTATCCGTCAGGAATGGCGGACCGACAGTTTTCGCGGACACTGATCCATCTTGGCCCTCTTGTTTAAAGACACATTTCACATTTCAGTCAAAAATATTAAAAATTATCTAAAATCTGATGAATAGGGATTTTATGGAAAACAATTGTTGCTAAAATCTTTAGGGTCGGGGGGTTTTCACTAGGAAGGGTCAGGTTGTCAGAAACACATTATTTTTTTGGCCTAAGTACACATTATAATAGCATACAGGGCCTTAAATGATTTTATGCTAATTACAGGGCAAGTCTACGGGCGTGTGTGGAGAGGGCCCGCAGCTAGAGGGCAGCGTGACCTTGTGGCTGCCTGGTCACGCATCACTTACTACCCATAAACACCCGTGGGCCCGCACCTACAAGACCGGTGTTGAGGCTTTGTATGTGACCTTAATCTGGAGATTTATTTCCTTGTAAATTAATGAATAAATATCGACTTAAATATGACTTACACGAAACAGTTGTGGAATTTAAATCATACACATATCTTACATTAAACAAATAGCAACCACTCAGAATGTTATGCAAGTTTTGGTTAGAAATCTAGAGAGAAAAGTTTTTTAAATCTCTGGGAATAAATCTAAAGTTTTGGTTATTGAGCTGATCTCAAGTCATTTTTCCTGGGTTGATGCTTGATGTGTGAGAAAAAAATATCTGTGTCACACTCGTAGAAGGGGATCGATTACAAGACTGTATGTTATTAAGCAGGCACATTATCTATTACAGCACAGTTACAAACGTCACATTTGCCACACACTATCGATAATTCTAACATGATACTAGCTGATTTTTCTATAGACAGAGAACAAAATTGTCATTGTTAAACTACCCAATAAACAACGCACAATGTAGTCCCGATTCTGAGTTGTCAGATCAGACTAGAATCAAAATAATTTTTGCATTATCGTTATTTATCGGCCAATCAACAACTCTTTGTCGTTCTGATGCATGGCTATTAAACCACTTGGGTTAATGCCCTCATAGTTAAATTCCTACGCACCAGATCTCCATATTTGTTGATTATTATTGGACAATAAACAATGATAAATTGAAAATTATTTCTAAACTCTAAATTATCTATCAACCTTCGTTTCTTCCTTTCACCATAGCTGGGAGGAGGACCCAAACTACTGCAAGAAAGTTATCCTCACACACGACAGCTTCTGGTCTGGTCCACGACTCCTAGACATCATAGACACAGCCATATTTGATTACCTCATCGGCAACGCTGATCGCCATAGATACGAAACATATGGGGACACCATGGTCATGTTGGATAATGCTAAGAGGTAAGTCGGGCATTTTATTTAGGGGCTTATTATGGGCCAAGATTTTGGGGCAATTATTGCAAAACATTTTGCAAATGGGATAAAAATTTAAGATATTAAGTCAACTTTTTCGGGAAAGGTGCATGATTCGAAGAGAATTGCCAAGGGATTATTCCTATATTCAGCCCCTGCTATAAAAAGTTAAAGTGCCCAGGGTAGGTAAGCATGCAAATCGATATTCCTTGACTCCTTGACTCAAACAAGACGCTGTATTCAATAAACACAAATGCCCCCAGTTAGTGCTGGACAGCCTATTTGAATTTTTCTAAGTCAAAATTAGGTCAAGGTCAAAGTATGGTTGGGTGAAATGAGTGGATTGGGAATGGTCATAAGCAACAGGTGTGTAAGTATCCAAGAGGTGCTGGTGCTAGATGAACGATAAAATCTAGTTTTATTCTTAAATAAAATTATTATTTAAGTCCAAATCAGGTCAAGGTCATGATCAAAGTGAGGTTGGGTGATATGGGTGGATTGGGAACAGTCATAAGTAACAACTGTGTAAATATCCAAGTGTTGTAGTAAGCGGTGTTGGTGCTAGACGAAACCATAAAATCAAGTTAACCAAGAAACATCCCTTTTGAATTATTACAAGCCCAAATTAGGTCAAGGTCAAGGTGAGGTTGGGTGATATGGGTGGATTGGGGATGGTCATAAGCAATAACTGTGTAAGTATCCAAGTGTTGTAGCAAGCTGTGTTGGTACTAGACGAAACGGTAAAATCTACTTAACCTTGTCACGGACGGACGGACAGGACACTGGAGAGGAGCCTATATTGATGCACAAAAATGTAGCAGTTGCCAGGTGCGAGTCATATTACGTAGTACGATAAGCTGCAATCAAGTTGATGTAGATCAGTTTATAAGTACATTACCAGAACATTCACAACACTTTTTTAAGCGAATCAATATTCCTTGACTTACGCATCAAGATGCCGGGGGCATACAAATAATAAGTAGTTATGAACATTTAAGATAAGCCATTTGGTTTTGTGGACAAACAAATAATGACTAACTGTTGGAATAAAAACTGTGAAGTCAAGTTAATGGGTTTTTGACCCTAGGGTACATGTGATTTTATATGGTTTGTGAAATATTTCTTACTAAATCTTGTGATAGAATCAGAGATGTTTTATTGGAAACTAACTTGTTGGAAACCACCTGGCTGGTAGACGTATGTTTGTGTGCTTCTTGAGTAGGAACCATGCATTATGTCTCTAAAACCAATGATTTTGTGGGAGACTTGAAAAAAACAAATATGATATTTTATGAAGAAGAAAGTACTTTATTTTGAACAATAAGTATACACCCATGAGTTCAGACAGTGTTAGTTACATATTCATATAAATTCAAATCCGGTTATGACACATTTATGTTACACATATAGTGTTAGAAACATGACATAGGTGTCTGAGTTTTAGAATTGAATTGCACATATTTATAACAACATAATTATGTGTGGTATTATAATTCATATAAGTATCTTTGTCAGTTTAGATTATTTGTAGGTGATGACTATTTTTGACAATACAATACATTTTAGTTGCTTTACAGAAGCAGTTTTGTATACGTTACGTATATATACATGTTTATATTATACATAACTTAAGGTTATACGTTACGTATATATATATAATAAACATAACGTTATGTCATTGTAAACATTTGATTATTATGACTACTGTAGCCATGTACAGTAAGGGGTAAAACAAAAATATGTTTCAGGTTACCCGACCTACTCTGAATAAAATGCCCGACCCTAGAACATTTTATTGGGTTTATCAGATATTTGTTTGTTTTATTTACTTTTTTCCACTAATTATATGTTTTTTGGATAAATAAGTGTTTTGTCTTGATAACATCCACTTATAATCAATGTTTAAGAATGTTACTGATCTTTTTGAAATATTTATTCAGTTTCAGAATCTTGAAGTTGACCATTTACCCCCAAAAAAAGAAAAAGAAAAAATAATAAATAATCCCTACCTACCAACTCTAATTTTTTTTCAACATGTAACCTGAAACTAACATAATTTTTTTTTACTCGTTATGCGTTTTTTCTTGTATTGCAGTTTTGGCAATCCACTCCATGATGAAAAGTCCATTTTAGCACCTCTGTACCAGTGCTGCAGGTATCGTTATATGTCTGTTGGAAGGGTTTCATTTTTAGCTTGACTTTACGAAGAAAAAGCAAGCTATTCTACTCGCGTCAGCATTGGCGTCGGGGTAAGGTTAAAGTTTTATGGTAAGCTAGTTTCTCAAGAATGGCTTGAGGGATTTCATTCAAACTTAAAAAAATTATTCCACATATTAAAATGAACCTATAGGCCAAGTTTGGTAACTCTAGTTTGAAATTTGTCAAAATTATGGGCCTTTTTACTCTTTGAAATTTTTCATTTGAAGCAATTTGGATAGGTTTAAGTTTTTCGGTAAGCTAGTTCTGGCAAGTACAAGAATGGTTGAGCATGCTGTCTTCCAATCCTCATGCAGATATTTGTGAGTAGTTAAGGGTTTGTGGTCTATGGCTCGCATGGGGACTTGCCATCAGGCATCAGCAAATTGTAAGGATCACATAACTTATTTGTTCAGCCAATACAAACTTTAATATCTCACGCACCATACGACCTTAAAGGGACTTATTCACAGATATTTGTATCTTTAAAGAGTGTATGCACGATCTTACAACAGATAAAGTGACATAAATTAAAACAACCTTATAAAGTTAATTACCATATTATACTTTGATTTAAAATGTAAGAAAAGTAAATAAGAACCATAGTTGTAAAAGGCATATTTGGCTTCTTTTTCGGCGTAGCTGTCTAAGATCACTTTTGACCTAGATTTCTTGCTAAAGTTATGCAGCGGGGAAATTGAATGCCAATAGAATTGGGCAAATCTCATTTTAGGGAGTGCAAACTTCAAACAATAATTTAACGTATACCAATAACTGTTTCATACTTTTGGGGATTAAAATTTACATAATTGTTTACATAAGCGGTTTAAATGAAGTTATAAACATATCCTCAACATATACTCTAGAACTGAGGCTAATAATGAACGTATTTTCTCATTGTATGCCATAAACATAATGCTATATTCATTAACGTAACGAAATAACTATTTTGTTCAGCCTACATTTATATAAGCGTTACGCTCTATAAATAGCAATTGTGCAATGTTCCCATTCATAAATCTCACTCACAGTTGCCATTCCATGTAGCCCATTGATTCTAGCGAGTTCATCGCATTCCAGAGAAAGTAGTGTCATTCTTAAAATAGCGCACGTGGCCAGCAACCGTTGTAAAGCTGTGTTAATATACTTGTACATGCATCAATAATAGCGTTCAGAGAATCATTAACCTAAAAAGTTCTATAAATGGGGAGTTGATATTATAAACGTACTGTTAATTTGAATTAAAATTGTGGTTACGATTTATTAACGATTATTTATAATTGCATCTTTCTATCAACTTCTCCAGTAGCTGTTATTTAAGCTGTAAAAAGATGCTACATTTTCTATAGATAAAATGTTATTAAAGAAGATTCGGAATACGTCAAATTGTTATTCGCGTAGCATGAATACACAATTTGCAATACTAATTATACACATGAACCCTTGATATATCACATTTCTACTGATTTAATTTAAAATCATCATAGTCTAAGGAATTTTTATGTTTGCGTTATCAAAAAAAGTCTTAACATTCCAAAAGACGCTGAATGTTCCCCGACTATTTTTTTTAATTGGGATACACAGTATAAATGCTTATTTGACTTCAAATCGTAATTATATTAAATAACTAACATTAATGGTATATTACGGGTACTATAAATACATATATGGACTCGTCTGATACATAATAATTTTAATTCATTCCCGAAATTATTTTCTTACATTGAAAATTTGTTAAATTGGCTTGACAAATTCAGATAACAATTATGTTAACCTAAATTATTTTGTTTATTTATATATCACTGGTGGAAACATGGAGCTGTATGATTGGTTTATTCACGGCATAGATATTAATTATAATTTTATTTAATTTTTAAATTTATAAATTTATCTCAAATTAACTTTTGGGTCCGAGTAGTTTTCTTATAGTGTGAAAAATCTAGGGTCCAATAAGTCTCTTCATATTGGTGGGGACCAAAAAATCTGGGGTCTGAGAAGATATGTAACATATCATCTTGGCCGTCTGTTTAGGTAATTTTTAAATGACATCTCAAAATTAATTTCAACGCTGATTGTCTTTTTTAAAGACATTTCTTGTCAATCACTAGTTTTAATTAACTAGTTTTTGGCTATATAGTCAGAAACTCCAATACATGTACATACATTGACTCAACAGTTTTAGGGTACACAACACTAAATAATGCAAAAGTTGACACTGTTAGTTGATTTATTCAATATTTTACTATTTCATTCGACATGTTTATGTTTATCTGTCTGCTTTCAAGTTATTTTGTCACTTTCATCTGCTTAAGAAATGTCTTAATCGTTTAGACTTCAAGTACTGAAGCGTCTGGATTAACAACGCCTTGTAGCCGCTTTATATAAAAGCTTTAGCGAAAAAAAACATGCCTCTGTCGGCACATTAAGCACTAGGCTAAAGGGCTTGGGTTTGTGGTTTTAAGACTATGTAACTGATACATTTGTTTGAAAAATATCAACGAAAAGCGTTACAAAAGCTTTATAATTTTTGCAATTTCAATGATGTTTATTCACACATTATTTTGAGAGTGTATTTCTGTATTGCTAGCGTTATTTCGCTCCTTTATCGATAATAAAGTTTTCTTTTCGAAATCAGCAACAATCTGTGAAGATGTCCTTTTAAGATACTGAATTAAGTTAGTGGGTCAGATTGGACCAGCTAAGGCAGTGTGAAGTGTACAATAAAAACGTCTCATACAGGTTCATGATAAAATTGTGCTTGCAATACCAGACTTATCTGTAGCGTAAAACTGGAAAAATTGTTTCAAAGAAAAAAAGTCAAGTTATTGTCGTCGATATGTCGTCTGCGTTAGTTTTTTTGGTTAAGTTTTTTGTTTGAGTCCATTTCTCAAAAACTATCAAAGGTATCCATTTGAAACTTTAAATACTTGTTCACTATCAAAAGGGTAATTCATTACCTTAAGGCAGGTAAACCTGTGATTTGTATTTCCAGAGTTATATGCCCTTTTTTGGACTTACAACTTAGAATATTTTGACATTTTATAAAATTTCTCAATAACTATCAAAGACATTAAATTAAAACTCAAAATACTTATTTGTGGTGCTGACTTTATTCTTCCAACATGAGGAAGTAACTATTTCAAGGATTTTGTTGGAGTTATTACTCTTTTTTTAACTTACATTTTTCGCTTAAGGTCAAATCTCTCAATACCTGTATGTGGTATTTACTTCAAAGTACTTGATCACAGTGATGAATTTATTCTGTAGACAAGTAAGAATTTTCGCTTGAGGTCAGATTGCTCACTACCTATAAGAGGTATTGACTTGAAACTCAAAATACTTGATTACAGTTCTGAACCCGTTCTGTAGACAAGATCACTATATCAAGGATTTTGGTGGAGTTATTGCCTTTTTTAACTTAGAATTTTAGCTTTAGGTCAAATTTCTCATGATCTATAACAGTTATTGACTTGAAATTATCACACTTCATCACAGTCATGAACCCATTCTATTAACAAAAGGCCAGAATAATATTAAAAATGAGAAATTTGAGCATCCAGCACCCGTAGGCGGTGCTCTTGTTCTGTTGTGTGTTACATTTTTCATAACAAACTTCTATCTGATTTCAGAGTACGGGAAAGCACATGGTTAATGATGTTACTATATAAAGATGGAGCCCTGAGCCAAGTTCTGCGCACTGTATTAATGGGCGACCCCATCTCACCGGTGCTGTCTGACTCGCATTTAGAGGCACTGGATCGAAGACTCAAGGATATTTTACAGCAAATAGAGCAGTGTGTGATGCAACATGGAGTTGAATATGTGTTCATTGCCAATAGGCGATGAATAAGTAACTTGCGACAAAGTTACACCAGTCATGAATGTCTTCCAAAGAGTTGAGGCTATTTTAAAGTCATTGAGCAGTGTGTGATACAACATGGGGGTGAATATGTGTTCATTGCTTATAGATAATGAACAACTATCTAACTTTTAAAGACTTGAGGCTATTGTACACCAATTGAGGTTTGTGATACAGCACAGATGTCGATTATGTGTTGATTGGCAATAGATAATGAATAACTAACTTGTAACTAGAAAGCAGTCAGAGAGCGCAGATCTCTTTATTCTTTAATCAAGAATCCTTAAAAAAAATCCTGGATCCAGATGGTCATCCAGTCAGACAAACAAAGGCAAGCAATAACTATGTGTCGTGGCAAAGGTAATCAGGCTTGTGGGTCATCCAGTCAGACAAACAAACAAAGGCAAGCAATAACTAGCTGTCGTGGCAGAGGTAATCAGGCTTGTGATGTCAGAAATGCTTCAGGAGAGGACATTTAAACTAGGTTTTTTCACCTGAAATAGCAGGGCTCGTACATACATGATTCACCCACTTGTGTGATTTCAGAAACAGGAGGACTTTTCTTTAAACAAAAATTATTGGATTTCACATAGAAAATTAAGTTTTATTTAAAATTTTCACTGGAGTACAACTACATAAAATATAATTTTAAAAAAAACTTAAAAAAATATATTTTGTGGCTGGTATTCACAAAGCCATCTTTTAATTTTTCTTTTTCTTTAAAAAAAAAAAAGAAGATAAATGAGTTACCAGTACCAGCCTTTTTTACGTGGTTTTTGCTTGGTTTATATGACTTAAAGAGGCCATTTATGTACAGATCTAAGCAGATTTGAACAAAATTCAGCTGTTCCACTTGCCAACTGTTAGGCAATATCAGATGTTAAGTGGAACAGCTGAATTTTGTTCAAATCTGCTTTATGAATTTATGAAGCCCAAGACAGGTGATCTGGGCTAATATTTCAGGGCCCTCAATCTGTCAGTTTGTACAGCCGATATAAGGCTGCTTCCCCTAGCTGTGCCATTCTTCCCCATTAAATGTTGTTCCAGCAAATCATGTATCTATAATGGTTTATTGAATGAAACAAGCTGTAAAAACTATTTATTGTTATTTTAAAACTCCCGCTTATTAGAAAACTATGCCAAAATGTCCCCATCCGTGGGCAGAGGAGGACCCTGTATTTGCTGCAAGTTTATTTATGAAATTTACAAAAACCCTTTTGTCTTTGATGACCATTATTTCATATTTGATTTTTTGTAAGGGTGAAGTATAAATAAACATTGTACAAAAGATTTAATCAATGATTTTTATTCCTCATTCTCAAAACACATGTAAAACTCAGATTAACAATATAAAATATTTAAGTATATAATGTACATGTATATACCTGTAAATACAATACATATGACAAAAAGTTCAAAAAGTGGGGTAGACAAAGCTCCATTCATCTACCTAGCTAAAAAGGCTAAGTTTAGATAATCATGGGCCATAACTCCACAATTCCTGGGGCCATTAAACCTGGCCAAGATAATGTGCCAACAAACATGTTCATGAAGTTTAGTGAATTTTGTAACAGTGTTGGACTTAGCGAGATTTTAGATAATTCAAGGGCAATAACTCCACAATTCCAGAGCTGATTTGACTGGTAATCAAACATGTCCGAGATATTATTAAAACAAACATTTTCATGAAGTTTGGTGAAGGTCTGGTGAAAACTGTTGGACTCTCTGAGAGCAGAAACCAATAAAATGGCCAATTTCATATATTTCAAGGGCAATAACTCCACAATTCCTGTGGCGATTTGGCTGATTATCGCATGTGACCCTTATTAGAAACATTGTCATGAAGTTTGGTGAAGATGGGATGAAAACTGTAAGACTCAGATTATTAAACTTGACCAAGATATTATTATAAACATTTTCATGAAGATTGGTGAAGATTTGCAGCCAATTGTATAAACACTGGTTATAATATACCAAGGTAAATCACTTACCACGGTCAAATCTTGGTTAAGATACCGCGGCAGATTTTCACTTGTATAAAGCTTTTTACCGCGCGGTATCTTAACCACGGTAATTGAGCGATTTTTACCTGGGTTGTTTTACCCAGAATTCCTAATATTTATTTACGCGGAATTTTCCAAACGATCGGAGTAAGAAATCAAAATGGCCGAAATGAATGAAATTGAAGGAAAGAAATACAAGTCATGATATCTGATTAAAAGCCTTCACACAGTCATAAGTTAAACAATGATATATTTGCAAAAATATGTATAAAAAAATGTACATTGCGAAAAAAGACACAAGCACTATACTGAAATGAGGATACTCAACACATCAATATTTCAACACATTTAAACTTATTAACAGATTTGTATATTTGCTTCTTTAGCTATTTGGAGATAAATACAATGTAAATCTTTAATTTTGTGTATCTCCTATAATCTGTATCTAGCTTTTTACATGAATTATACTTAAATACTTTTAACTATTATCTGAAGTTGGGCCCATGTAGATCATTATAAAAACATTGCTTGTTAAATGTGTGTCCTTTTCAGAATAACAAAAACAAAATAAGGATTAACTTGCATTTCATATTAAAAACATAAACAGAGAACAGAAAACAACTCCTGAAAATATGAAGGTATTTCTCACTAAAAAATATGCATGTATTTCACGCTAATTAAATTACATCTATTCAGCACTCTTTTACTACCATCATTTCAAAGATTGGCATTCTTATTGAAATACCCCTTTGGTGCCTCTGATTCCGATTCAGACTCATCAACCCTTCACGATGACGTGTTCAATTTGTCAAAAATGTGTGATGTCATCGAATCTATTCTGGGTCAGTAGACGTGTAGAAATCGTGAAGTGTACATCAGAGAATTGAAGATGCAAATTTTGATAACTTTATACTTGAATTTACGTTTAAAGTATGGCTATATATACGCGTTGATCTATATTCATAGTACGTTTAATGCATGTATATTGCTGTATTTAAATCAGCTCTGCGTATTTGTATTTTATTGTAATTACTAGATTAAACTGTTTGGAAATTAACAAGGTTGTGTAAGGTTCTTGAAGGATTTACTGTATCTTTAGGATGATTTGTGGATTTACAAGTGTATATCAAAATGCAGAGAGATGAATCACCTTTATGGTCACACGTGACCTGGACATTCAACGAATGGTAGCCCTTCCAGTTAACATAGGATGGCTCATCGGCACCACCTGGAGATATAATCTGTTGTCGTACAGTAAGTGCTTTGTTTCGTCGTGTCGGTCTTCGTAACGTTGGTTCTACCAGTCAAACAAATCGGTCATTTTTTTCCGTCGAAAACCGATACCTTCGGCGCACTTCGTCGTCCATTAATTCCATCTCCTGTCTGTTCGTCGGAAATGTCGAGGTCTACGATGTCTGACCATGTTTGTTGTGGTTAAAATACTTTAACCAAGGTAAGCTAGGCGGGTAAAAATATACCGCGGTAAGTGCGTGGATAATTTTTTGGAACTTGTTTATACAAACCATTTTACCTATGGTAGGGTTCAGGTTACTGTGGTATCATTGTTTACCGAGGTAAGAAATGTTTATAGGATTGACTGCAGATGAAAACTGTCGAACTTACAGAACCAAAACGAAAGTGGTCTACTGACCGACTGACAGACCGACCGACATTAGAAAACCAATATACCCTGCCATCTTCGATGGGGGGCATAATAAATATTTGTAAGAAAAAAACTTACCACGTATCTCAGATACATGTATTGACATGTTTGTTGTTGTTGTTTCAGTTTCTCTAATTTTCACCTACAGTGTATTCTCTAGAAGCATTATTTAATTAAAATAAAAAATAAAACAATATCACATAAACAATCTTTCAAGAAATACAAAATTGTGATTTATGTACATATTTTTTAATATCACCAAACAAGTAATTGTTCTGTAGCAATAATGGTATTTAAAAAACAGAATTTTCATAATCTCTTCTTACAAAATATTAACAAATTTACTTAAATTACTGTATAAAATTATTTGTTTTTAAAAGTACTTCAATACAGATATCAAATATAAAACCAATACCCCAGTACTCAGTTTATGATTCATAATATTTATAATGGATTTAAATATGTAATAGAACTATATTATTTATGTACTAGTTACCTGTTTATTCCATTCTTAATTAAATCATAAAATTATAAAAATACCATGTTTCAATATGATACAAAAAATAGTATCGGTCAAATCAAGACAACAAACAAGTGAACAGATATTCATACTGAAGAATGAAATACAAGACTGTCTATTTTTACACAACAATTTTAGCATTATCAATAGCCATTTGCTATTCTGGGAATTGCTTGAAAATGAAGTATATTTTCACATTCTCTAGAAAAGTTCTTCTATGACATGTTTTTTAGCAAATTTGAAAAATTTGGCTCCTTGGTAGTGTTAGAGGTAACCTTACTTAGCATATATACCAGTAATATACAGTAATAAAAACTCACACTTATTAATATTTCACAAACATTGCACATGAGAATGGTTACATCACAAAATGGAATTTTATAGGCAACAACATTCAAACAACAACAATGCACATATAAAAAAGTGGCACGATGTTCTACATCAAAATGTCTCTTGGATGTTGCCTCCTACATACATGTAAATATATTTTCTGCTTTGAAGAACGTGATCTGCAATTTTGCTCCTGGGTCTTGATTTTTGTCTATTGTTTCGCAGACTGTCGGCATATTGGGCATATAGCATTCCTCTGTAAAACAAATAGAGCTGCATTATTACAATAGTATAACACATTCTTGGACTGAAAACAGATTACTTGTGTATTCTTGTTAAGACACTTAGTAATGAATCAAATTCTGAATGTTAGAAATTACATAAGAACTAATATTTCATTTACTAGTATTGTTGTCTATTGGCTAATAAACAACGACTTGGAGTTCTGATGCACAGGAATTAAGCCACGTGATTTAAAATCCATGCATCAGAACGACAAAGAGGTGTTTATTGACCAATAAACAACGATGATGAGAAAATTATTTTGATTCAAACATGATTTGACAAATATTTTTGTCAATTATAATGAGAACTACATTTTACTTTGTTCCGCCCAACTTCCCGCGTAAACATTCGAACGCGCGTCTCTGCTGTTACCATTGACGTCATTCATTGATACAAATTAATTGCGACATCACTTTTATTGATAAAAGCTGAAAGAATGACATTAGTCTCAGAACTTTTTGTTCGTATTGTTTACTGGGTAGTTTAACAATGATATTTTGTTCTTTGTCTAAATAAAAATATACAAGCATCATGTTAGAATATTTGATTTACCAAAAGAAAGTGTTCGCTACTTGCAATGGAAATATACAGAGCCTTGCCAGTTGGGTAGGAGACTTAAGAATTGTGGATGCTCAGTCTGTATAATTTGGATATATTTGCTAACAAATGAAAGTTTATTTGTGTTATTATTATAATTTTGATAGGTTAATAACACAAAAGAAACAAATAAAATCATTAGCACCATAAGTCGATACGTATGATTTTCAAGGGTATGGTCAGTTAAACCAGGATTTGCATTATCAAATGAAACCAGCGATTCTTATCTAAATGAAAGCGATTTGGCTAGGGGTCTAGGAGGCCCTCTTGTGATATTACCGATCGCAATTTTAAAGTCGCTGAAAAAAAAAAACACGATTTTTCTCAAGATTTTAAACATTGAATTTGATCGGCAATCGGTTAATAATGACAACCCTGTAAAAACACAAAGATCTGAAATCATTCCCCGTAATCACCTGTTAATATACATGACTTGTTCACAGTCATTAACATGCATGTAATGTCACTAAATGCAGCAATCAATGCTCCAGCAAAGCTGGTAAATGAAAACTCGTTCCAAAATGTATGAGGGGTGTGAAACGTATTTTTATTCCGAATTTCACAGATTTGCTAAAAAGTGCAAAATTTTAGTCTTTATTAATAGTTCTCGTTTCAAGAATACAAATGTTTTACATAACTTGTCAGCAATTTCTACATAATCAGACCTTTTACAATCAGATCATGTAAATATAAGTCTGTTTTTCTTTTCCATGCATATGCAAAAAGTTGAAATTTTGTGCGTAAAAGTACACTCCAATTTTATTTTCCATACGTATCTTTAGATTCTCATTGTACGCGCCTTATCTGGTCGTCAGAACAAATACAACTTCATAAATCAGTGATTTTTATCCTTATATAACAGCGTCCGTCCAAAGGACTCATTTCCAATGCCAAAATATATATGAAGCGTGTCGTGGGAAAACCGGGCTTAATGCATGGGCGTAAAGTGTCGTGCCGGATTAGCCTGTGCAGTCCGCACCGGCTAATCCGGGACGGCACTTTTCGCCTAGATTGAACTTTTGTTTAGAAAACACTTCCATGTAACAGAAAATACCATAAAAGCGTAAAGTGCCATCCCGGACTAGCCTGTGCGGACTGCACAGGCTAATCTGGGACGACATTTTACGCACATGCATTAAGCCCGGTTTCCCCACGACATGCTACGTATGGTTTATTTTTCCCAATTGGAATGAATATCCCACATCAAAAGTAAGAAAATCCTGAATACAGATAGGAAATGTGCATCTAAAGTTGTAATTCATGACATTACTTGTATGGTTATAACTTATATAAACATCATTAAAATACCAAGTTTAAGCATGATAACACTAGTTTCAGCTATTTATTAATAAAATTTCTTTCTCAATGTTTTCCTGATTGCAAGATTTCAAGATGAAAAATTCCCAATCCGATGGGTACCGGACCCATTCCCAAAGCAGTGAAAAAATTCGCTGTACATACCCTCAACCACTCGTCTATACACTGGGCATGGTACATGTGGTGGCAGGGCAGCGTTTTCAGCCTGTCGCCCGACTGGTATTCCTCCATACACACTAGACAGTCTGTCTTCTCATCCGCGGAGGCCGAGGGCTGGTACGTGTGCACTGGGAGCTGTGAGATTTCCAACGAGTCCATCCCTACACGTCGCACCTCGCCTAAGTTTTCTGCCAACTCCCACAATGCCTGGAATAGCATGTGAAATGTTATTTCTTTCTTTGTCATTTAAGTTTTATTGATTTCTTGTGATTTTTTTGTTAGACATTAAGTTTTAGATTACTACCTTTCAGAGTTCAACAATTACTTCTTTGTACTTTCTACACTGAATGTCTACAATGATCCACATCCTTCACAGTTTTCATTTAGAAAATGTAGCAGACCAAAATGCCTGCATCAGACTAAATTTTAAATTCTTTCGAATTTGTAAAACTAAAAATGAATTTGTAAATTGTGAACTACAACAAGAGCTGTTAGAGGACAGCCCGCTCAACTATACGAAGTATTTCAGTAGGTACATATTGTTTTGGAAAGTCGAAGGTGCCTACATTTGTTGAAAAACAAAGCTGAGTTGTGGCAATTATTTCATCAGTTTATTTCAAGTTTCAAGTAAATACCTTATGCAGTTATATATATGTAGTTAGAAATATATCTTAAATTCTCTCATTTGAAGAAATTTCCTTTTTACTATGGAGCTTTATGTGTAGTCGAGTACACTACAGGCCTAGGACAACAGGACTAGATTCCTCAACCATGTAGACATATGCCTTTCCATAAGGCGTAACAAAATATGTTTGTTTCAGGATACCCGACCTACCCTATAAAAATGCCCTGACCCAAGAACATTTTATTGGGTTTGTCAGATTAATTTTTGTTTTATTTACTTTTTTCAATAATGACATGTGTCTTGGATAAATGTTTTATTTTGATAGTATCCACTTATAAACAATGTTTAAGGATATTACTGATATGTTTTGAATATTTATTCAGTTTCAGAATCTTCAAGTTGACCATTTACCAATAAAAAAAAAAAAAATCCCCCCCCCCCACCTACCCTAATTTGTTTGGGCATTTTACCTGAAACAAACATATTTTTTTTTATGCCTAAACAATGTACATTCTTAAATAAAGCCTATCAGAGGCCAGGACCCGTATTCACAAAGCTCTTTGAGAAAACTTCAGGTAAATTTCTTAAATTCATTAAACTCCTTTAGGCTCTTGCTGTTTCGTGTATAATTATTTTTACATTAAAATGTTTTAAACTAGTAAATATTCCTTAGATGTTTAGTATTCAAGTTTTTCTAAACATAAATCATCGAATTTCACATAGAAAATTTGCTCTGAGATTTTCACGTAAATTTATATTTCCCCGAGTACACTTAAGTGTGTTAAGTTAAGAATTCCCTTGGGAGCTTTGTGAAAACCAGCCCAGAAAATTAATTATCTCAGATCATTGAAGTACTTGCCTCGTAATCGTTCAAATCAACATGCCGAGGAATCATCATGTTCGGTGATCGATGCATCAACAGCCTGGCCAACAAGTGAGGATCTTGCTGTGGGAACGAAACGGGACTATGTAAATCTGTTTACATGTACACCTATTTAAAGGGACTTGTTCACAGATTTTCATATTTTTGAAAAATGTCATTTAATGTTTTATCTATCTGCAAAAACTAAAGAAGTTGGACTGACAATTAGGGAAAGATCTAGGGCAAAATAGCAGGGCACAGCACCCTGCTCCTTTTTGGTTCCCCTCTGCTGCCCCTCTGGGCTCCTCAACACAGAAATGTTGAATATATTTCTAAATATTGAATATATTTTGAAATTTAATATATTTTTGCAAATATTCAATAACAAAGAAATAGGCAATGCTTTAAAACCTTAAACAGAAGCATTACACTCATGAAAATCATGGATGAAGCAAAATATTAGAACATGTCAACAAACAGGTTCGGCTTTCCACCCTGCTCCTTTTTAGCAGCGCCCTGTACCTTTTGTGGTCCTAGATCTTTCCCTAGACAATAAACAAATTTTATTAAAAAAAGAAAAAGTGCCATCGTTCGGACTCGAACCACATCGCCAGGATCAGAAAATCTGTCACTCTAACCACTTGGCTATACTGACTGCCATTCATTGTAAGGAATTTTTAACACTATGTAAGGGATACCTGTGTTTTTCTAGAATACAAATGAAAAGCATCATTGTAAGGAATTTTTAACACTTTGTGATACTTGTGTTTTTCTAAAATACAAATAAAAAGCGTTATAATTCTATCCACTTCGATTGTTGATTTTTTACAAACTACACTATATTTCCAATATATTTCTTTGTCATTAGAGTTATTTCGCTTGTTTATATGTAATGTATTTTTCTTTCTGGGTGTCTACGACAAAAAATTTGAAATTGTCAATTTGCCAATCTGTGAACAGGGTTCCTTTTGTTGAGTTGTCGCCACATATATTTCATTGAATTCAAAATGTTGGGATTAATTACTAAAATATACTATATTTAGTATATGTTTTGATCAAACTAAATATATACTAATTTAACCTAAACATTAATACCTTGCAGTATAAATGTTATATTATTCTCTAGACAGTTCGACTGCACATGTAACTTTATAAGGCCACTGTCTTGTGCCGATGTTTTCCTACGCAGATTTCTTTTACTGGTAATCATTTTACTAAAGTTTATTTAACATTCTAACATGCTACTCGCTAATTGTTCTATAGACAAAGAACAAAATTATCGTTGTTAAACTACCCAATAAACAATGCAATAAAGTAGTCCCGTTTCTTAGCGGAGCTTATTTACATAGTAGTTCTTATTACAATTGCAAAAAGGTATGTCAAATCATGTTAGAATCAAAACAATGTGTGCATTATCGTTGTTTATCGGCCAATAAACAACTCTTTGTCGTTCTGATGCATGGCTATTAAACCACGAGGGTGTTAGCCCGAGCGGTTTAATTCCTAAGCATCAGAACTCCAAATCGATTTTTATTCGATAAACATCGATAAATCAAAAATTAGTTCTTAAATTTCCATTCCTGTTGTGGCCATGACCCTTCGTCAATAAGTAAGCCTCACTTACATTGATACTGACAAGCCTGTCGTCTCCGTCATCATCATCGCCATACGGTAAATAGTAGTCGTCAGGTAGCATGTCATAACCTGTCAAAGAACAACGAGAAATACATAACATGGTTGCCAAGATCTTGGAAAACTAGCAAATTACTAATGCCCCTTTAGTTTGTTCCCACTGCTGCCCACTAATGCCCCTTTAGTTTGTTCCCACTGCTGCCCACTAATGCCCCTTTAGTTTGTTCCCACTGCTGCCCACTAATGCCCCTTTAGTATGTTCCCACTGCTGCCCATACAGGCTAATGCGGACAATGGCGTTAATTAAATTAATTAAACTAAATTAACTGAATGTATATTTTCTAAAAAATTCCAAATTTGGTTTAAATGCCTTCACATTTGATAAATAGAAGTCCAAAAACAACATGAATTTATTACTATTTTAACTAGTATTACAACAGTAATAATTGGCAACACAAAACGCAGACACAGAATATTCTGTCTCATTGGATCATGATCTCCCACAGTACTCCAGCACTTAAATTGTTTCTAGGGAAAGGCCTGTTTTTTTAGATATAAAAATAAAAAGCTACATTGTTAACTCACCGGGCACATTATGCACAGAGTCCAACATCCCGTATGGGTCGTCATCGGACCAGTGGTTTCGGAAAGTGAACAGCGGTCGACCTCGACTATTCATGTACGCATCGGCTACATTTTCATTGCTCCGACTACCAAACTGAAATGTATCCACATACATCAGCATTTGTTAAGATCTGAATAAAACAGTAGTAATAAATCGATAGTTCATTATTTGGCATGTCTATGACAAAAACTATGAAATTTTACCACCCTAGTTCATACATTGAAAGTAATGCTTAATGTTAAAGCCCATATTAAGAAAATCATCAAATTTAAGTTTTTACACCAGTTATCATTTCCTCACAATTTAAAGGAAAGGAAAATATATCAAAATTTGATAAATGCATATAAAATATATAATCTTGCTCAAACACAAAACTTGTCAAAACATAAATGCACTTTCTTGCTGATATCTAACATGAATTCTTACCCCTCTCACAAAGAGTGGCCTGTCCATATGTCGCATGTGAAAATTACCGGGAATATCATCGCCATGGCGAATGGCAGTCGAGTCTTCATCTTCCTGTTAAACATTGATAAAAATCTGTTTAACACTGATACAGATGTGTAAAACAAGACAAAGATCTGTTAAACAGTGATATTTAAGATATGTTAACATTGGTAAAGATATGTAAAGCATTATTAAAGATGTGTTAAACATTGGTAAAGACGTGTTAAAAATTAGTAAAGACATGTAACACATTGATAATGATCTGTTAAACAATGTTAAAAATGTGCTAAACTTTCATAAGGATGTGTTAATTTGTTATAAAGATGTGTTCAATAATGAAACATCATTAAAGATCTTCGAAACATTGATCACGGTATGCTATGAAACATAGATTACGTTAGGTTAAACATTGATAAAGATTTGTAATATACTGATACAAATCTGCTAAACAATGACAAATATGTGTTAAATATTGACAACAATATATTTAATAGTTTAAAAACTCAATAAAATGTCAAACATTGATATTACTACATGTAAAATTAAACACCCTTTTGGCTTCTGTTGAGATCGTCACACTCAAACTGTGGAAGTTAAAATAAAATAAGAAACAAAGTATTGCTTAAACAGTCGAATTGTTGATAGCATATGGACAACTTCGCGCTCAGGTGAGCTTAAAACCAGAACGTGTCACAATTCTCACCTGGAGCTGTTGCGCTAATTCTGCATCCATGGCTTCCTGAGTGCGTCTCGCCAAGTCTTCGTCGAGTTCCCTGAACAGAGATATCACAGTCTGGTGACCGCCTTCTTCAGGTTGTGGCGAGGCTGAAAATGATGACACACTGCATAAAATTGTACAGTCGAAAAAATATTTCATACGCATATAAATTTATGGTTGGAACAAATTAGCTTACAGTAACAGCTTATGTATATTAAAATTTTGAACAAAAATTAGAAGTGTATGTCACATTGTGTAGCTATATCACGTTATTCACTGCACAAATCATGCATTGGGGAGAATATTTTATGATGAACAAACATCCCAAACCCAAAAACTCTCCCTTGTTTCTTTTAAGTATCACATTGTTCATGTTTGTATCCAATATCTTTCAATGGTAACAAAAATAAAGTCCACAGTGGTGTAATTGATATGGTGTTTGACTTGCAATCAGAGATTGCGAGTTCTATCCTTGTCCAAGAAAAAGTTATATAGTAAAACTTTGATCTACTCGATAAACAAAAACTTTATAAAAACTGGTTTCACCCAAGCAACAGACTCAAAAGTGACCAGGACCACATCAGAAATAAGCCTTTTATGGACTTTTACTAACAGATCTCAAGATGACCAATCAACAACATGAAAATTATTGGCAATGACTCGGTTACGACAATTAGACTAATAGAAAACTTATGCTAATGTCATACTTACACACTGGCTGCGTATCATGAGTAATTCGTATTGGCTCAGGAACACTCGTTACACATGGCTCCTGTACATTACTTGGCATGGTCGTAACTGGTATGGTAATATCTGGTCTGGTAAAGGATACAGTCTCTGCTGGATATGGTCTTTCAGAAGATAAGCGTTCACAGGTTACATACGTGTTCCTCGACAGATCTTGCGGATTTGAAATCCTACTTTCATTTTCCTCATTGTTTGTGTCATACACAGATGAAACATTCTGGTTACCGCTTGGATCGGCAGTCTGAAAACGACGTAAATTTTCTGCAGATCTAAAATTGGACAATGGCTGTGACCTGGTAAAGTTCTGAGGTGAAATTTCGTGCTCGTCATCTGAGTTTACTTCTTCAGTACTGAACTGAGGTTCGAACACCGGAAAATCATCTAGCTTATTTGCTAAAAAATATGATTCTTCATCGTAATGTCTCTGCAGACTACGTGCATATAATGAATCATCAGTCATGCTGTGTGCATTACTTCCCCCGTATGTTCCATCTCCAAAAAGGGCATTAGAAGGTAAAGCGTTACTGACATACGGATAACCATTAGGAGTAGCAGCAAATGTGGAAGTGGGTACAAAATTTATTGAACTTTCAGGCGAATTTTCTAAAGATCCCTGACTCAGTCGGTTTTCTGTCAAGTGTAAAGAACTGTCGGAACTACTTCTGGACTGTCGCATATAGTGAGCAACTATGCTAGGGTGACTGCTTCGGTTTTCCAGCAGATTACTGTTGACATTAGTCACATTGCTTCTTGGCATAACAAGTTTAACAACAGTCCCACCATTGTTTGGTGGTTCTGAATCCATTTCTAAACTCGAATAAGAAAACACATGAAATTCGTCTTCATCCCTATCCTGGAGCTGTCCGGGTTTCGAATTACTTTGCGGCAATGTAAACCGGTTTGGTGTGCACCGGCCAACCTCTGATGTTTCTGTACCGCTGAACCCAGAAACATCGATATTTGTTGGTCTGTTCCTATCAGAGCTAGAACCCCCTCTTGCTAACAAATCATTCGTCTTTGAGCTGGCGACTATGTTATCGGGCTTTTTGACTTTTTTACCATTTACCACAGTAATACTGTGTTTTCCTGGTGAAGATTTAGACGCACAGTAAGAACTCTTAACATTTGCACCAATTTGAAAATTTGGTGGTGAATCAAATAGCGCTGGAGTGGGAATGCTTGAACTATCGCTCAGACTTCCAGAACTATTAACCGATTCTGGACTATATTCATTTCTTAACCCCAAAACATTTTCACCTGACCTTACTCTAGCCGCTTTTCTAACATTGTCTTCCTTTACATAGCCATTGGCTGCAGGCAGGTCATATCGTTTCACCTGTAGTTTCGGTACAAAGTTACCTTTTGAACTACTATTATTCATTGGTGATCCTGCATTTTCCGCATTACCCATTTGCATTCTTAGTCTCATTTCACCATTCTTGTTTTTGTTTTCCTTGTTCTTAACCTCTTTTCTTCGTGCCCCGAGGTATTCATGGCCAATACGAACTTCCGGTTTTTCAATGACAGACACTGGTTGTGGTACTCCTTGCCTTTCAAACGGTATATGTATCAAATTTGAAGATGTTGCAGCTGCGCCAACGTTGCCATGTTCCTATAAAAATCGATACCAAATTTAAATGTATGACCCAAATACAACTTTTAATATTTAATACTTAAAATAAACTACAGAACTCAAAAAAAAAATTGTGATTTCATGCACCAATTTTCAATGAACCCAATATTCAACATTGTTAACGGACTCTTCAACAATCACTCCTGATCGGCCCCACCACAGAAATACTTCTTATACATGATCTAATCTTAAAATAGTTCTAACAAGATTCAATGAGTTCAATGCTGGGCTTGTAAAGTTTTCTGGGTCGCGAGCCCAGTTGGCCAGTAAATTCACAACCCTTACACTCCATCTCACCATGCTTGTCACTTCTGCCAAGTTATTTAAAAATCCATCCACGCTGGACAAAGATATGGCCCAGACAAGTTGTGTTAAGGATTGATTTTTTAATTTTGAACTTCGACCTTGAGTTGTGACTTTGACCTTGGACATAGGGAGCTGGTTTTTTCGTGCGACACTCCGTCTTACCATGCGGTTTATGGCAAAACCGGCCCCAAAAAAGCAAAACCGGCCCCACGTGTGATTGAATGATGACTAAACCGGCCCCATGATATAAAAAGATAGTGTTAAGTTTGTAGTTGTATTTTTTATTACTTTTTACTATTCTCATACGCAATTTGCGCATTAATTATCAATGACAACATGATTGACACACATAATCAACACCATCTATAACAAGAGGGCCATGATGGCCCAAAGCGCTCACCTGAGAACTGGTACAGATGACCATAATGTTGTGACATGTTTGAAAATTAAGGTATCTGAACAATACGCAGAGGGAGATAGGATCAATTTTGATTTAAAACATCGGTTAGTGCGATGGGCTAACTAAAGTATGAGTTGGGTAGTGGATGTGCATTTTTTTGCTAATGGTTCTCAAATCATTTCTCAATACTCTTACCTGACCCTTTTTTATTTAGTCATTGAAAATTCTGGAAAATGCACAAACAGTAGATTTTGATGTATTTTTCGCAAACAGTTTTGGAGAACTAGTTGCAATGGGATAATTGATGGCTGTGCTATAAGGTAAAGTTTTGCTTTTCTGTGATGATTGTCTGTCCAATGATAATAAATGATGTTAATGCAGGCTCTGAAGACATCAATGTTGCATGTACAAATAACTGCATGCAAGTCTTGCAACTGTTGGAAATCAAACTTTATCAATCAATTTTTATGGTCATGCTCAAACTGTGTTAGTTTGGTCAACATAGAATCAAAAATTGTGTGTGTAAGCCAATCCTTGATAACGTATTGATGTTTTTTCCAAACACAAGGTGCAATAACTCTGGTTTTTCTGGCCCGATCATGCTTATATATTCGACTTCACCTGTAGTCTTACGTTCATAGACGAACTGTACACGATTGGTGAAGATTGGATGAACAAGAGCTGTCAGAGGACAGCGCGCTTGACTTTTCAAAGTACTTCAGTTGGTACATATTTTGGATAGTGAAAGGGGCATAAATTTGTTAAAATACAATATTTTTAAGTGAAGCCTTGTAGAGTTTATAAATTTTTGGAACAAAACCTTAAACCACAAAGTCTATGTAAAAAGTGGGCTAACTCTGTCAAAATACAAAACAGAGTTATGGGTAATGTTGCCCTGATACTAGAGTTGATGACAAAGGTTAGTTCCAAGTTTCAAGTGAATAACTTATGTAGTTTTGAAGTAACAACACTTTTGAATATAAACTTTAACCAGAAAATCTATATGAAAAAGGGGCATAACTCTGTCAAAATACAAAACATAGTTATGGGTAATGTTACCCCTGATACTAGAGTTGATGACAAAGGTTAGTTCCAAGATCCAAGTGAATAACTTATGTAGTTTTGAAGTTACAAAACTTTTGAATATAAACCTTAAACAGAAAATTTAAATGAAAAGGGGGCATAACTCTGTCAAAATACAAAATATAGTTATGGGTAATGTTGCCCCTGGTACTAGAGTTGATGATAAAGGTTAGTTCCAAGTTTTAAGTGAATAACTTATGTCGTTTTGAAGTTACAAAACTTTTGAATATAAACTTCTAAACAGAAAATCTATGTGAAAAAGGGGCATAACTCGGTCAAATTACAAAACAGAGTTATAGGGAATGTTGCCCTTGATATGGGAGTTGATGACAAAGGTCAGTTCCAAGTTTCAAGTGAATAACTTATGTAGTTTTGAAGTTACAATATTTTTTAATATAAACTTCAACCAGAAAATCTAAGAGAAAAAGGGGCATAACTCTGTCAAAATACAAAACAGAGTTATGGAGAATGTTGCCCTTGACACTGGAGTTGATGACAAAGGTATATTCCAAGTTTCAAGTGAATAACTTATGTAGTTTTGAAGTTACAAGACTTTTGAATAAAAACTTGAACCAAATTCAGACGCGGACACAGACGCCGGGGGTTGTAGGAAAGCTCACCTATTCTTTGAATAGTCGAGCAAAAAATTAAGTCTCTATCCTCAATAATGTCCATTTTTGCATATTTTTTTAACAAACAAAGGGCAATAACTCTAGTGTTTCTGGTCGGATCTTGCTTATATTCGACTTAGCCTTTAATCTTATGGTCATAGACAAACTGTGCAAGATTGGGGAAGATTGGATGAAAAATGAAGTCCCCATCCTGAATAATGTCCATTTTTTTCACAAAGAAAGGGCAATAACTCTGTTGTTTTTGGTCCGATCTTGCTTATATTCGAATTTAACTGTAATCTCATGATAACAGACAAACTGTGCAAGATTGGTGAAGATTGGATGAAAAATTAAGTCTCTATATTGAATAATGTGTATTTTTGTATATTTTTTGTAATGAATAAAGGGCAATAACACTGGTGTTTGAAACACGATCTGGCCCATTTTTGACGTCTGCTGAGATCTGATGGCCATACACAAACTGTGAAAGTTAAGATTGGATGGAAAATAAAGTCTATTCATTAGAAAATGGCATTTTTGCTGCTTTTTTTGCATGAAACAGGGGCAATAACTCTGGTGTTACTGGTGTGATCTGACCCAATAACAATCCCATCCGAGATTTTATGGCCATACACAAACTGTGCAAGTTAGGTCAAGATTTAATAAAAAATGTACCGGTAGTCTTTATCGCGATAACGGACCAAAGTGTTGACGGCATACAGACGATGGACAACGCTGGAGAGGTCCCCTATACCAATAGCTCACTGAGCACTTCGTGCTGAGGTGAGCTAAAAAGTGCCGGTACATGGGAAGACTATCTTAATTTTGCAATCATATTTCTTAATTTCAAATTTTCCATTTTATTGTAGTAATCCGATTTTTCAAAAACGGGTTAAAACTCTTTGTAAGAAACAAAGAGGAATTTGAAATCATTTACATCGACTCGTCAATTTGAAATAAAATTATCTTGTTACCTACAGGGCTTTCATTAACTTTTGAAAACTGGAAGTTTGAACTTCCTGTCCTCTGATTTTGGAAGTTTCGCTCATAATATTTGGAAGTTTTGACAGTATTGCGTGACATAAATATGTACATTCCAATTTGCACAGCATATATCACTGCTCTTAGTATAACTATTATTGTACTTAGTCATGATTTTCAGTTCATGTTGTTGTTCTTCAGACCTATTGTAAACTTTGAATTATAATCAGGGCTTGCACATAGGTGGTAATTTTGGAAGTCCTCACTTCCAAGTGTTGAATATTGCAGGTTTTAAGCCTTTTTTTTTACTTTTTGATACTTCCATAGCTGAAATTTTGGAAGTCCCGTGACAAAAACTGGGAGTAAATTACTCCCAAACTTCCATTATTGCAAGCCCTGAACCTATTTCGCAAAATAATAATAATGCGGCTTAATTTAACTGTTTCTGGGTATGCTTCTTTATGCTATTTATGAATTTAATACAATTCGCAAATAAACGGCATTTATGCATACCAGTGTTTTTTATGACCAATTTGGGGCCGAAATTCGGCCCCATTCCCCTGCTTAAAAGGTATATATTTTTCCCCTATATTTACCCCTCAGAAAGTAAGCTTTATTTTGAAAAAAAAAAAAAAAATCAGAAAAAAATTAACTATGATAAAGGAATTTTCGTAAAATATCCCAGCAATTTGTCATAAAACCATGTTAAAACATTTTAAGTTGTTATCATTGGTTACAGCAAAACAATTGATTAATGTTTTATAACAAATTAGAATATAAACATGTAAATTTACTACTAACGCTTTACTAAACAAAATTCCTTTTTGCCGTAAAATTCCCCATCGGAAGGGCCCCGCCACCTTTCCCCCAAAGGTGAAAAAAAACACTGCATATATTTAATGCATTTTCATCGATTTACAAAATTTGTAGTGCACGCGCTTACTACATTCAGTAACTCAGTTATGCTTTCTATCTTAACAATAACAGGTTATGATTGAGGTGTTGTATACCTGTCACACATTGATGACATTACCTCCGAAATGTGTAAAAAACATTGCATAACAATTTGATAAATCTATTAAAACTAGCACCACCCAAAATGGCACATTTTTTTTTAAGCTTAAATTGTGAATATTACATTTTTAAATTATGAAATGATATTTTTGGAGTAATTGGTTTTCAAAATTTATAAATATTTAAATGTGCATTTAATATCTTCTAAATGAAAATGTTATTTCTTCCCAAATGCATGATTCATGTTTTTTTCCATTGATATGTACATAACAGATTTTACATTACACTTATACATTATTTAAATACAGCGTTTGCCATAACATATCATCATTATACATTGTTATAATATGAACATTAGTATTACATTTAACTTTGTTTTTCAAATTAAAGATTCATGTTTCCATATACATGTATATACGCTTGAGAAAGTGTATGACCATAATACGAATTATATATTTTTAATACACTTGGAAACACGAAATTTCATCTAATTCTGTATCATACAATAAAACAATAATCAGCAAACAACTTCAAACATTTTATTTCATGATAATTATATACAAAGTAATTCCACTTTATAAAAACACAACCTTTTTTATAGTTGCTTTATAATTAGTTGCTAATTCATGCAATAATTACGCCTCATTTCATGTTAAACCGATACACAAAATACCAATTAACCAAACGCCCCTCCGAATATTTTTTTTTAACATACCAAATACATAAAATAATATCCATCCAATTCTCAGATAAACAGTTTGGGGCCGGTTTTACACCATTGGGGTCGGTTTTGCCTAAATGTGGGGCCAGTTTTTCATTTTGGTGCCGTTTTAGACTGGGGCCGGTTTTGCCTGCGGCCGGTTTTTCCTGCTCCCTTACCATGCTCGTCAATCATGCAAATTCAATAATACACAAACATTTCTCTTACTCTGTTGTTAAGGAAAGCTCCACACTGAGACTGGGGCATTTCGCTGTGTACGGACGGACACCTGTCGAATCTTGCATCAGTCAACTCTGTTTGATTGTTGCACACCCCTGATCCGAACAATGCATTGTCATCAATGCTGTTTAAACTTTCAAACATCTGTAAACAACTGAAATTAACAGACCAGACATAGAACATTGAATTTCCTGAAAACACAGTTAAATATCATTGATTTGTTTGGTAATAATATTACATCTGGTAAAAATTAACTTTATAATCACAAATATGTTTTATACATCTGTTTTACAATACTGACTTACTGTACTCAATACTGACCTTTTTACGATGATTAAAAACAACACGTTCTAGATTAATTTATTTATAAACTCATGTTATAATGTAGAATATTTGTAGGTTGAAAACACAGTAAATAACAAATGTCTGTTAGAAATCCGATTAAAATTGTCCATTTTGTCATCTCACTGTAACACAAGGGATAACAGATATTTAAATATAAACGTGTTAATACCATTAAACCTGAGTGTACAATAAGTCGAAATACAAACGCCTTTCGTTTTACTACGAATTAAGACATACACTACATTAAGTATTTAGATATAGCTCTAGTGAAAAAGAAACGGAAATTCAGAATGGTGTTACTGTTAAACCCATATAAGGCCATAAAAATTTCTTGGCACATATTCAAGAGCTATAATTTACTAGTTCAAAATTTCAAATGTTAGGATACTCAAATAAAGAATAATTATTCATACTACTTTTGTCAATAAGTTGAATAAAGTTTCACTTTTCAAAATCTTATTTCCTTTTGATGTTTTTGTCTGGTTTATTCCTGATCTACCAAACAGGAAGATCGTCTCATCGTGGAAGTAAACAAAACACCTAATTCGTGACTAATCGGGAAAATTCGTTATATTTTACGATTCTATATTGATCTATCACCACGGAGATAACCGACGAATCACGATTCAATGTAGGTTACCAGCTACTAAATTGGGTATTATACCGTTTCGCTACACAACGATTCGCTCCAGTTCAATAACGATTCGTCTGAGTTTCATAACGATTCGTTACACTAGTAATTGCAATTAATACAGTTTTAACAATCTTAATTAAGTGTTTGTAGCAAGGGCAATATGTGCTAATAGTAATTGGAGTGTTTGACGCCTCGTGTAGTTTGCTAATTTGATCGCACACGCTAACGATTGTAGTTTATGAATGAATACATTTATAGAAACTGATCAATTGTAAGAAGAAGAAAGCTTTCCAAGGTAAATTTAGCTATCAAATGAAAAGCTATGGAGCTTACTTTAGGAATTAAATTTATGGTTTTAAGAAATCTACTTTTACTAAAGACTTTCAAGAATTAATGGTTAGAAACTTTTTTCTTACGAGAAGGAAGAAATATCTTTAAAAAATATATATTCAGAGTCAATGGTTATTTTGAAAATACATGATCATTGAATATTGAATATTGAATCTGACTAGATTCGAACGGCTCACATACGTAATCATACTGTTCGCCTCCTAACATATTAAATCATACTGTACGCCTCCTAACATATGATACTATATTTAATGTTTAGATTGTGTTTTTTATGTAACATCAACAATACATATCTCCGCTCTGAAATGATGAATGATCAAAGGAATATTTAAGAGAAAGAGGGTCACACAGAAAATACAGCGTAGACGGTAAATAAACAAATGCATATAGCATCGGTACACATATACGGTACATAGGGTATTTTATTTACTCGCACATTTCTTTCCGAAGTATCTTCCGAAGTATGCACAGTGACACGCTTTCGAATGTTGTAAACAATTAAAATACTTATGGCTGGCTAGATAATCTGGTTATGTTGTAAAGAATAGTCAAACAATGATTTTTTTTTCGATATTTTTGCCTTTTCAACTGCATATCGTCCCATGAAAGCTAAAAGGTGTCATAGCATATGTGCAAAGAAGGCAGATAACCTCTTCTGGCTTTCAAGGGACGATATATAGTTTATTGCTGACCGGACACCGACCTTGAAGTCCACGAAAAATCATTCGTTAGTATCAAGTCAATATGCCATAGCAATACACACCGTTAATGCGGCTATTTATAGTATACGAATATAGAAGGGGCACTCGAAAGCTTTGTTGATTTAAAGCTTTTAACAAAATGACAAATGTATTGCTCTATAATAAACAAATTTTAATACATGTACAATATTTTAACAGCATTGTTTTATAACATGAAACTTTTTTTTCGCGCGAACTGTGTGTTATCATTATTAGATATGACACCCGTATTCATAACTTGATATGGATGTATCCTGTATAGTTTTGATATGTTACACCCCTTCTTTTTTACCAGTGTTGTGCGAATATTTTCAAATTAGCCGATGCAATATTAGGATTTATTCATTCCAGCGAGAACACAGCATTTGACTGGCTATTGAAAAAGGTCAAAAGTTGGGTTAGAAAGCTGTGCCTAAAAAATACTATTTTAAGGATTCATTGTACCAATAAAACTAAGAAGCCTTGTAATACCGGTCTAGCTCCTGGAATTCGCCTTATTTATCGAACTAGGTTGTATAGGTGTTTTATTGTTCAAACCACTGGCTCTACCTGTACACCTTTCTGATGTTGCTTCATTTACAATACTGTACAATGATTAATTCTATTCATTTAACTTTAAAAAAAAAAACACTAATAAATACTAAAGATGAAACACAGCTCACAAATTTGGCTTTATTCTTAAAGATTATTATAGATACTCAGATGTTTTATTAAATATACATGTATCCATACGGTTTATGTTATGTTATTGTTCGCTGTTTAAAATGTGGGATGTGTTTGTTGGCATCATCGCATGTATGTTACATGTCATGATGAATTACATTAACTTTACGAAAATATTAAAATCAACGGACCAGAATTTGGCAACAACTGATATTGCCCGGGATCCGGCCTCTGGACATGATATTTTGTATTACGCCCGCGGAACCAGTGAACAACTCATAGTATTTTCCTGGCCATTGTGTCCACCGGGCAGGTGTCGCTTCTCGTTAGACGAACGCAGTAACGTCACACTCGAAGTATAGGACGTTTTCCTTCCTTGTTAGTTGAATGTAGCCAATTTAGTTCGGTGCAACATTAACTTGTCAGTATTTGACTTCCGTTTCTCGTGCTAGTCACGAATCTAACCCTAGGTTATTTATTCACTTTTCCTTGCACTTTCTGTTGTTTTCAAAGGTCAGCTTTCAGCAGAAAGGAAAAGTGTATAAACATCAAAAAAGCTGTCTCACGGGTCAAATACTTACAGCTTTTTGTTCGCAATCTAATTCTGAATTTTTGTCCATGGAATGGACGCCGCTGTCAACTTTCGTGGTTGTCAAGTGTTTATTCTATGAAAAAGTTCATTTTGTGGAATGTAGATGCGACAATAAGACAGATAAAATGCCAGCTGCCTTGAAACTGCCTATCCAAGAAATAGAGTACAGTTTGAGGAAATGGCAACAACATTTGAAAAAACACAACTAACATGCATTACGGTTACAAAACACTAACATTTTTCTTCATTTATGATGCATCGTAAATAAAAATGGAAATAACTGCACGCTTAAATGTAAGATGAGGAAATCAGAAGTACTATATACAAATGAACATTGTAACGTTAATATTGACATGTATATAGATCTACAGCTTTCTGTTCTAAATAACGAGCAGCAAATATGTAGCTGGAAAATTAATGACATTCGTATTACTCAAGATCATACAGTGAGATTGAAAGAGGGATTCATGGAACATAAAATCGTATCATAAAACACTTCCCCATTAGGACGATCCATCTTTATATATATATATATATATATAAACGGAATAGCATGCCTTTGATACGAAGATAGTTGAAGATATATAGGCGGAAGTTTTCAGTTTTCAGAATACACATTAGGCCCTACTAAAAGTGTCTTTCTAACGTGACGTGTATGCAACATTTAATTAATTGACAAATACTTATACGAGGTTATTGATGCATACAAATAAATGCGATAAGATGTCATCGTGTATACTGTAGAAAGCCAACGGTTCTAAACCACAGCGTATAAGCGTACAGTGAGTTAAACCGGAAGTTGGTGATTGGTACGCCGATGATCAGTTAGTTGCAAACAGCAGAAAACGCAGTAAGTGACACACATTTTTATATTTTAATTCGAAGCATAATATAAATAAAATAAAGTTCTCCAAATACATATAATGAAATTACATAAATATATTCTGTCGGTTATGTTTTGTATTTTAAGAGCTTCCAGTTCCGGTTGTGAAGTGGCGCAGATTTTTTTTGAATATTAGAAAAATATAATAAACAGTATGTAAAAAGCCCAGCAGTACGGGTAATGTGCATCGTAACGGTGTAAGTAAATGTGTTCTATCCCCGAGCATGGTGCATATTGCATTTTTTTTTCCAAGTTATGACAGAAATGTGACTTTTATTGTAAACCGGCGTACCCTTCCTATCCACAAATGAATTGACACCAATGCCAAGCCGATCAAGGAAAAAGCGCCATAGATCTTCGCCGGGACAAAAGGTACTACATCAGACATTTCTCAAGAGAATAAAACGATTTGTTGATATTGATTCTGACAGTGAGCGTTATTTTAGTGCGGATTTTGACACTGACACTGAACTTTTTGTTGAGGGGGGGGCTTTGTCGGATATGGCAACATCCAAAATAAATAACTCTGACCTTGAAGAGGTAGCCCAGCAGCTTGTCGAGCAATTCAAAGCTCAACTCTATGTTGACATGGCTATTGAAATTTAAAAAGCCGAAGAACTTACAGAGCTGCGGGCTCAAGTGGCTTCGTTACGGCTTGAAACTGCTTCACTTAAAAATACAATTAAATCAGCAAACCTGGCGCATGACGATCTGGAGCAATACGGGCGCCGGATGATGGCTGAAATTTCTGGGCTTCCGGGCGACACAGGCGATCCAAACGAAAACATTGAACAGAAGCTCCTGGATAAGTCCAAGACCATCAACCTCCAGCTGCAGCCCTCCGACATTGATCATATCCATAGACTAGGTCCTAAACGTCCGGATGTGGACAGACGTGTTATCGTCAAGTTTACCAATTCCAAAGCACGACAACATGTTTTTAATGCAAGAAAATCATTTGGCGCAGGTGTATATGTCCAAGATTCCTTGACAAATTTCAGGTCAAAGCTCTTCTTTGAAGCCAGATCCCTTAAGCGTGAGGGTAAACTACTGTCCACCTGGGTGATGGGCGGAAATGTCTATGGACTGATGTCAACAAACAGAGGTGAACGGAAATTCCTCATCAAAGACACGGATGCCTTAGCTGCCATCCGGGAAGGCAAAGAACCATCATATCGTCCTGCGACTTTCTCCTAGACTTTGGTTCAAAACGTTGTGCCACTTATTGACTCGTGTCATCCTTACGAGAAGTGCTACTTTTTGACTCGTGTTTTTCTTACGAGACGTGCTACTTTTGACATCTCGAAGTAGTGACATATTGTTCTTGTTATCACATGACACATTAATCCATATTAAACTCTCAATATATGTAATCCAATATTATGTTAATATGTTCCTCTAAATTCATACTATATTGAAAATATAACTCCCTTTTATTAAATACTTAAATTTATCAAATCTAAACATTATATAAACACTTCTTTCGTTGTTCACAGAAGCATCAAACACAAACTTCTATTATAAGTATTTTACATGCTTTTTTCGTGATTTTATATCAGCCAATCAAGCATAGATAATCCACTGTGCCAGAACAATGTAGCCTCTTATCTAGGCTATTTTCATGTATCTCAATAAATATTTATACATAGCTACTGAGTATACACGATTGATTTAAACGTCTCGCAAACAACGTTTTCTGTGAGGGTATTTTGTGTTTTTTATATTGTCCGTTTATTGTAGCAGACTCGAGAGTCTACCACATTTGACTAATTATGATAGGCGTTCTTTAGTAATGTAGTGTATGTTTATGTACAAGCTATAATATTATAATCGAAACTGTGGATATCTAACAGTAAATCCCATGCTTTTATCGTGCAACTGTATACTGCACGTATTTTACGCCTTACTTTTGTGCATTACCTGATATCTTTTTTTGTTTGCTAATTTCTTTCAATTTCTAAAGTTTATGTAGAGAAATTGGGCAGATAATTGTTTCTAACTTTGCTGCCATCAATGTGTTTGTTTGTTTATATTTTTCTTGTTTTCTTCCTCTGTTTTAAATATGTGCTTTATGTTCCGTTATTTATACTGCTCCTCATCTCTCCCGCTCCCACACCAGTATGTTATTATGACTGTGAAAGCTTACGATGGATCGATTTTAAATCTCGTCTTTTCCCTTTACCCGCATAGGTGATTGACCTTACACTTTATCGAGCTCTATCGGTAGCTTTCATATACGCATGCGACGATTTACGAGAGTATATGCGGCTAAATATAATTACATCATTTCAATTGTGCAGTTGTTACAGGAATACGCGTCGAATATTAAATCAAATATACGTAATTGGATTAGAACATGCATCGGTTACAATAACACTATCACTGCATGTATAGCCTGTATATATTTACTTATGACTTTATTTTTAAACTTGGACGAAGTGCTTAGTGAACAAAATGTTACCTTAACTGAGTGCTATACCTATTCAAGTTTTAAAGGGAGGTCAATGTTGTATGTGATCTGAAATAATTACAGTCCATTCTATTTTACTTTGTTAATTTTGCTATCCGGGGATATAGAAACAAACCTGGAACGTCGAATATATTTACTGAAAGCACCTGCTTATCGATTCTACATCAGAATATTAGAAGCATACGTAACAAATTCGATTATATAAAAAGCAATTGCATATACTTCGATATTCTGTGTTTTACTGAAACTAAACTTTCATCAAATATAAATAACGATTCTATGTCACTTGCAGGTTTTGATAATATATTTAGAAAAGATCATACGAATCACTCAGCGGGTCTTCTTACCTATGTTCCATCTCTTTTTTAGACCTAAACGAATTCTGAATCTTGAGGTTATTCTTTCAGAATCCATATGGGTTCTTATATATGACAACTCCTATAGTTTTTTACTTGGAAATGTATATCGCCCTCCAAATACAGCAGTCGACTTCTGGGAAAGACTTAATATTTGCCTAGAGCAAGCTCAAGATACATGCAACAGAATAGTTCTCGTAGGAGACATAAACGAAAATCAAATTAATCAGTCTAACCATAAATTCAAAGATATATTAACATTAAACAATATGTGTAATGTCATAAATGAACCAACACGAGTAACCACTCAGTCACGCACATTGATCGACCCTATCGCCATTTCTAGCTCAATAAAACCCTTACACTCAGGGATTTTTGAAACAGATAATTCCATTAGTGATCACTATGGAACTTACATTTATTTTGACTGCAAACTCCCAATGGATACTCCATATAAAAGGAGAGTATGGCATTATAAACGTGCTAATTTTTACCAATTTAATGAAGCGATTCTTTCTTATGATTGGTCATTTCTATTTGAAGGTACCCTTAATGAAACAGTCGTTGAATTTACCAACATATATCTTGAATTGGCATCCACGTATATACAGTCTTCTATGGTTACAATAAAACCAAACGATCGCCCATGGTATAATTCTTCAATTCGTAGAACATCGCGCCAACGAGATCGACAAAAACGTGTAGCAATAAAATCCTGGAAATCAACCGATTGGATAACTTATAAGGAATTGAGAAATAAAGTTAATAACATGAAAAAAAACATGCCAAAGAGAATTTGTTCAATACTCTGGAAAATGATTTATTCGAATGCAGGTCGTCAAATCCCCGTCAGTACTGGAAAACGGTTAGAATGTTAGTTAAAGAAAGTGAATCTAATTATAATACTATACCGCCTTTAATTAATCCTGACGAGTCATATTCTATAACGGACGTTGAAAAGGCAAACACATTAAATAATTACTTCTGTTCTATATCAACAGTCAACGATAACCACGAATTACCTCCCTTTGTTTAAAAAACTAATACTACGTTAAATGATATTAATATTACAGAACAGGACGTGATCGATGTCCTTTCTAACTTAGTAGTAAACAAAGCTAATGGTCCTGGCGGAATAAGTCACAAAATGTTACGTGAAACTGCAAAATCATTAGGTAAACCACTTTCGATACTTTTTAACAGATCTATCCGCGAAAATGCCTACCCAGATTATTGGAAAGAGGCCAATGTGATGCCACTGTTTAAAAAGGGAGAACGGTTTATTACATTCAACTATATACCTATTTCGTTAATTAGCTGCGTAGGTAAAGTCTTTGAGCGTATTGTGTTTAAATATATGTATAATTACTTACATACAAACCAGTTGTTTTTCAAAAACCAGTCAGGATTCTTACCTGGGCACTCTACAGTCTATCAACTTATCGAGTACAGCCAAATCTGTCAATCTTTTGATGAAAGAAAATCTACTTGTATCGTATATTGTGACATCAGTAAGGCCTTCGATCGAGTCTGGCACAAAGGTCTCTTATTTAAACTTAAACAAGTTGGAATATGTGGAAATCTCATAAATTGGACAGAGAGCTATATAAATAACAGAAACCCAAAGTGTTTATTGGATCTTCCTATTCGCGATCAAAAACAATAAATGCCGGTGTTCCCCAGGGCTCTGTTCTGGGTCCTCTTTTATTTTTAATTTACGTTAATGATATATCCGACTCTTTATTGAGTACAGCTAGACTTTTTGCTGATGATAGTTCATTTGCCGTCTCATCTAACGACATTAACATTATCGAAACAACACTTAATCACGACTTGTTTCAAATCAATGAATGGGCCAAACAGTGGCTTGTTAATTTTAACCCTTCCAAAACTGATGTGGTATTTTATACTTTATCCAAAAGTCAAAACCGTCCGAAATTATTACTTGATAATACTCTTTTAAGTTGTGTGCACTCTCATAAGCACCTTGGTCTCACTTTCAGTGAAGATGGGACATGGCATGATCATATGCAAAATATTACATCATCCGCATCTAAAATCCTGGGCTCGATGAGAATGTTAAAATACAAATTGAAACGCGAAACTCTCAATCAAATTTATATTTCTTATTTAAGACCCATAATTGAATACGCTTCTATTGTTTGGGACAATTGCACCAACTATGAAAAGAAAATACTAGATAAGGTACCACTAGAGGCGGCTCAAATAATAACAGGCTTAACGCGTTCCGCTAATACAAGTAATCTTATTAAAGAAATAGGGTGGGTTTTCACTTAACGATCGCCGGAAAATACAAAAACACATCTTAGTATATAAACTTAGTAAAAATTTACTTCCGGACTACCTTAATGAATTGTTCCCTCCACCGCTTTCCACTTGTCCATATTCTTTACGAAACAGTGCTAACTTTGCAACAGTTACGCGAAGACTCGCAATTTACTCGAACTCCGTAATTCCATCTTCTATTATAATGTGAAATGACCTTGATATAAACATTAGATGGATTGACAGCTTATATGGTTTTAAAAGACATCTTAAACAAATGTTTAATCCACCAACTGTACCACCATATTTTTTTCGTGGCCGCTCACAACAGATATACCACGCCAGAATACGAAATAATTGCAGTGACTTAAATGCTGATCTATATAGTAATCACTTACGCGACAGTCCAACGTATGCCTGTGCTAGTCCTATTTGAAGATGCTGACCATTATTTTTTTAAATGCCCATTGTACCGAACCGAACGCATTCGCTTATTCACTAACACCCGTCCATTTCATCCCCTAATTGCATCTAAATTACTATTTGGTATACCCGAACGTTCCAACAGCGACAATAATACACTATTCAGCGAAATACAACGTTATATTAAAAGCACAAATAGATTTAGTCGCTAAACACACTAAACTTAATGTTTACCTATCAAATAGCTCGTTGCATTCAACCTGATGTTTAGCTGGTTTGAGTGTGGAGCAATTTAATGAAAAACTATATTTTTGCTAAGTATTGCATTCTTAATAGAGTGGAGCAATATATTCTTTTTATAATCATTTCTTATTATTTGTAACATTTTTGCAACATATGTACTATTTTGCTGGATGTTATAAGTAAATAATATGTTATAATTTCACAAATTTAATATATACATTGATACTTATCTTATCCGCATCACAACAAATCGGTTACAGGGAAGGGTCGATTTCTAACGTTGTTAAAACTTGTGACCCAACCCTTTTGCTTTTCAAATGTACACACGATCTTGTTGTTAAAAAATGTCAATGTATGTTTACATGTAAACATTTATATGCATTTGAAAGCAATAAAATAGTATTAAACTAAAACTATTTTAAGAGTACTTGTTTTAGCAGACATGATCACTTAGTGTTTGGATTTTTTAAATAAAAATAAGTTTGTAGCCGTATATTGCATTGTGATGATGGTTGTTGGTGTATTTTTGTGTAAAAACTGATAAATACATCACTTACAAGTCAAGCAGTATTCATTTAATTAAAGAGAATAGGTTTTGTGAGGAGAAATCGAAAATTTTGTCCAACCACCCAAGGTGACTCGACTGTACGACTAGCGGTAGTTGCAAAATGTCAAACTTAGACTGTACGATTAGTTGCTTATGATAACGATCTGAACGGTTATGTTCGAAAGTAATTATAACTTGATTTAATGACTGAAAGTCAACTTATGTTAATTTTCTCTGTCCGAATTTTTAAAGATGATAATTTTATATATAAGAATGTAATAATTTTAAAACCAACATGATAAGTTAACTGTAGTTGTTTTACTGAAAAAGAAAACGAAAGTGTGTAAGTTATATTTATTGTAGACATGCATTTCAATTTGATCCTGTTGTATTACATGTCCTTCGACGACGCAGCAAGTGGATGTCAATCAAACGATGAATCCAACCCAACCGAAGAAACGCCGAAGACGAAAACACTAGGACCATCACTCACCATAAGCGAGGTCTGCGACATGAACAGTAAAATGAAACAATGGGCGGTGAAAAAGGGACACCATAAGCTTCTACGGTCATTAATGGACACTATAGTGATGAGTTAGGGAAGATTACAATAAATGGAGAGGAAGTGAAGCAGACAAGGTTTGAGACCCTGTTAGTGAATGAACATAATTGTGTGTATGCATGTGTGTGTGTAAATATATGTCAATATCATATTATATTATATTAAAATTAATGTATATATATACATGTATGTTTATTTGTGATGTATATACATGTATACAAATATATAATGTAACTGTACCTGAAGATGAATGCATGCGATTATGTTATTTAATGCATTTGTGTAAAATAAGACTTGTACACTGTAATAAAAATTAAATTAAATTAAGAAGTCAATAATACAACTATTTTCACAATTCATTTATTTTTCCTTTATTCTTTATGAACATACAAAATGTATATGAGTATATGATATAGCATGATTACTAAGGTACATCACATACATACATGTACAACTAACGACCAGCTGCATGTGCAAGTCACACTGCATCAAGTGACCACCTGTGTTAAAAGACCACTTTTAAGAATCACCACGGGTGGTCTCGTAAGACAGGTAAGACTGTGCATGTGAAATGCGTCACCGAATATAATTTTGCATTGTTTCAGTGAGATATATTGTTTCAATCTAAAAAAACTTTTAAACGAAACAAAATAACAAGAAAAATAGTTCCATTTAAGCCAGACTGAAATGAGCAATTGTCTTCATTTCACACGACCCAGAGTTATCATTCATATTTTCCACTCCCTCACCGAAAAGCCTGAAATAAATAAAGAGCATTTAATTGTTGACTTTGCTGTAAGATTTTCACGATGATTGTCATTGCAAGGTTAGTTGCTCTAGGACTGAATAAGTAGATCTGCAATTTTTTATGAGCGCGAATGAAATATAATACTAGTTTAACTTAAGATTTAAACATTCTTAGGGACGTACACACATTCGGACATACGGACAAAACACGCGCGATTCCTATAAAGCAAAATAAATGTATAATAAATATCGATGTCACCATTAATTGAAACTGTCGAATGAATGTATTATTTATAACGCATAAACAATACATGCACGTATAAACTAGATAATATTTACGTACAATTAAATAATACTTATCAAGGAAGATCGAACATTTCTTAACTTTGTGTCAATCACGAATCGCAACTAAGCGTACAGAATTGTATTTCAATCACGCAACTTATGATTGCGTACAGTCGCAACTAGGCGTACAGTCAATAAACAGTGACTGAATAAAACGGTAAATATCTGATATTACAAAGATAATCCATTATCAAGTAATGTCTATATTTAATAAGTGTTTATAGGTGTTAAGCAACACACAGGTTGACACATTTACGCGAAATCCAAAGAATTACACGGAAATCAATTCAAATTCCGGTTTAACTCACTGTACGCTTATGCACTGTAAACGGGCATGGAGCAAAATTAGTTGAAAATCTGTGACCATAGTCCTATAGTTAATGCCGAGAGACCATACGGTCGAAAATGAAATCCAGCTTCATGGATGGCATTGTTAAGTACTGATTTCAGTTACTTTGATTATTTTTTTTTGGCACAAAAGAAACTATACTATCAATAGTGTATGCAATATCTAATAAACATTATTCCTGTATCCTGTGGCATTAAAAAAAATGTAGCAAGTTAAGCATGTTAGGGTATTTCATTGTGAGAAAAAATAACTTTCAGAAAAAATCAAAATCTGCTGTGAGTTATTTACATGTATGTATATACTACCACAGAAATAATTTAATATACAAACAACTATTGTCTCCATTATTCATTAACAGTCAAAATATAAAAAAGGAAGACGACGTTACTCTGGTATTTTCTCAAGTGATGAATTAGATACAGATTTCACCACAATATATTGTAACGCAAAGTGTAATAAGAGCTATTGAAGGAGGATTTTCTAACGACGTATTATTCTATTAGAACCGACATCAGTATAATTCTAGTTGTCGTTAGATCGTTTTTCTAAAAAAAAATCAGAGGGGGCATGTCTCTCGAACCCTCCATCGTCGGACACCCACGGTCAATTAATCACGTTACTCTCCATTGATAGATGGAAAGAAGCCTAATCAGCAGCCGGGGGTATCGAACGATGCTAACTCTCCCCGGCATCAGTATCCTATGTTTAACCTCAGGCAAGCCTTTTTGTTATTACGTTCTTTCATTCGTTCGTTCGTTCGTTCGTTCGTTCATTCATTCATTCATTCATACACACCCATCCATTCATTCATGTGTTTGTTTTGTTAAATCATATGATCTGACGTTATTGTTTCTTAAACATTAAGGAGATGAAATAGAACAATAACTTCCGCCGTACGCAAACTATTGTCGGCAGTAATGTAGTTGAATACTCTGAAAGTTCACCGAAGTATCAATTTAAGTGGAGCAACAGCTAGTTTTATATAAGCTGATCATAATATATAATTGTTGGACAATTATGGCGACACTGTGGTGGATTATTAATAAGGCTGTAGTGAATCTGGTTGTTCTTCTCATTGTTTCGCACACGCCGCATTTAGTAAATGGATTGCAGTGCATGTCAAACGAAAACAAACCCGTGGATTGGTATTTCATTTTATTTTAAATGTTTAATTAATATCGTGAAGCGAATTTATTGTGTTAGTATTGTCATGTGTATACAATATTTCAGCTAAACGTGACTTTTGTGTACCATCTTGAACAATATAATAATGTAATTAAAGAACGCATTGTAAAATACAGGTTTTGTTTCTGGAAATAAAACTTTTATAATGTACTGTTAAAAGACACTACCTGATCACAGGTGCATGTAACAATATTTATGCTCCATACGTATATATACTATAAAAAGAAGTATCTTATTATAGTGTATATTGTATAGACATATGGAACATAAATAAACATTGTTACATGCACCTGTTTACCTGATAAATGAAAAACCTGAAAAATAAAAATGGCTCGGTATATAGAATGTTCTGCAAACGTATTTTAATAATGCATTTGGCAAAATACTTCGTCGATACATACATGACTTAAAAAAAAAAAGAAACTGTGTAAAAATACATGTACTTAGTAGATATTCTTTATTGGATTATATATACAACATTCATGTCTCATTTTAATAAGAAACTATCATGGCAAAATACTTAGTATATGTACCTTATATACAGAAACATGACATGACTTATTTTAAAAAGCAACTTTGCCAGAATACTTCATAGATATACTTTATATACATGTGCACATTACATATTGTTCGGTGTAAAACGTTTCAAATACATGTATTATTATTATCTAAGTCTAGTACTGATTGAATGTCAGGTAAAAAGTCTGACCCGTAGTTTTAAATGTAAAAATAGTACCTATATGAGTATATAATTGAGGAGTGTCGTGGGAAAACCGGCTTAATGCATGTGCGTAAATTTAGTGTCGTCCCGGATCAGTCTGTGCAGTCCGCACAGGCTAATCCGAGACGACTCTTTCCGCCTACAGACTATTTATGTTTAGAAGAGACTTACTTGAAACGGAAAATACAAAAAATGTACCATAAAAAAAAACGTAGAAAGTGTCGTCCTGGAACAGCCTGTGCGGACTGCACAGGCTGATCCGGGACGACACCTTACGCACACGCATTAAGCCCAGGTTTCCCACGACACGCCTCATATATAGTTTGTTATGAGTTGTAGATCTAACATAAAAAACCAGACAATACGTGTTCAGAAATTAAGAAAGTTAGACTGATACGTTGGTTAGTTGAAGTACGAAGGTTGCGTTATTTTGGTATGTTTTACTTCCGAATATAAAGCAAAGGCCTTATCGACATTAGGGAAAGTTTCGGGAACACATTTTATTTCTATTCTCACGCTTTAGCGCACTGTCATTCGAAAGGTTTAACCACCAATCACAGTATACCTAAATGATAAGTTGTATATTTCAAGTTGTAAAATAAAACTTTCCAGCATGTTCAAAGTCAACTATTTTCTTTTGCCCCTTTATGATTGATTACAACTCAAAAATGTGACGCTAAACTTTTACTTAATGTCATTCGAAACGTTCAACCACTGACAATAAAAGAGTTCAGTTTAATAGATGTAAATTAAAACTGAAGTTGTAAACGAAACATTCCAAAATAATCTATGTCAACAGTTCTCCTTTACCCCCTTAAGGTTTATCGCGTACAAGCTTCCGTTACTCAAACATGAGGCGCGGAACTCCTTCATGTACCTGGACGCACAGAACCAGAATTGGCAACTGGTTCCACGCACTCTGGACCAGCCCCAGCAAGCCATATACAACACGTTGGATCAGATCTACTCGCCCAAACCGGTATTGTTTCCACATACATGATTGTTGTCTTTTTTTCATGGAGGGACATATACAACTAATTATTATCACATGTTCTAATATATTCGTTTCCTGACCGGAACAATTATTTGATGTTCTGAGGGGAATTTGCATGAGGTTAGCTGCGAAGGTTGAATGTGCCAATGAACACATTATAAGATTTTGGGAGTGATCCTGAACATCTTCAGGATCAAGTTTTTTTTATTAATCTTTATTTGTATTCATTTTTTGGAGGGGGTGGATGGAGATAATAACTGGGTAATAAGTAACGTTTTTTTTTAAAAAATCATATCCACTTAAACTGGTCAGGTGAGATGGCAATCGTTAGCTATTCCACTTGGTCATACTTGTAATATGACTACATTTCTAATTGATGCAGTATCAATAAAAACAAAATTTGTCGGAATCAATTTGGTTCTATACCAAGTTTGATACTAGGTTCATTTTTTTCACAGCCTGTTGACACCACAAATGAATTATGATGTGCCGGGTGAACGCTGAGGGTCCACATTCTCTTGTTTTATTTTTTATTTTTTATAGTCCCAGGGCGTGTCCGTTGACAGTATGATGTACGCCATGTATACTGACCAGACTCCATCCGGTCATGTTTCTACATCGAATGGACACACAAAAGGTTTGCAAAGAGCTATATAATGTGTTAGTTCAGTTACCGGAAGTACGCAACCACAAGTCTACCCATCCATAAGTCGCGTTGTTATATGTTATTGTCAGTGTATATTTACGAAGGATTTTGGACAGAACATCTCCTTACTAGTCTTGACAATATTGGTCTATCCTTTAAGCAATTTAACTTCACATGCAAGCCCATTGTGTACTTTGTGTAAGACACATTCTTCGCTGAATTGCAGCATATTGCATAAATATTTGGAAATCGGCCTATTAACAAATTATTCGATATTCGGTAGTGTTCTGAATCACAATCCGTATTGATGTAAGAATTGTTTAAAAAAAAATATTGGAGATGGGCAATGGTGGTAACGCATCACTGTCAAATTCAGTTGTCAAGTAGAGTTACCTATCTTGCCGGAGGTCAGCGCTCTGAGTGCGTTCTAGTTATTAATGTTTTGTTTTTCAGGCGTGTTGGGATTCGACCAGGCTGCTGGTTTTTGGCTTGTTCACAGTCTTCCTCGATTCCCTCCACCTCGGACGAGTGGTTATTGGCTGCCTGTCAGCTCGCAGGAATACGCCCAGTCATTTATGTGTATTTCCATGGCAACCGATTACCTGAATGAAATAGGTTGTAAAGTTATATTTGATTGTTTAGGCAGAATGTTGTCATTGAAATTTCTACCAGTTGTTAATCTTTTGTTATACGATTTCGATGCACAACATTAAACATACTGTTAGGGAAAGTTCCAGAGCACAATAACTGCTACGGTGCTGTAATGCAATACAGTACTAATATAATATAATATAATATGATATGATATGATATGATATGATACGATACGATACGATACGATACGATACGATACGATACGATACGATACGATACGATACGATACGATACGATACGATACGATACAATACAATACAATACAATACAATATAATATAATATAATATAATATAATATAATATAATATAATATAATAGTAAATCAATATAATATACTAGTAATATATTTAATATTAATCGATTACTAGCATTTCCATTTTCATGCTAATATCTATCTTTCTATTTTTCGCTTGTTCTCAATATAGGAAAGCAGTTTCAGTACAACTGGCCGCATTTTTACGACAAGAACCTTCCAGTTACGTTTGCTAAGGAGTACCCGGCAATGGCAGCTGCTCTCAGAGGTGATCGTGTCAGGGAGAGTCCCTGGACTCGTGAAACTACACTGCGTTCACTCGGCGGGGTACAGTTTACCTCGTTTGCAAAGTTCCGTTGTTGGAACCACGGTAATAATTAAATATTATAGGGAAAAATCCAAATCAAAAGTGCCATTCGAGTCCTTTGCAAAGTCCAACACATGGGGTCACGGTAAATGTCACATGGAATTAAATGCAATTACTATGTATAGTTATCGTAAACTAATTGTGTTTGCTGACTTATGAAATCATAACGTGTTTGTAAATATTTCCGATGGTACTTATAATACCAGTTGACAACAACTTATATTAATTGACCAGTTGCAACGTGTCAATCAAGGATTTAGTTGACCATTCAATTATGTTTTTATATTTTAGTGGTAAATAATAACTGACGGTACTATAACTGCTATTAATTTCAATGGCAATTGGTACCTTCTGGTTGTTCAACCCTCAATATGGTATAACTACCATGTCGATTATGTCTGGTTAGTGTTTTATTGCAAGTTGATTGCTATTAAGTCATAAACATGTATCAAATATTCGTCTTAAAAATAAATTGATTCTTTAAAATCTCTGAAAATGTGGAACGTTCTGTTCTGCTCTTAAAACTGGGCGAGGGGAGATGTAACTTACACATACATCTAGGTGCGAAGCTGCAAAAGGCAATAGGATGCGGGTATCCCTAGGGATGTTACCAACCAGGGACAGGGTTAATAGCCAAGCTATATTTACTACTCTTGAAAGTCTATGAACTTGTTGTGCTTTACGTAAACTTTAATATTTAACTTTGTTTTAGGCCATTATTATTTTCTTCTTTATGAAATAATGTTTGATATACTCGTGCATAACGTGTACTTATGCCACTCATTTTCGTGATGCATTGTGTTTCATTAGATTTGTACGCGGACTGGCTTGCACCCAGATTTCGGGACTCCTTGTATGTAGAAACCTGGCAGAAAAGAAACCCGATGTGTTCAAACTGCACTGGCATATATAATGTGAGAAAATTTATTATCGTCGTCATCATCATCATCATCAGCAGCAGCATCATCATCATCATAATCATCATCATCATAACCATCATCATAATCATCATCATAATCATCATCATCATAATCATCATTGTCATCATCATCATCATCATCATCGTCATCATTGTCTTCGTCGTCATCATCATCATCATCATCATCATCAACAACAACAACAACACCAAAAGCATCATTAGAAATTAAAAGCTGGATGTACATATACGCACATTTTCCCCCAATTTCGGGCACATAACGTCAAATTTTAGAGACTGGAAGACGGAACAAGATTTGACAGGTCTGCCTCTCTGTATGTGAACTTGATTTGTATTAAACAGTCAAAAAATGTTCCGAAGTCTCGTTGTAATAGTATTAAATTCAAATGGTCTTGCAACGTAATTAAGGATTATAATAATAATAACAATACTAAGGTTGTTTTTTTTACACATTGCAACGATTTGTAGCATGTAAATTTACTACCACTTGTTCTACATAGAGTGTACATGTACCACCATAATTTCTAGAGAGAGTGTTCATTTACTCCCAAAATTTAAGAAGTATGCGTACATACTTCATACTTCCCCAGGACAAAAGCTTATCAGAGCCCGTATCCACAAAGCTCCTTAGGGAAAACTGAAGTAAATTTCTTAAAATTATAAAATTCTTTAAGTCTGTGGCCAATTCTTTTAAAGTTTCTTTTCTGTTAAACTGTTTTATTCTGGTTAAGAATCAACAGATGCTTCTAATGGTACCATATTTAAATAATAAAATAATGATTTTTACATTGAAAATGGTATTTGAAATTTTGACTTAAGTATAACTTAAGTTAAGATTTTCCTTAGGAGCTTTGCGGATATGGGTCCTGGCAGAAGCATTGCTAAATTTACAGGTATTGAACGTAAAGACATTACGGTTCTCAGGTGTTGAGTTCAAAGAGACACAGGACCACGCCAAGTGGGCTATCACCGCCAACCTATCCTGGGTGTGTGTGGGGGACATTAACAGAGAGGTGGGTAATTCCACGGTTTTTATAAATATACGAGGATTTGATTTATGTTTTATTAAATATGTATACCGGTAGGTGCATAATGAAGTTCTTTATAATTGTATTTTATATTATGTAAATATTGTAAATGTATATGCATAATGAAAGCATCCAGTATTAATTGTATTGGTACAATGTTCTATACCAAGAAAATCAATGGAAAAAACATTAATGCATGAATGATTCAGTTGTACATTTTAGAAATGCCAACATTATTATAATGTAATGCAACAACTACTGCAATTTATCGTGTTTATGTGTTAGGAAGGCTGAGATGAAATGCTTTTGAAAATATCTTTTTCTTTTTAGGAATCACAAAAAAAACGAGGTGGAGGAACTGTGTGTTTCCAGAATAAGCAGGTTTGGTCCAGTTTCCGTGACGTCATATCCGATAAGTATGACTGCAATGACCATGAGGGATGTGTTCCACCCTAACCGGTTACAGCGAAGACAGCTTCAGGGTTGTCCGGATAGTATTAGATTACAGGTGTCGGATATCAGAAAACTGATTAAGGATTCAAATTCCATCCTTATTGCTGATTGTTTATAAAGAGTTTTTGTCAAGATTCTATGATACGTGTGTTATGTTGTTGTTAAAGGTCACACAACACTTATATATGACACTTGGACATTTGGAACCACAAACTCCACACAGAGATATAACTGGTTTCGAGCTTTATATTATTATATTCCTGCCGTCACGAAGTTCCACGTGACCATAGTCAAATTACATGGTGGGGATTAAAATCGTGTACAAGCAGAAGAAAAAACACGTGGACATCTTAAAATCCTTGCGTTTTTATGTTTACTTTTTTATTTATCTCTTGTTGTTTTTCATTTTCATTTTCTGTATTTCTGTAACCAATAATGCAACATTTCTATGGGAGTTTTGTAAAATAAGCATAAACAATCAAAATGTTCTAAAACTAAATCCTCAATCTCCTCACAGTGGTCTTCCCGAATTCTTCCAATTCTGGAAGTCTTTCACTCGCGGTGGCAGTGGTTTATACTGAGGAACGATAATGGGGAAGTAACCGCATAACCAATACCCATGCAAGTTTTGTGGCCGGGCTGGGGTTAGAACTCACGATCCCCTACCAACCGAGCTAGCAGTGCCCGGCATTTGCATTTAGAAAACAGTATATTTAGAAGACAGTGTATAGTGTTTGGCACCACCTTTCCACTGTTTGCCATATCGGCGAACAGAGATGGGTAAAGAGTGTTGTTGTTTGCGAATTTCAAGTTTTCTCGAACATTGTCGAGATACGACGCAAACTTTAGAGAGAAAAAATATGTTGAACAAACGGAGTATACATGTACCACGCATGGTCCGGAAAATAAAATCCACAGTAATAAATTTCAATGACATGCGAAAGCATAATTAATGTCCTGAATGCTGAACAAAACATCTGTTTTAATCTTGTTTTTTTTATACATAAAACATCCGTTGCTCAAAACATATAATTTCCTTCTTTGTAAACGATGACATTTATATAAATAATATACACAATTCAAAGATCTATATAATGTCCTGTCTCATGACAGTGTCATATAGCCGACAAAAAGTTTCTCCCATGGCAGTGTGGTGAACAGTCAAGCTAGTTCAGACATTGTCTCAAGGGACATTAGACACTTCGAAACACGATACGCTATATTGATTAATTAATACGGATTTTAAACTTCTCACTAATTGATTTAACTATACAAAGCATTTTAAAGTGTGTATATACGACCTTACGACAGATATAGTGGCATAAACACATTTAACGAAATAAAGTTGATAAACATATATTTCTATTTAAAATGGAATAAAAGTTAAGAACATACATTGCTTTTAAACGCACAATAAGCTAGTTTTTAATCACCATTAGTTTAAGTCTGTACAGACGGAAACTCAAATACATGTATATACGTTGACTTGACAGTTGGTTTAGGTCACGCAGCACTAATAAACGATGCAAAAACTCTACACTAGTACTTGTTGATTTATTCCATATTGAAGCGTTTTCTTCGTCATGTTTATGTTTTTCTGTTTGCTTTCAAGTTTTATTGTTACTTTTATCTGCTTTTTTGAAAATAATTGATATGAAAGATCGTACATACACACTTTAAGGTATTGTGCACGATAAACATTTAGTAATAGCAGTTATGCGCGACGATCACAACATTACATCAATAGCAGCAAAAATGTGATGTAGAAAATGTGAAATTAGGAGTTATAATAACTATTTGTTTGTAAAACGTCACTACTGATTAATACTGAGATCACCACATTGAAACTGTTAATGAGAAGCTTTTACAGCGGTATTTTGTTTTCAAAAATAATACCAAAAAGGGAAACCAATTGTCCATATTTTGTTTCAATTTATTACCGACATGCTGTTTTATCGTTAATTGAAAAGTAAATAGCACCTGAAAGCTCATCGTCGAATACCCACGTGTGATATGCCGTTACACAGCATAATTAATAAATGTAATATACGTATTAATGAATCAACCCTGGGTTACCGAGGATGCTGAAAGCTTGTCTAACCAAGGACCCGACACGTTCTGAAAAGTCTGAGCGAATTTACGGACACCATTTAGCAACATGAGGGGCAATATGTATGCTATGGAAACTGCAGAAAAAGAAATATTTGTTTATATACATTCTAAATAGTAGGCAATCTGCTGGATTTGGTTAAATGTTCATCAATTGAAATGAATATATTGTCTTTGAATAAATCCTGTCAAATATAGGGCATTTTTTACATTGTCATCAATGGTAGGGAATTTGTTGGATTTTGACGCAACAGCCATCATTAAAAATGATTATATGCTCGTCTTATGCCGAATGCTGTCGAATTGAAATTTTGTTGATACGTATGTGGATACGGACACGAATTCTTGAAAACGTAGCCGAACACAACCAATCCATCCACTGTGTGATAAACAAGGGCATTAACTGTCAAGAGAAGTATGTTGCATCAGAGTCCAAAATAACAAAGATTAGGCCGAAAATAAAATAGTGTTTGTTTCCCCCCCCCCCCCCGCGATCCATGCTAATATATAAGGTTGGGTCGGTAGGTCGGAAAAATATTTTATTTTTATACACAATAAGTCATTTTCGTTCATGTTTTCCTTATATTCGAAATGTTACGTTATAGTTTAAATTCTTAATATGTTCGTTGTAGTAGATTAATAACGTTCTGCTTATTTACGTAATAACATGTTCTAATTACCTTACAATAATTAATCAAAATTGAACAAACAATAACATACGTTAAAACAAGGGCGTTAATAATAAAAACCTGTTAAAACTAAGGAGTCATAGCGTGACGTTGCAATGCCGGGCATCCAAAACAGAACACTGTAAACAACAGCCATAGCAACGGTGACTGTCAAACTGCGGCTAGCAGTTTGTAACTGAAAAGCGTGTTACACGCTTAGCACGTGGATAGTGTTTAAAAGCATAAAGCTGTAATACTGTATCTGAACAACGCAAATGCTAGAGCATAAATGAATTAGCATTCTATGGAAATAAAAACAAATAGAACTTTGTTCATTAATAAAAACAAAGCAACAGAACATTTTTTATAATTACAATAAAAAGAAAAGGCGCTGAAGTTTTTTTACTTTCATTTTCCGCTAACTTTGATTCAAATGTTGCCTTAGCCAAAGTTTTTGCATAATTCTAATCCGTGTGCATTGATGAGTTTGAATAACACTTTCGTTTGTTTGTTTTGATTTTTCGCCGTATTCAACAGTATTTCAGTCATATAACAGTTAACCTACTCACACTTTTCCTGGGTAAGCTGGTTTACCAGTACTAAGTGCACATACTTATGCCAGTAACTGACAACTGCCCTATTTGAATCAGAGGTAGGGGGAGAATGGCCGTAGAAATTATTTCATGACCAATCGATCCCCACACAAGTTATGTGGCCGGGCTGGGAATCGAAACCGCGATCCTCGGATTTGTAGTCCAGCGCTCTACCAACTGAGCAAGCCGGCCCGGCTTGAATAACACATTCGCTAATTATTACTAGATCTAGTAATTGTATATTTTTAACAAAATAAGACGTTTGACGCGACCAGTTTGTCCAGTTACATGACGTCGTAATTCATATTCGTAGTAAACGGTTCCTTTCATCAAAATTCACCAAAAGTATGATATTTATTTATAATTATTTATTTATTTACTATTTTGTAGTAATTTATTACAAACGCGGCTGTTAAAAACACGCATAACGATAACAAAACACATACCTAACGCAAATATGTTACACCTTGCACCTTGACTTGCACCTTTACCAATTAAAATTAGAATGAGGGCGTGATAAACTTTCTAACGACGACGCTCATTTGCATGTTGGAAATTGTATGCGTTCTCATTGGCTGACTGTTTGGCTCTTGTTAAGCTGACTCCTCCTGGGTCAAGATTCTATCGATAATGGACACTTGGTGCATAAAGGCGAGTTTGTTAATTGCCGGTGGGCGTTCTTTGTCTTTAAAGAAACATGCATATGCGAGCGGAAATGGCTGCGCCCTAGAATCTGATACTAAATGTTATGGAGTCCTTTTCGTCAAAGCATGAGTCAAAATAAGCCGAATTACGCGTTACCGAGAACTGTCCGTTTAAAATCATTTTATAAGCGTCTTTTGAAAGTAAGATTTGTACACGCTATTGGATTCTTTTTAAGGATTCGCACCCCGCATTTTCACACACAAATAAAATAAAATATTGTTTTCTTTGGTCTATATTTTTTGGGGGGTCGCGGCGATTTTGCTGGGTCGGTCGCGGGAAGGGAAACAAACAATATTTTATTTTAGGCCCTATGCACAAATACTTCGAATGAATATGACTGAAAACAACTCTGATACGTTCTGGCAAACAATGGCTTTCAGAAAACCAGAAAGGATCACACGTGGAAGAAAGTTAGTTTAGCATCGGCCCTATTCAGTGTCAATTAATGTACCCTTTGTGTTTGACTTATTGCATTTTGGGGGATCTAATTCCCTACCCTAGAGCCAGGCATTTTTGTCTAAATCCCCTCAATCGGGGATGCTTAATTGGTGTAATCTGACAAATTGACGAGACCCCAACACTCGTATGAATTTGAAAATTCGTCGATCCATACGGCGATTCAGATCACCACCAAAATCGAATCATTTGTTCCCCGGTCCATTTCAACTTTCCAGGCCAAGTTAATGTTAATTTGTTCATAAATTTGCTAACAGACAGACGAACCAACGCTAGCAAAAATACCTCCTTGGCGGGGGTAACTGTGACGAATTTATCCATCCAGTTGATCTATATTACACACAGTCAATGATTGCGCCTATTTCTCAAAGAAAGTAATGTGTGGACAGTCGCATGCGTTAGGTAATAAAGCCCGTGTTTATTACGCATGAGTAAATAGGTAGTTAAGTTACCCGGATGTGCGGGTAATATAAAAGCGTGAGCGTTAATTCTAGCAGTGGCGGATCCGTGGTCTAGTGGTAACGCACTGGCTTCACAACCCAGGGGTCGCAGGTTCGAGCCCCCGCTACACCCTAACCTACTAACTCGTCTTTCGCATGAGACGTTAAACCGAGGTGCAGTGTACTAGGTGCTTCACACCGGGCACTAAAAGACCCAGGGTCGCCTCTGGAACGGGGCGTCTCATGTATCTTGCACTATCCCCCATAACCAAACTAACAAGTCTTCTGGGGGCGATGGCCATATGGGAGAGAATCCCGGTGCACTCGATAAAAAATGTACTACACACTCTAGCAGATCTGCTCCCGCTTTCGTCGAGTTAACATCGACACGAATATAGACGGTATATAGAATTATATTACTGAGTAAACACTTGGGAATTTGGGTGCTCTGAGGCTGGCAATCCTCTTCTTGCGACATATGGGCCATGTTAGCAGGATTCCTACCCCTCAATTATATATACATATTAGTTATATTATTCGTTCTATTGTTTAATTGTGTGAACCATACTTGCAAACCCGAAGCTCGGGCGAAACGTTACATAACTATGACGTTAACAAATGTTTATCAAATTAATAATATGCATTAAAATGTCACTCTCTTGCAAACGGTTCACTCTATACGTGTTTGTGAGCGAACAGAACACTCGATGGAAATTGTTAAAATGTCTGAAGATCATAGTTTTTCGTAGCCTTTAAACGTTATAGTTCGTTGTAGCCTTTACCTAGTCACATGATCAGACGCGATCACGTGCTATTTACTAAGTCCCGTGTTTGACAAGATGGCGGGAATGCGGTTTGTCAAAAATCTCGGTACTGTGAAATGTGCAATTTTATTACTGATTTGTTGTATGACAGCGATTGCCAGTGGACTGAAATGCATGTCTAATGACAACAGACCAGTGGATTGGTATGTGTATGTTATACAATATTTTAAACTACATCGAATTTAGTAATATAAATGATACCTCACAGTTACATGAAATTAAAAACTTTTTATGTGTTGAACAACCAAGCGCCTATGATTAAAGTTTAAACTACTGTCTTTTAAATTATTTTGAATTTTTTTTCTCAGGGCGTCAGGCTTTTGAGTTTCGGTAAATTTCAATAATGACTACAGTTGATTGACCAGTTCCGGGACACTTTTTATTTGTCTGCTGCAAGTTCATCAACTGCTACGCAGAAAATATATCCAAGGATATTTAATGAAAGATAAATCTTTCAGCAATAATTCTGACCCATTTGTGATAAAATTGCTGTCGTAAAATATGAGATCTCTGTTGGTTAAATGTGTGCCTAACTCCACCATTTCCGACACACGTAGACAAGTTCCGGTAACAATGTTTATTTTTAGATCTGATGGGCATCTCAAGGTATGTTTTAACTGTCAAGGTACTGTCAATAAGTGGTGTGCATGATAATTTACTCATAAAGGAAAACAAGAATAGCATCAATTGATATTTTAAATGTCAGGACAAAGAAAATATAACTATTGGAAGACATTATTTTCATATTTAATACAATCAACAGTTTAAACTGTACTGTCAGTAAATATATTTGTGACTAGCAAATAAGTAAATGTAGATCAATAAAAAAACATGAAACAAAAATTAACTAGATCTATATCACAAAACAGTGTAGATTCTGTATAATCTGTACAGATCTAAAAGTGAACATTGAAGCTGAGATTAGCACATCATATATAGAAATAAGCGAGGTATTAATTGTGAACGTTTTTTTTCTTCTTTAATTTTTTTAAAGAAAAGTACCTATCTACAACAGTATAGGCAAATACAGGTAACACTACTGATTATTGCAAAATTGTATGACTGTTTTAAGTAAATCTATATAATACATTTGTTCATGAACAATAATCAATAACAAATAAAAAACTATAATTTGACTAGTAACACTCTGACAATAGTTCTAATATGTTATACAACAATTATGTGTTATAATATTATACTTTGTCATTCATAATATAGGGAAATTCACATTTTTTTACATTAATTGTATTTAACATTTTGTGTTGTTAGTATATCTGGAAAATTGAGTCAATAAATGTAATTATATGTCATGCATAGAACTTATTATTATTATTATAATAGCATGTGGAATCCTGATGTTTCCATAACATAGTTAACTTACAGTTATCACTATGCACACACTTTCATAGTTAAAAGATACATATATCAGACATGAAATAAAATGGTCTGATAGACTATCCAAATACAGGTATTTCTATTATCCAATCACTAATTGATCATTTATAGTAAAGAAATGAAGCTGACCCTTGAATTATTCTTATTGAAACTTATAACTTCAACAACATTACATGTATTAAACTAGCCATTACAGTCTTTCAACATATCTTAAGTTTAATTTGTGACAGATACTGTTATTACAGAGCGTTCCTCCATAGCTTGAATGGCAGTATGGAAGAGGGCTACAGTGCGTTCAACATTTTTAGTTTTAATAATATATGAACATGGTATAACAGCGCCACCGCCAATCACATGTGGCGCTGGCCAAGGCGGGAAATTTTGTTGCTGTGCTCCAGTCACTCGACCTGCAATACTGTTGTCTTCATCAAGAAGTTGCAGAAAACAACCACCCAATCCCCTTGGTACATGACCAGTTAACTTTCATTTATTAATGAAGAAGTTGTTTAAGTAGCATACCCGCTTCAAAGACTTGGCAGTCTTAGCAGCTGGGCTTTTCTGTACTGAACTATCTACAAGTAAAATAACAAGGATTAGTTATTTACATATCGTAAATGCATGCTAAAGACAATAGTAATTAAATATATTGCATATTATTACTTTAGTTAGCTTTTAACATCTTTTTAATGTCTGCCTATCCTCCATCAAACATTTCTTATTATCACAATACTCAAATAACACAATAAAGACTACCAATTCCAATCAGAATTTAATTTTGACAGGCCAAAAATTCTTTGATATGACCCCATCTTTATAAAACGTGTACCGGAAGTGGTTAGAGCAGGCACTTTAAATATCCTCGGGTAGCCTGTCTATGAGTGTCATGCCAAATGGTTCATACTGCGAATAAAGAGATATAAAATACACATATTTATATCGAAATTATATTGCTTGCCTTCTTTTTAACTGTATTTTTCTTACTTTAATATTCTGCGAGTAGGTTGACCGCCATTAAAATAATCGATTCATTGAAACACACAGTTGAAACTGCAAGCGCTTGTTTACTCAGAGTGAATACAAATTAGCAAAAAATTAAAAATTTCTGCTTAAAAATGTTTACTTTTCAAGAACCAATTGTAGAAACATGCATTTCTGTACAATTTTTCAAAATATTTACTTAAGTTCAGGAAAGTGTTTCGGAACCGGTAGAAAACCGGAACTGGTTAATCGACTGTATCGTTCACTTTGGCGCCAGTTTATTTTTTCGAAGAATTTATTGAAATATAAAATTACTCTTAAAGGGACAAGTTCACAAATAAGCAAATTGTCATTTATTGACAATTTAAAAAAATTTTAGATCCCAAAAAGAAATTATATATTATATACAAACAATTGAAATAACATTCATGACTGAGAAATATATTGGAAATATAATTTCGTTCATGGATAATTGAAACGGATAAAATTATAAGCGTTTGTAACGCTTTTTATCTGTATTTTGGAAAACGTGTTTCACTACAACGTGAAAAATTCACTACCAAACATAAAAGGTTCACTACCAAACGTGAAAAATTCAGTACCAAACATTAACAAATTACTACCATGCATTAAAAATTCACTACCAAACATGAAACATTCACTACCAAACATTAAACATTCACAACCAAACATTAAACATTCACTACCAAACGTTAAAAATTCACTACCATACATGTAAGTTGGAATGGCCTAGTGGTTAGCACATCAGATTTGTTTTGTTTATGGCGAAATACGTATATCTGTCAAATGACAAAATTGCATCAAAAGCAAGTAAAATAATAACATTTTCTACAATTTTTAAAATCTTTAAATAAAATAAAAATCAAGAGCGTAATGTGGGACAGACATGTATTGCAGCTCTGCAAGCAAGTCTATTCTACAGGCGGGAATCATGTGACTAGTTTGACTTAAGTTATAGTTTAGTATGTCGTTATTGTACCATGGAAAACTAAAAAAATCATGAAAAATTCATGGAATTTTGGTTTCAACAGTTTGTATAAACCCTGATATGATAAATTGTTCGTCTAACCCACTTGGTAGCTGAGACAGTTTGGCTGCTGAAATAAGTCACATGACCATGATAAAAATCATCTGTCAATTTTATTTAACTGAAGTTAAAATTTATATGCCACAAAATATTCAATATTTTAATAAGTTATTTAAGTATCAATGAATTTTCAGAAATTGCCAATTAACAGAACAACACAAGCATAAGGCATACTTTCCATCAGCCCTCCCTGATGCCTATAAGCTTGTAAAAGGAATAGGGACAGTTTAATACGAATGGTGTGCCGCGTAACACCCTGCTAGATCCCAATTTCGGTTAGGCCAAAAAAATCAACAATTAGTTTCCGCTTACATCTCCAAAAAGATCTAGGAGGGGAGGTAAAATATAACTTTTTTCTTTAACTTTTTTGTTTCTTCGCTGCATAATCACCATACATTTTAAGTATATTGGACTGCATGTTAAATGTTTAAATGCCTCCCAACAAAGAAACTGTACCTTTAATTTAAATAAGTTCATAGAAAAATAGATTTCGGGCAAGAAAAAACTGAAATATAAGCGAAAACTGCTCTTTTTTTGCCCCAACATCAGAAAAAGAAAATGAATAATAGGCAAACAAACTTTTAGTGTCTGCAGAAAATATTAGGGGAGGGGGGGGGGTTGGGTAAGCGGAAACAATTTTTTTTTACACCTTATTAGCAAGATTTCATGATGCGAAAATTTATAATGTGAACTGAACTGATTCCCAAAACTGTGAAAAATTGCTGACAATGTAAATACACAATAATTACCTAATTAAGTTCATGCATGGGGAACAGAGAACATCAGACATTTGACCAAGATCGTGATGTCCTGAAACCAAATGTAATCTCAGATTACAGGTCAGAGTGCTTGATGCCAGTTAGAAACCATGGAGTGAAAGAAATTTAGTCCAGTTATATCTGCAATAGTTTGGGTTTAATTTGACAGGAATGAGAATTTAAGATAATACGAGGTTAGAACAATAGTGCTGTCCTAATTAGGATAAGTTATGCACTTGATTTAATGGCAATCATGATGCTATATATAAGGGAGCAAACAGTGCTCGTAATGACCTGAAAAGAAAAACAACCCCCCCCAAAAAGTAATCCCCCCCACACAAAAATAATAATGAATAAATAAATAAAATAAAAAAAAAACAGCAACAAAGAAACAACAAAAGCAACGAAAACACAACACAAGTGTATATTGCTATGTTGTATCAGATTTCTACAGATTATTATACAACGTAAACCCATTTAATGACAAGCGAATTGAAAATATTAGATTTTTAGCCCTACAACTGCAGATGACTTACGCAGGTAAATTTTTGTTTTATTATTAGCTCAACTATTCAGGCCTGTACTATGGTGGTATTTACCCATTCATCGGCGTCGGCATAATGCCCTGGTTAAGGTTTCAAGTACATATCTCTGTAACTACTACAGATATTCAATGGAACTTCACACATGTCTTTGGGGTCATTATTTGAAGTCACTGACCATGGCCCATAACTGTGACCTGCAGTGTAGCAGAATTATGCTGCTTTTTGTACTTTGAAATTCAGGTTAAAGTTTGCATGCAACAATTTCATTATCTATATCTACTACAAATATTCAATTAAAACGTCACACACGTCTTCGGGGTCATTATGTAAGGTCACCGACCAACTCTGACAAAGTGGTATGAACAGTCGTGCGCACTGTCCTGAGACAGCTCTTGTTTATGACAGATATATACTGGCAATAATGAAGACAATATTTATGTTTAACTTTTCTTAAAATGTTGTTCTTAACTGGTCTAAGTTGGCTGTAACATGAACTGGTATTTTCATTTGTTCTATACTTAAAGATTTCAGAATGTTCACATTTTTAGGCCTGACCAAAATGATTGTTTCAAATGTTAAATCCATCTATAAGCACCTTGACAGCTGACAAACAATAACAGGGATCTCGGAAACGCAAAATCAAGCGTATTTGGACGCATATTTTTTCAAAAGGACGCATGTTAAACCCATGCCAAGAGTTTTTGGGACGCATGCTTTTTCATTTACTGCATAAAACCTGTTACTTTACACATACATGAGTGCTGGCAGTAAACTCGGCAGTAGTCGCGATGATATCAATATCGGCCCCAGTACACACTGCAGTTGTCAAAATCTAGTCCTTTAGCTCCGCCCACAGCAGTCCCTTAGCTCTGCCTACACCATTCCAGACAGTTAAGTACTGTTAATTTTCATTGGTAAATTACATTTGTCACTCATTGCTGTGCTTTAATGCACAAGTCAATTCGGTGCGATCACCGAATTGTGACAATAGGCGTCCCAATTAGAACATAGTTGACAACTTAAAACAAACAACTGTTAAAATGAGTGAAAAACAGCTTCAGCTGATTAATTTATATTGCCAATCAAATTTCATGAATAACAACTAAATCTCAGTAATACGGTGATAAAAGTGTTTGTTTTGACAGAAATTTTATACGAAAATCTAGGACTGAATTTTGACAGGAATATAAAAGCATTGATCAATAGTCATACATTAAGGAACTTTCTAGTATATAACACTATGATAAGACATAAATTAACAATACTGACGGTAATTTCAGTACAAAATTTTGTAATTTTCGTTGCCGACTTTACAGATCATAAACATTTGTAAACCACATAAAACACATACTTTGGTGTTTAATATGACTAATTATTACTCATTTCTTACATTTTTGTGTTGTTAACCTGTTTCACAATTACTCGACTTGACAGTATCTTATGCATTGACTGCTAGACTGTAATCACCGCATCATAACTTTTTACTAGGCCTACACATTACACATCAGTTAACCAGTTTAGACCGTCAATTGGTAATTGTCCAGAATTTATTTGTTTTAAAATAATTTGTGGTACACAAATATTGTTTGATAAGACATGATTAAGTATTATATATTATCATTATTATTATTATTAACATGATTATTATTTTATTTTTATTGTATAAATGTTTTAATTGTAAAATTTTTATTCACTCTCGCGCGTCACATATTTAACTTGTATTTCTTTTCTATTTTGGACTCCTACTTTTTGGGGGGAAGCCTATTTTAAAATCCTAGTGAGATCCCGGAATAACCACTACTTAAACTTCCTAATTTAATTATCAGTTTACATCCTGTAGCACTTCGTTGTGATCGAAATATCGGGACTCGAGTCTAACATCATTCTGTCTCACATGACTAGGTAGTTTGAACCGGGATATGTATGTAAGATGTTCTGTGTAGAAAATCTCCTGCTTTCTCCTACTTATTATTCAATTGAAAACAACAGCAATATATTAAAAATATCATGTACCTATTCAATTCCACCAGATGTGAGTAAAAAAACGTGAACTAAAATAATTCCTGAGAGCCGTGATATATGATTAACAATTTTCAGGTTCATTGGTTACAAGTTCCCTGGTTCCCCCAATGTTCTGTGTAACTCCTTATATAAAGGATAAGTCTTAAGGTTCTGATTTATTGTTCAAGAATGTTTCGTGGTATTTTAATGTGTCGTCTGAAAAGGCAACATCTAGGGGTTACTTATGGCGGCGGTGGTGGCAGTGGCGGCAGCGGTGTTGTTGGCGGCGTTGGCAGCACCCCCTTCAGTTTGTGCAGACAATAACTTGAGAAGCTTTTGTGCAATCGTTATGAAACTTTAGGGAGGTGTTAGTTGGCATAAATGGAAGGTTAAGTTCGATTTTCGGCATATTTGCTTTTATCGTACTTGAGTTATGACCCTTAAAAAAAGTTCAAATAAGGCTTGTGCAGACAATAACTTGAGAAGTTTTTGTTGATATCATTATGAAACTTGAGGGAAGTGTTACGGTAGTAGTCATAAAAGGAAGGTGAAGTTCGATTTTCAGCATAATTGCTTTTATTGCACTTGAGTTATGCCCCTTTTAAAAAAACGTTTAAATAAGGCTTGTGCAGACAATAACTTGAGAAGTTTTTGTTGATATCATTATGAAACTTGAGGGAGTGTTACGGTAGTAGTCATAAAAGGAAGGTTTAGTTCGATTTTCAGCATAATTGCTTTTATTGCACTTGAGTTATGCCCCTTTTAAATAAATGACAATGTTCAGTCAAACTCTTTCACGTACCTGGATTAAGTCTAAGATTCTGTTTCATTATTCCAGAATGTTAACATTGAAATTTTTTTTGGTTCATATGGTACAAACTGCCTGGTTCCGCCAGTGTTATGTCATTATCCATCATGCTTCATGTACTTGGACTAAGTCTTAGATTAAATTAAAGAACACTGTATTGTCATTGGCCCAGATTCCATCGACTTTATCTTTGATGATTTTTCAGGTTCATAGGATATAAGGTTCCTGGCTCCGCCAATGTTCCGTCGCAATCGTTAATGTACCTGGATGCCGGGAACCAGCACTGGCAGCTGGTGTCTCAGACCCTGGACCAGACCCACCAGGCCATCTACTACACCCTGAGTCAGATCTACTCACCAAGCCAGGTAGCTTTGGCCAGAGAATTATAATTTCGCAGCCATTTTAGGAATAACTCATCCTGTCAGGTACATGTAGGTTCTCAATGTGCGATTTGTGTGTGTGATAATTTTTTTGTAACCCTCGTTAAATCTCTGTTATTATGCACCCAATCTAAGATGGTTGGGTAAATTGGTTTGCTAAATTTTTTGTTTGTTTAAATGATAAGAAATCCTGAATTTTTATTTTCATAATTGTTTATTTATTAAAAAATCATTCCCAATATTGTTCGGACATTTATTCCATAAGTATATTTACTTATATATTAAAGTTGTGACAGGTCTTCATTTCTTTGTTGCATATTGATAAAATTTGTCATAGTTTTTAGTTTCGCTGGTCAACAACATCATGCCATATCAGAGTGAACACTTTCATCGGCCAGTGTTGCTCAAATGGTTTCATTCCAATGCTAAAGAAGGCTGCTACAGCTAATTTGACTCCTATCGCTTCTGATGCTTCGCAATTGAGCCATTGGATCATTACTGGTTCTCTTGGCCCTCTTGTATTTAAAATTTCATCAAGGCCATTCATTAATTACTATGTCAAGATGACAGTTATCTGTTTACTGCCTGAGGTACTGCAGTGTTCCCAAAAACCCACATTTGGGGATGTGGTACCCCCAGTTTAAGCGATAAAACCCACAATTTTGCAGAGGACCAGATAAGGCAGGTAAATTATGCACAAAAAATGTAGAAGATACACGGAGAAAATAAAATTTGGGTGTACATTTACGCAGAGAAATTACAATTTGGATGTACATCTATGCTGAGAAATTACAATTTGGGTGTACATTTATGCAGAGAAATTTCAATTTGGGTGTACATTTACGCAGAGAAATTACAATTTGACTGTACATTTATGCAGAGAAATTACAATTTGGGTGTACATTTATGCAAAAAATTACATTGTGGGTGTACAGTTACACACTTTTTCCCATGTAAGCGTATATAACGTCATGTAATAATGACTGGTAGACGGAAGAAGACGGATGTCTCGACAGGCCTGTCTACCTGAATGTGCAGTTTACATGTTCAGTAGTTGACAACAAAAGTCTTAAACTGTTCAGAAGTCTTACTTGTAACATTACTGTATTCAATTAAGGATTATTATAATAAATTACTATGTTCCACATATTGTTATGTTTAGTTGGATGTAAATTTACCACCACTTATTTACATAGAGTGTACATTGTACCCTCATTATTTCAGGAGAGACGGTACATTTACTGTCAAATTTTCAAAAGTATGCTTACATTTACCCCCAGTACAAAAGTATGCTTACATTTAACCCCAGTACAAAAGTATGCTTACATTTACCCCCAGTACAAAAGTATGCTTACATTTACCCCCAGTACAAAAGTATGCTTACATTTACCCCCCAATACAAAAGTATTCTTACATTTACCCCCAGTACAAAAGTATGCTTACATTTACCCCCAGTACAAAAGTATGCTTACATTTACCCCCAGTACGAAAGCTTATCAGGAGCACTGATTTTGTATGAAAAAAACATTTTAGATTCATATTTTTCGTATAATTTCCATATGGAAGGGGTAGTGGGAACACTGTACCCGACACTGAATTACCCGATTAAATTTGTAAAACTTCTGTTTTACTTGTTCAGTCCCTTCACGCATTCCTGGACTCAGTGATGTACGCGATGTACAATGATGAGCCACCTACTGGACATGCCTCCAGCACCCACGGTCACACTAAAGGTCAGTGTAACATTGAGGATCGTTGGTGATTTTAGTGTAAGAATGTAATTTATTTCATTAATGGTAAAAAAAATATGAAAAAAATAAAAGATGGTTTTGTACTGAAATAATCTTTTCTTGAGCCGTCTTCTGGCTTTGCCTCAAACTTTCATGGTGCAAACAAAGGTTAGTGTGTCACAGCGATAACTCTGGGGTGGGGGATGGGGATCAGGGAATTTTTGATTGTTTGAATGTAAATAAGTGGCATTTATCTTAAAAATAATATCACTAATGTATGAAATAAAAGTATATATATTCAAATAAAATAGAAGTGTGTTAGATATATAATATAGTCACAATTCTATAATATGCTGATATACTTATCTTAGGCGTTGTGGGCTTCGATCCTTCAAATGGCTTTTGGTTGGTCCAAAGCACGCCGAAGTTTCCACCGTCGCGTTCCAGCGGCTATGAATGGCCAGAGAGTGGTCACATCTACGCTCAGTCCTTCCTCTGTATTACCATGGCTACAAGCAACTTGAATGAAATAGGTAATGCATGTTATTCATTGACATCTTTAAATGTTAGAAACCACTAAATAAAATCTCCATGGGGTCCACAAGTTAAATAGCAAAATCTCTTGGCATCGTTCACCTCTGTTCTTTATTTCAGATGTTGCAAGTATGGTCTTTTTGGAATAAAATTTCAAATAAAAAAGATATGTTAATTCTAAGAAAAATGCATCTCGCTTGATTGTAGGCACCCATAAGAAACACAGAATGCATTGGCGATTTCAACAAAAGCACATGCTGTTTATAAATTGATGCAAATTCAAATTTTAAGTAATTTGGTAAAGCAATCCATCAAAATGCTCAGGAAATAACCTCGTTTTCAGGAAATAACCATTTACACCAGTGTCCGTTACGCAAAATTTTTAGTTTAAACGAAGAAAAAAAGAATATTTTATATATGGTCTACTTTTGAGTGGGCCTGCAGGAAATCCCCGACTATTCACTGGTATCTAACCTAAATATTTGTAGGAGATATTTATTTATATGGTACAGCTGAAATTATAACCAGACACTGACCTTTGTTCATGAATATACATGTACAGTTGAACACTGCTATTGTGAAGTTGTTGGGACCGCCGAATTTTTTTTTCGAAATAGGAAAGTTCGAAATAGCAATGTTCTCTATTGTACTAATAATGTTATATTTGTGAAAATTGCGCATACGGTTAAATAATATAATGTGTATATATGATGTGTACATGTATAATAAAGGTTCTTAAAAAACATTGAAAAGATTGTACATTTGTCAGCATTGTTTGTTCTCACAATTATAAATCTGTTGTATAGCCAATAAATGTTGATTATTTACACATGCGTCAATCATCACTTGGTAAACACGAGAAAAATGTAAGGTGCGAAAACTTTTACCGAGCGACGACTGCCAAGTCACCACACCTGTGATAGACAGCTTGGGCTAAGGTGGGACTTTGAAATAAACACTGATGTTAAAGTGTGAAAAACGTAGTTGGGACCAGAATTTTAGTTCGAAATAGAGATGAATTTGAAATTGGCAAATTCCAATTAATGACTGATATTTCAGTTTAATAAGGAAGGCAAAAAATTGGGACTGAACAAATAGTTCAAAATAGTGATTAATTAGAATTAACGATGTTCAAGATAGCGCTGTTCAACTGTATTACAAATTGACTGGGATGCATACATTAGTTGTAATATTGCTATCGTGTTTGTTTGATAGTTTTGGCTGAAATTACAGTAACAACAGCTAATACAGTAAAGACAGATGAAATCTACACATGAAATTTCGTTACACATTTTATTCAATGGGGGCATAGCTTTAATAGCTTTAAAAAGTATGTTTTCAATGTAGAAAAAAACAACAACAAAACGCATTATTCTTAATTCCAATTATTTAGTGACCATCGGAGAACTAAAATAGCTAAAACTAGTTGTCAAATCAATGTTTTGGTTGTCCCGGACAACCGCTAATTTCGAAGACTGTTATATACATAATTTGGACTTTTTCTGTATTATGAAGAGAAACAGATTTGTTGATCCAACTCATGTTATTTTCAATAGAATTATGAAACTCGGCTTCTTGCAAAAATGAGTTTTGACATAGTTCATGTTCTAATTATTTTCAATGGAGGTATTTGTCCAAAATAACCAGTTATTGAACATGAACAAAAAATGTGTTCATGAAATTTGTTTTGAAGAGATATATTCAGTTACAAAATAGAACATGATTATAATAAACCAACAAAATACTTTTACTTAATAGGTAAACAGTTTCTTTACAACTGGCCGTTGTTTTATGACCAAAACCTGCCGTCTGCGTTTGCCTCGACATACCCCGCGATGGCCGATGCTTTGAGCGGGAAACACGTTCAACAGGGACCCTGGAACCGGCAAACTACCTTGCATTCCCTTGGAGGCGTTACCTTCACATCGTTCGCCAAGTTCAGAAACTGGGATCAAGGTACGGGCTAACGGCTAAGAAAAAATGTATTGTAGGTACATTGCTGCATGCGTTGTTTTGCGACTATGCATTATTATGTTCCATACTGTCCAATTAACTTTTTTTAATAAAATAAGTTTTTTGGGGGGCTTACAGCCTCCAAATCTGTATTGGGCAGAATTTTTTTTGATTTGTTCAAAGTAAACTATTAAATAAAGCAACTGTATCTCACTGTATAGCTTTTATATAAGACAATAGTTTTGAAGGTTTTTTTGATCTGAAAAAAATATTGTCAACCATGTAAACACAAAGTTTGTTTACATAACTGATAGCGTTAAACCATGCTGATCTGTCGGAATCGGAAAGCACGTGTGGTGTGTCTTGGGAAAACCAGGCTTATTGCATGTGCGCAAAGTGTCATCCCTGATTAGCCTGTGCAGTCTCATTCTATGTTTTCATCAATATACATTTATTTCCAAGACCTGTATGCTGATTGGCTGGCACTGACATTCGGGGACTCGCTACTCGTAGAGACTTGGCAGAACGGTCGCAACCCAATGTGTTCAAACTGTACCGGGAAATACAGAGTGAGAACAGACGAGCTTCACATTCCCATTTTAAGCGATTATCACGACGCAGTAATTTATCGGCGAATCGAAAACAAGGCTCACGATGTATTGATAGTGGTTAATACTGGTTGCATGGCAGTCATTTAAAGTTTATTACTTATATAATGTTATAAATATTTACTAATTTTACTTCTTAACAAACTGAAATGACATGGTATATAATGTAAATATGATATATGATAGGAGAGTGTCAGTTTAATTAGTATATCAATTCTAAAAATGGAAAAATGCAATTAAGACTGAGGTACTTTCTGTAGGACTGACAATTTTAACTGTCCAAACCTGGTCAGATAAATTATTAGATCATAATCTTAAATAAACACATGATCATAATTATGTAACCATAATGTGTATATTCAGGTCCTAATCTTAAAATAACGTGGCACAATTACGTAATCAACATGCATACCATGTCCAATTAGTGATGTAATACACGGGTCATTGTCTCGGCAGCTATGCCACTGTCTTCAGGAATGTACTTGATAGCAACTGTCGAGTGAAGTAACGTTGTCATTTAAAATAACAAACTAACTTCATTTAAGACAAAAAAAATATAATTTCATTGGTAATAATACTTACCGTTGCTTGAACTCATGATAGTTTATAAATGGAATGTACATGTTTTTGTTTGAAGACATATAACAATAATTAACGCTGCTTTTGGAAGTCTTGGTATTAAATAATGATGTTTTATTTCTCAATGTTCGTTACTAAATTACGTTTTTTGTTTTGGTTCTCTATCATTAGAGAGTACAAATAAAAAACATATTTAGCTATTTGATCGATTCTGGTTAACTCGGTTGTTTCACGGAGATGAACAAAAAAAGCATTCTCCGTGTCATCTCTTTCTTGCTCATACTGCGTAATAATAATAATATAATATATTTCAATCATTCAAAATTATTAAGATCTTAATATGAAATTTTTTGAAAAAGTCACATAATAATGATGTCAAACATAGTTTCGTTTGCAGATTTGGCTATGTTGTGATCGTTAATAATGATATTTTTGCATTATAATTTAACGATTTGAAACCTATCCGCATATACATAATTCAGTTAACAAAACAGACGACTTTAATGAAAAAATCAACAACATTTTATTAGTTTATTTGACATTTTCTCCGCTGAACATCATTTTCCTTTATTGACAATTACAGTCAATTAATCGTCAGCCTCGTTCTTGAATCACTTTATCAAGGGAGACAACTACTTCGGTACTCAATAACGGGAAGGTGAAAGGGGTCTATTGTTCCAATATTTCACGTGTTCTAATTGCAGCCTTTTCTTATATGATATGCTTCGCCTATTTTAATTTTGTGTTCAAGATGCTTCATTAATACAACTATTGAATATTACTATTAATTAGAGATTAAAATCTAATTGTTTCTTTATTCAGTATTGGGTTGTTAAATTGCCAATAAACAACTCAAAAAAGTAGTTCTGAAACTGTAAAATACAGTTTGCATTGTAATTGCAGAATATGTTGTCTGGTCATGTTAGAAACAAAATAATTTTCGCTTTATAGTTGTTTATCTGTAAACTCGAAAATTGTTGTTAGTTTACAGATAAACAATTCAAAATTGTTGTTTATTTACAGATAAACAACACAAAATTTATTTCTTAAATAACTTAAAAAAGATGTGCAAACCATTCTGGAAAATGCTTCGCAAGCTTTTCCGCTTGCTCTTTTGTGTAAGTAGATTAACAGCTAAGCACGTAATATCTGAGTGCAGTGATTGGACAGAAGGCTCGATTAATTTGCATATTATTGACATTTGCGGCGTGTCGTGGTAAAATCGGGCTTAGTGCATGTGCGTAAAGTGTCATCCCGGATTAGCCTGTGCAGTCCGCACAGGCTAATCCGGGATGGCACTTTCCGCTTTTATGGTATTTTCTGTTTCAAGGAAGTCTCTTCTAAACATAAATACACTGTAGGCGGAAAGTGCTGTCCCGGATTGGCCTGTGCGGACTGCACAGGCTAATCCGGGATGACACTTAACGCATATGCATTAATCCCAGTTTTCCCACGACACGCCTCATTTATTTCTATTATTAACAGGTGTTCAACATACAGGCATTGGAGTTTTCCTCACCGAGTATTGCATTTAAAGAGACCCAGGACCACGCCAAGTGGGCCATTACCAACACCACGAGCTCAGCATGGGTCTGTGTGGGGGATATCAACAGACAGGTAAATTATAACGTATACCTCAATCTAACATGACACTCGAAGAATTTTCTATAGACTAAGAACAAAATTCTCTGTTCTTAAACTACCAATAAAAACAACCTGAAAAAATTGTTCTGAAACTGTAAAATGTAGTTTGCATTGTAATTGCAGCAAATGTTGTCAGGTCATGTTAGAATGTAATAATTTTGGTCTATCGTCGTTTAACGGCTCATAAACAATGATTTGTTGTTCTGATGCGGTATATTACCCTTGTGGTTTATTTCCTAGGCATCAAAACTCCACATAGTTGTTTATTAGCCGATAAACAACTCTATTGAAAATTATATCTTAATTAATGAATAAATTATATATTAAGATCTAGAGCAAAATAGCAGGGTGCTGCACCCTGCTCCATTTTGGTTCCCTCTGCTGCACATCTGGGCTGGTCAACAGCAGAATGCTGGATATCTTGAGAAAATCAGTATATTTTTGCAAATATTTAGTGACAAACGGATATTCCATGTTTAAAAACCTCAAAAAGAAGCATTAAAATCATAAACAAGCACAACCATGGATTAACAGAATTGAAAATGTCAGGGAACTGGTCCGTCTTCCCCCATGCCCATCTTTCTTGATCCTAGATCTGATGGGGACATTGCACAGTGTCACTCTGAGTGCATTCTCTCAGCTGCTTGATACCGAGAAAAGCCATACAAATTTTGGGGGCGATATTTCTTTAAGTACATCAGTCTACTCAGAGTCAACTCATGTCTTACTCGATCACCAGTTCTTCATAAATTGAAATTGCAAAATATGTTTGAGGCATGTCGTGGGAAAACCGGGCTTAATACATGTGCGTAAAGTGTCGCACAGGCTAATCCAGGACGGACCTTTCTGCTGTTATGGTATTTTCTGTTTCAAGGAAGTCTCTTCTAAACATAAATCCAATGTAGGCTAAAAGTGCCTTTCCGGATTAGCCTGTGCGCACTGCATAGTCTAATCCGGGACGACACTTGATGCACATGCATTAAGCCCGGTTTTCCCACGACACGCCTTGTTTGTTTTGCTTGAGCTTTATAAATTGTTATGTAATATATTTATTAAATGCATCCAACTGGGTTTCTTGAAAAAAAAAAATACATTGTTCACAAAAATTCCTCTATCTTGGCCAATTTTTGTAACATTTGGTCAATTTTTTTTCTACATAAAGTAAAAATTCTGAGGGGAATTTTTAGGTTAGAATATATACTTTAAGCTAGACTATTCGAAGAATAGGTGAGCTACATGTATCCTACTACCCCAGGTGTCGGCGTCCGCGTCTGAATTGGTTCAAGTTTTTATTCAAAAGTTTTGTAACTTCAAAACTCCTTAAGTTATTCACTTAAAACTTGGAATATACCTTTGTCATCAACTTCAGTATCAGGGGCAACATTCCCCATAACTCTGTTTTGTATTTTGACAAGAGTTATGCCCTTTTTCACTTAGATTTTCTGGTTAAAGTTTATATTCAAAAGTTTTGTATCTTCAAAACTACATTCAAGTTATTCACTTGAAATTTGGAATATACTTTTGTTATCAACTCCAGTATCAGGGCAATATTCCCCATAACTCTGTTTTGTATTTTGACAAAGTTATGCCCCCTTTTCACTTGAATTTTCTGTAGTTTATATTCAAAAGTTTGGTAACTTCAAAACTATGTAAGTTATTCACCTGAAACTTGGAACTAACCTTTGTCATCAACTCTAGTATCAGGGCAACATTACCCATTGTAACATTTTGCCAGAGCTTCGGGTATCCATTATGGCACACACAAACATTACAACAAACCATATAACTAATATGTATATATACAATGTTCCTCAAGCTACCTTGCTTTATGATTAGCTTATTGTAGACAAATGATTGGTATTGAACAGTAAATTAAATAGAATTAGCTATTATTATTATACAATGACCCGGAGGGAACGACTTTGAGTCTGCTATGATACCCTGAGGGCGGTCTGGAACACTATATTGACCTCAAGTCCTTGGTATGAAACGTCATACAATACTCCGTGTCTGGTACACAGGAATGTATGGAGTCTATATCAATCTCGTACCCTGGGTATGGAACCCTGTACCCTGTCGCAAGAAGAGGATTGTCAGCCTCAGAGCACCCAAAGTCCCTAGTGTTTTATCAATAATATAATTTTAAATACTTTCTATATTACTGTCGATGTTAACTCGACGAAAGCGGGAGCAGATCTGACTATTCTGTTAGAATGCGCGCTCTTTTATACTGCACTTACATCCGGGCAACTCTATTTATGAAACTACTAACGCGTAACGTACACGGGTTTTAATTACGTTACTTTTACGACTAATCCTATACATATGGACTGTACGTGATATAGAACAATTGAATGGGTCAATTCGTCACATTACCCACGCCTCCGATTTGAGCGCCCCCCTGAACAATATTTCCAGACACAAAACACAATTCTAGTTCAAATATGTAAAATTTCTCATTTGGTATCAACAAAAGATCTAAGTGAAATATTTTTACTCACAAAGTAAGAAGGAGAATAGACAGTAAAATCTCCCAGAGTTAACTTATTATTGGCTACATGCTCCAAAGTTGTGTGAATAAAAATTGCCTGCCTGTCATTGACTGCACACATGTTGACAAATATTGCATTTTCATGGCTGTCCAAATGTATGACAACTCTGCGAATACATTGCATTGTCATATCTTCAAAGTAAATAGCCCACATTCTAAATAGCCATCTAAATAGCCTTGCACAAGTACAGTCCTATGTCGTCATCTTATCTACGACTCTATTATCATTCTTCTGTGTCTGAGACTCTTTCTCAGCAGTGTCTATGACATTCTGCGTACCTTCATCTTGCTTCTGTGCCACCTCTTTCATCTCAACCTGAACACTGCTCTCCGTATATAGATGTTCAACATTTGATGATTTCAAATTGCCGTCATCATAACCTTTTGAATGACATCACTCTCCTCCGCCTTCGACCATACATCTTGATTGTGCACAGCAGTACCTATACCACTGGACTCTGTGACTGTCGGTCTCGTAACTGCCACTCGAACCTGGTCTGATGTTGTACGTCTCTGAATTAGCCTCCTTAACTGTATTCAGATTACCTCTAGTAACGACTGTGTGGCTTTTGCGTTCTTCAGCCTTATGCTTCATTTAGTAATGACCGGTTTTCTTACGGTGTACTAGTATGTGGCGGTATTTGGCTATGCGGAGGTATTTAGCTTTCTTACAGCTTTTGTCACATACTTCACATACTTTTCGCTACTTGTTTTCACGTTGTGACTATTGTTGAGAGAACCTTTCTCTAACAAGAACTCGATACCATCTTAATATTTCATGGCTTGCTAGTGTGCAAATATTTCCTTGGATACTTATTTGGTTAGATTCAAAGTCTATTTGACACTTGTACTCTCTTAAGAAATCAAGTCCGAAGATAACATCTTCAAGCATGTCCACAAAGATCACAGGTACCCGATACTTTCTTTCATGAATGATCAAATTTACTATTGATTGACCTCTGACTGAGAACGGCGTCCCAGATGCGGATATAATATTTTTGTCACAAGGTTTGAGGTCAGTGAAACTCGGTGTGTGACTGTAGTACAGCAGACTTTAGTAATTGCAAATCATTCTGCTGCATTGGCTTTATGAGCACTTGTTGCCAGTACCTTATAGCAGGCTTCCATTTCAACTGCATGACTGCTTGGTACGTATCCTAAACTCTGTACTGTGTAGTGAATCGAGGAACTGCTCTTTTGCAAGGGTCTCCTTGACATCTGCTGGGGCAGTAGGATACGCTAAATGTGTCAGTCTTCGGATATCTTGTGCAAGTTCTGACAAATTCTCAGATGCTCGCTGTTTGCATTCGCGTAGCTGCACCCGGTATAATTCCGTCTGATTTGGCGGAAGAACCCTCTCTTGTGAAGCTTTCACAAGTTCCGTGTAGTCATCGGAGTGCTTAGACAGATTCCCAAATACACCCTGGGCCTGACCTCTCAACGATACAGCAAGGTACAGTCCCTTCTCTTTATCTATCCATCAATTTAGTTCTGCACAAGCATCAAAATGTGCTTTATAATCTGACCAGGACCCTGAACCGTCATACATCATCGGTCTCATCATTGTTGTGTGTTGGGTCTCGTTTGGGGTCTCTACTTTCTGTCTCGATATGCCCCCTCTTTTGGTCACACACGGTGGGGTATCCTCACCATTCTTCGGGTCGGGTGTTTTGTCAAGTTCCCATGTACAGGTGCTTGGTGCTTCTCGTTTAATGCCAGCACCTCGGGATTGTCTCCTGCGTTCTAAGGTCTCAGTGTCCGTATAATTCAGCTCCTGCTGTAGCCCTGAGATTTTGTTCGCCAGTCTCAGCCTCTGGTTTTGTAAACGTTGTCGGTCTAGCTCTGCATAAAGTGCCTCGAGCTCTCAGTCTCGGGTCGTCCCTGAAGCCATACTTTAATTGAAGCAATGAGTAAGGGATAACAGTCTGTTGTCCTTCTATCCACCGCTGCCACCAATTTTGTAACGTTTTGCCCGAGCTTCGGGTATCAAGTATGGCGCACACAATTAAACATTACAATAAACAATATAACTAATATGTATATATACAATTTTCCTCAAGCTACCTTGCTTTATAATTAGCTTATTTTAGACAAATGATTGGTATTGAACAGTAAATTAAATAGAATTAGCTATTATTATTATTCTACTTATGAAACTACTCACGCGTAACGTACACAGGTTTTAATTGTTACTTTTACGACTAATCCTATACATATGGACTGTACATAATATAGAACAATTGAATGGGTAAATTCGTCACACCATAACTCTGTTTTGTATTTTGACAGAGTTATGCCCCTTTTTCACATTGATTTTCTGGTTACAGTTTATATTCAAAAGTTTTGTAACTTCAAAACTACATAAGTTATTCACTTGAAACTTGGAACTAACCTTTGTCATCAACTCTAGTATCAGGGGCAACATTACCCATAACTCTGTTTTGTATTTTGACACACTTTATACATAGATTTTGTGGTTAAAGTTTTTGTTCCAAAAATGTATAAATATATATCAATGTAAAATTATACCAGGCTTCACTTAAAAGTTGTTGATTTTAACAAATGTATGCCCCTTCGAATAGTCGAGCGCGCTGTCCTTTGACAGCTCTTGTTAATTAGGGAAATGGGGCCAATTTCTGCTCCAAAAGTGGAATAAACAAGGAATAGGCACACTTGACAGTTCTGTGGATTCCTTCCGGCTTCATATGTCAACTCTCATGAAGCATCATATGTCAACTCTCATGAAGCATCATATGTCAACTCTCATGAAGCATCATATGTCAACTCTCATGAAGCATCATATGTCAACTCTCTTGAAGCATCTCGGGAAGATTTCACAAAATGTAATGTTATTCTTAAGTTTGTTGAGGATAAAAATTGTTGAAAGTAACTTTTGGGAGTTTCAGTTTTAACATTCACAGACATTTTTACACAACAGTATTGAGTGGGTCAGAGCCAAAACTAAGTATCGGCTATATAAGGTAACTGTAGATACTTGGTTTTGGCTTGGACCCATTATATTATTGTTTATTCTTAAGGAAGCCCAGATGACACGTCCAGCAGTAATTTCAAAGCTATTGAAAAACTTGATTGTTAAAACAAACTTGGTCAGTTTTAATATTCACAGACATCTTGACGATAATTGTTGTTTCTCCACCAGGAGTCTCAGATGACCCGTCCAGGGGGTACCGTCTGCTTTCAAAACCAGCAAGTGCGGGCGAGCTACCAGGGGCTGATAACCCAGATACAGGGCTGTGGGGACCAGGACAAATGTGTGCCCCCGCATGTTGGCACGATCTTTGGATAGGTCTGAGAGTGGTGATAGGACAAATGTGTGCCCCCATATTTCGGTACGATCTTTAGATAGATCTTATAGTGGTGATAGGGCTTTTTATGAATGCATGGAGATGACATTTTTTTATGGAAATAGTTTTGGATATTTATTTTTGTTACTATTATATTGTAAGCAGAAATTATCTTGTTATTTATTCATAAGCAGAGAATGTGTGTGTAGGATTTTATACTTGTTGCTGTTACAATGTAAGCACATACAAACTGTTATTTACAAGTAAACAAATCAAATGATTAGCATACATGTTAAAAAATTGTGTATACTATACATTATTTTTGAATTTTGACATTTTACTTCATTATAGTGCCAAGTAAGATTTTGTTTACAGTTGTAGGTGGTTTTACCCAGAAAATAAATGTATTAGTATTTAAGAATGTCTTAAGTAACTGGTTTAACCTAGCTAGTAAATGTAATCTTTATTTTTGAATAGTCGGTAAGTCACACTTTTCGTGAAAAATATTATTAATGAATAAGATAAAATTATACCTAAAGTGCCATGTTTTATCTTCAGTCATTTATTGCAGTGTTGTTTTGTTATTTGAATTGATTTATATAGGTGTTATATAGAGTTAATGGAATAATTTTTTAATTGCTGTGATATTTAATAAATACAGTAGTTATATTTTTGACGAAGAAACTTAATTAAAATTAGTTGTTTTTATATTGTATTTCCTAAATACAGCATTTTGTCTATACAGGAGCATGTCAAAATTGTTATTAAAAAAAAAGAATACACATTAACTGTAGATCCAAAATTATTTGCTCAAATTGATTATTGTAAATCCTCAATAAAATGGTTTATTGTGTTTTTATTGTCAAAATACTTTATATTAACTATGCATTGCACTGCATTGTATTCTCATGGTGTTAGTAAATTGTTGTGCATTGTTATTTTATAATTTATTCTACCATTTTATCTAAACTACTATTACCAAATTACATTTAATATACTTTTTTATGCCCCCGAAAGAGGTTGAGAGAAAGTAGTCACACCGTCCGTCCGTGGGTGGGTGCGTGGGTGGGTTGTTAGGTGGGTGGGTTCTGGGTCCGTCCGTCCAGACTTCGTTTACACTCTGTAACTTTTTAATGCCTGGATGGATTTTAATATAACTTCAGATTATTATTCCCCATGACTAGACGATGTGTCGCGTACAACTCCCATGCTCGTCTTTCAAAGGTCAAAACAATTCAAGGTCAAAGGTCATGAATTTTTGTTTCCGCTCGATAACTTCTAAATGCCTGGATGGATTTTAATATAACTTCAGATTATTATTCAACATGACCAGACGATATATTGCTTGCAACTCCCATACTCGTCGGTCAAAGGTCAAGGTCACAATTCAAGGTCAAAGGTCATGAATTTTTGTTTCCGCTCCATAACTTCTAAATGCCTGGATGGATTTTAACATTATTTCAGATTATTATTCCTCATGACCAGACGATGTGTCGCGTACAACTCCCATGCTCGTCTGTCAAAGGTCAAGGTCACAATTTAAGGTCAAAGGTCATGAATTTTTGTTTCCGCTCTGTAACTTGTTAATGCATTGTAAGATTTTAATATAACTTCAGATTATTATTCCCCATGACCAGACAATGTGTCGCGTACAACTCCCATGCTCGTTTGTCAAAGGTCAAGGTAACAATTCAAGGTCAAAGGTCAAGGATTTCTGTTTCTCCGCCATAACTTCTAAACGTTTGGAAGGATTTTAATATTACTTCAGAATATTATTTCCCATGACCAGGCGATGTGTTATGTACAACTCCCATGGTCCTCAGTCAAAGGTCAAGGTCACAATTCAAGGTCAAATGTCAAGGAATTTTCTTTCTGCTCTATAACTTACAAAAGCCTTGAAGGGATTTTAATATTACTTCAGATTATTTTTTCCCATGACCAGATTATGTGTCACATACCACTTACATGCTCCTCGGTCAAGGTCTGTGGGTCCAAGGTTACACTTAAAAGGTCAAATATTAGAATGAACTTTCTGTAGGAAGCATCATTTTTGCCAGCATGTAAGGAATGTAATAACTTGGTGGGAATGAAGATCATTATGAGGCAGTGTGTCACAACAACAAACAGCTGTGTTGCTGAAATCTCAAATATTTGTCCAGTGCATAATATTGTACTCTGGCATTGTTTTGCCTTCCTCTGACAAGCATATGCTTCGGGGGCATATGTCACATCCTGTGACAAGCCCCTTGTTTCCCAAAACTATTACACACTTAGTTGAACATTTTGTTTTCAAAATATTATTTTATACTTTACCAAATGTTTTGAGCCCAAAATGTTTTGTACATTGACTGTACCATGTTTGTTGTTTTTAAAATAAAATGTGTCTTCGCAGTGTACATGTTAATTCATCATGAATTCTACATTTATTTCAATTGTTATTCCAAAATTAAATCTTATTGATTTGACTATGCAAATATATTCTCCTTTTATTTATAAATTAACTGTACATTGTACACTGGCTGTGCTTTTTAGTGCTTTGTACATTTTATTGTTTCAAAATGAATTTTATATAAATTGTGCTTTAATAATTAGACATCATCCAGATACCACCACCTGGTGCCATCGGACCCAAATCACTGTATTTTATTTACTGCAGAGTGCAGTCTGCAGTGCCATATGTTATTGTTCGTAGTAAAATACACATGAAAGACACATGGCAACAATTTTAATATTTAAATCATTCACTGTGTGACAGTTTCATTTATAATAAAACTTACTGAAAATTGAACATAACTGAAAGCAGATATTCAATAAAAATGTGTTCTTAAAAGGTGCTATCGATTTAATAGCTATTATAAATTAGCCAAATTCAACAAAAACAAAACATGCACAAGCAGAAACATTGACGGAAAACTAGGTCAATTTTGAAATGTGTTTTAATTTTAATGCTTAGAACTTAAAATTGGTCACTTCAAGATCAATTCAGATTTTGGCAAAATTGATTGTTCGTCAAGTTTTATCATTTACTGTCATTTCAAAGGTTTTAGTGTAAAGTCTGATTTTTTTGCTGTCTTTTGGTACCTTATTTATTTTGTCTTTAGCGCATTTAAACATTTGTGCTTAATACAGTGAAATCTTTTAATTGGAAATGCTTGAATGACAAAAAAATCTTTTACATGTAGAATATTGATTAGTCATGAAATGATATATTAAATGATTTTAATATAAAAAGTATTTATTCTTTAATAGCCCTTTAATGTAAAGATTTCATAAAAATTACTTATTTATAAACATTAAAAAATATATGTATTTTGATTTTTTATTGCCATATTAAGATCTGTTCTATTTGTATACAATACTTACCGTGTTTAGTCTCTGTTTTCGGACACACTATGTTTTCTGACACCCTCTGAATTGGCCAAAATAATAATTTTTTGTGTCTCTATGTTTTTGGATTCTTTCAGAAAAGGAATTAAATTGAGATCGATGTTTTTGGACAAATACTAATTTGCATTTAACACCCGTCATAATTTAATGTTGCCCAGGTAGCAAAAGTTGTTTTCACAGGCTTTTAATTCCCTATTGTCTGTCAATTTAACCTTGTGAAGTGTTTGATGTACCATGCATGCTTAATGCTTATTAGTAAGCTGTATAATGGCTTCAATACACAACAACGTGTCATAAATTAACAAGTTGTATAATGGCTTCAATATACAACAACGTGTCATAAATTAACAAGTTGTATAATGGCTTCAATACACAACAACGTGTCATAAATTAACAAGTTGTATATTGGCTTCAATATACAATAACGTGTCAAAAGTTAACGCTTCCGGGAATAAACGAGAACCAGCATCGGAGACAAGTGATGAGTCCATAGTTACATTGCAAGTTATATGACAATACTGCAGATACTATGTTTTTGGACAGATCTGGAATAATAATTTTTTGTGACTATAAATATTCAGACACTGAAGAAAATAATTATTTTTTAGTGTCCGAAAACATTGCATAAATACGGTATCTCATTTTACAATTCTGCAATCTCTATAGTAAGACTTCTGTTAATATGTTTTTATGAACCTTATATTTGTTTCCAAAAAATGTAGATTATATAATATTATATGGTTATAGTTCAACCTTACTGGCTTTTATAAATCATTTAGTGCCTATTACAATGTTGCTTTTATCATTCCTGATGTTTTAATATTTGAAACATATTTCTAAAAGATATATTACCTGTATGTTTACAAAATAATATATAAAATATAAATATATAATAATTATAAATCTTTACATGTTAATAAAAGGATTGTTTTCAATAAAAATTTTGAACATCTATTTATTATACCCCCACAAACGAAGTTTAGGGGGGTGTATATAGGAGTGAGCTTGTCGGTCTGTTGGTTTTTTGATTTCCGGATGATAACTCAAGAAGGGCTTGACATATTCAAATTATTTTTGGTAGACATGTGTAACATCATAAAATACAGGTCAAGTTCGACTTTGGTTACAAACCACTAAACTTGGACAGAGTTATGGCCTCTTTTCAACTTAAATTCCCTAAAAACATGGTTTCCGGACGATAACTCAAGAATGGCTTGACATATTCAAATAATTTTTTGTATACTTGTGTAGCATCATAAAATATGGGTCATGTTCGACTGAGGTTACAAACCACTAATTTTGAAAGAGTTTTGACCCTTTTCGACTTAAATTCCCTAAAATTATGGTTTCCTGATGATAACTCAACAATGGCTTGACATATTCAAATAATTCTTGGTATACATGTGTAGCATCATAAAATACATGTTAAGTTTGACTTTGGTTATAAACCACTAAATTTTGACGGCTGGCGGCGTCAACTTTTTGTTTCCACTCTCTAACTCAAGAACGAATTGAGCTATTATAATGAAACTCATACATATATATGTTATATCGAGACCTTGCTTGGGATTGCATATGGGGTCAAGGTCACCGTTACTAAAAATAGAAAAACGGTTTCCTCTCAGTAACTTGAGAATGCATATTTTAATGAAACTTCATACATAGATACCTTATATTGAGACCTCACGTGGGATTGCATATCGGGTGGGTGGGGTCAAGGTCACCATGCTAAAAATAAAAAAACAGTTTCCACTCAATAACTTGAGAACTCATTGAGATATTTTAACGAAACTTCATGCATAGATACCTTATATTGAGACCTTGCTTTGTATTGCAAGGTCAAGGTCACCATTTCCTAACCATAGGTGTATGTCATTCACCTTGCACCCAGAACTTTCTTTCATTATTGTTTTGACTTGTGCATTTAATTAGAAAAATTTGGTTTTCTTGGAATTTCCACATTTCTTGTTAAATTAGGTTTGGTACACAGGTGTAACATCATATAATACAGATCAAGTTCAACTACAGTTACAAACTACTAAATGTTGACAGAGTTATGGCTCCTGTTGATATTAAATTTTTCCAAATACACTGTTAAACATTCACAAATTAAAGTATTCTCTCTATTTTTTTCGAATGGATGCCCTAGTTTTGTGACAAGGCTATATTGTGTGGGTATGTCTGTCACTCGTGACAATTCTAGTTACTTTTGTTTAATTTTCTTGTGCGGAGCATTACTCCATAAGTCTTGAAGGGATTCAAATGAAACTACATATAATGATAGAGGACGATGAGAGGAAGTGCAGAGTACAAGGACCATAACTCTTTCTTCAATGTTTATGGAGTTATTGCCCTTTGTTTATTTTTGTGCAGAGCATAACTCCATTAGTATTGAAGGGATTTTAAATACAACCACATATATTGATAGAGGACGTTGAGAGGAAGTGCAGAGTACAAGGACCATAACTCATTCTTCAATATATATGGAGTTATTGCCCTTTTTAGCTCACCTGAGCATGAAGTGCTCCAGGGTGAGCTATTGTGGTCAGTCTGTGTCCTGTGTCCGTCGTACGTCAACATTTTACCTCTAACAACTTCTTCTCTGAAACCATTAGGGGGATTTTAACCAAACTTGGCAGGAATGTTCCTGGCATAGTCCTTTACCAAATTCCTTCAATTTATTAAAATATATTGAAAACTCTTGTTGTCATGGCAACCAAAAGCTTAAAAACTGGAAAACTTAAAAAATCTTGTCAGAAACCACTGGCTGGATTTGAAAATAGTTTTCACAGTAATGCTCCTTGGGTGACCCTCTACCGAATTCCTTCGTCATTTTGATTTGTTAAAAAATATGGCCGCAAGGGGGAGGGGCAGTTTTCCTTATATGGCTGTATTGAAAACTTTAAAAATCTTCTTGTCTGAAACCACTGGCTGGATTTCAAAATAATTTCACATAAATGTTCCTTGGGTGACCCTCTATAAAATGCCTTGAAATCTTTTGATTTGTTAAAAAACGTGGCCGCCAGGGGGCGGGGCAGTTTTCCTTATATGGCTATAAAAATCTTGTCTGAAACCACTGGCTAAATTTCAAATAATTTCACATTCATGATCCTTGGGTGAACGTCTTCCAAATTCCTGGAAATCATTTTGATTCGTTAAAAATAATGGCCGCCAGAGGGCGGGACAGTTTTCCTTATATGGCTATATTGAAATCTTAAACAATCTTTTTGTTAAAAGCCATTATGATGCTTTACTCTCAGGTGAGCCACCTAGGGCCATTTTGGCCCTCTTGTTTGCAGATAATTACTGCCTTAGTATTGAAGGAATTTAATATGACAGCACATATATTGATAAGAGGACATTTATAGGAAGGGCCGAGTACAAGGACCATAACTCTTTAATACTTATGGAGTTATTGCCCTTCAGTTAATTATCTTGTGCAGTGCATAATTCCATTAGTATTGAAGTGATTTAAAATAAAACTACATATATTGATAGAGGATGTTGAGAGGAAGTGCAGAGTACAATGACAATAACTCTTCATGTAGGAAGCGTCATTTTGCCAACATGTAACTGACATTGTGTTGCCTTCATCCGACAAGCATTTGCTTCGGAGGCATATGTCACATCCTGTGACGAGCCTTGTTGGTCATGAAAAAAAACTTCCTAGAGAAAAATATTTTTGATGATAAACCAAAAACAAGTTCCAAGAAAAAACTAATGTTATTGTATCAATTTTGTGCTTGAATTTGATTAAATTTTAGCGAAATGTTATTGCGTATTGTTTCCTGGAAAGTGTCAGCTCGCTGTGAAAAACATTTCCTGGAAAAAGTGTAAGCACGCTGGGAGAAATATTTCCAGGCAAAAGTGTCAGCTCGCTGTTAGAAAAATTTCCAGGAAAGTGTCGGCTGACTGGGAAAGTTTCTTGGAAAAAGTGCCGGCTGTTCAAATTTTTTCCCAGCGAGCCAACACTTTTTCCAGTAAAATTTTCTAATAGTGAGCAGAAACTTTTTCCGGGAAAGTTTTCTGAAAGTGAGCCGACACTTAAATCATGCAGACATTTTTTCCAAGAAAATTATTTCCCAGCAATGACTCTTTTTCTGGGAAATGTTTCTCTCAGGGAGACTTCTTTTTTCGGAAAAACAACAACACGCATGATAAAAATATCAGCATTTAATATGACTTATTTATAGCTGAATAATATATACAAACACTAATTGCCATTACTATAATCCAAAGATGAATCCCAAAACTCTAATTTTAAATTTAAAAATCACAGAAAATTTGACCTCATTTGTCAAACATTGATCTACATGTAAGTTTCGACATACAAAAAACATACAAATATACTAAAATCTATCTTACAGTATAGGCATAAAACTATGAAAATATGTGCGCAAAACAAAAAATCTGGTAAAATAAATGTAGCTAATTTGTGTGCAAAAATCCTACTGAATCACGGGGTCTATTTGTAAACACACTTAAATTGCTTTCATAAAAAGTTTATCTTTTATTTTACATGTCATGGAGAAATCATTGAAGAAGAAACATTTATGTAACTACATGTATACAAGCAGGGTTTGGCCTTCAATTTCCCTTAAAGGGACAGTTTCACAGTTTAGGGTTGGAAAATTTTTCACTAAAAATGGGATTTTAAAACTGGAATTTTATATAATCTGAATTTATATAATCTGTCGAAACAGTTTGTCTGTTATAATGTTTTGGTTGCAAAACAATTATTTTGATAAGTTGTATGCCTTTTTGTGTAAAATATACATGTTACAAGGGCTCGTCTACTAGGTAGCAAATTATGCCTTTTTGTGTAAAATATACATGTTACAAGGGCTCGTCTACTAGGTAGCAAATTATTCTCGAAAAATAACAAAAGTTGAACTTTGAACCAGCAGCACGCTTTTTAAACCTTGAAACATGAACAACTTGTGTATCATAGAACAGACAAAAAGTAAGTTTTATAAAATTATTTCTCACAGCCAAAAACTGAAGAAATGCAAGATCGCTTTAATCAATTGCAATTGAAATTACAGAAATAAATGGCCAGCAAAAAAAACACTCAGAATTTCACGGCTTCACTTATTGAAGCCAAAAATGTAGTAATACAAATTCAGAAAGCACAGTTGTATAGTACAAGCAAATTATTGCATCTCTGAACGACGATGTTTCAACAATGTTCAGCTTTTAAAAATGCATGTACATACAAAAACATATTCTGAACCTTGTACATGACAGTAGATGTACGTAAAATCATAAATAATGAATATTGAACAATATTAACAAGTATCGAAAAGGACACTAGAGACTTATGCAAGACATAAAGCCACTCGCAGGATTAAAGCTTATTCATAAGCAGACATAAACAAATATGAAAATCTCAGCATTCTGTACAATTCCAATTTCGTCCCCTGAATGCCAAAAGGTCCTATCTGCTTATGTGAAAAGAATGCTGATGAGCCATTCTGGCTCTCAAGGGATGATCTATGATTGACAAGTTCTATTTATATATAAATTGGATTGAAGCACGACGGAACACTCGGGATTGAGGCAGAGGATGATATAAATATCTGAGACTTCAAGTTGGGAGACAGAGGATCAATTTTATGGAAAAAATAAACTGTTTCAAATGGTGATATTTTGTTCTTAAGCTATGAATTTCTTTAGTTTTAAGGTACATTGAAGGGTAATATGCCACGTATAAACCTTCCTAACAGATTACAGGGTAATTTGATCAGATGTATGTTTAAGCTGTATAATATTAAAGTCTAGAGTAAACTGTAGCATTCTGAACAAATCCTTCTTAGTGTGATAAAAGGTAAATATGCAAGTTTTAAACTATTTTTAGTGAAAAATAAATCGCATTATAATCACATAAAGATTTGCCAATTTTCATGTTATATGCCTCCACAAGGTAACATTTTTCTGTCTAACTTTTGATGAGATACTTATATGTGTGGGTGGCAAAACGTTTGCTCTATACATTGAATTGAGTTATGATTATTTAATTCATTCATGGAGAATTTCTTGAAAATCTAGAATAAAACAAAATCTGGCACCAATATTTCTTGGAATGTTCTTCTAAACAACACATTTCTTGTTTATTAATAATACTTTTCTGTTTACTACTATCACATTTTATAACATTGGAATGTTTCATTTCTAAAATGTTTTTCATTTTTAACCAAAATATCATCTGGAATGACAATTTAATACAAGTAGTACATATGTACTGGTTTTTCTACTTAAAAAACGGATGCATTTATACGACTCTCCGAACTTTGTTTCTTAGATCTACATACTTTTAGTGAATGTTGTTTTCAATGAAATATGAGAGAAATACAAGTAGGTGAAAAATTCAGAATAACGCTTTTAATGGAATATCCCACAGTCACAAAAAAACACTAATGACATAATAGTTTTATCTAGTAGTGTAATTAACGGTGAAAAATACACCGAGAAATTGTGAATTTTGTACAATTTATCTATAAATACCCATGAAATATCGCACAGATGAAACATTTCGTCTAATGATTCATGATTAATAAATTTACTAGAAGGTTTCGAATGAACACCATGAAAAATACACAAAGAGCAGTGTAATTTATAGCAAAAAAATCCACATCGTAAAAATTGTGTTTTAACAGTAGTCACTGAATTACAATAAATGCAAAATCTATGGCTAAGACATGATTCCATAAGCATTGAATACATATTCATTGCAAATAACCAACTCACAACAATACATAATACAATCTGACAACGTGTTGGTATCAAAGTGTTGAGACAGAACACATACATGTACACTGTACAGAGATGGTGTAAGTTGAACTAATCTTTATGAAAATGAAACAAGTTTTAAAATGTAGCTAAAGTTCTGTTTCAATCTAACTAAAAAAGAATATTTAATTAATGAAAACTTTCTTGTATTCATCACATTTTTTAACTTAAAAATAGAAGACAAAACAGCTAATTTAAGACTTTCTTGTATTCATAAAACTGCCTTCTATGCTACATCATGTAAGACAAAAGATTTCATGACTGTGCACTTTTCAAAGAACTCTCGTTGATTACTTCCAAACCATAGCTCATTTGGTGAGGAACTTAGACCAATCCGAGTTCTGCCACAAATAGTTTAAACAAACATAAAAATGTATCATGTGATTATGTGTTTATCAATCAATTCAACTGGTGTGATAAAACATTCAATTAACAGGTTTAGTAAATTGGTTGTAAACTTAACAGGTATTGAAGAATTGAAGTTTTGAGCTGCCTGGTATTTAACAATAATTTGTGCGCTTGAAAATTTCATTTTAAAACTGCTCAACATTTCCTATGGTAGTTGTAGCCTAGAGTATGGCCTAAGCAGTAACTGGAATACTCTGTAATGAAAAGAAAACGATCACAAGTTTGCAGAGAAGATATTGCTAACAAAACAAACAGTCTACAAAATTCTTCACAATACGGTCTTACAACAAAGACCAAACAAAACAAATGTAATAAAAATATTCTTCTTATTTCAAAAATCATGCTAGGTAATGTTCAAAAAATGTAAGTTCAAATGATTTGTGACAAGCCAGTGCAACAATGGAATATCATGATATTTTCTTAAAAGCAAATACCTGGTTCTTGCACTGAATCAATGCATCTAGCCATAAACTAAAATCCAACTATGTGACGCAAGTTTTAATTTGTGGTGGAGAACTTTTGCAGACTCCAAATCTACACGTATGTGCAACAACATATGTTCATTTTAAAAATAAGCAAAGGACAAAAATAAATTGATACACAGTATTATTATTATTACTACATAGCAAATAAATAAAGGAATAGTTCTAAATTTGCAAAAAATTGATAATGGAGAAATAGGTATGAGGATTTTATCAGGAAATGGACGTTTGTTTTTAATCATAACAATTTTGAAAAAAGAAAATATCTAGCAAATCTACAATTATCTATGTCAAAATGAGTTTTAATATTTACAATGACATTTTTAAGTTCAAGAAAACTACCATATAAATGCAAAAGGATGACGAAGATTATTTGATGGTTTCCTCAATGTTTAAAAATTAATATTCAACATATTAAACAGTACTTTTTAGTTTAGAAAAAAACCTATTAATTTTAGCTTAACTGTGTCAAAAGCTATAGGCTTACTGAAAAACTTTCAAGTCCATTTATTGGGTAAAACCAGTACTTGGTATCTGAGACAGTTCAATGCGTAGAAATCAAATCCACGATCTCATGATCAATATATTGAGAAAAACACATTTTCATATATAATATATTTGGTGTTTCAAAAGCAAGTATGGTTTCTGTCAAAATTCTTAATGCTGACTCGCACACCCACTTTTACATTATAAAGAGTATATACTCAAATGCTGACTCGCACACCCACATTTATATTATATAGAGTATATACTCAAATACTCCTTTTCTAGAGCACTGTTATAACTGCAAAATACTTTTAAAACATTGCTCAAAGAACATCTACAAAAATGATAATATTACATGATTTCAGCTTAACTGTTTAAAGATATATAATAAATAACAACTTATGTCGAAAATGATCTAAAAACTGAAGAAACCCCCCCCCCCAGATATCTACAGAAACTCTCATCAAAACAGCATGTCGGTGATTGAAGTTTCTGCTGAGAACGCGTCCACATCAGTTTCGTCTGCCGGCAAGAGTTGCATGGAAGTTGGCTCCGGTGTTTCTTCTTCGTATGGCTCTGTGTCGATCAGATCTGGCTCCGTGTTCCGCATACCAAACTGGAAGTCCTGCGTCTGCATCTTGGATTTGTACGAGGTCAAGGCGCCTGAAATTCATAAGACAAATGTCCACATTGACTTGGTCACTTCTTGCATAAAAGATGTATGTGGAAAATATAAATATACTGGATTTATATATTGAATAAGGTCAACTATGAGAAATAGACACAGAGATAATGGTTTAATTTGTGAATTTTTAACAGTGTATTTGGAAAAATGTAATTTCAATAGGAGCTATAACTCTGCCAACATTGAGTAGTTTGTAACTGAAGTTGAACTTGATCTGTATTTTATTATGTTACACCTGTGTACCAAACATAGTTTAACAAGAAATGTGGAAATTCCACGAAAACCAAATTTTTCTAACGAAAAGCATAAGTCTGCACAATAATGAAAGAAAGTTCTGGGTGCAAGATGAAGGTCATACATCTATGGCTAGGAAATGGTGACCTTGACCTTGCAATCCAAAGCTAGGTCTCAATATAAGGTATCTACATATGAAGTTTCATTAAAATATCTAAATAAGTTCTTAAGTTATTGAGTGCAAACAGTTTTTGTGTGACCTTGACCCCACCCACTTCATATGCTATCACAAGAGGTCTAGATATAAGGTATCTACATATGAAGTTTCATTAAAATATCTCAATAACTTCTCGCGGTATTGAGTGGAAACTTTTTATCTATCTTTATTAATGGTGACCGTGACCCTATCCACCCCATATGCAATCCCAAGCAAAGTCTCAATATGAGGTATCTACATATGAAGTTTCATTAAAATATCTCAATGCGTTCTAAAGTTATTGAGTGGACACTGTTTTTCTATTTTTAGTAATGGTGACCTTGACCCCACCCACTCCATATGCAATCCCAAGCCAGGTCTCGATATAAGGTATCTATGTATGAAGTTTCATGAAAATATCTCAATGCATTCTCAAGTTATTCAGCAGAAACCGTTTTTCTAGTTTAGTTACGGTGACCTTGACCTTGACCAAATATGCAATCCCAAGCGAGGTCTCAATATAACGTATCTATGTATGTAGTTTCATTACAATAGCTCAATTCGTTCTCGAGTTAGAGAGCGGAAACAAAAAGTTGGCGCCGTCACCCTCTGTCAAAATTTAGTGGTTTGTAACCAAAGTCGAACCTAACCCGTATTTGATGATGCTACACATGTATACCAAGAATTATTTGAATATGTTAAGCCATTGTTGAGTTATCGTCAGGAAACCATAATTTTAGGGAATTTAAGTCGAAAAGGGGCTATAACTCTGTCAAAATTTAGTGGTTTATAACCGAAGTTGAACATGACCCATATAGTATGATGCTACACATGTATAACAAAAATTATTTCAATATGTCATGCCATTCTTGAGTTATTGTCTGGAAACCATGTTTTTAAGGAATTTAAGTCGAAAAGGGGCCATAACTCTGTCAAAATTTAGTGGTTTGTAACCAAAGTCAAACTTGACCTGTATTTTATGATGTTACACATGTGTACCAACAATTATTTGAATATGTCAAAACCAACAGACCGACAAGCTCACTCCCATATACCCCCCTAAACTTCATTTGCGGGGTGTAATTAATAGTGGCTAAAACTGGGGGAAGGTCTATTTTAAGCACGCGGTACATAAAACTGATAAATAACACAAGCAATCTCCCAAAAGTTCAGCTATTTAATGTTGGACAAGTGCAAACATTGAGCTATTTAATGTTGGACAAGTGTAAAATTTCAGCAATTTAATGTTGGACAAGTGCAAACCTTCAGCTATTTAATGTTGGACAATTGCAAACATTCAGCTATTTAATGTTGGACAAGTGTAAAAGTTCAGCAATTCAATGTTGGACAAGTTCAAACATTTAGCTATTTAATGTTGGACAAGTGAAAACATTCAGCTATTTAATGTTTGACAAGTGTAAACGTTCCTCCGTTTAATTTCTGGCAAGCGTAATCGTTCAGCTATTTAATGCTGTTTATTGTGTGTCAGGCAACGGACTCAGACTATTACCTCGATGACTAATCAAGACATTACTATAAAGAAAGGTTCCCTAAATAACTTCCATAGCACTGACCTGGGTTGTGACTAAGAATGGTGTTGGCTTTAATGGTTGGTTCTGGTTCGTCTGGAACACGAGGTGAGTCGTGGAGCAGGTCCTCTCGGGGACTGGACACTCCGTTCATTTCCTGATCCTGAAAAACAGCTTTTTTTTTTAAGTGTGTACATTAACTAATTTTTACAACAATTATATCATGAATGTACAGTAAATGTATAGTATTACTTTACAGTAGACACTCTGTTAATTTCTTAATCCTGAAAATCATAAGTTTAAAGCATTATTTAAAAGTTGACACTCTGATCCTGAAAAACGTGTTTAAAGTGTGTATATACCACCACCCTCGCCACACTAACCTCTTCCCCACCAGTTCCCTCCAGTCCCCCCCAACACTGACCAATTCCCACTGGTTCCCATCCACACTGACCAGTCCCCCCAGTGACCATTTCCTCCCCACTGACAGTGGCGGATCAGTGGTCTAGTGGTAACACACTGGCTTCACAACCCAGGGGTCGCAGGTTCAAGCACCCGCCACACCCTAACCTACTAACTCGTCTTTCGCATGAGACGTTAAACCAAGGTGCAGTGTACTAGGTGCTTCACACCGGGCACTAAAAGACCCAGGGTCGCTTCTGGAACGGGGTGTCTCCTGTATCTTGCACTATCCCCCGTAACCAACTAAAGAGTCTTCTGGTCTGGGGGTGATGGCCATATGGGAGAAAATCCCGGTGCACTCGATAAAAATGTACAATGCACACACACTCCCCACTGACCAGTCAACCTACTGACCAGTTCCCCCCACTTACCAGTACCCCCACTGACCAGTTCCCCCTACTGACCAGTCCCCCACTGACCAGTTCCCACCACTGACCAGTTCCCCCACTGACCAGTTCCCCCCCACTAACCAGTCCCCCCGACTGACAATTACCCACACTGACCAGTCCTCCCACTGACCAGTCCCCTCACTGACCAGTCCTCCCACTGACCAGTCCCCTCACTGACAATTACCCACACTGACCAGTCCTCCCACTGACCAGTTCCCTCACTGACAAGTCCTCCCAGTGACCAGTCCCCTCACTGACCTGTTTGAGTGCCTCCTCCTTCTCCTCAGGGTGGTCCAGTAGGTACGTCTGCAGCGCAGACTCCTCCCCCTCATATTCAAACGTGGTTGTCGCATTGTCTGCAAATGAGATCTTCACCTGAAACACAGGAACAAACAGTGTTTGAAGGTATAGGCGTTTAAAATGACGGGATTTAATGGTAAAAAAATGACACCTACATAAAATCTAATGTCAGGGAATGAATACAGATGTCATCCCCAATCAATTTTTTTTTTTAATCATGCAATTTTCCCCAAAAGCTGACATTACACCTAGATTTTTTGTTCCTTTTCAAAAATATGTTACGGTAATCAAATGTTTCAGTGTTTATGGCCATTTCAAATATTAGTCATAACACTTTTATGGGAAACTGACATTTTAAAAGTTTCATAGTGCATTTTTACAAATAAAATCACACTCGAAAAGATTAATCCCATAAAAATGATAAAGAATTATGAGTACAAGACCAGCATATTTCTGAATTGGTTGGCATTGAACCGTTTCAAAAACTGTCACTAATGAACTACGACAACACCATAATATAAACACAACCAACATGTATTGTCTTCAAATCAAAAGATCCGCTTACACTCATTTTTGACTGTGTCTCATATAACTACTCCATGAATCAAACAATCCTACAAAATGTGAACTATAAACTGCCTGACATTTGTTTCCATACAGAATAATAATAACTTCTTCAGCATTTTCACAGTCTTTAACATGTAACCATGGCAACCGTAAAAATAAGAATATCTTTTTCCACATTTTGCTGTTGCTAAACGCAGCCATGTGAGAACAATGGTAAGCCAAGATGTATAATCTTTTACATTAACAACCACTGGCCTTTTTAAATATCAGTATGGACACGGGGTAACTTTGGAGACTGAATTTTATGAAGTCAGCTTACTAGATATGGGAATACATGACCTTGAAATCTTAGAGTCAACCAATGGTGTTAAGAAATCTACATTGTATTAAACTGAAATAAAAAGAAATTTTCTGGAGAAAGTTTTTAATGTTAAAGAATAGATAATAAGTTACCTGGGCTAGAATTCACAAAGCTCCTAAGGGAAATCTTAACTTGAGTTGTTCTTAAGTGAATATTTCAGATCAAATTTTCTATGTGAAATCCAAATATTTATGTTTAGAAAAGGGTTTAGTACTAAACATCTACACAATATTTAATAGTTTTAAGCATTCTAATGTAAAAAGACCTATTATGAAATAGCAGCAGACTTTAGGAATTTCATAAATTAACAAAAAAATTTATGTTTTCCCTTAGGAACTATAAATGTGAATACGGGCCCAAGGGTAAACTTGCTATTAAACTTTTCAATTCCAATCTTGACCAATACAAATGAAGGTAACATTAGGATTTCAAAGGTTTGCTATTTTATAAGAGGTAACATTAGGATTTCAAAGGTTTGCTATTTATAGGAGGTAACATTAGGATTTCAAAGGTTTGCTATTTATAGGACGTAACATTAGGATTTCAAAGGTTTGCTATTTATAAGAGGTCACATTAGATTTCAAAGGTTTGCTATTTATAGGAGGTAACATTAGGATTTCAAAGGTTTGCTATTTATAAGAGGTAACATTAGGATTTCAAAGGCTTGCTATTTATAGGAGGTAACATTAGGATTTCAAAGGTTTGCTATTTATAAGAGGTCACATTAGATTTTAAAGGTTTGCTATTTATAGGAGGTAACATTAGCATTTCAAAGGTTTACTATTCATAAGAGATAACATTAGGATTTCAAAGGTTTGCTATTTATAGGAGGTAACATTAGGATTTCAAAGGTTTGCTATTTATAACAGGTAACATTAGATTTCAAAGGTTTACTATTTATAAGAGGTAACATTAGATTTCAAGGTTTATTATCTATAAGAGGTAACATTAGGATTTCAAAGGTTTTCTATTTATAAGAGGTAACATAAGATTTCAAAGGTTTGCTATTTATAAGAGGTAACATTAGGATTTCAAAGGTTTGCTATTTATAAGAAATACCCTCTAACTACATGTATGGTATCAATATAACAGAATAATTGGTAATATAAATACTTTCTTGCAAGTGTCAAAAGCTAAGTAATTATGGTAATTCTGTAACCAATGTGTTTTTTAACTTCATAATCATGTAATTTCTCAGGTAAATTTAATCATGTAATCCTAAAACGCCTTTATCACACATGACTTCCAGTACATGAGAAACAAATTGATATTCATGTTTCAAATCACGTAAAGAAGCATAAAGATCAGCTATTTTCTAAAGTTCATTAATTTTCATTTACATAATGTTAACTTTCACACACTTTCAAACGATTACAGCTAAATCACAAAAACCAAGACTGTCTTACACTGACTCATCAGTGCATACAAATGTACATGTCCATGTATTTCTTATGAGGTTTTATTAACTTGCAACTGCAACACTTTAAACGATGGGAAAAAAAACGAACAATGCGGATATAACACACCTTCATACATCACTCAGTTCAACAGGAAGAAATGGCTAGAAATGATATGCTTGTATAGCAATAAATATCTCTCATTGACAATCAACCTGACAATGGCAAGCAATCATACTCATCATGTTATCTGTTATCAAATACTTCAGCCAAAATTGTTGGCCAAAACATGCACTGGTTTGTTCAGATGAATGACCTGCGGGGGGGGGGGGGGGGGGGTATTCACGAAGCATCTTAAGTTAAATTTTATCCTTATCCTTAAATTTGGAAATTTTCTCAACTGTATAATTCCATAAAGAAACAATTCAGCACTAAGTAACACTTTAAAATAACATCATAATGAAAGTGCTATTTGAGAAATATCAACAACATATGCATATGTTTATTAGGTAAAGAAATATAATACATTCAAATTTTGCACTTAATTGAAAATATTTAAGAAATTACTAAAGATGCTTTGTGAATACCAGCCCTGCCTGTAAGATGACATTCACAAAACAACCAGTTAAATTATTAAATTTTGTATTTATTGTTATTAATTATTAGTATTATTATTTGTTATTATTTACTTATAATACTTATTATACATTATTTTGATTGTTTTATAATCATGTATCAAACAATGCCATTTTTATGATCTATAAAGACAAGGATACATCATTATTTATAACTAATCTTTTCTATCTTCATGTTTTTTCCTTTTTAATTCTCCCCTGTATTGATTATTGCTACAACTAATCAATAGTTATATAAAATTGTGATGATATTTTAATGCTTACACCTGCATGGAATTATTAGATAAATAAATCAATTACGTTTTTATCCATCAAAATCAAACTAAGGTTATCAAAATAGACTTAATTATAATAATTATCAAATAATGATATACAAAACTGTCATTTCAAGGGTTGGATCAACCATTTCTTAATCTGTATAATTATACCACCAACACCAAATATTGAGTATTGTTTTAAAAATATTTCTTGTTGCTGATGACGCAACAGCTTCTTCTTCTGCTGTTAGTAAGCTAGACTCTGATTGGCTGAAGAGAGGTCACATGACTTTAACCTTTTTTACCTCCTGACTGTTATGAGATGAGCAATAAATAAAAAATCATATTGATTTCAATCTGCTTTCATTTAAGTTTCTAAAATGAATAGCAATAGGCTTTATTTAGAGTATAATATTCATTCTAACATGATACTCGCTGATTTTTCTACAGACAAAGAACAAAATTATCGTTCTTAAAATACCCAATAAACGATGCAAAAAGTAGTCATGATTCTGAGCACAGCATAGTATAAAGTAGTCTCATTACAATTGCACAAATATTTGTCAGATCATGTTAAAATCAAAATAATTTTTGCATTATCGTTGTTTATCTGCCAATAAACGACTCTTCATTGTTCATATGCTTGGCTATACTCCAAATCGTTGTTTACTGGCCGATAACCAGCGATAAAATAAAAATTATTTCTTAAATATGTAATAAAACTACATTGTCTAACTCGTTTTACGATTACCGTTGTATGAAAAAAAAAAATGTTCTGAAGCATTTACCTGAACACTCGACTGTTTAGCCCGTTTTTTCTCACGGCTATTTTCAAAGAAACACACTTTATTTGCCACTAAAGTTCCAGAGCTTCTTCGATGACCCCCGTCGTAATTCTGATTATCTAACGCCGACTCACAATTCTTCTCCCTAGTTTTGTTTATCGCACTTTCTTGAATGTACGACCGAGGGTAACTTTTCCTCCATTTTGCTTTATCCCTTATTCCATCCGATGTATTTATATCGACATTCACGCCCAGAGGCTTAACGATAACGCTATTGCCGGTTCCCGAATTTAATTCTATATCCTCTCTAGCAGTAATAGTCTTAACCACTCCGACTGAACCACCAGACAAACCGTTTTCATTTTTCGGTTTTACGGTAACTCCACCTATGGGTTTCGGACCACTACCACTGGTATTAATAAAATCTGTTTTAACGAAGCCCTTTATAATTTTGGAATTCGAGCCCTCTGGTTTATGGGCTCCAACACTCGAGTCCCAAATCAACTTTAACTGGTTCCTCCGGGACTGAGGATCAATCCCGGACATTACCGGATTCCGCACTGGATTCATCATCTTTGTTATCAATTAACTTTCAGTCATTAAAAGAAGTTTTACAGCCTCAGCAGAAGTCAGATTTTCATCTATGTTTTCTGGTGACTGTCTCTCAAGACTTTCCCCTCGAAACTAGTAGCCTCTTTGCTGACCAATAAAATTTCAGTCATTAAAACATGGTTCTCAGAAGAAGAACATATTTCTCTGATGAAAGTATTATACATATTATACACACAATTATTATACTGCTTTAAATTTCTAGTGAAAAATGTTTATAACTTGGTCATTTCAAACTTGTATTATTATTACAAACAAGGCTTGTCACAGGATGTGACATATGCCCCCGAAGCATATGCTTGTCAGAGGAAGGCAAAACAATGTCAGAGTGTAATTATTATATTATATTATGCTCTGGACAAATATCTTGAGGTTTCAGCAACACAGCTGTTTGTTGTTGGGACACCCTGCCTCATTATGATCTTCATTCCCACCAAGTTATTACATTCCTTACATGTTGGCAAAAATGATGCTTCCTACAAAAAGTTCATTCTAATATTACCTTTTAAGTGTAACCTTGGACCCACAGACCTTGACCAAGGAGCACGTAAGTGGTATATGACACATCATCTGGTCATGGGAAAAAATAATCTGAAGTAATATTAAAATCCTTCCAGGCTTTTGGAAGTTACAGGGCAGAAAGAAAATTCCTTGACATTTGACCTTGAATTGTGACCTTAACCTTTGACTGAGAACTATGGGAGTTGTACATGACACTTCGCCTTGTCATGGGAAATAATAATCTGAAGTAATATTAAAATCCTTCCAAACGTTTAGAAGTTATGGTGAAGAAATCCTTGACCTTTGACCTTGAATTGTGACCTTGACAGACGAGCATCGGAGTTGTATGCGACACATTGTCATAGAGAATAATAATCTCTAGTAACGTTTAAATCCCTTCAGACGTTTAGAAGTTATGAAGTGAAAACAGAAATAATTGACCTTTGACCTTGAAATGTGACCTTGACCTTTGACCGACCATCATACTAGTTTTACACGACACATTGTCTGGTCATAGGGAATAATAATCTGAAGTTATATTAAAATGACCTTTGACCTTAAATTGTGACCTTGACCTTTCACCGATGAGCTTGGGAGTTGTATGCGACACATCGACTGGTCATGGGAAATAATAATCTGAAGTTATATTACAATCCATCCAGGCATTTAGAAGTTATGGAGCGGAAACGAAAATTCATGACCTCTGACCTTGAATTGTGACCTTGACCTTTGACCGACTAGCATGGGAGTTGTATGCGACACATCGTCTATTACTGGGAAAAAATAATATTAAGTAATATTAAAATCCATCCAGGCATGAAAAAGTTACAGAGCCGAAACGAAGTCTGGACGGACGGAACCACCCACCCACGCACTTACCCACCCACAGACGGACAGTGCGACTAGTATAGGCCCCCGAAGGAAAAAAATAATGAAACTTCTTCCAGTTTCAGCAGAAGAACATATTTCTTTGATGACTTATTATATATATTATTATTATAATTATATATAATAATATACATACAAATTCCTCCCTTTTATTTGGAAGTTGCTTATAACTTAATACCTTTCAAACTAGTATTTTTTTGAATGTCAAAATAGAGAAATAATTTCCAACAGTTTACTTCCAATTCAGCTTTTCCAGAATACACATATCTGTTCCATTTACCTTGAAAAGCAATCATATATTACTATTTATTTTTGAAATCATAACAATTCTCATGGTTCATACAACTCAATCAGAATCCTCCAAAAGACATAATTCCATAAACAAATTTTCTCAATGTAAATGCCACGCTAAACTTCCCTTTCCGTCATTTGTACAAGCCACCCTTATAACATACAGCCAGCCAAAACCATATTTCAATTAACAGAAACTCATTTAATCAATGTTTTCATCTTATAAAATATCCTTAATGCTTTCCCACCATTATACCGCGCAATCCATCCGATAATTTTTCCACACACGAAAATGAAAACTATAAAATGCAGCTATTCAAAATCCCATGATCTAATCCGACTCCACATCATTCAGTTGAAATTATTGCCCCATTTGACTGGCAAACAAGACTATATTTCACATATCTGCGATCATAAAACACTTGGCAATGCAGATATTTTTCCGATGCCTTCATGAAACCAATAGCTGCGTTGCTAGTACTTGCTACAAATCCATGATGTAATATTTCTTCTTTGTCCAGTCCTAGATAAGCCCCTATCAAATAAAATATTTCCTTACTCGTTCACTTCAATATATTCTTATCTGTCATATTAATAGAAGACATGAAGAATTACATGCAAATTGTCAGTCCTACCATTTTTTCTAACCAAGGCCATACAAATTTGATTCAATGTTTAGCGTCCCCATGATTTTTCGAAACCTACCAACCAGGCAGGAAAAAAACAATGAGTTGATTTCTTTTCCAGACTTATTCATGGAAGTGGTCCAAAGCTAAAGCAAATGTTTACTTGCAAAATCTTATATATCATCTTCATAATGGAAACCTGCCTTTACACAGTATTTTAACTTTGTAAAATGACTACTTGCACAATATTTTGTACAACTATTGGTAAAAAAAACGTCATTTTTTCTGTTGTTTTTTTTTACCCAAATTTTTCATACGCATTCTGATTTTTCACATTGTCAAAATTGTTTTTTGTTTTCGTTCAGGCATCCAAAAACCTACCAGCCCGAGGACGCTATACATAGAATCAAATTGCTATGGACCTAACTTCAACGTACACATGCGATCAGGGGCATCCCTAGGCTGAATTTGAGAATACAAGAGTTAAAGTCGTGATTACAGAGTGGCCACTGAAATTCCAAAGTAAAACTCGCTGATGTTTCCTAATATTTTCCTGACCGGAAAGTGATTTTCCCTGACATGTATTGTCAGATTACTGGTAAAATTAGTGCAAAGTGGTGATTGTGTATGTAAATATATGACCACAATTATTCATTTCAGCCATTTTTACTGTAGTTCACTTCTTATTCTAAACAAATATGATAATTTTATTGTTTTACTGTCAACTAATTTTATAACATTCTAGATTTCACTTTTTCATTTTGGATTAGTTCAAACACTTTTGGTCAAATTCCCTGAATTTTCAATTTTCACTTGCCAAAGTGAAATCAAAAGGAGCACATTTCAGTTAAGAACACCTATTTGCACAGTTTATACAGTATGGTAGGGCTGATATGTCTAACTACCTTTGGCATTGGTTCATAATGTGTTTTATAATTCCTTCAAGGTTTTTCACTTTCCATCTCTGTATGAGTATTAAGTTTTATACACATATCCACAGGGGGGAGGGGGGAAGAAGAAATTGTCATTGTTCGAGGCAAGAAGAAATTAACTGTTCGGACAAAAGGCATTTGTCGAAAAGCAAGTAAATACAAGATATTGTCAGACCTGATCCATATATGCCTAGCTACTCCCCTGGACATGGGGTTATCAGATAAGGTTATCTCCCACCAAGAACCAGGTATAAAATTTTCAAGCACTCTTCTAGGTGTAGAACACTTTAGAGTGGAAATTTATGTTTTGTCAAAAAGCGCCACAATCGAACATTAACAGTTACGAAGAACTGCAACGTTTGTTTGCTTTCTGTGTTGTTTTTTTTCTCAAATAACAAGGTTTACATTATCAGATAATCTATAAAACTCAACACTCGTTCCTATAAATCCCACATTTTAAGCTTGTTACATTGTTATCAATAACATGATTTTCTATATTAAATTACTATACGTAATATATTAAACACACATCAATAAAGTGTCATGATTGCGTAAGTTTAGTTCACACACTTATTCAACCAAACACACAAATTTACTCAAACCTTTATGCTTTGAAGTTTTTCACATCCAATAAACTGTTTGTAAACAAAATCGTTCACCAAGTTCTTTTAGTGAAGGCACACAATAACTACAAATCATAATGATATATTATATAATACACACACTCTAGCAACACCCAAAGATTTGTCGGCAAAATCCCTATAAATTGTGGTTACATTTCAACATGTTTTAACTTTCTCTATCAATTCAAATACTCATTAAAGCACAAAATATCCACAATTCGCATGTAGAAATTAACAAGTTTCTTCAGCAAATCTATTCAAAACCTTGCAAACAACCAGTTTCACAATTGCCCATAATTGTCGACAGTTTATGCAAAGTGAAGAACGCCTTTCTATGCTAAGATGAAGCATTTTAAATGCTTCATGAATTTTTCAATAGGAAAACAATCACTAAACGGCTACCAAACAAAAAGGAACATTTAAACTCCCATCACATTTCTCGAGCGATTTTTACAATTTGCCTAAAGATGGGATGTAATTTTCTTGACCAATCAAGCGTGACCAGATAATTGCTAACTTTATATTCATATATTCAATATACACGATAAATCACTGATGTTCATATCATAACGGTGAATCCATACAATGATGCATGTTATTTCTTATTTGCATTTAACACGCTTGAAGCTATGCATAATCTATTGATTCAATCTACTGATTCAAAGTAAACTGTGATGGAGAAGTATTTATCGACCCCCAAGCAATGGCGATGACCCGTGTTTCGGCAACATGCTTATTACAGTTTTTTTTTACTTACCCATCAACATTCACCATTTAATACCAATTACCTATGTTTAAACTGTTTTGCAACATGGTTTTTGGATTTTTACTTACACACGAACAGGCATTGCCATTTAACGGTTGTCCTACAATAACAATGACAGAAACATTCACGTTAACGATGCAAATTCATTAGGAAATAAATTGGTAAACCTGCCGATTGTCAAAACGTTTGACAAAACCTTATGATTGAAAATGCATTTCTGGTGTACAAACATGTCTTACATGATTTATGACAGCAGATTGTTCATCAAACAAACGCCATTCATGTATCAAATTTACAAATTCTGTCAACTGTCAATTCTGCTTTGTTATAACGAAAGAGACATATTTCTTAGTGAATGTAAAGAGCAAAGAAACAAATGAAAATATAATACTAGGCATATTTTTTTGTTACTGCGTTAAAAAAGCTAGTTAATCCTTTTATTAAGGCAACAATTCTTCAACAAGGGCCCATGTCACCCGCACGTATGTTCAAGAGCTTCGAAAAGAGAATGAATAAAGCAGAAATATTGGCAAAATTGTGACACTTGTGAAAAGTTTTCCCACAGTGAATGACTAAAATATTGTTCAAGTAACAGCCATGAGGTGAATGAACTGTCATTGATTTAGCAAGTGACCTTTTTTTAGAGTGTTCATCTGACCATTGCCGTGTTTTCTATGCAAACAAAAGTTAAAATGCCGAATGACATGTGCTTTTAAGCTACCATATTTTTTTCTCACACCCTATCACCTGTTTTATTGAATAAAACTTTTCAAAAAATGTGTCTCACCCATTTAAAGAGGGATTACCGTAATTTACAGTAAGCAGTGGTTTGAATCAAGACAGAGATTTATTATACTGCCAAGGGAACTTACTCTTACATTAATTGAATCAGTTCTGTCAAGTGTTACACAACCTGACAAAATGTACATGTGTACACGTCAAATGTACGCAAAAGCTAAATTTACATATTAAACATACACTGGTAAATCAGATGAAATCAATTCACTTAGCCTGTATGATTCTTTGGCACACTTATATTAAATTTTGTTTTCACATTTGAAGGGTGTGCTAATGCATGCAAAGTATCGTCCTGGATCAGCCTGTGCAGTCCGCACAGGCTAATCCGGGATGACGCTTTCCGCTTTTTTGGTATTTTCTGTTTCAATGAAGTCTCTTCTAAACATAAATCCACTGTATGCAGAAAGTGCCGACCTGGATTAGCTCGTGCGGACTGCACAGGCTAATCTGGAACGACACTTGACACACATGCATTAAGCCCGGTTTTCACATGACACGGCATATTTCTAAGTCAGTATAATGGGGACAATGGACAAAATATGTTTTACTTCTATAATGGGTAAAAACTACATATATCAATAATGATTCTGAGCAGAGAACAGGCGACTTGTTTCATTGGAGTTCTAATAGTCAAAAGTATCAAAACTCTGGATCGGACCTGTTGTAGCACAATGAAGTCTTGCATATACTGGTGATTGGAGTGCAACACCATCAAGTGTATATAAGATTGTATTAGGACTCTAGCCACTAGAATGTTGTGTTCGTCCAGCATCCACAGGGTGTATTACAATTCCTTCTTTTTTTCGGCGTAGCTGTCTAAGATCACTTTTGACCCAGATTTTCTTGCGATAATTATGCAGCGGGAAAATTGAATACCAATAGAATTGGGCACATTTTCTAATTCTAGGGAATGCAAACTTCAAACAATGGTTTAACGTATACCAATAACTGTTGCATACTTTGGGGGATTACAAATTTACATAATTGTTTACATAAGCGGTTAAAATGAAGTTATAAACATCACATATACTTTAGAACTGAGGCTAATTATGAACGTATTTTCTCATTGTATGCCATAAACAGAATGCTATATTAATTCCCGTAACGAAATAACTATTTTGTTTAGCCTACATTTATATAAGCGGTATACGCTCTATAAATAGCAATTGTGCAATGTTCCCATTCGTAAATCTCATTCACAGTGTTGCCGTTCCATGTAGCCCATTGATTCTAGCGAGTTCATCACATTCCTGAATCAGTAGTGTCATTCTAAAAACAGCGCGCGTAGCTAGCAACCGTTGTATAGCTGTGTTAATATACTCAAACATGCATCAATAATAGCGTTCAGAGAATCATAAACCTAAAATTTTAATAAATGGGGAATTTATATTTATAAACTTACTGTTAACTTGAACTAAAGTTGTGGTTACAATTTAGAAACGATGATTTATTATTGCATCTTTCTATCAACTTCTCCAGTAGATGTTATTTAATCTATAAAAAGATGCTACATTTTCTGTAGATAAAATGTTATGAAAGAAGATTCGGAATACATCTAATTGTTATTCGCGTCGCATGAATACACAATTTGCAATACTAATTATACACAGGAACCCCTGATATAGCATATTTCTACTGATATAATTTAAAATCGTCAGTCTAATGAATTTTTATGGTTGCGTTATCAAAAATAAAGTCTGAACATTTCAAAAATCGCTGAATGTTCCCTGACTATTGCTTTTTATTGGGATTCACAGTATAAATGCTTATTTGACTTCAAATCGTTATTATATTAGATAACTAACATGAATGGAATATTACCGGTACTATAAATAACTATATAGACTCGTCTGATACATAATAATTTTAATTCATTCCCGAAATTATTTTCTTACATTGTTAATTTGTTTAATTGACTTGACAAATTCAGATAACAATTATGTTAACCTAAATTATTTTGGTTATTCATATACCACTTGTGGAAACATGGAGCTATATGATTGGTTTATTCACAGCATATATATTAATGATAATTTTATTTAATTTTTAAAATAATAAATTTATCTCAAATTAACTTTTGGGTCCAAGAAGTTTTCTTATAGTGTCCGAAAAATCTGGGGTCCAATAAGTCTCCTCTTATTGGTGGGGACCAAAAAATCTGGGATCTGAGAAGTCACGTAACCGATCATCCTGGCCGTCTGTTTAGGTAATTTTTAAATGACATCTCAATATTAATTTCAACGCCGATTGTCTTTTTTTAAAGACATTTCTTGTTAGGCCTTAGACTTAAAATGTAAAACCACTAAAAGATCTCAAGTTATGAATTATGTAAATTGTAAGAGGTAGCAACAATGTTCCCTAAAACTGGGGAGAGACAAAACAAATGAAATCCCACAAATTTGCATGAAATTCCACAAATTTGAGTTCTGCACCAATCACTGTTTGCACTGCATGGTCAGTGTTTGTTTTAGTCTGACACATTCATTTACCAGATGAATAATGTTGGACAGCTATGAAAGGCCCCAGTGATAACCCCGTCCTCAATAACTGATAGGCTTGTATTGGGTATCAGTTATCACCCATCTGCAAACTGCTGTTAATATGTCTTGTGATAGAAAACACTCCATCAAACCCTAAACGGAGATGTACAAATGTTGTGTCACTTTAATACTAACCATCATATGGTTTTAGTGTCAGGGATGGGTCCTGGTCCCATATCCACAAAGTTCCTGAAGGAAAACTTAAGTAAACTGCATAAAATCATACAATTCCTTAAGTCTGTGGTTGATTCATTTAAAGTTTATTTTCTATTAAATGATTTTAATTTGTTAAAGAATCAATAGATATTTATTATTTTACCATATTAAAAATATATAATGTATTTTACGAGGAAAATGTTGATTATTTTTACTTAAATATGACTTAAGTTAAGATTTTCCTTAGGAGATTTGTGGATACAACCCCAGGGCATAATGGTTAGGGAAGAATGTCACTGATAAGCCACACCTTACTGGTGGTTCAGCAAATAAGGGTTCTGTTGTATAATCATGCATGCTACTTTGGTTACCCATTGCCTTTAGTTAGTGATGGAGAATACACATTCAAACACTGATCCCTCTCCAGGTCTTCATTTAAATATCCATTTAAGGGTCATAGAACATTACAGTCACAGTAATTTGGGGAATGGGAAGAATCCAGACAAACAGTCAAGTCAAGGCTCGGGGAATGGGAAGAATCGAGACACAAAGTCAAGTCAAGGCTCACACTGCCATTCACCAAAACGCAGCAGCCATTTTTTCACAGCTTTGGGAATGGGTCCGATACCCATCAAATTGGGAATTTGCGTAATATCCCAAATAATTTGGATATACTAAATGAGTAGGTATCCTTAAATGAGTAGATATCCCCAAAGTAACAGATATCCCAAAAGGGCGATATCCCAAATGAGTAGGATGTCAATACAGTTAGGTACACATTTGGATACAGAAAAGTTTAAGCCAGGTGGAAGTCTTGCTTAAAATAGAAAGAGTGAATTAATTAAAAAAAAATAATCTTGAAACACCCGTACTATTCACTAATCAACAACACAGTGATTCTAGACACACAATCATTACATTGAAAAATCAATTTTATTTATGTATTTCATAAACACAACAAAATAAGGAACAGCTTTGTTGATTTCATAGACTTATTCCAACATTGAAGTGTTGGCTATTTGTTCTGTAATTTGAGCTGCACGTTCCACACTTTGTCAGAAACATGTAACTTGTGCACTTAGTGAATTTACCTGCATAATAAAATACCAAATGAAATTACCTTCAAACATGAAATAAGTCCAGTTCAGTGCAGACTTTCCAATACGTCCAAATCAATTTTAATTGCAAAACACAATGGCAAATTAAGTTGTTAAGAAATTGAGAAGAAATTTTGTAAGATCTGGACAATAACTTGTAATAAGTTTGTAAATTAATGGTTTTCAATATTGTCCAAAAAAGAATTTCAACATCTGGCAGATGCAATTATATTATAATATGGAAGGTTATTTAATAAATTTTCAATAAAGCAAATTAGCAGCCATTTTAAAGAATTTCGGTACAAGTTATAGTTGATACCTACTGCCAATTTTGAAATAAATTAACAGGAATGCATGTACAGTAAGTAGTACAGTACAATTTACACATTATTACACAAAATTGCTTTCAATTAACACAACATTGCCTTCAATTTAAACAACATCGCTTTCATTTTACACAACATTGCCTTCAATTTAAACAACATCGCTTTCATTTTACACAACATTGCCTTCATTTACACAACATCGCTGTCATTTTACACAACATTGCCTTCAATTTACACACTGCTTTCAATTTATGCAACATTTCATTCAATTTACACAACAGCTTTCAATTGACACAACATCACTTTCAATTTACACAACTCTCTTTGAAATGTACCCAACACTGCCTGCAACTTACACAGCATTGCTTGCAATCTACACAACATTGCCTTCAATTTACACAACATCGCTTTCATTTTACACAACATTTCATTCAATTGACACAACTCTCTTTGAAATGTACCCAACACTGCCTTCAACTTACACAGCATTGCTTGCAATCTGCACAACATAACTTGTAATTTACACAACATTGCTTTCAATGTACACAATATTGCTTTCAATGTACACAATATTGCTTTCAATGTACACAACATTGCTTTCAATGTACACAATATTGCTTTCAATGTACACAACATTGCTTTCAATGTACACAATATTGCTTTCAACTTACATATTGCTTTCAATTTACACAACATTGCTTTCAATGTACACAATATTGCTTTCAACTTACATATTGCTTTCAATTTACACAACATTGCTTTCAATGTACACAATATTGCTTTCAACTTACATATTGCTTTCAATTTACACAACATTGCTTTCAATGTACACAATATTGCTTTCAACTTACATATTGCTTTCAATTTACACATAAATTGCCTTTAATTTACACAACACTGCATTTAATTTACACAAAACTGCCTTTAATTTACACAACATTGATAAAACTGTCTCTGCAATTTATGCAAACCTGCAATTTATACAACATAGTCATTCAAGCGCCATAATGGGGAAAATAATGTGAATATTGAAGCATGATATTATGAATGCTATGTAATTTTAGGTGTTAAATTTCAAAACATTTTATTAAAATCTATATATTTTTTTATTGACATTAAATTTTTTGTCATTTTTTCACATTCTTTTAGGTGATTAAAGCTTATTTATGCACCTATCAATATTTTCCCCCAGGGGGGAGTGGCGGGCATATACGGGACTTTAGACTGAAAGCAAAAATTCCCGATAGGCGGGATTTGACACGCCGAATGATTCCGGGTCCCGGGAAATAGACTTTGTTCGGATTTTAGATCCTGGTTATATTGGCCCCCGGACCATTTGATACACCAATTAAGCATCCCTCATTGAGGGGATTTAGACAAAAATGCTTCGCTCTAGGGTGGGGAATTAGACCCCCCAAAGTACAATAAGTCTAATTCCCCTCGGGTTGCCCGCCGCTACCCCCCTGGGGCAAAATATTGATAGGTGCATTATTGTTTCTCTTATTTTAGTTGTCTAGAGGCATTTTGTGAAGTTATTTTAGAATTCAACCTCAAAACCAAATTAGACATCTGCTAAAAAAACACATGTAATGCTTACAGCATTTGTTAAATGTGTTTCAGGTGCAGCTATTCATACACGACTTGTCACCATTGTGAGTATTGAAGCTTGCCTACATGAAGCGGATTGTTACAAACAATGATGTTACAAGTGACTCATACGATCATAGTGTTTAATCATTTAATCGACATTAACATACCGAAAACAAGTTTTAAAGTGTATTTATAAACACTTTAATGTTTGTTTTCTCGTCATCTGTAAATCTAAAGTGTAAAGCTGCGTAACACAAGAAAATTGCTACGATGTTAAACCAACTTTTGTTGCCAAACAACTGAAATTTGGTATTAAATTTTCTGCAAAATACAAATTTACAGAGGTGACAACAGTTTATGGCTAAGTTGGAATTCATACATTTAACAGGAATTCAAACTTCAATTTTATGTCTTGTTTTAAAATTTATGGAATTAACATTAAAATAAAATTACATGTAATACTCTTTTCTGTAAAAAAATTTTCTATAGTGCTAACATTTTGAATCGTACTTTTTGGCAGCCTAAGAAAGGCAATTAATTACTGTACAAAATGCAAGTACATTGAATAATCAAGTTTCAAGTTTGGACATTTTTAGTGTAAAACAATACGCAAACAATCAAACGTGCAATTTAAAGTTGTTTATTTATATAATTGAAAAATTTAATTTAATTTCACTAAGGTGAAGAGTGTCGGGCCCAGCTAGCTCAGTTGGTAGAGCGCTGGACTGTCTATCCACGGATTGTGAGTTTGAAACCCAGCCCGGCCACATAACTTGTGTGGGGATTGGTCATGAAATTATTTCTACGGCCATTCTCCCCCTACCTCTAATTCAAGTAGGGCGGTTGTCAGTTACTGGCATAGGTATGTGCAGTTAGTACCGGTAAACCGCTTAGGTCGGCTAAACTTGCCCAGGAAAAGTGTGAGTAGGTTAACTGACCGCCGTGATATGACTGAAATACTGTTAAAAATGGCGAAAAATCCAAACAAACAAACAAACACTAACTTGCAGAATTAGTTCTGCTTGTATTTATATGAATATTACTGTTGCTTTATTTTACAATGAGTATCCATTAATATTGATGATATTAAACAAAAAGTTTCCATCCCTCATATGACTGATTACTGGGTATGGTAAAGCCCATCTGAAACCTGAAAACCTCTCAATAGCAACATCTCATTAAAGAAGACACATGTGGTGTGGTTTCTTAAAGAAGTGTGAACTTCTAAATGCTTCAAATCAGATTACAAACTTTGTGTAGGTATTTACATATTCATATGTACATATATAAAATGGATGCTAGATGGTTACGCTAGGTATATATTTCTTCAACTTCACGCTTGAAGGACATGGTATACATGGGCAGAGAATAAAGCATAAATGAATGAATGAACGAAAAAACGAATGAATGAACGAGAAAGTAATCCTGTGTTTTAAAACACAGGCTAGACTTAGTGTAATACAGTAAATGAACTTGCAATGAGTGAGCTGAACAATGAATATTTAACTTTAAATTTATTTATTTTTTTCGAATATTTACTTCTTTAATATTAAATTTTACACTATGAATATATTAATGACATGGTAATACCATTTATATAACCAACGCAATTGTATTTTAAATCACAAAGGAAAAATGCACCTACTCAAGTATGAATAATAATGTATAAACTGCACAGTAATGCATGACTTTTCTTCCATGACTAATCACGATATAATGCCGCATTCTTCACGATATAATGCCGCAATCTATTGAATAAACTGCACTTAGTACACTAAAATGATGTACATAACTGAACTTACATCCTACTACGTAAAACCAGTTATGAACAGGATATCACACCTTACATTCAATTGTAAACGATGCATGCATGTACATATTTACTGTGCCACATTTCTAACCCACATAGTATATTATTGTTTATATGTATAAGGCAGACTTTTATTACTTGATTTTTTTCTGTATTTTCTGTATAATTAAAAATCAATGTTTCTTTCTTACTATTTGATTAAACATTATGATAAAATAATTTAGTAATATAAAACAATAAATTAACGTTTCCTTTCAATGTAATACAATAAAGACCTTTTAAAATACATTGTACTTGTGTCACCAATCTGTAAAATTTTCAATTCCCAATGCGTCACATAAAATCAAAAATCTATACTGTAGGGTAACATTCAGAGGGTCACTAAAATACATGGATATACATTTTACCCATAGTCACATGACATTGTACATATAACATGACCGGATGTTGGACTCAATGATTATGCGGAGACACACATACATGTACATTATGTAAATGCATTTAATGAATTAACAAATAAATTACCGTCTTGTCTGACAATTTAACCCCAAGATTATAGTCAATCTTCTTATGGGTTTTACTATCACTAGTAACCTTCAATGTTAAGGCCCTGTCACGATGTGACAAATTTGAGCTCGGAGTTCTGTACAAATCTGGCGAGTTATAACTCGCCGTAAAGTGGATGAGTTGGTTGATGAATTGTTTCAAGGCGACATTTGTTAGAGTTCTCTTCAACCTTGACACGACATTGACACGATGCAAGTACGATAGTCACATTTTATCACGAGTTCAGCCGAGATACGTGTATTATATCTTTCCAACAATCGAAGACTCGTCTTCGAGAATGTAAGAGTGTAGACGAGTCTTCATGACTTGTGAGGACATGAGCACGAGAAATGGACAAGATAATGTCGAGGGCAAGTCTTCCAAACTCGCAGAAACTCAGATTATGTCATAACACGATAATATATGGTGAAAGCCTACGACAAGGGATGACATGTCTACGGAATGTCTTTGAGTGTTTTTAAGAGTGAGTTAGATTCCTTCTACATGTCTTCGACACGTGTATGAGAATAAAAACTCGCTGAGAAAATTATCGGCGCTACTTGGAGAGTTCTGGCGACAAAGGAATATATAAGTAGACATCACTTCAACAAAGAACGACATGTGAACAAGATTTACACGACACCAGGCGAGTTGTGGCAACTTACAACTCGCCAGAACTCGTAGCTTAAATTCGCCACAGTGTGATAGGGCCTTTAGTCACACCATGATGTGACTTTAAAAAAAAAGAAACTGGTTCATACACAAGAAGAACTGTAGTGGTCAAAATTAGCACCGGCCCATAAGCCCTACACTGGTAAATGTTGAACTGCGCTTGCTCAGATTCTCACTTTCGTATTGGCTTGTAAAAACTTTTTGCTCTGAATTAATAATTTAAGAATTCAGGGTTGCTTGGCCAAAGTCATCCTTGGAATCGACGGTATATATTCCATTAACACTACCGCGGGGAGAATTAACTTTCAAAAGTTCATTTTCATGAATATTGATGAGCCACCTGCTGACCAATGAACATGTAACATTGAGTACTCTTCAACTGAAGTCAAGAAAAAATTTGACCGATTATTAGAAAAACTCATGTATGTTCGCACATGGTATTCTGGGTAATTAAACAGAGTATATTTTGTTGGTTTTGGTAGAATATCAATTTAATTCAAATGCATCATAGAAATGTATATTTTCACGATTGGCACAGCCACGAATGAAAATATTTTCTATGATCACGAGTGAATAAAGTCAATATTCTACCGAAACCAACAAATTTTCTTTTTAATTATGCTTTTTTCACCATTACTTTTTTTTCATTTTAACTGCTATCGAATTGGGGTTTATTGGAAAATATTGCGGGACTCATATGACAATTTTGAGTCCGGCATCATTAACGGTCCGTTTCATTTACTGTTTTAAATGAGGAACCAGTATGAAACAGTAAAAATTATCAGAGTGGAAATTTTCACTGTTTTAAGGTTCATTTTAATGCGGGGAATATATGTTTTAAGTTTGAATGAAATCCCGCAAGCCATTCCTGAGAAACTAGCTTACCAAAAAACTTCAACCTTGCTCTGACGTCGACGCCAATGCCGACGCCGGAGCGAGTAGAATAGCTTTTTTTCCTTTTCTTTGAAAAGTCGAGCTGAAAATGATGGAAACAAAACTGTATTTAAGTACAATACTAAGTCTTCCACTCATTCATTAAATATGACACCAACTTGCTAGAAGACTTTTGCTGTCTAATCCGTCTTATGTTTGTCTAATCTGTTAAACCAATTATAAGCAAACACTCTGTTATTATTGCTTTATTTAAACTTCTTATCGGTCTTGTGTAAATAAATTAAGACTCCAGCAGGCAAAAGTTTGAATATATGACAAAATATTCTGCTGGCCATGTCAACTACTGTGGTTACAAAAGATTAAATACAAAATTTCCAATTCACGCATAGCTACAGATTGAAATACATCACTTGTAGCTTCACACCAAACACTTCTGGTTTCGAAGTGTAGAATATGCATAATGTACAACCAATGGATCACTACTCTTATTTCATAACGCGTTCTTCAATTTTGTAACTTTTTTTTATACCTAGCAAATCTTTTTACACGAGGTCAATAAAATCTATAACAGCCAAAAAAATAAAAATCTTTTTACATTATAGTGTACAACCAATATGCTGCAAGGAGCTAATTTAATAACTTGTTAATAACAGAAAATGAGCGAAACTATTGAATCTGAGCAATTCTTGTGTTTCATAACTGTTATTTCTTATTCCAAACCAAGATTTGTTTCAACTTCATATTCAATTTGTTTTGTGAAGCCATTACGATAACAGTGCCTTATGGTAGCTGTGCATTTTACGACAGTTTGATAAATCCAACAAAAAAGCTATAAATAGAAGTTCTTGTGTCCCTTTATTTTACCTCAATGGCTAAAACATACTTTGTGTCAGAATAATAACTGGCAAGGAAGTTATTTTGGAGTTTTATTAGATAAAATTCTTCTGCACATAGTTTGTGCAAACATCCGTTACAAGTTATGATGAGAAACAGAGCATGAGATTTTATATTTCAACCAGATTATTATTATCATGGTACATCGTACTTACAGGTACTAACAGTGTAATCATACCAGGCACAATTATCTCCCAACACATATTCATATTTGACCACGAAATTTTAAGACATAACTGTAAATTATCAAATCTTTTCAACAGAATAACTATTGGTAAAACTGATCGGTCAGCTAAGGTCATTTCGACCCATTTGTTGTTTCTGCTTCACTGTAACATATTGACAGTGTTTCTATTATAGGTGTTCGGAGTTTTGCCTCGTATTTATCAAAATATAGCACATTAGTGAGTTGCTTTGCTTCGCTTAAAAGCCATGTATGTACATGTTGTAACAACCCATTTCATTATATGTATTATAAGTTAAACATTTTATTTCAGATATTTTAGGTTAAACCAGTTACTTGAGCGTGTCCTAAGTCTGGGGCTTATTGAGACAATATTGAGTTCATTTCCTGGGTAGAACCAATAGCAGGGGACAACACAGACAACACTGAGTTCATTTCCTGGGTAGAACCAATAGCAGGGGACAGCACAGACAATATTGAGTTCATTTCCTGGGTAGAACCAATAGCAGGGGACAGCACAGACAATACGGAGTTCATTTCCTGGGTAGAACCAATAGCAGGGGACAGCACAGACAATACGGAGTTCATTTCCTGGGTAGAACCAATAGCAGGGGACAGCACAGACAATACGGAGTTCATTTCCTGGGTAGAACCAATAGCAGGGGACAGCACAGACAATACTGAGTTCATTTCCTGGGTAGAACCAATAGCAGGGGACAGCACAGACAATACTGAGTTCATTTCCTGGGTAGAACCAATAGCAGGGGCTTATTGAGACAATATGGAGTTCATTTCCTGGGTAGAACCAATAGCAGGGGACAGCACAGACAATATTGAGTTCATTTCCTGGGTAGAACCAATAGCAGGGGACAGCACAGACAATATTGAGTTCATTTCCTGGGTAGAACCAATAGCAGGGGACAGCACAGACAATATTGAGTTCATTTCCTGGGTAGAACCAATAGCAGGAGACAGCACAGGCAATACTGAGTTCATTTCCTGGGTAGAACAAATAGAAGGGGACAGCACCCTGCACTAACAAATAAACTTTAATTGCACTGAACTATGTTTTCACTCAGATCTTTAGGCCAAACAAAAAAGTTCCGTTTCTGGTCTCCTGTCCAAAAAAATAAGGGTTGGTAGGTAGGGATTTGTTTATATTTTATTTTATTTTTCATTATGGGAGAATGGCTTGTGTTGTACATGGTAACAGTCTTTTTCAGTCTTTATTATTTTTGGGCCAAAACTATGTAGGGTCGGCAGCAAAAGCAAAGGGTCAGTCGGGAGACCAGAAACAGGACTATTTTTTGGGGGGGGGCCTTAGATAGATTCATATTACCATGAATATGTTATATCATTATGAACGCAGGAGAGTACATAAACTTATTATGCAGCAAATGAACGTTTTCCATGAGGATTACATGCGGCTGCTATTATCAGTCTCTACAGTTTGTTTGGGTCCCACATGATACCCCTCTGGATCGGTTAACATTTAACTAACCCCAAATATGTTTTGAAATTGAGTAATGAATATAATATGTAATGTATTCATTTAAACATGAAATATCGCATCTGTTGCGCAACTGGACTGGTCAACACAGGAATGTTTAATATGCTTTGAAATTGAATACATTTTCATTCTATCATGAAAATATTTTGTCAGAACATATTGATTTGCTATAACAGCTAAGTGAGCTTTTCAATGCACGTTTAAATACCCCAGTTCACAGTCAGTGTCAGATAATGGATACATTTTTGCAATAACCAGACTTAAACATTCCTCTTCAATTAAAAACAATGAGTTTAAAGTATTTGCACAGTTATTTAGAGGGAAAGGAAGTTTAAATACGAATCATATTTATTATGACCAAATATTTGCTTTTCGTGAGAACTGGCATATTTGGTTTCATGTGAATTGATGCTAAAATCATGACCACAGTCACCTAAAGCCCATTATATTAAATCTAACACTGTTTAAAGGAATGTTTTCGATTTGTTGTTATTTATTTACTCCAGTAGTCTAAGCTGCGAGACTTTGGTCTAAGTGGCAGTGCATATAATACTGTTTAAAAAACACATTTTAAGTGATAGCGTCAAACTTGAGTGAAGAAAATACTACTTGCCCGCTGACAACACCAATATAAGATTTACGAAGGAAATAAATAAACATATTGCATTATGTAAAACCAAGAAGCCATTCTTATGGTTTACTGTGGAATCTAATTTTTCGTGGTGGTCTAATTTTCGTGCTCCGCCATTGCGCGAATTTATGACCAGCGCAAATATTTACTGATTTCGTAGTGTAGCAACACCTTGGGAGCTTACACGTTCATTCAAATCTACGTCGGTAATCGTTCGTAAATATACACAGACAGGCCTATATGTGAATATACGAATGTTTTTAATGAACATTTTTCTTCATCGGCTTCATTCTGATTAACGAATGAATTTTTTTTCTTTTAGATTAAATTGTGGGCGTTTTTGCACATTTAAATGCTGTCATACACTGCAGATCCGCTATATCGCGATTCGCTGGGTCCATATATATAAATATACATGAATACACCATAGTCCATTTTCGTTACATCAAAACATAAACGTAATAAACTTGCCTTTTTCATTGTTGTTAACAACCTTTATGTGTTATTTCCTTATGTTAAATGTTCCATTTGTATTTAAAAATATAGAGATCTTATATTATTCCTTGTAATTAATTTCAAATCAAGTATAATCAATTCGAAAGACGAAATGCCTTTCCGCATAATTATTATTGTTCATGTGATGTTAACACTAATTCTGTATTACAAATAAACTGCAAGTGTATTTCATGTTAATCCTTTGTTCTGCTAAAAAAAGCGCGCACAAATTATGCCGACATGTATGTCACGTCATCTGCATGAAAAGCGTGGGTCCATTGATAGCCATAAAAACACACTGTAGCGCAGAGTACGTTGAGATCTTTACTTCTGTATAAAAATTTAGTAACGCATAACAACTAAATTGTATTTCTATAACATAGTTACGCAAAGGCATGATTTTGAACAAACGTAATACAATGAGTAAAAGGAACATGAAGATGTTGATAAGTTGATATTTTGAGTAAAGAATTAGCGCCCGTGACGTGTAGACGAAAAGGGTATTTCAATCGCCACTTAACAACAAGGTGCAGGGTTGTCATCATTGATTGCCGATCAAATTCATCACTTAAAATTGTGAGAAAATCTGTAATTTTTATCAGGAACTTTTAAATTGTTATCAGTAAAAGCACAAAGGGGCCCCCTAGAACCCTGGCCAAATCGCTTACATTTGGATAAAAATCGCTTGTTTCATTTCATAATGACAACCCTGAAGGTGTCAGTTTGACACCATGTGGTATATTGTATATATTGTCTCTCCTAAATCTGCGACCACTGTTGTCAATTAAGAGCGTTATTTGCTACTAATATATGAGTTAATTGTAACAAACAAGCTGTCACAATACGACCCTTCATTGGCGTTATGTCTGGTTGGTCGTTTTATTGCATAATTGACACATATTTTGTGTAAAAAACAATTCTCATTTGTTGTTTCAAACTCGTAGTTGCGCGAATTTACAACCGCGCGTATATGTCCGCGATCACAGGTGTGCAAAATCAGTACCCCGCGAATTCAAGTGATTCCACAATAATATGTTTCTACTATAGATCTAAGATCCAAAAAGGTAAATGGTGCTGCTAAAAAAGAGCAGGTTGGAATGATGGACCAGTTTGTTGACATTTTCTAACAATTTGCTAAATCCAGGATTTCTATAAGTCTAATGATTCCAACAAAGGTTTTCAACGTAGTCTATTCATTTGACATTGAACATTTACACAAAATATATGGAATTGTTAAAGATATTCAACATTTCTGTGTTGGCCAGCTGAGAGTGAAACCAAAAGGGAGCAGGGTGCACCACCCTGCTATTTGCTCTCATCTTCCCTATTAATGCTATTTCTAAGAACGCAATCCGCATGTGGGACTTTAAAACCTGAATAAACAATGTATATTTGCTACTGGTAATTTATTGGCACAAAGATAAACCGATATGTGTTCAGTAGCCAAGTGTTCCACTTCTATATTGCTTGAAAGAGGAAGTACGTTTTAAAATTTCTTAAGTGCTTACAACCTATACAAGGACATTAAACTTTAATTAAAGTGTCTGACAAATGAAGCAATCCTAAGTTTAATAAAATTGGGAAAAATTCATGGGCCTTGTGAAAACAATTATATATAAAAAATCCAAGAATAAAACGGGCTGCCATGTCCAATGCAAGGATACCTTACAACAGTCTTCGCAATAACCCACATACCCAAAGCCTGGCACAAGTAAAAGTGTAATCGGGCAAGTTCCAATAACCCACATACCCAAAGCCCGGGACAAGTAAAAGTGTAATCGGGCAAGTTCCAATAACCCACATACCCAAAGCCCGGGACAAGTAAAAGTGTAATCGGGCAAGTTCCAATAACCCACATACCCAAAGCCCAGGACAAGTAAAAGTGTAATCGGGCAAGTTCCAAACCATTATTGCGCGAAAAAAGACTGTTGTATCTGAACATATTCTGTTGAAAACAATGGGTTTGCAAGGAATCAGTACCGAAGTTGAAGCAAAACACTGTTTTCATATTTCTGCACATGAGCGATCGAGACATCGTGAGTCTGATACCTGCTAGAAGCCTTGAAATGATCTTTCACACAAAAAACACCAAATACTGGTTCTACCCAGGGTACAGACTCAAAAGTGTTCAAATAAGCTCAGGCTATGAATACAATCGGGCTAAAATAAATAGGTTGAAAACTAAAACTTTAAGAACAACTATGACCCATGAAAGGTGATGAACATTATCTACAATCCCAATATAAGCTTAGGGACATATCACCCTAGGGGACATGAAAAACTCAGGTGCAGATGACAGTATTTGCTGATATAGCCATGATAGCCCATTTCCACAGGCATATATTGTCTTGAAGTAGCAAAGACAGTGCACATGGTTGAGCATTAATTTCGCACCTGCTACTGATCATGCTGATTAAGTTTACATGCTTTTCCTTCAGAATAATCAACCAAGATAAAGTGTCATTGGTAATAACTATAAGTATGCAGTTTATACTTGTCACAATACAAGAGGCAATAGTTTTACACTTTTTGTTGCAGTTGTCGGTTTTTACCTGATAAGGTTATTTTCTTTCATGTTTACACAGTCAAAATAACAAACGCATTGGTTTAAATTGTGGTTTCTGGGATGCAACATTGATTTTCGGAAATCAGGCATTTAATTCACTTTCTCTCAATGCCAAAGAAAGACGTGACTGGCAAGCAAACTTTCAATTGTTGGGCTAGTATATATTTTGTTGCCATTTAATACACACATAAGCACCCCACACTAATTAATGCCCCCCCCCCCCCATTTTTAAAACCACCCAAATCTTCATGCCTCATTAATCCCCTCATTTTGGTTTAAATGCTCAATGCAAATACACCTTAAAGAATGAGCTACTCAGTGAGATTATTAAGTTTTCTATATTTTTTCTATATACTGGCATTGATGACAGAACACCAAGAAAAAAAGTAAAGCCCCAAGGGCCGTTAATTAGGGATTATACAGTATGACACTTCAAGTCTATAGGGCCGTTAATTAGGGATTATACAGTATGACACTTCAAGACTATAGGGCCGTTAATTAGGGATTATACAGTATGACACTTCAAGTCTAAAGGGCCATTAATTAGGGATTATACAGTATGACACTTCAAGTTTATAGGGCCGTTAATTAGGGAATATACAGTATGACACTTTAAGTCTATAGGGCCGTTAATTAGGGAATATACAGTATGACACTTCAAGTCTATAGGGCCGTTAATTAGGGATTATACAGTATGACACTTCAAGTCTATAGGGCCGTTAATTAGGGATTATACAGTATGACACTTCAAGTCTATAGGGCCGTTAATTAGGGATTATACAGTATGACACTTCAAGTCTATAGGGCTGTTAAAAGTAACTACTATTCAAGTACTGCAATGTTAAAGTGTGTATGTACGATCTTTCATATTAATTGTTTTCAAAAAATCAGATAAAAGTGACAATAAAGCTTGAAAGCAAACAGACAAAGCATGAAAATGACGAAGGAAACGCTTGAATATGGAATAAATCAACAAGTACTGGTGTCGAGTTTTTGCATCATTTATTAGTATTGTGTAACCTAAACCAACTGTCAATTCAACGTATATACATGCATTTGAGTTTCCGTAAGTACAGAAAAAAACTTTTCAGTGATTAAAAACAGGCTTAACGTGTGTTTGAATGCAATTTTTATTCCATTTTAAATAGAAATACATGTTAATTAACTTTATTTGGTAAATTGTATTATGCCACTATATCAGATGTAAAATCGTACACACACTTTAAATACAATCACACTTAAAATACAATCAGTACTGATACTGCAGTCAAACTGATATAACATTTTGCAGGTTCTTACAAGTTACAAAAATTAAGATTAAATTTATAGGGACATTCACAGAAATGAAACCTTCAATTACTGAAAATGTGTTGAAAACATGGGAAGACAATCAGTACTGATTCTGCAGTCAAACAGACATTTAACATTTTATAAGTACTTACACGTTACATAAATAAAGATTAAATTTATAAGAGCATTCACAGAAATTAAACCTTCAATTACTGAAAATGTGTTGAAAACAAGGGAAGACAACACAAAATAAATGAAGTACCAATGCTTACAGTTCAATTCGGATAAAAATAATTTTGACCTCGAGTGCAAGCGTTGTGATAAAAACCACCCCATAGGTAAATACATCCTCTTTCAAACTGATGATAAAATTGACAATTCGCGCCCACTTGACTTTACTTCTTTCATCCCCTATCTAATCAGTAACACTGCAATCATCTTCAGTGATATTAAAAATAGATAGATGCAAACATTCCGGAAATTTAAATATTTGCCACCATTATGCATACAGTTTAGGTTTTACAAACCAAATTTCTTCAAGCAATTTCTGACAGTCTTCGGCATATTGCATAATGAACTAGAAACACATGCATAAAAGGAGTGACAAATAAAACAATGTTTTGTACATGAACATGTATATTAATTCCTTTTTTTTTATCAACAATTAACTTTCACCTTTGACAGAAACATATAAAGGTTTTCTATGTGTTACATGTATTTCTTTATCTTCATACTATCAGGGCTTGCATTAAGGGAAGTTTGGGAGTAATTTACTCCCAGTTTTTGTCACAGGACTTCCATGGAAGTTGCAAAACTTCCAAAATTGCAGCCACGGAAGTTCCATCATCATCATGTAATGATGAACCAGTTAGAAGAAAAATTAAGTAATTTATCTAAATGTATACCTCTTTAACTGAACAAATTGACATATAAACACTCTATGAAAAAGAACTGGCCTTAAAAAACTATAATTTGATTTCTGAAATGCTCAAGACTTATGCAGCGCAATACTGTCAAAACTTCTAAATATTATGAGCAAAACTTCCAAAATCAAAGGCAAGGAAGTTCAAACTTCCAGTTTTCAAAAGTAATGAAAGCCCTGTACTATACACTTAAAATCACAATAATTATGTGAATTAAGAAATAATTTTCATTTTATCGTTGTTTATTGACCAATAAACAACTATTTGGAGTTCTGATGCGTTGATGCCAATAAACAACGATAATGCAAAAATTATTTAGATTCTAACATAATTTGACAAATATTTTTGCAACTGTAATGAGAACTACTTTTTACTATGCTCCACTCAGAATTGGGACTACTTTTTGCACTGTCTATGTGTAGTTTAACAATGATAAGTTTGTTTTTTGTCAATTGAAAAATTAGCGAGTATCATGTTAGAACTACAAATCCATAATCACGAACAAACAATTAATTAAATTCAACATTAATTTTGCAGTAAACAGCATGTACTGTATAACCCTGGTCCCTGATGAAGTGACTTCCGCTCATGCATAAAAATTAACACACCCATACATATCTTCTTCCTGTATTCACAATCACTGTGCACAATAATTGCCAACAATGCAAGGAATATAATCTCACAATGTTCCTTCGTTATTATATCTTTCATTAACACAGCATCATATAATATGTACACATTTTAAAAATCAACTGAGTATACATCAATTTTATGTACATTTTCCCAGGAAAATATTATGTTTTTTTTTATGGTAATGCTTAAACAGTCTAAGTTTTATATACATATACATTACCAACAGTCTAGGTTTTATATACATATACATTACCTATAGATAACAGTGATATTTTTCTTATATAATAGGGTCCGTTCAAAGGACCCATTCCCCATGTCATGCTTGCTTTCAAAGGGTAGAGTGTATTGCCATTTACCCGTCCCATATTGAAATTCACTCAAGATTTTATGGTCCTAGACAAATGGTGCAAGTTTGGTCCAGACTGGTTGAAAATGAAGTCCCCATCTTGCAACAAATTCATTTTTGCATTAATTATCACAATTAAGGGGATATAACTGCTGTGTTCATGGCCTGTCTCATTTGCTGCTTGTGTTGAGATCTTACGGCCATACAAAACATGTGGAAGTTTTATCAAGATTAAATGAAAAATGAAATCTCGATGCACGAAAAAGGCAATTTTTGCATTTGTTTTTCACTATGGGGCCATAACTCTGATTTTTGTTGCCTAATCTGACCGATTGTTGGTTTCTGTTGCAGACGTATGATCACATACAAACTGTGGACATTTGGTCAAGATTGGAAGAAAAATAAAGTCTCTATGAACAAAAAAGGCAATTTTTGCATTTTTTTCCACATACATGGGGCCATAACTCCGGTGTTTGTGGGCTAACCTTATCCATTTTTGGCTCCTGCTGAAATCTTTTGGTCAAATACAAACTGTGGAAGTTTGGTCAAGATTGGAAAAAAAAGAAGAAGTCTTAAACAAGGTAAAATGGCAATTTTTGCCTATTTTTCAACAAAAAGGGGGCATAACTCTGGTGTTTGTGGCCCAATCCAGCCCGATGTTAAATTCTAGTGTGATCTTTTGATAATACATAAACCGTGGAAGTTTGGTCAAGATTGGTAGAAAAATGAAGTCTCTATGATCGAAAAAGGCAATTCTAACTCTAAGGTTTCTGGTCCAATTTGGCCCATTATCAATACAAACCGAGATTTTATGGTCATACACAAACTGTGCAAGTTAGGTCAAAATTGAATAAAAAATGTAGTCTTTATCGCGATAACAGTCCCAATTGTTTACGGCATACGGACGACGCACTACGGACGAGGCCGGAGAGGTCCCCTATACCAATAGCTCACTGAGCACTTCACGCTCAGGTGAGCTAAAAATCGCTGATACATTGAACATAAAACTAATTCTGAATTTAAGGAAAACTACATGTACATGTATCCACAAAAATCAGACGTGGACAAGTGCACACTGACAACAATCCTGACTTCTTATTGTCAATCCTGATATCTTGTTGTCAATCCTGACTTCAAGTTGTCAATCCTGACTTCTTGCTGTCAATCCTGACTTCTTGTTGTCAATCCTGATATCTTGTTGTCAATCCTTACTTCTTGCTGTCAATCCTGACTTCTTGTTGTCAATCCTGACTTTGTGTTGTCAATCCTGATATCTTGTTGTCAATCCTGATTTCTTGCTGTCAATCCTGACTTCTTGTCGTCAATCCTGACTTTTTGTCATCAATCCTGACTTTTTGTTGTCAATCCTGACTGTTTGTCGTCAATCCTTACTTTTCGTCAATCCTTACTTTTTGTCATCAATCCTTACTTTTTGTTGTCCATCCTGACTTTTTGTTGTCAATCCTTACTTTTTGTTGTCAATCCTTATTTTTTGTTGTCAATCCTTACTTTTTGTCGTCAATCCTGACTTTTTGTTGTCAATCCTGACTTTTTGTTGTCAATCCTTACTTTTTGTCGTCAATCCTTACTTTTTGTCGTCATGTTTAATGTGTTTACTTTTAAATCCACACATAAAAATAGTTCAACTAAATATAAAAACATTATCCAGTGGTGTGTTATTAATATCAAACTACGGTATGACAACGCGTATAATAAAACCGAAATCCGAAATGTCTATTCGAATTTTACTGTTCGCAAGACATACACACAAATTCCATTTGCATTTAGTATGCATATGTATTTCATGTTAAACCCATGTTTTTGCTAGAAAAGAGCGCGAAAATCATGCTGACATTCACAACGTCACGTCATCCGCATGGAAAGCGTGAGTGTACTACTCACCGCGATATAAAAACGACGTAGCACAAAGAACTATGAAATCTTAACTTTTGTACAAAAGTTTCGTAGTGCAAAACTAAAAAGTCAGGTATCTGTAATGCGAACGATGTGCAGTTTCACTTACATCGCATCTTGTTACTCAGTTGTGTTGACACCATTAATAGTTTATCTAAACCGCAAAAGCAGTTACGTCGTATCGATAACGTTATTGTCGTTGAGATAGGTTGAAATGTTTACACCCTCCGCGTGCACAGAATGTAGCACGTTTTTCACAACCCTTAGCTAAGGTGGCACGTGCGATATAAGCTGTTACGCTTTCATGTTGAGTAAGCCGAGTCATTGTCACAGTTGCCATATTGGCGTGAAAAACCAGACCAAACTAGATTATTATTATGAAAGTCGGAGAATTTTGGGGGGGATTTTTTGTCGATACAGCTTTTTTCGATCGCCAGCTGGGCGAATCACTTGAAAATTTCAGTAGCCCAACAATTTTTTTAGTCAAACTGGGCGACTGGGTGCCCGTTAATCTGTATGCCTTTTCTGGTGTATATTATAATTTCCGTACACAATTTTTAGTCCCTCTATAAAGTAGAATCTTTAACATTCATGGAGGCCATTAGAGGGTACACAAAGTGACGGAAGTTCTTGGTAACGCGTAATTCGGCGTATTTGGACGCATACTTTTATGAAAAGGATGCCATAAATCTCAGTGTTAGATTCTAGCACGCAACCCTTTTCTCTGGCCTATAAACACATTCCCCTTCTGCACCAGTGTGACAATTATCGATAAAATCAAGACGCAGGCAGAGTCAGCTTAACAACAGCTAACCAGTCAGCCAATAAGAACATGTATGCAAATGAATGTCGTCCATAGAAAGTTTATCACGCCCTCAATCTAATTTGAATTAGTAAAGGTGTAAGTGATTTGTAACATTTCCCGTTAGGTATGCGTTATGTGAGTGTAATTAACACCAGCGTTTTTAATAAATTGCTACAAATTTAAAGAAGGCAATATAATTTTTATTTATGCGAAATGAACAGCGTACAAATTATAAGAATTAAGATGAATCTGTGTAACTTGACAATTTTCGTACACCGATCGCGTCAAGCGTGCGTCTTCATTTGTTAAAAAACTACAACTACTAGTATTTATTAATAAAATAGCTATTGAAAAAAATCACTGTACACGGATTATATGCAAACACTTTGGCTGAGGCAACATTTGAATGAAAGTTAGCGACAGTTTGTAGTACTTGTCGAAAGTGAAAGTAAATAAAAGTCAGCGTCCTTTTCTTTTTGTTCCAATTAATAAAAAATGTTGAGTTGTTCCCTTTTAATGAATAAAGTCCTATTTAATTGTTTAATTGTGGGTAGTTAATAAACAGTTTCTTTAAATAAGATTTTTGACACAAGGTATTGTTGTTGTAGTTTTGTTTATAAGTGGGTGGGGTAAGGTATGTTTTAACGATTAGATACTGGGACGCTAACTTTTCATGACTCCATGTTTTGAAATCCTAGCGAGAACTCTGCAGAAGCCTTTTTAGGGAAAAATAATAAATTTAGAAAGTCACCCAAAATTGACAGGATAATGAATCTTAATGTAATGGTGTCTTTGAAGTTAAATGCATAACTTCTCATTTAAAGTAGGGTAAAAAACCTACCTTGGCTTTCTTTGTTTTCTTCAATGGATTTTTATGAAGCTTCACTTCGGCTCCAATGAATATGTATGAGCAAGGACCCCAAAATTGACAGGATAATGCATCTTAATGTAATGGTGTCTTTGAAGTTAAATGCTGATATACATGTACATACTATAACTTCTGATTTAAAGTAGGTTAAAAAACCTACCTTGGCTTTCTTTGTTTTCTTCAATGGATTTTTATGAAGCTTCACTTCGGCTCCAATGAATATGTATGAGCAAGGACCGATTGTAGTCGGTATATATCCTTCCTGATACTCTGTCTCAATGTTATCATTAGTTATGCTGGTAAGATCTAGCTTTGGCACTCGAGAAGCACTTTCGTTCTTTATGTTTTCATTTAACTCCTCCACAGTTTTCCGCGGCGGTTTCCTCTTTGGCGGTTCTTTCCGCTTGGAAACAATTTTACTTGAATCAAAGACCATTTTAGTGTTTGGTTGCTGTTGCTTCTTGTTCGCTTTCCTTGCCATCACATCCTCAATTTTTGTCTGAACCAATGGCGGTTCCGACGTTTGGGGCAACGGTGGAGGTAATTTCTCATCTCGCTCTCCCCCATTGGTAACTGGCATGGGAATGTCCGGAGCCTGGCGTTTCCTAGGTACTGGGGAAGGTGAGGCCCCATTGGTCAAATGACTGGCTGTCGTTTTGCCTGCATGCTGACTTTCCTGATCAACAGGAGTCTTTTTCAAGAGATTGGCTAGGTAGGAAGACATTCCAGACACCGGAGCTTCTTTGGTATTATTTTCCGTCACTGAGCTTTCCGGCTTTGTTTCCAATACAGTGGTGTCTGGTTTGGAAAATACCCTATCACTAGCCTTGAAAGTTCTAGCTTTTTTCGATTCAGCATTTGTTGGGGTATTTCTGATAATAGTTGGTGTAATTTCTGTAAGTCCACTGCTTTTTTGTGACACCTTTTGTTCTAAGCGTTCCTTTACAAACTCTACAGGTGAAACCTCCATTTCTTCACTCTCGTTCTTTGCTGGTACAATTTCCACAGATTTTATTAAAGGTTGTTCAACACTGGGGCGTTGTTCAACACTGGGGCCACCGACATGTATACTGAATCCATAGTTACTAGGTCTTTCTGTTGGTGAGGTAGGTATAGTTGGTGGCTCGCGTTCTTTTTTCACCATTTTACTCGAATCAAAAATGTTTGTTTGTCTCGGAGACAGAGTGTCTTTCCCTTTCTCAATAAACCCCATATTTTCTTCACTCGAGACAGTAGTTATTGCCTCAGTCGACATTTCAGTATTATACTTTATTGGTGCTGGCTTACTTTTCGGAACCTGATCCGAAAAAAAGTCAGCAAATATTTTACTGCCACTTGCAGAACCGTGATCCTTCAAGGCTGCTTCAAGCTTGTCATGTTCGTGTTTCAACTCTAAAGCATCTTTTGGCACTTTCTTCGGAATGGATGTTTTGTGACGTTTTTGAGTCTCAGATTTTGTTGCTACAAGCGACTTTGAGTCAAAGACTTTTTGTACAGGGTGGACTGGGGTTAAAGTGTGTTGTGAATCCACAGACTCAGGGGGTGATAACTCTTTTGAACTTCTTTTCTTTTCTACCGAATCACGTTTCCATTTGTACCCATGACTTTTACCCTTATCTTCGGATGTTCTCCGAAATACCTCCATAGATTTTTGCAGAGAAACAGAACTTGTGTCAACACTGATTTCTGCGTTGTCAGTGCTTGTTTCATTTATTTTGGCATCTACTTGATCAACAGGTGCCAATGAATTTGAATTTGATGTTACTGGTTCAAATACATTACAGTCATTAACACTGACAAGTGGTGACCTGGGAGTAGAGACTGGCGATAAAACTTGTGGAGAATTTGTGTCAGAACCAGAGGATTTGCGAGTGGGTGAACTGTGTCGCCATATGTTTAATGTGTCCATAGTTTTACCAGTTTTCTCAAACAAGTGTCTAAATGCTGATACAATGTTGGGCTTAGGTAACTCATTTTCGTCAGTTACCTTTTCTTTATCTGTAATAGGATGCACTCTACCATAGTTATCAGGACCATCATGTGAATCTACACTGTCTTTCGAGGTCGAATTCGATTTATTACTTTTTTCTGCCGGTTTCTCGACATTTTCGATGATTACAATATCTTCCCTTCCGAAGGTTTCTAAGTCTGGAGCAACTTTCCAGTCATGATGCTCAGGTAAATTGGGTTTACCTTTATTTGAAGTCTCATTATTGGAAGAATATAAGGGGATCTTATTTTCAAAAGCAGTTTTTCTCGGTAATGGGGGTTTAACAGTTCGTATAGCACTTTGTTTCAAATTTTCAACTTCTTTTTTCTTAGAAAGCATTGGCCGTTCATTACCTTTGTTCAGTTCTGTCGACCGAGGTCTAATTTGAGGTTTGTAGCCAGCAGGCGCAAAATTCCTTAGAGAAACTTTACTAGACACACTAGAATCATCATTCGAGGAACGACCAGCAAATTTCGATTTATCCCCCTTCGATCGCACCCAAGTATTCCCTGATACAGAACTGTTATCATTTAGACTCAACAGGTTTTCAACGCTTGCTGATTTTCTCGACAGTCCCACTCTGACGCTCTGACTTTCAAGCTGTGCAAATTTTGACCGCAGCTTGTTAACAAACCCTGAATTGACATGATATTCTTGCTGCAGATCATCATCGTCCCTGTCGCTGCTAGCTAAGCTTGATACAGAGGGCCCGTTAGTGTCAACATGACCCAAATGTGGTCGACCGAACTGGCGAATGAACGGATTGTCCTGCACTGAGGAAAGGTGTTCCACCCGGTCAGAGCTCATTTTGCCGGGTTAGGACTAAATTGTAAGTCTGAGGGGAGAATAGGTGAGGGACAGGATCTGAAACGAGAAAAAAATGTAATGGTTTTAATGTGATGAAAACGTTGATTGGTTTGCTGTGCATCACCTATATAACAATTACATGTATTAGTCATTAGGTAAGGACTACACTCTCTTCGTTTTAGAAGTTGTTCACACAAATGGATCAGAAAATGTTAATTCAGTGTTAATCGTTTATTAATTTGTGCACATAATACTAATTTGCGCATGTTAGGAAATGATTATATGTAACTTAAATTATATGAATTTTTTACTTTCTGCAAATAATATTATACTATTTATGTTATAACATTGTATTATGTGAAGTTAGAATAAGACATCAAACATAGAATAGACATGATTTTTTCATTTTTTTCACATAAAATTGTGCATTTCATGATGTTTAAGTATGATTGTTATATAATGTATTTATTTTTGGTATAATTTGCATTTTTCCTTGTTTTTAAAAATTAAAACTGATTGTGTTTTATATCATTTTTACTGTATTATAAACTGTGTTCATGCACACATGGACACAGTTTTATTTTTGAGTGTGAAAATTTTGTAAATGCATACAATTTTGCGAAAAGATCAATTTAGCTGATGCAGTTATATATGTAGGTGTCTATTGCACTTACTACTCTGCAATTTTTTTCTTTACAAATGGTAAACTGCACAGAAAACATTGGTGTAATAAAACAGTTCCATTCTATGTTTGACGTCTTATTCTAACTTCACATAATAGTGTATTTTATGTTTAAAATGAATGCCTTGGTAAACCCAGAAAGGCATAAACATGTGACGTAAAATAGCACGGTGCTACAATAGTACCTGCATGAGCTCTGTTACATAAATTTTCAAAATGTGTTCAAACGAATGCCCGTTATTTTTGCTGAAAAGAATGGCAATGCAAGTAACCGTTTGTTCATCAGTCCCTGCAGTAATAACAAATACTTCAATATTATTAGCATGACAATATTATTTCTTTAATTTGACAAAAATCTAATAAAATACATACATTATAATTAGGAAATTTACTAAGTCTGTTAGGCCTATCAAATTTCATACATATTATTATTCACTTTTGCGATGTTTTTTTAGGATAGATTAACAATGTAGGCCAGGTTCCAATTAAATGTACCAAGTACCATTAATTATGCATTCATGAAAATATTGCTGTGTACTGAAACAGGCGTTGGCTGCTGTAGTATTTACACACAAGGTGTCATCTGAACAAAAAATAAACAAATACAGAATACTGTCATAAGAATAGCTTATAAATAAAATTTTATAGCAAATTAAGAATGCAAAGATGTTAAGTTCCGAGACAAAGAACTCTGAAGGAAAGTGATGCCCACTGTTCTTTTTCAGCCCTTTCTTTTGGGCTGATATTGAGTAATGCTCAACATTGCTATTAATTTAACATTTGTACATAGCCAGAACTATTAAATTAAGAGTGGCAATCATTTAAATGAATTATATATAAGAAGTTAAGGATATTATTGAGATGTAACTGGGCTCTCATTTGACTCAATTTGGGGCTGAAATTCAGCCCCATTCCCATTTAAAAGTATATATTTTTCCCCTATATTAACCTTAAAATTCCCCTCAGAATATAAGCTTTATTTTTTTTAAAAGACACAAATCTAACAAAAATTGACCAAGTTAAAGACATTTTTGTAAACAGTCCCAGCAATTTTTCATCAAACCAAATGTGTGCATAATCTAAGTTATCATTTGTGGCAAAACAATTCATTCATGTTTTATAATGGCAAAACAATTTATTAATGTTTTATAACGAAGTAGAATATAAAAAATTTAATATTTAAAAAAATCCCCTAAAATCCCAAACAAAAGGAAAATTCCGCTTCACTAGGGCCCCGGCCCCATTCCCTATTTTGTGGAGTGAGAGCCCTGTGTAATGATGTGAAGCTGTAAAAAATATATAACACTGTGTCAGCGATAACGGAGGATTTTTTTAATTTAGCAAAACCTACAAAATTATATACCATTTTAAAGGTTATTCTTTCAGAAAAACAAAACTGCAAACCAAATTACTGTATGTTGAAAAATAACCAAGTTATGTGTATCAGAAGAAGGTAACCCCCCACATTTCCTTCTGTCAAATATGTAAATTCTGTCAATAATACACCTGGCAATAATTTCTGGCAGTTAAACAGGTTCAAAGTAATCTTTTCATGTCACTTTATGCTTTGTTAAGTAAATACTTCACATATTTTCACTGTCTTACATACATGGTGACTTATAAACGACAACAAATCATTTAAAATGGAACGAGTATTAAAGCCAAATGCTGGACTGAATCTGGGTAAGACAATGTCTCTAGTACTGCGTAAAAAACATTTGGCATTTACAAACTGCAAGTAAAAGATGTTATATACATTTATAAAGCTCAGTTATATACATTATATATATATTTAACATGCTTAGGACATATAACAGACTAATTTATTTCAGTATTCGGAACAGTGTTTTCATTAACTTTAAAGGCATATATCCGACATCATCTCCAGTTTTAAGACCACCCTTTATGGAAGACCAAAACACAAAGTAAAATATTTTACCTTTTAATTCTGCCAAAAAGATCATGTACTCTTCAAAGTAATTAAAAAATGGCCACAGAAATGTAAATACATGTATTAAACAACATGCGGTCTTGATGAAAGGTCACCGTGGTCTTTCAATGCAGCTTTTGCTTTAGGAACTTTTTGGAATACTAATTGTTCACTCATTCAAAAGAACTCAAACCATACCTTGAATACAACAATTAACATGGTTTAAATGCTGAAATTTTTTTAAGTATTGATCAGAAAATACTTTAAAAGAACATAGTCTTGATATTATACGAAACACTTTTCCGACAAATATGAACAGTAACAGTAACATCAAACATTAACAAATTGAATACTGAATCTCAGGCCAAAGATTTTTTTTTTTAAACTGCAATGCAAAGCACCACAACACAACTTTAAAGACTTCTTGGCTGACCATCTTGGAAACAACATAACATGAAAAAGTCTGTTAATTTCTGTGTTCAAAAGCCACTGCCTCCACTGTCTTGTTTGTCCTGTATGAACAGAAGACTAAAAACCAAAGCACAATATCTTTCAAAAACTGCAGCAATCCTGAAATTAATATACGCCAAAAGCAAATCATGCAATACTTAATGCTGTTACTTGACAGCATTTTATGAAGTGCTACTAGTATTGCAGTTAAGTTAAAATATCAAACATGCAGAATAAAAGCTGTTACAAGATTGTTTTCAATGTAAGAATTGTTTTTCAATGTAAGGATGTTTTAAGATTTAAAGAAAAGCAACAACAACAAGGCTTTAAATTTTAAGAAAATATTAAACCTTGTAAGTATACAACATGAAGTCATTCAATTAAACCTGCAGTGACCACTTAAAGGCAATGACAAGGGAGGGAGTGCTCACCCCTCTCCCACCCAGCTTCCTTATAAGGAGCTGATTCAAGATATGATATATATTACATTGATCAATTATAAATGAAAATAAACACGAATGGCTTTACATTTCAGTTGTGTACACGGTGGTGATTGAGGATCAATGCTTTGCTATAAATCGAGACAGATTATTTGTCTTGTCAAATTGTTGTCCACTTTCACTTTCACTATCTTCCAGCAGCCTAAACATCGTAAATCTTATGTGACATAATTATATTAACAGCCATCTTGCATGCACTAATTGCAATAATAATTATTTTGATGTGGTAAATAGTTTGCAGTACCTGTAATATACAATCAAACAACAAAGATTGACAAAGACGTCAAAGTTGCGAGACTGCAATACCTCGTGAAAACTGATAACATTCAGGGGAGATCTCTCTTTGCAGTATGACGAATGTTAAGCGGAGTGACACGAAATCAGATTCGGTTGATAACGGGTCGCTATCGGAAACTGACGGAAGAACACGAAGTACCTGATCGACAGTTCATTGAATTAAATGAATTGCGCAAAAATGCGCTAAGATGTAATTTTAAGAAACTGATGTTAAATGGTGGATGGATGCTAATATTTTGCTTGCTTTCCAGTGACCATATTGTTTTCATCAGACAAATGGCCAGTGAAAATTGCCTTAATTTGGCGCCTTGCTGCTCTTCCATGCATTAATATGCATAATTTATTTTCAGACCAATAGAAAGCGTGTTCTTTCACCTTTCCAATGATGTATAATACATGATTGTAGCTAAAAATAGGCAGGAGTAATTCAGATTTAAATCACATGATCCGTTCGTGTAAAAAAGATGGCAGACGCAAATTCTGTTCAGTACACAACAAAATCGGCAATTTAATAGTGAAAATGATCAACAAAACGCTCATGATTTTCAATTTTATTACTAATATATAAACATTTCAACTTTAATGTCTTTAATTCCATCAAAACAATGACTTTTATGTCCGTAGTTAATTTTCAGTGATGTGATAAAAATGTATGGTTTACTATGGTGACAGATATGGACTGGCTGAATGAACAATGATTCGTTATCGCTAACTGTGTATATCCACTGCTTCTTCTGACAAACACACTGTACCTTTAATGATACTATTAAAACTTCTTATATGCAAAAGGACTTCAAACCATGGTTAAATAAAGTAAAGACGTGTTCACATTACTTGTTAACATTTTAAATAATTACTTGAGTTGATGGCTTTTAAATAATAATATATATTTGATGAAGATAACTTAGTCAAACCAAAACATTTGCCAGTAAATGATACACTTATTTATTCCTTTTTTACTTACACGAAAGATACAGTGAATGTATTTTAATGTTATCTTTATACTCATGAAAAGAAATAAAAACCACAAACAAGAAGTTATGTGAGTTTAAGATTAATTAATTAATTAGCAAAACAAAATATATGAAAATAATGCATTGTATAGTAAAAACTCACCATTCCTATGTCTTATAAGAAAATAAATTATGAAATATATATGCCGTATATATGACATATAAATGTGTAGCTAACGGTCTGCATGCAACTACTTCCTATTTTTTTCTGAACTGTGAATTTACATGTTTATTGGGTAAATATTCCGATTACTGGGATACTCTGGCAGATTCAAGTTAATTTTTTAACTTAAACTGAATTTGGATAATAATAAACAACTTACACTGGTGCCATAACAAATAATATTACATTGTTGTCGTATATAAAATTGTCTTACCAATTAATCAACGGGTGTCGACTCAATCCTCCATTTTGTGATTGATGACGTCAGGAACCAGACTTTTATGTGGGATTGCAATGCTATTTAAAGGTACTTTCACTTTCGATTAAAAAAGTTTTTTGTGTGTGCGTGTATTACAACAACAACAACAACATATGAAATATCATGTTGACCTTACAAAAAAAATTAAAATAAATATAATCTAACGTATTAAATCGTGCACTTTGATGCGAGCTAACTCGAATTAAAATTATTATTAAAACTATAATTTACTTAGAATTTGTACTAAGTTTGCGAAAAAATAATAAACGCAGCATGTTTTACATAGTTATTGTATGTATTGTAAAAATAAATGAAAAAACAATCAATTTAATATTAAATTATAAATAGGTTTCACTTATTTGTTTAATTGTCTATTTACTGCGGCGCGTTTAAATAACTTACCGGAAGTATCCGAATGATCGTTACCAGGGGAGATCTGACGCTGCCTACAAGAAATTGGGAAATCTGTTATCGTTAAATCGTTTTCCTTATGAGAATACGGTAACTGCTCGGTATAATTTGTAAACAGACTTGTTTAGGAAGGGCCAGACATGTTGGGAACAAAGGCAGCGACAACGATTGGACCAGAAGGATGGAGAAATTCCACATTGAAAGGGATAAAACTGTCACAAACAATTGTACAGAAAAGTGACAAAAACTGTGATATTGGTCGTTCTATGGACCCATTGCCTCAGTTGAGAGATACAGTAGCACAGCTGAGTAATGAAGAAATACACAGATACACTCGAGAAGCAAGAGGAGTTGTCGCTAAGCTCAGAGAGAGTCTTTTAGAAACAAATGAAGAGATCAAATCTCTTACTCGTGGAAAAGAAGCCCTGGACAAAGGTCTCGAACACACAAGAAAAGACATTCAGTTGAACAAAGACAGTCAAGAAAATCGTATTTCCAGACCAACCAAAGAGAGGGTATTGTTTTGCTGTTGTTTGATGTGTCATTGGTGTCCAATTGTTCTAGATGTTGTTAGCATGTTGTGCTTTTCAACCTGTTCAATTGTGTTCACCATTTTCAAATGTGTTCACTATTCAGGTGCGTCCAAAATTTTACATGACCAAAATTTGATGATATTTCATTATTTTTGTGTAGATCTAACATAAAGTGAATCATCCTTTGAACATTAAACACTTCCATTTTTCTAGACGTCTGGTAGATTAATATTCATAAGTCTCACATAATTTCATGTGTTACAATAAAAACAAAACATCTTCATATTTAGGTTATATAGAATTTGGTTTGCCCCTGAATACCATATACCGTTGTTTTGTTGAGCTCGAATTAAGAATCTGTCTGAATATGTTATTGCTAACTGACAGATGTTGAGAATTTGTCTGATAACTAAACTAGCTTTAGCCTTAGGCATTTTATTTCATGCATGTGCCTTAGCATTAAGGGGTACCTATTTACTACGTTGGGGAAAACTTGGCTGTGTGTGAAGTAAACAACAATGATTTAGTATTTTTTATACAGACAGATTCTAAAATCAAATTTTCGATCTTTAGGTTGGGTACACACTCTAAATATGGTAACATGTCATTAGGTCAGGGTATGTGATAAGATTTTACAAACATCAGTAAGATATGAGCAATCCAATACAATTGATTCCTTAACTAAGTAGTGTAACTGATTTATTTATAAATTTCATAAATTGATGTAAAAATCTTCAGATGACATAAAATAATTTGAAGATAGAGAGAATGAAACTAAAATTGAACTTCATGTGAGAGTTTCTGTGACAAGCCTATGCAGTATGATTTTCTTTAAAGATGTAGTTACAAACATTAACATTCTTTTAAAACAAAAGCATTGTTTTATAAAAATATTTAGAATGACACCTACAGTAACAGCTTAAGCGAAAACATAAAAAGTCACCTGTCCGCCTCAGAGTCAGAATAATTGATTAGCGTAATTACTTGGCGTTTCTACTCTGAGTGTAGGTGGATGCCAGTGCCGTGAAATTATACTGAGTCCCTCTAACTCGATGGTCCAAATTCTGTGAACCTTACAGTACATTGATAAGTCACAAATGATTGTGTTTTTATGCCCCCGGAATCTTGATGCAGGAGGCATAATTATAGTGATTGTCCTGTCTGTCCGTCCTTCCGTCCATCTTTGATAAGGTTAAGTAGATTTTACCGTTTCATCTAGCACAAACACAGCTTACTACAACACTTGAATACTGATGCAATTGTTGCTTATGACCATTCCCTATCCACCCATATCACCCAACCTTACTTTCACCTTGACCTAATTTGCACTTAGAATAATTCAAATAGGCTTTTTCTTGGTTACCGGTAACTTGATTTTACCGTTTCGTCTAGCACCAACACCGCTTGCTACAACACTTGGATAATTTGTTGCTTATTACATTTTGACCTTGACCAAATCTGGACGTATAATAATTCAAAAGTGCCATTTCTTGGTTAACTAGATCTTACCGTTTCGTCTAGCACCAAGACTGCTTACTACAACGCTTGGGTATATACACAGTTGTTACTTATGACAGTTCCCAATCCAGCCATATCACCCGACCTCACCTTGACCTTGACCTAATTTGGACTTATAAAATAGCCAAATTTAAATATTTCTTTTTTAATTTATTTGCATTTGTGCCCATATTCACTGCGCAAGTATTTTGTTTACAAATATTTCAAATTGTATTGTTTGTATATGTGTTAATGGTTCCATGGTGATAAAAGGAAATGATGCAATTAATTATTCATATATTGGCAGGTTTTTATTTCCTTCCCATTCTTTGACTGTGTTCATCCGTGCATGACATGGTTTTCAGTCCAATAAAACAGCTGGTTCCTGTACAGAAAACAAACAGCATACAGCAATAATTAATGAGCCAGTTACATATTTGATTGACCAAATTATTTAATATGTACAGCTAATAATACAATTGATTAAATCAGACCTTATGTTAAGATGGCTTAAAGGCTGTGTGTTAAAATTGGGTGTTTGTGACCTGTAATTTGTAAAATTGGTACATCAAATTATAGTTTTATCTTGTATTATTTTAATCAATTTGCATCATATTGAATAAGAAAATAAAACACCATAACAAAAATCATTGTGATTTTAGTTGCATTAGCAATCATGACACTGAAAAAGTATAGTAATAATATTATAAGAGTCAATAATGTTAACAATAATAAGAGGCATGTCATGGGAATACCGGGCTTAATGCATGTGCGTAAAGTGTCATCCCGGATCAGACTGTGCAGTCTGCACAGGCAAATCCTGGATGACACTTTCCACCTACAGTTGTTTATGTTTAGAAGAGACTTACTTGAAACAGAAAGTACCATAAAAACGGAAAATGCCGTCCTGGATTAGCCTGTGCAGACTGCACAGGCTATTATGGTATGACACTTGACGCACATGCATTAAGCCAGGGTTTCCCACCACACGCCTCATATATAATATAATGCAGTGAGAAGAAATTTTTCTGGTGATGTAATTAGAGGAAATAATGAAAATGTAAACTACATGTCACAAAGGGAATAAAGCCTTTAGTAAATTTCGAGCAAGCCACATGTAAGTAAAGTGGTGACTAATGAAATGTTTAATCAGTATCAATGTGGATTTTAACCTTAAGCCTCTAATTCCATTTTTTTTTTCAAAACACAATCTTTATTTCACTTTTGTTTGGACAAAACTAATGTACACTTAAGAATGCAAAGCACAATATCCATATGTAAATAGATTAGTTCACCAGACTGTAAAGAATCTTTATGCAAATCAATAAACTACTTTGATTTTCTGCCATATGCATCCATTTTTTTTTAAATTCAAATACTTAATTTGTCTTTCACCCTATGGTTCTATGTCTTTGACTTTTCTGTGGGGGATTAAAGGGAATTTGTAATCAGTAATTTTGAGATATAATTTAAATATAATGTCATACAAGGCACTGATTGTGCCCCAGATAGCTGAACTTGAAAACTTAAACAAATATTTTATCATAAAACTGATATCAAACAATTTTGTTCAGGTAACAACAGAGCTATTGACAGTGTATCAATATTTTCCTCCGGGGGGGGGGGGGGGGGAGCGGTGGGCAAACCTAGGGGCATTTGACTAATTGTATCTTTGGGGGTCTAATTCCCCACCCTAGAGCCAAGCATTTTTGTCTAAATCCCCTCAATGGGGGATGCTTAATTGGTGTATCAAATGGCCCAGGCGCCAAAGTAACCAGGATCTAAAATCCTAACAAAGTCTATTTACCGGGACCTGGAATCATTTGGCGTGTCAAATTCCCGCCTGTCGGGAATTGCTTTCCGTCTAAAGTCCCATATATGCCCGTCGCTCCCCCCCTGGGCAAAAATATTCATAGGTGCATAACAATTTTGAAAATTCAAGATTATTACATCTAATACGTCAAAACCGATAGCTGATTTGCTAAGCATATGCTCCATTTAAGAATGAATGATTGATGAGTGAATGAATGAAAACCTGAGTCAATCAATCTGTCAATCAATCAATCAACTAATCAATCAATTAACCAACCAATCAATCAACCAATCAATCAATCAATCAATCTGTAAACCAACCATTCAGTTAGAAAATTTTAAAGCATATGAAAACAGGAAAACAATCATGTCCATTGTACTGTTCATAAATACCAGTGAGTCAAACAAATGAAGGAACTTTATGCGATATGCACGTTCATTCAGATTTATCCCAATTGTAATAATATATCCACCTTGTTCAAGATGAAAAGAAAGGATTACATATTAGTAAAGAGTGACGTACAATGTGTGATTGAAATGCATAGCTAATCTTACTGATCATTCAAAGCTAACTAGTTAAATCGTGGATTAGTGAGAAGTTAAGAGCCCACAGAATTTTACTCATTTAATTCTGCAGGAATAAAGTACAGTGTTTAATGTATGGATAATTAAGTCTGAATAATTATACATTTGTCCAGCATTTTCGTTTACTTTTGTCATATTTTTATTTAAAAAAACAACTATATCTGAACGTTCTGAAAAAAGCCAGAATGGAAACCATGTCTCCAAGTAAATGCAGACTTAACGTGTTTATCTTGTTAGGCATAAACAAAAGAATGTTTGTTTCAGCTTACCCGACCTACCTTAAAAATGCCCTGACCCTAGAACATTTTATTGAGTTTGTCAGATATTTATTTATTTAATTTACCTTTTTTCATTAATTAAATGTTTTTTGGATAAATAGGTGTTTTCTTTTGATAGCATCCACTTGTTTAAGGATATTACCAATATGTTTTGAATATTCATTCAGTTTTAGAATCTTCAGGTTGACCATTTACCAAATAAAAATAATAACAAAAATAAATCCCTACCAACCTTCCCTAATATTTTTGGGCATGTAACCTGAAAAAAAACATATTTTTTTACGCCTTACTTAAGGCCTGAAAGAAATCTAACGATTACAAGTGTTAAATAATAGGTGCCAAAAAAGAGAGAAACAGCTTTTAAATAAACTTCTGGCAAGCGTCTCAACAATGAGAGGCAATTTCAGAATCATTTATGTATTAATGATATTTTGTGTCCTAGTTTCCCTTAAAAGGAATGTAGTTCCCATGCATGATTTTTGCATGGGAACTATTGTCTTTAAAGCACATATGAATCAATTCACTTCATTCTTTCCATTCTTGTTTGCAGGACCACGATGGAGCCGATGATCTTCTCAACGCGGAGCGCTCACATCTGTTGAACTGCAAGAAGGCTCTTGAGCAACAACTGAAGTCCGTACAACAGCAGTTACATGTAGGCATTGTTTCTACGTCGGTGTTCGCACTACTTTTCATAAATTGGGGATACTGTGACCATTAATTGAGGGGTTTGGGGACAAAATGCTACATACTGAAATCTTTTAACTTGAACTTAAAGAAAAAAAAACACTGGACATTGTAATTGAGTTGTGAAAACTGGGTAAATTAAGCCATTGACAGTCTTTGAAAATTTTATTAACCCTGAGATCTTAGATGGTCTTATGCTACCTAAAATCTACCTAAGCAAGTTCTTTTATTTTGCCTTATTAAAATATAGTAAGAAAGAATCAAACACCAAAGAATGGTGGACCTGGAAGATTTTAGAATCTGCAGTTCTTGCACTGGCTAACAGTCTGTTAATATGTTGTATATACTTTGTAACAGCCACTCCTTTATAACTGTGACCACTTGAAGAAACAAATTCACCTTCCATTTTCAGTCGCTAGATGCTGCCAGGAAACGTTTATTCAACGTCCTCCAGGAAAGGTCTCGTGTCCTGGACCTCTTGTGTCACGCACTTTCGTCCATCGCTAACAGCGCCAAGCACAGCGCCACTGGCTCGCGCAGCCGCTCCTCTCTTGATGGACGTCTTTCGCGTCTGGGACCGTCTATGACAGATCCAATTGGACCGTACACGCCCGAGGCAGATCTTGCTCTGGCTGACGCCCAAGACGCCCGAGCACGCTCCGCATACCTTCGCAAGGAATTGAAGGACGCCATCGATCGTACGGATAAACTTACGAGGGCCGCACACAAGTCGGTCAATGACGGAATGACCCAGAAGTTTTCAGAAACTGTTACATTGAAGGTATAAATATTAAATTTGAACTTGATTTAAATAAAATGTAACTGCATTAGTCAGGAAATGGAAAAAAAAAAATTATTTCGCAAATGGGGTCCCTTAGCTCACTGGCCATTCCTGGCTTGTGAACAGTAATTATGGATTCTGATGTGGAATTCATGGTACTGTCTTTCCCAAATAAGTCATGCATCGACAGCATAGTCATAGAGTTTTGCTTACAATTAAACCTAGCATTTCTAATTATATGAACACATGTCTACAAGGAGATATACTTATTTTTTTACTGCAAAACAAATGTCATTGCTAGTCAGGAAATATGATATTATCGAACAACAATTTATTGTGAAATATAATTTTAATGACAATTTTCAAACTTAAAATCACTGGTTTCCATGAATTTCTAAATTATTTCCCAATGAATTTACTTGTTGCAAACTTTTAAAGGTTTTATGCCTCCATTCAGAGATTATTATCATACTGTCTTCCAGCAACATCTGACAGTGAGTCTTGGAGAGAACCGTCACGCTGTCCAACGATCACAGCGCTGGTATGACGCCACGGATCGCGCTAGGGGATACACCATGGTACGCTAGAACAGTAGATTTGTTCACTTGTTTGTGTCACTTAAACATAACAATCACTGTCATAGAACCAATATTATCTCGGCAATAGAGGTTATGTTTTTGCCGCCATTAAAAGTATGTCTGCTTAACAGAAATGTTTTGAACGGATTTGCTGGGAAGGTTGGAAGTCAACCAGCGAACCAGTAAAAAGATGTTTAGATTTTGGTGGTGATCTTGATCACTGTCTGGTTAATTTTGGGAGGTAGGGCAAAGGTGGAAACGTATAACTGCAAAATTCAATTGTGTAGTAGTAGTAGTAGTAGTGCTTTCTTGTATGTAACAAGGTGTTAAGAAATCAATTTTACATTTAAAATTTAACTGAGAGATAAACACCTAAAATAATTCATTATTAGCAAAATGCCTATAAACATTTCCATCAAATAAATTGTATTGAACAGTTCAAAATTCAGTATATTGTTTAAATTTTAAACACAACGAAATTAGCTGAAAGTTCTGGTGTTTTATGTAGAAATTGTGCAGCTAATGCTGAATGCTAATAGTGTTTTGTTGGATTTAATCTGCGTCGCAATGATATTTTTCATGTAAATACTGCTAGTGTTTGTAAACAGTTGTAGTTGGAGGATCAGCATATTTGTAATAGACATTATCCAGCAAACCAAATGTTCCTGATGTAGGTTTTATACCAGAGTAAACGAATAATAAGACAGACAGTAAGATGACTGTCGTTTTATTTGTTCAGTTTGAATTTGGCCACTTAAACCGTTTCTGTGGCTTTGAACAGCTTTTTTACACAGCTTGGGCCATGGCCACAGGAATAGTTGGGAATAAAACAAATCGAGGAATAAATTGATTAATTTTAAAGAAATTTTGCTTGGGGATGTTGCCATCAATTGTTCTAGAAAAAAAAAAATCACCTGCAAGTCTCCTGTTTTAATAACAAATGGTGTTACTATAATGGCTTTTCAACAGTGCCCAATATAATTTAGAAACCCAGACAATTGCATCACAAAAGACATAAGGAAAAAATCGAGGCCACAAAAGCTTCAACTAACACTGAAAATGAATCTGATAATGACGGTCAGGTATCATTGAATTACAAAAGGTTGTTCCAGTTTGTTTTGTTATTTGTTGACTGTTTTGTTTTAAACATTTTGATTTCCTTCAATTTATTTTAGCTGATATGGGTTTGGTTGCGTTTATGAACAATTATCCCAATGTTTTAATGACTACTTTGGATCGCTGAAGTTGATTAAAATTTATAAGTTGAAAGTACGAAACATACATTGTTAAATGTTTTATACATTAAAATCAGACTTATTTTATATTTATGCATTTTATAAATTTATCTGTAATGATGTCTTATTCTGAATAATTTAAATAGTTCGTGACATTCCCGACTTTTTTATTATTCGTATCGTATCGCTGTTGCGACACTGTCAGGAGCCATAATCGGGAAGCATTCATGGTGGACCGGTCAAAGTTCAGTCCATGAATGACAACACAAACACGTACAACATACATGCTGTACACCAGACGTGATATATGTATATATAATTTGTATGCAATATACATCGCACTGTTAACTGTCTGCTTTTCGTTGTCTAGGGTCCAGTTATGAGCGCTGACCTGTCCACTCGGGAGAGACTTGACCGCCCGATGGTTCGAGTGTTCCAGCGTCACCCTGGCACACAGCTGCCTGAAGCCCAGCAGATCATTGAGGTAAGTGACGTTCTAGAAGCCATAAAATGGCGTTTATTGTATCAGTGTATTGTGAACGAAAAATGTCTTTTACCATACCAATTTCAATTCATGTAATAGACATAACATTCTCTGCAAAAGTCCCAAATCCTTTACCATCCGCGAGGTCTGGTAATCTGTTAATTAACCAGTAGATGAACATAGATCGCTCCGACTTTCTGTTTGACCAAGGTTGTTTGTCCAAGGATTTGATGTCAAACGATTCGATTGTGCAGCCATGTGCTGTTATTTACCACTGAAATATAAACCCATAATTGATCAACTCAGTCCTTGATTGAAAAGTATCTACTGGTAAATTATTATTGGCTCAAACTCCAAATTACTGCCATGACTCAAAAGCATTTAGCTTGCTAGTAGATACCTGACCTGTACATTTTTCACCGGCTTTTAGGTTTAATGGACCTCATACATTTTTACTGGCTTTGTCCGAGGTCTGACAGACTTTCGCGGAAATGGCTGACTAAATGTGTGGTTGTATAAATCAGAACTGTACCACTGATTTTTCTGCCCACAGGGAGGTGATGGCTTACTTCAGTCACTCACTGCCACCAGCCGCAATATCGGCCTGCTACGTCTCGCAAGCCTTCGTCTGGAGGACGACATCCGCAGTAAAAGTGCCGCGGCCTCAATTGACGGAAGCATCATCCGCCTTCGTCGTCGTAAATCCGACCATAGATGGACTCTTGGAGCGGCCTTCTAGCAATTGTGACTTCCTTCACCTTAAGAATAGTTTCATTTTTTCAGCATATTGTGTTTTGTTGATGCTGTAAGTGTTGTTTTTTTCGAGAAAAAAAATATGTAACCGTTATTTGTTGTGTACTGCACTGACTGAAATCAAAAGCATGTTGTTTTTTTGTCATATATATAATAATATATACGATGGTGTAAGCACTTTTTATGCCAAATTAAATTTGTTTTTGTAAGTCATTCTTTGTATGTTTTTGCATGAGGAGCATTTTTTTCTCTCATTCATAACGAAGACTGTATCATATGCAACTACAAGTATGCAAACGTGAAGTATTACAAATCAGTATTGTAATTTGCAAGGGAATAGATGTTTACCCTTCGTTCTATGCAAGACAGTGTTGAAATATTGCCGAATTAGCTCAACGGTTCATTTGAACTATTTGCACCATGATTAATGCTTAAAACACCTACATGTTTTCGAAACAAGAGGCTAAAGTATTTGTAGATATTGCCTACACAAAGCTGTTGTTTAATTAATTCTTTATAGACCTGAAGAATTGTGTTTAATTTACTTCCATAATCATTTAATTGTCAGTTTTTGTTGGAATCATTTTAGCTTGTTTTTAGTTAAGGTGAGCAAATTTTTTTATGACCATTTCCCAGACCCGTCTATGCATATGGTTCTTGAGGGTCTATGCAAACACGCATTGCATGTTATTCTGTTAACTTAAATGACTTGTTTATGTTTCTACTATGCAAATCTGTGAGACTAAATCTACATCCATCAGTTCTTGCTACCAGTACATTTCATTTGCTGCTACCTATAAGATAAAGATTGCTGATACGAGAGAGTCTGTATGTATTGGATCATTGGAATGGTTAAGATGAAATCTCATTTGAGTGAATGCATAGTTGCATACCAGTATTTTTAAATACTTTTCATAAAAATTTTACTGGTATATAATTTTGGGACGTACGATAGTGTTCTGTAGCACTTTTTTACAACTGAAGGTGATGTTATTGTCCATATATCATATTATATAAGGTAGGATCAGCAATTGTAGAGAACGTGTAAAAACGGAAGTAAAGTGTGAACAAAAGAGAATTCCATGAAGTGTGAACTGAGCACCTGCTCTCTGTTGCAGTGTGAGTTCAAGTAAGAATAGATTCTCTGTGATATGTGAGCTCAGAGTGTGATATCTTGATGACATTTGCTTGTGATATCCAAGTTAAGCACAAAATGTTATTTCATTTGTTGGTGATATCGGAGTTCATATGTTCACGTTATGAGAGTTGAATTTGTAATATCAGCTCATTTTTATACAAACAATACAGGTAATAAATAAAATGTTAAGTTCTGAGATGTCAAGGTCATTTTATGCATTAAGTGTGAGAGATGTGATAAGTTTGTGATACCAAGGTTAAAATGCATGTGATATGAGAGTCATGTTGTGATATTTGTGTGATATCAGTGAAATGTGTGATGTGTTGTAAGACCATGGTCTGTTCTTAAAGAGGCACTTAGAATTGTTTTTGTTGTTGCTGTATTTTGTAAAATTGTGTTTGAAATACAGTTAAAATGACAGTTGTGTACTGCTATAGCCCAGTTGCCAGTACATGTACATAGCAAGAAAAACATTTCACCTGAAACTTGTGTATTACATTTTGTGGTAATTATATCCGTTCAGCCCTTTTGTGTGTAATATTACACATAAATATTAGTTACAATTGAACAAATCCAGGTTAGCTTTTGTAATTTTACACATCCAGTTTAATTGTTGAGTTATTGTACGCATCCAGCTCAATTTTAAATAATTGTATATGCCAAGCTTAATTTATGCATACTGGTATTTTATATGTGCTGCAGTATTACAAAAATGTATTTCATCGGTATTTGAAAATATGCCGAGAACTTCAGTATTACGATTGTTTATTAACACTACATGGTATTTCCTGCCAATTTGAACTAACACTAAAATGTAACAATATAACAATGTAACAACAGTATGTCTCTTCAGGTATTCACATTTTAATGTCATAAATTGCTGTTAATTCCCCCTTTATATTTTAAGCATTGATAGCTCGGACGAATTGACCAGTCACTAACTATTAGCATAATTTAGTCTTGTTATAAATGGATTATTTTGTCAATTTGGGTAACATTGGAATATGTACATTGACATATTAAAGGGACTATGTCATCGAAAAGGGCCTCAAGGGGGCAATTTCTTTAAAAAGCTGAAATTCAGATATTAATACTGACATATAATACTGGTTAAAACAGGGTATATATAATGAAAAAGGAGTGCACACATTCTGAGATGAAAATCTATTTATAATATGGGTCTTGTTTGTTTGGCCCTTTTCATGTTTACATTTTGAGTATTTTCTATAACCATAGTTTACACTCTACTTCTTACCAAGCATAACCATAGTTTACACTCTACGTCTTACCAAGCATGATAGCGCAGTTGGTTAAAGCGCTGTCTACAGTCATTTCTTCGTATGACTCCTAGGTCGGGAGTTCGATCCCTGCTTGGGGCTTTAATTTTTTCAGACTTTTTGCTAATTTGTTTTTATCAAATATCTTATTGTGTATTATATTATCTTTTATTTATTTCATGCACATGTCTTTATAAAGCACATTTCTATCATATAATATAATTTATAGTGTAATAGGAATCCAATTTTTCGACGAAATAGGCCCTTTAAGGAAAAGTCCAATGCTTTGTTTATGTGCATTGTTACTTTATGGATTTTTGCATTGGTTATATAATATTTTTTTAATGTATTTTTAGCGAGTCCTACCAAATTTATATGTTTCTTTACAGTGTGAAATATGTTTAGCATAATCTCGTTCAAATGTATACATGCAGAAAGGTCAGTGCCAGGTCAGTTTTTATGAGCTATACGTTTTCAGCGTCTACTAAAATCTAGTTGTAGATATGAGTGGGCTAGTCAGGAGTAAATGATTTTCCAGAGTTTGTGAATGAAACCTTGAAAGAATGGTCTTGCCATCCAAATTTTGATGTACTTTCATTGAACAATTTTCTTTCATTTATTTCTTTCTACAAACTCTAAAACAATTTTTTTTTTTTTTTTAAACACACACGCAAAAAGCGTTTCTTGTCGATTTTTTCCAATTTAATAGAATTTTGCTATTTTGAAAAACGAAAAAGTTTTATAATACTGTTTGCTGTTGAAAGGCCTTTCTTTCAAGTGGAAATGTGTTACCAGTATATGCGAATGACTGGTTGAAATATGAATTAAAGAATGGGGTTTTGTTATAGATTTGTTTTTGTCTAAAATAAATTGAATTAATGTCCTCAATGAAGATAAAACCTGTTTGTTATATTTATCGTTTTGTTTTGATGTTGTTTAAGCACTAGTTTTTTCTTGCAAGAGTGTTACTGCACAAATAGGAATAAGGGTTCAAGTTATGATGATTTTTATTTGCAGTGAATAAAGTAGTTATATTGTTTGTTTAGTTATGTATCTGTGCTTTTACAAATGCTTGTTTTTAATCTTTGATAAATTTAAACTATCCTACCTTTTTACATATAAAACGCTCCATAAGCATATAACGCGTATGAAAAAACACTAAAACCAGTGTATAATGGTTTATTAAATTTTTTCAAACGACAAATGAAAAAAATTTCCTCATACTAATCAACCCACTGTGATTTGTTATTGTTTGTTGTTACATTATACTTTGTTCAGTATTATTATACATAATAATTAGAGTATAATTTATTTTCTTGTTGATTGTATTATATATATTATATCATACACTTCCATGTGATATTTGTGATTCTTCGTTTCTGTAACCAGTCTCGTGTAATTTGATGTTTGTTTTTTTACATCTATACCATTTGGTTTAAGGTGAAAAATTCATTTGTAATCATATTTGCACTTTCGAAATTCAAGACAATTCAGGACAAAACTCTATGATTGTTTACAAAACTAGGACTGTAAAGAGTGGTACAATTTAATATTGCCGTACTTGTCCATTTTTGTCCAACGCAGAGTGCCACTTCTTCATACAGTAATGATATAGTAAATACTGGCACAAGTTTACTTGTCCATACAGCAATTATGTAGTAAATTACAGTAATTTTATTGTAAATTCTGGCAAAAGTATACATGTCTGTACAGTAATTATATTGTAAATTCTGGCAGTGTCACTTGTCCGTACAGTAATTATATAGTAAAATGTGGCAAATTTTCACTTGTTCATACAGTAATTATCTAGTAAATTGTGGCAAAATGTCACTTGTCCAGACAGAAATTATATAGCAAATTCTGACTAAATTTCACTTGTCCATGCATTGATTATATAGTAAATTGTGGCAAAATTTCACTTGTTCCTACACTAATTATCTAGTAAATTGTGGCAAAATGTCAATTGTCCGTACATTGATTATATAGTAAAAAGTGGCAAAATTTCAGTTGTCTGTACAGAAACTATATAGTAAATTCTGGCAAAATTTCATTTGTCCATGCATTGATGATATAGTAAATTCTGACAAAAGTTCACTTGAACGTATGTGCTTTGAGACAAGCTGGGCACTATGGACAATTGATTTGGTCACCCCTGACTGTAATATTAAAACATAAATCAGAAAAATCTCAATGTTCCAAAAAACAAAACAGTATTATACATGCATCTTTTACATAATATTATAGAAGATCAAGTGAACTAGTGTGATTTTCTAATATTTAAAGATACAATATATTGAAAACTTTGCTGTTTGTATTTATTAAATTATAGAACGTTATTTCTTATATTGAAATAAAGTAGAATTGATTTTAGCAATGCTCAATGTTTTTACTTCAGCATTGTAAATTGTTCCATAGCACAAATTTCATTTCAGTTAGATTGTTTAGAATATAGGAGCCAACACAGGTTAATAGATGTTTAGAAATACAAATTAGATATCAGTAGTTGTTTAAAATACGAACACATTCGATAGATTCTTAGCAATACAAACACACTTGCTAGATAACTTAAGAAATACAGATAAATCTGTTTTTGTTATAGCTTCATGTTAAAGCTTTCATTGTTAAAAGAATAGTGATACAATTCATTACGAGTGCTTAATAAAAAAAAAAATTAATTTGTGTAGTTATTTTTCCCCCATCGTGTCCTTTCAGTGCAAGATCATGTAAACACTTGGCCTATAAAACATACAATTCTGACTGTTAGTCAACAGATTATTTTAAAAGCGGGGACTGCATTCAACGACTGATTCTTAGACTTAAGAATAAAGAACATACGAGGCGTGTCCTGGGAAAAATGGGCTTATGCATGTGCGGAAAGTGTCGTCCCGGATCAGCCTGTCAGTCTGCACATGCTGATCCGGGACAAATCGTTTCCGCATTTGTGGTATTTTCTGTTTCAAGGAAGTCTCTTTTAAACATAAATCGAGGCGGAAAGTGCCGTACTGGATTAGCCTGTGCGGACTGCAGATCCTTGCAATGACGTGCAAACGTATCCTTGCTATGGCTTACAATCAGAACCTTGCTATGGCTTTCAATCAGATCTATGATATGACTTAGAATCAGATCCATGATATGACTTACAATCAGATCTTTGCTATTTTTACAATCAGATCCTTGGAATGACTTGCAATCTGATCTTGCTATGACTTACCATAAGATCCTTGCTATGGCTTACAATCAGATCCTTGCAGTGACTAAGAGCTTATTTCAATGACTAACAATCAGATCCTTACTATGACTTACAATCAGATCCATGCAGTGACTTGCAATCAGATCCTTGCAATGACTTACAGTCAGATTCTTGCTATGATCTGTTACAATCAGATAATTGCAATGACTTGCAATCAGATCCTTGCTGTGTTTGTTACAATAAGATATCTTACAATCAGATCCTTGCAGTGACTTACAATAAGATCCTTGCAATAACTAACAATCAGATTCTTGCAATGACTTTCCATGCTATGATTTGTTACAATCATATCCTTCTAATGACTTACAATCAAATCCTTGCAAAGACTTATGATCAGATCCTTACAGTGACTTACAATCAGATCATTGCAATGATTTAAAATCAGATCCTTACAGTGACTTACAATCAGATCCTTGCACTGACTTTCAATCTAATCATTGCAATTACTTACAATCCTTACCATGATTTGTTACAATCAGGTGCTTGACTTTTTTTACGATCAAATCCACGTCCCAATTTATTTCCACAAAATCCTTTCAATAATATGTCACAATCACACCCTTGCCAGTATTTCAATCAAAATCCTTCTATTAACTATTTGAAACTAGATAATTCACATTGCCAAGATTTATTCAAGTCACAATCCTGCCTTGATTTATTGCAGCCATATCCTTGCCATGATTTTATTTCTTTCAAATCCTTATTACAATCACATTTGTGACATTACTGCAATCAAATTCTTTCAATTCGGTTTCTTACAGCTGTATCATTTTAATGATTTATAGCTTTGTTCACACAAGCAACTGACAAATGTATGCTATTTTATTAGTTGAACAGTAATCCATGAGGCCACTTTCGTGGGTGCGGGAACATTTATAGTAGTAGAAAAACCAATATGAATTAAATGTACATTATTCACCATTGCACAGGTGCAAAATAAACATTATATACCCTAGGAACATTTTCATCATGTTGATGTGTGTTAATGTTAGAAAAAATATATTTCGAGATAAATAAAATTATTATTTAATTTTCATTTTTGTCGGCGAAATACCATAAATTTGCCCCTTTATCCTACTACTAGGGGTTGAGAAAAATGTGAACTTGAATTGTCTAATAGTATATCAGTTTATTTATATTTATTTAGAATAGTGACATCACACATTGTATACAACATATATTTTACTTGAATGTTTATAGAAATAATTTAATAACAATTAAAATCATATTGCAACAAAACAAGAATGGACAATTTACTAACATGACCACATATAACTATGGATATCTCACAAAGCTGCTGATAAATAAATAAAAATCTTTGTGTGTTTCAGTCCACGGTAGCTTTTGAAATAAAGGTAATCTTAACACTTCCATGATAGCTTTTGAAATAAAGGTAATCTTAACACTTCCATGATAGCTTTTGAAATAAGGGTAATCTTAACACTTCCATGATCGCTTTTGAAATAAAGGTTATGTCAACACTTCCATGATAGCTTTTGAAATAAAGGTAATCTTAACACTTCCATGATAGCTTTTGAAATAAAGGTAATGTTAACACTTCCATGACAGCTTTTGAAATAAAGGTAATCTTAACACTTCCATGATAGCTTTTGAAATAAGGGTAATGTTAACACTTGCATTAGAGCTTTTGAAATAAATGAAATGTTAACGCTTCCATGATAGCTTTTGAAATAAAAGTAATGTTAGCACCTCCATTATAGCTTTTAAAATAAAGGTAATGTTAACAAATTAGAAATAGTGGTTTTTAAATGACTCTGTAAGAATATTGCATGAAGATGATGATAAAAACAGATAGTGTTTTAGTAATTTAATCAATAGCACTTCTGAGGAATGGTTGATGAACTAAAAATAATAGAAATTATAATAAAGCTAAATACAGTACAATGTACAAGAACATAATTTTACACTGCCACCAATGTAAGGGTACAAACAATAACAATGCATGTTTAAAACAGTAATTCTACCATTCTGTTGTCATTATTTACATCCATATGATATTACTTATGAATGTTTTATTCAATGTTAAGATATACAATTCTTCCTAAAAACTTTCAAGAACATGATATCTGTTCGGAACTTCTTAGTTATCAACAAAGCCAAGACATGAAATATCTATTCTCCACCCGAGTACATCTACACATTTAATTTATATTATAATTTATATTTTATTAATTCATGTAATTAGTTGACACAAATTTTTTGCTTAAATCTATTCATTTCAACTGTCCCATTTCACAAAGGTACCTGTAATTTTGATGTATTTCCCCCATGAACATGTGGAAATATGCCTCATTTTTAAATAATTTCATTGTTTGCAGCCATTAGCTATAATGGACACTGGTAGCACTAACATAGATCACAAGACGGACATCATAGCCAATAATCTACAACAACAACATATTATCGGGCTTGGGCCAAACAAAATAAATTGTATGTTTCAGGCAACGGTCTGAAAGAATTTAGGTAGGGTCAGGATTGAGGGGTTTTTTTAACTTAAAAAAAATGCATTTTGGTCAAAACATTGAAAATTATCTAAAATCTGATGAATACGCATTTCACTGAAAACAAAAGTCGCTAAACACTTTAGGGTCAGGGGGCTTTCACTACGTAGGTACAGGTTGGTCAAAACACAGAATTTTTTTGTTTGGCCTTAGCACAAGACTATTCAATGACCTTACATTCTACTGTATAGTGCAAACTATTTTCGGTGCCAAATGTATGCATTTTTAAGTGTTTTGAATAGGCATTTTTAATCAAATAACTTAAATCAAGATATTTCATGTTTCATTTCAATGCTTTTCGTACTGCTACGAGGAAAGAACAAACGATGCTGTAGATAAACTGCACAATAGAACACAACTAAATAACATACATATGAATGTTACAACAGATCGCAAACAATTCATTTTCTTTTGTTCTTCTTACCAAATAATGTCTGAACAACACTAGATGTAAAATGGAAGAATGACTTGTGTCTAAAATAGGAGCACAAACACACCATGCATCAAACCCCATCAAAACATACAGTAATTCTGATTCATCATTTGCAACAAGTCATACACAACTCTACTTATAATTATCTTCAAATTTTCTGTACCAATAATAACTGCACACCCAAATTAACAAGAAACAGATGTAGTTACACTGTGTGTACAAGAATTATGTTCCCCTTCATAGTAATCGTGTTGTTTCTTACAACAAATCTTAACCAGTCATCAACACAGAAAATATGCCATTTTTAAAACTTTAACACAGAGTTTTCACACATACATGATTACATATTGTAAGAAACAACAACCTCAAGCACATCAAAATCTCCTTATCCAAGACAGTGGTCAGGTTTTCAAAGTCCAGTTCTGATATTTATAAAGTATCATTGACGAAAATTAAGCAAAATCTTAAAATTCTGAAATTTTATAACTAAATTTTCTAACAAAGAAACTAAAGTTTCTAACAAAGAAATGCATTGTTTGCAGATTTTAACAATGGACTTGCAGTATTATTTGTATTTTTTTTTAAATATAATTATTATTTGCCATGCAAATGCTCCAAAGCATAGTGTTTCAAGCACACATTTTAATTTTGACTTATTTTCAATTTAAGTTAAGAATATCCTAAGAATCTTTCTAAATATGGGCCCAGTAAGAAAACTATGTTTTTAAACTGGCAATATGGCAAGAGGGTATGTCAAATACACAGTATTTCTTTAAGGCAAAATCCTAATGCGAAATTTTAAGAGTACAAATCCGGGTCCAAAAGTTACTAAAAGAATATTCACAACTTATTTATAAAACACAGAATTGGGCCTGTATTCACAAAGCTCCTAAGGGAAATCTTAACTTAAGCTGTACTTAAATGGAAATTTCGGATCAAATTTTCTATGTGAAATTCAATGATTTGTGTACAAAGAAGGCTGCAGTACTAAACATACAGGCAATATTTACAAGTTTACAACATTTTAATGTTAAAAGACCTATACATGAAACAGCCAGAGACTTAAGGAATTGTATGAATTTAAGAAATTTACTTAAGTTTTCCCTAAGGAGCTTTGTGAATATGGGCCCTGGAATGATTCAAGAATTCAGTCTTGCCAATCTGAAATCATGTATAACAAACTCACTTGCCCATATAAAAAATTCTGTATGTTTACAGCATTTTGTGTGTGAAAACGTTGACATTATACCCATCGATTCAAACAGATGGGAATGGTGTTTTGCATCTGCATTACCAAAATGTGATTTTCTATACAATTCAACACACGTTTAAATAAGAAAAAATGTAGAGGCATTTAATAAAGACCGTTACATGCAACCATTAACTTGAAATTGTGAGCGAACATATAAATATGAAGTTCGAATTTTATGTACGATCAAGTTGCATTCTAAGAAAATGTACTAACTGTATGCATTACCGGTAACGGCTGTTCCAGGAATTTAGGTGATGGGGGATCGGAACGCCAGTCTAAAAATGGGGTACAACTTTATTTTTTTTCAAGTGATTGATAATCTGTTTTATACCCTCTATCACCCCCACCCACCGAATTTTAATACATCGGCGTTCCACCCCCTCATCACCTTTTTTTCTGAAACAGCCCTAAGTGAAATATTATGTCTAAGGTCAAAAAAAATTATATGATAATCTCATTTAGAAAATTCTTTACATGCTCTCCATGATAAACCAACAACTAACTATGCCTACATACATCAAGATAACTGGGCTCTCTCTACAGCTAAAAAAAGCCATATTTCCATTATTTAAAATCGTGCTCAAATTGACTTTTAAAGAGAGCTATAGATAAACACATTTTCTTTAGCCTAATGTTCAAATCAGCTAATTGATGGCTCGCTATTAGAGACAACATAGATCAATCTCCAAAACAAAAAAAATACAGAGGTTACAAAGGTTTTTACCGCACATCACCGTCAATAAACAAAGTCGTGGCTTTCTGAATGGCTACATATATTGCCAATCAAATCCAATTGACCATTTAATACGACACCTATAGCCTATTACCATGCCTACACAATTCGATCTCAACCAAATAGTTTACATACATGTAATAAAGTTGCTTTTATAAGAATCGTCCAAAATGGTTGTGAATCAAATCTTGTCAATTGGTCACTTAGGTATATCACATGGTGTTTAATGACCCTTGGGTAGGATTACTTTTCTTCAACTAGTTAGCTATCTGGGACCGGTTGCTCAAAACGGCCCATTAAGCTAACTGCCCATTAACTTTAGATGTAAATAAAATTGATAGTTCAAGCGAATTATTTATCAAACATTTTAAAATAACTCCAGCATAACAGTTAAGATAGAATAAACTCACATTTTAAAATTGTTTTATTTTACACCAAAAACTTCATCCAAATTTTAACAGTTGTTAGCTAATTGGCCATAAACGTTTTGAGCAACTGGCCCCTGGTTTTAATCTAATCAACATAATCTTCCTATAGTCCGATACGTTCTCTTACAACACTCAGCTTTTCAAGATGTTTGCTAATAAAACCAGGGTCACATATCTGAAGATAAGGCATGGCTAAGAACTTTTGGCCAATATATCTCATTTATCAAAACCTACACATTAGTCATAATTATCATGTTTTCGACAAAGTAAGGTAACTTTGGCTAAAAAAAATATTTATCAAGAGGCAGCTGGGGAATATTTTATAATCTGCGTAAATTCTGATATACTACAAAGCAATTAGTAAATGTAGTACCAAACACAACAACAACTTTCGGGGGTATTGAAAATAATATATTCTAAAAATAACCAATAAATATCCAAAGCATTCAAAGCTATATACACCTTATTCACTTACATAGTCTCATGTACCCTGCCAATCATACAGACTAACATTATTACACTAAAATGAGGATTTATTCATTCGCTGCAATTTTCGTCTACATATTTCAAAATAAAAGTCGAACATATTTCAAATGAAAACAATATGCCCCATTTTCGAACGTTTACAGCTACCCTTTTAACAGCAAAACCCACAAACTCTAAACGTTCAGACGCAGGCAATGTCTAAGTGTGATTCACATATGTTTTGAAGTTAATTATATATTATTTATTTAAAATGTAATGTTGGATCATTTCCAAAATCCACCCTTCTTAGCATGTGATTCACGTTTTGACGATTATTGAATATTGTATATTTTTAAAATGTACCGTAATGTTGGATCTTTTCCCAAAATCCATTCTTCTTAGCAAAATGGTGATATTTTTGGTCAATGAATCGTGTCACCTAACAAACTTTACATAACAAATAAGAACCTTCAACACTTGTTTGAGGCTTGAAAACGAAGAAATATGCAAAATAACCACAACATTTATCATGTCTGACTCGAATGAAAACAACATCTCGTTTAAAACATTAGATCAATGCCAAGATTAGTGGTTGTAGGAGTGCAAGAATTTCATTATTTTTACACACACACTGTGCCACCACGACTGAATATAAAGCTTTCATAAGGTCATGTGTGATGGAAAGAATAAAGGTTAAAGAACAGTACGATACCTGATGAATATGTTCCTTTAACAGACAATTATGAAAAAAAAAAAATTGTTACAATTCATACTTTTATCAATATATTTTAAGTTTATTAAATGCAATAAGTATGGTGCAGTATTACATCGTGCTCAGGTGAGCTAAAAACAAGAAATGTAAAGTACACATGATACACCCGAAATATTACATCGTGCTCAGGTGAGCTATAAACAAGAAATGTAAAGTACACATGATACACCGGAAATGGAATGCCTTTAATAAAGTTGTAGAAATCAACATATAATTGGTGATTTTGTTCCAAATGTAAGCACTTTTTAGACAAATAATAAAAACATTTGTATACATGTTTATATGAAAAAGGTTTTCAACATATTTTAATTACATAGTACCTCATTTATGCCTGTTACTTTTATTTTAATTACGACATTTTATTTTTAATGCAGAAGTTGACAAAATATTCAAATCACACAGAACATTGTTTATATCTGGTACTTATATTTTATGACATTTAAACGTAATCACTAAACTTAAAATAATACTCAGAATGGACGATTTATTGTTTTTGAACAATAACTAGTAAATTAAATAACAATCAATTAAAGAAATAAGAGGCGTGCTTTCTCATTTCAAATGGATATGTTAATGGCAATTTTAAATGGAAATAAAATGTATGAAGGAGGTTTGCAAAACAAAAATGAACACTTATAATTAACAATTAAATACTGTAGTTTTTCGCTTCCTAACAGAAATTCACGTAATGTTTATGAAAATGTTTACTGATACTAAGAACAACAATAACAATAAATAGGACTTGAACACAATACACATTTCATTTATTCATTTGTATGTATGTAGTATTATTGTGATAAATGCAGCTACTGTAAACTGGTTTTATTCTGCAGTGGATTTATTTTTGTGAATCCTATGCTGTGAAAACACCAAATTATGGATGAAAACACCAAATTATGGATAGTTACCAAATAGTGATCTATATAAAATTGGACAAGCTCCGATACAAATGACACTGGCCTCTGAACGAATATTTTTTAGATTTCTTTGTCAACAAGAGCTGTTTGTAAAACAGTTATGCCCCCCTCTAGGTTGAATGCAATCTTCAAGTTTGGTGAGGATTGGATAAAAACTGTTGGACATAGAGAGTGTATACTGCTAAAAAGGCCAATTTTAGATCAATCAAGGGCTATGACTCAAACATTTTCAGCAAATTTGGTGAAGATTGAATTAAAATTGACAGACTCAGAGAGCAGAAACGAAAGTGGTCTACCAACCGACCAACAGACAGACAGACCGTCCGACCAACCAACCGACGCTGGCAAACCATATACCCGCCATCTTTGATGGTTGGCATAATAAAACCCAGGGACATTTTATTGATCATCATAATCATTGATTCTTTCTATCATAATAATATTCCAAATACCAATACATGTATACAAATTACAAGACAATTCATTTACTTATAAAGAATAAAGAATAGACTTAGACTCAGGAAAAAATACTTGTGCGTTCGCAATTATGCCGGGTACTTATGTCGCTTATGTCGTTAACAAATTATTCTTAATAAAGAATGCTATAATTTTAGTTGGCAAAACCAAGTAAAATTTAATTAACAGCCTTTTTAGAACACAGCAATCTTTATTCTTACGTCTGAAGTCTAAGAATGGGTTGGTGAACACGGGCTAAGATTTAGATGTGTCTAATCAACTTAATTATTCTTGACATCTAATGTCAAGAATAATTAAAATAATACCTGAATGATAAAACAAAGTTTTTTTAGCAAAAAATGAAGCCACTGCAAAATAAAATTACTTTACAGTCATTTGTACAATGTGCTACAAATAGATTACAAGTAGGCATTGACATGAATTCAAACAATCAATTGTTCAATGAAGAATTATCATTCTTGAAAACTTTGTGCATGTACGGAACCATGATCAATGTATAGAAAACAATGGAATATAACAGATGACAGCAAAATAAGCACACAATTCTCTGCATCAATATTTGCAATTCTTCCCCGAAGTCACATACTACATTTCAGACTCGATGTCACTTGCAGGGAACTTAGTCACGGCAGAGAATGATTTTCTGTCAGTGCTGTCACTGGGTGGCCACTTTGTTACAACGAAGAATGTTTCAACTACGAGCACTGTTAGCATTGACAACCCTTATCACTCGGTTGCTGGTCGGTGTTCAGAGTGGTTCGCGGCTGGGCAGGCTTGTGTTGCACTCCAGACTCTGCCGCATTTAAATCCAAACTGCAGACAGAAATACAGAATACGGTACATAATTAAAAATAATAAATATATTTCCTTAGTGTACACAGGTCCCGAAGTTTGAAAAGCTTAAAAACACAGAATTGCAAGGAATAGTAAACTGTATCCTTTAATCATCTTTTTATCTATAGTCAAAAGAACGCAAGAATAGCTGTAGAACCGATGGATGCTCCACAAATGCCCCTTCGACACTGCTCGACAGCAAAGTGCCAATTCTGACCTTTAACCTCAAAGCATGTCCTTAACCTTTGACCTATGGGCTAATGAATGCATGCAACATGCTGTCTATGGGCGTACCTTTGTGACAAGTAATTTTAAAATCCCCATCATAGCCAAGATACAGCCCAAACAAGCATGACGGAAGACTGAACTACGAAATAACGGACGGACAAAGCTGCAACTACCGGTATATGCTCCACTGAAATTTTCCAGGAAACATAAAAAGCGCATACGCCTTTAGTATCGATAGACTATATTTAATACCATTAATAAAGAAATATAATGGCTCTGGGCAAAACCTATATCCACTCCTTATAATTTTCATACGAATAGTTTGCACAGCAGCATCAATTATTTAAAAAGATCCTTGTTTATTAAGTTTAAGTGACAACACTGTACACCATGACCAACCTTCCGTCCTGAATATTTTGGTATATTTTCTTCGCAGTGTCTAAAAATGCATCTTCTACATTATCACCCCTGTAAGAAGAAATGCAAAAACATATTGAGACTCCATTAACTGCAGATAAATGAAACTATAAAAATAGTCCAAAACCAATGACAACCAAAAACATTATCCATATACTTTGTATTCATATATTTCACATATGTATCCATATTTTAAAGTAAATAAAACACCTGTACCTGAAATAATTTTTAAAAATATATGACATGAGCAATAATGCATGTTTTAACTATTTAGGAATAGTGTTACACAGTAATTCGTTTCACAGTTCAGTGACAGCAAAGTGGGAAATTGGGATTTTTGGTGTCAGGAAACTGGTATACAGATATGATGCAAATTGAAAATTTATTTAAACTGGTTTCATTATAAGTTATCCCTATTTTTTTCCTTATTTAAAAGGGCCTGGTTAAAGCACCCAGTTTTTTTTTACCTTTGGGGGAAAGGGGGTGTGGCCCTTCAGATGGGGAATTTTACGGCAACAGGGGTATTTAAAAAAAAGTACATGTTTTTATTAAACTTTGTTATAAAACAGTAATCAATTGCGTTGCTATCAATGATATCTTATGCACTAACTTGGTTTTAAAAAAAAAATGCTGGGATTGTTTAAGAAAATTCCTCTTTGTCAATTTTTGTCCCATTTTGGTAAATAATTTGTTCAAAATAAAGCTTATATTCGGAGGGGAATTTAAGGTAAATATAGGGAAAAAATATATACATTTTAAGCAGGGGAATTGGCCTTAACAAAAACACTGGCACCCATTCCAAATTGATTTCATTTTTCCCAGTCGGAATGAAAAAATTCGAATATCTGTTGGTACAAGATCCTTAATACATAGGAAATGTGAATATTAAATTGTAAATCTATCCATCTATTGTATGGTTCAACAAATATAACAATAGTTGATTCATTGATTAAATTATTTTCTTAATTGCTTCCCAATTAGCAAGATTTCACGACATGAAATTCCCAATTTTATGGTACCTGAACCATTCCCGAAGTGAAAAATTCGCGGTGATAAACACAAAATTAAAACACTTACGTTTTTGCACTGCATTCTAAAAACATAAGACCTGAAACAGAATTTGAAAAATCTTAATAATTCACATGGTTAATAGTAGTTCATGTACAATTCACTAGTAACAAGTACACAGCAAAACTTTGACAACTGACAAAGTAAAGTGACTTTTGTATGTAATTTTTGTTTATAAATGTTTTAATTCTTATCTTAACTATTTTTAGATCTCAAATTAAGTAACATTAATATTACCATCTTAGAACTCTTCGAGTGCATGCGTGATAATTAACAAATTGGTTGACTTAAGGTAATTTCTAAGGTCAACATATTTTGAAAAGTATGCCTATGTGGTGACAAAAGTCTGACATGTTAACCAATGGGTCAGCCGGAATTGTTTAAAGTAATGTGTGTATTCTTAATACTATGTAAGTGATACACGTCTTTTTAAAATATTGACAAAAAGCATTACAAACGCTTATAATTTTAACGACTTCAATTCATGTTTATTCATTAGACATATAACTTCCAATATTTTTTTGTGTCATAGATATTATTTAGATTCTTTGAACATAATAAAATTTCCTTTTTGGAATTTGTGATAAAATATTTGGAAATTGTCAAAATGCAAATTTGTGAATAGGACCTTTAAAGACAAGATGAAATATCAGCCAAGGACTGATATACCTTAAATTCTTGCATATAGGATAACTCCGCATATTAGATGCACCTAAAAATTCAGATCGTAGTTTGTGGAAAAAAATTATGCAAATTAAAAGCTTCTAAATGCTTCTGAACACATTGAAATCAATGGACCATGGACGCGAAATTTAAGATTTTAATGTGTTAAGGAGTGTCTGGAAGCTGGGATATTTTTTAAAAGTTCCCAATATAAAGCAGTGTGAAATGTATCTGGTACGAATATTTGCTTAGATAAGCGTTTTAGTGACATTCCGAGCGTTTATTAAAAATGGCGGCCAAAATACCATGGATGATATTTTTAATAGAAACACTCGGAGTTTTTGCTTATATCTGCGTATAAGACGAAACAATTACACAAATGTTTGCTGAAAAAAGTGTGGCTTATACGCGAGAAATTACAGTAGATTGATTACAAACCATTTTCATCAGCAAACTGTTTAGCCTCCTCGTATGTGACATCCCTTTGGGCTTCCAAGTCAGACTTGTTGCCGATCAAAAATATTACCTGGAACGCAGAAGTTTTTTATTAGCCTACAAACACATCCGGCTTTCAATCATTGAAATCAGCAGTATAGCCTAGCGAGAAATCAGCAGTATAGCCTAGCGAGACCAAATTCATATATCAGTGCTCTTGATAAAAACAGCTGTCGGAGGACAGCGCGCTCGACATTTCTTGTGCTTGTCAGAGTTATTGGCATCTTTTTCTAAAACAAAACTTCTACGAAACCCAAATTTTTCGAACAAAATGCATTAAAATCAGCACATCAATTAAATTTGTAGTAATGGTGAACTTGACCTTGACCCCACCCACCCCATATGCAATCCCAAGCGAGGTCTCGATATAAGGTATCTATTAAATTTCATGAAAAATATCTCAATGCGTTCTTAAGCTATTGAGCGGAAACCATTGTTTTTTTTAGTAACGGTGACCTCGACCGTGACCCCATCCACCCTATAAACATCCCAAGTCAGGTCTCGATATAAGGTATCTATTAAGATTCATTAAACTATCTCAATGCATTCTCAAGTTATTGAGCAGAAAACTGTTTTTCTATTTTTAGTAACAGTGACCTTGACCCCACCCACCCCATATATGCAATCCCAAGCAAGGTCTCGCTGTAAAATATCAATGTTTGAAGTTTCATTACAATAGCTTACCGGTAATCCGTTCTCGAGTTAGAGAGCGGAAACACAAAGTTGAGAAACTAGCTTACCGAAAAACTTTAACATATGTAAATAGCTTATATGTAAAATCTATAAGTGTAAAAAGGCTTATAATTTTGACAAATTTAAAACTAGAGTTATCAAAATTGGCCTATGGGTTCATTTTAATATAGGGAATATGTGTTTGAAGGTTGAATGAAATCCCTCAAGACATTCCTGAGAAACTAGCTTACCGAAAAACTTCAACCTGTCCACATAGCTTATATGTAAAATTTCAAAGTGTAAAAAGGCCCATAATTTTGACAAATTTCAAACTAGAGTTATCAAAATTGGCCTATGAGTTCCTTTTAATATAGGGAATAAGTGTTTTAAGTTTGAATGAAATCCCTCAAGCCATTCCTGAGAAACCATCTTACCGAAAAACCTCAACCTGTCCATAACATATATGTCCATATAGCTTATATGTAAAATTTCCAAGGTAAAAAGGCCCATAATTTCAACAAATTTCAAACTAGAGTTATCAAACTTTGCCTATAGGTTCATTTTAATGTGGGGAATAAATGTTTTAAGTTTGAATACAATCCCTTAAGCCATTCCTGAGAAACTAGTTTACTGAAAAACTTAACCTAGACCGGACCTTCGTAAAGTTCAGCTAAAAACTACTTTAAGAGTACCAGTACTCCCTACATTCAACAATACAGGGGTATTTACCCCAACATAAGCAAAAAACTATGAATATCAATATTTATTTTAATTTGTATTCAAACTATATTTACTATATCATATTATGTACTATTTTTTCTATCAATATATAGTGAGAAAAGCATGTTCATATTAAATATGTGCTGTTACAAAATCAATCACAATTTCTGTCAAGATTTTTAATGAGTACTGGATCTCCTACTTTTAATGACAATTTGTCCAATTTTAAATTGTATTTACTCGCAAACTCCTCTTATCTAGAGCCCTGATTATAGCTTGGGCTCAAGAAAATGCTTCAATCCCTTTATTTCTGAACCCGGATAGCTCAGTTGGTAGAGCGCTGGACTGTCAATCTAGGGATCGCGAGTTCGAATCCCAGTCCGGCCACAAAACTTGTGTGAGGATTGGTCATGAAATTATTTCTACGGCCATCCTCCCCCTACCTCTGATTCAAGGAGGGCAGTTGTCAGTTACTGGCATAAACTTGTATGTGCACTTAGTACTGGTAACCGGCTTAGATTGGCTAAGCTTGCCCAGTAAGTGTGTAGGTAAACTGACCGCCGTGATATGACTGAAATACTGTTAAAAACGGCGAAAAATTAAAATAAACAAACACATTTATTTCTGAGAATTTATTACCACAACTATGAAAATTCCAAATATCAAACTTAGTCTCCACTTAAAATCTTGACCAATGGGAACGCTTTCAAGATGCATTTGATTGTTGCTTTTCTAATTGGTAGAGTGTTAAAGATAAGACTAAGACCGAGCTTAAGAATGTGTGTAGTCATGGGAGCAAGCCGAGCTCAAAATTTACTACTGCTTGTGAACTAGCACTGTGCTAATTGATGCTTTGTTTTTTGTGATTCTGAGAAATTGTTTCACTTTGGCGGCAAATTGAAAAGCATATTGACAACCACCCCCAAAACTGACCAAGTCTTATATACATGGTGTAGAGAATTAAGAATTTAGTACATAATATTTCCACTTATAGGCTTTAAGTCTAGGGTTGAGCATGAAACTGTTGTATCTGCTTAACATTTCTATATCAAATACAACAGTTTCGCGCCCGACCCTCAAAGTCTATTAATGTCCTAGTGCAGTGCAATCTAGAAAGGACACACACGGTGATATGTACATGATGCAGCAGGGTTGGCATAAAACCCGGGTTTAATAGTATTGACCGGCCCGAGCGGGTAATACTGGGAAAAACCAGGTTTTACAGGGTTTTACTGGGCAATACTGGGGAAAAAGATACTGCACAATTATGTTTACATTGCATACTAATAATGAGTTTCTACATATAAACACATATCTATTAATAATTATTTACTGTAAGTTACATTGTTTATTTCTTTTAATATAATTTCATGTGGAAACATATTGATAATTGCTTTTCATTTTCATAAAATTTAAGTTGGATTTTTGGTCAGTCTGGACAATACCGAGTATTACTATGCATCTGTGGAATATTTACTCACTTGCATTATATTTTTCTCAGCATATAGTTGCATTTGTAACAAAATTATGTTTATGAAAGAAAAAGAGGAAATGTATAAGAGAAATCTGACAATTTTAACATATTTTCATGTTGTACAATATTTTAGATGATGTCATGTTGCAAAAAGACCCACTTGCAGCCCCATGCTGTACATTAATTAATGACCCACAATAATACGTACACCCTCTTAAACAAACACATTGATTGAATTGGCAGATGCGGTTGCTCAAAAACAAACTGGGCCCCTTGAATAAACATAACAGACCAACAGGTGTAATGTAGATCTACACGAGGGGCCATTGGCAAAGGCCCATGTCAATTCTAAGGGGCCTTTTGCAAACTCTTATCCAGAGAGGGTCTCCCTATGTTGTATAGATTACAAAAAAGAACAGTTTAATGCAAGAAATAAAGAAGGATTAATAAATGTAGACATATTTTAATATCAAGCGGAATCATTTCACAAACAACATGAAAATATTTCATGAATGAACCAGTGGCTATGTGCTGGAATAAGACAATACTGTAAATATGCATATATTGGATCTGCACAATAAAAAATAAGTCATTTTCTTTATAATATAATTTAACATAGTATTTAGATTTATAAAAACAATTAAAACTGCATATTGACTGAAGAAAAAACAGTATTGCCCAGTATTCCCCAGTATTGCCCACTTTCAGGGTATTGACCAGGGCTGGAAAAAGCGGTAAAACCCGCCGGGAAAACCCGGGGGCGGTTGATTCGTGCCAACCCTGTGATGCAGGGATTTCAGTAGATTAAGAAAACTAGGAGTCAAATGGTTTGAAAATATGAGGAGTCAAAATACTCAAATCACAGGAATTTTGTTTCTTAATACATGCTAAATGTTTAGTAAATGGTAATTTCTGTAATTAAGGTTAATAACTTTGCAAAAACACAATAACATAATATAAAAGTGTTATTTTCTAGTGCTTTAGAATTTGGCTGTTAAAAAACAAGTGCATCAAAATGATGCAAGCCAGATTATTTGCTTGAGTCAAAACTGAGAAAATTGTAATTTGCTTGCATCAAAAAGCAGGATTCTGCATTAATAGAAATCCCTGATGATGCACATATCTCTGTGTGTCCTTCACAGATTGACTGCACTGCAGTACATGGGAATGTACTTACAGTGTTAGGATTTGTAAGATTTCGGGCGTCCGTGAGCCAGCTACTTAAATGATTATATGTGCTTCTCCTAAAACAAACAACAAACAATATCAAATATTAGGAATGTTACCCATATTTGACTAAAAATACTAAGATCAACTCTCTTTTGTATAATTTAATCTTTATGTATATTCTGTAAGTTGATGCAATGGGAAATCCACCAAGTGCATCTAACAGATTAAAGACTCAAACTCAAGAATCATTGACAATCTTTACTAACAATTAGATGAATTTACTTGCTTACAGAAAAAGATAATCATAATACATGATTTTTTATATATAGTTTTTTAGTTTGCTTGAAAGAAAAATGACAAATAAGCCTAAAGACCTTGTAATATCATAGACCATGAGAGCCCCGGCTGCGCCACGATAGTAGCTGCGTGTGACCGCTCGGAACCGCTCCTGACCAGCAGTGTCCCAGATCTGGAGCTTGATCTTCTGTCCCGACACCTCAATAATCCTAAAACATAGCATCATGTGTAACTTAACAATGTGACCAAGCTTGATCTTCTGTCCCTACACCTCAATAATCCTAAAACATAGCATCATGTGTAACTTTACAATGTGACCAAGCTTGATCTTCTGTCCAGACACCTCAATAATCCTAAAACATAGCATCATGTGTAACTTTACAATGTGACCAAGCTTAATCTTCTGTCCCGACACCTCAATAATCCTAAAACATATCATCATGTGTAACTTAACAATGTGACCAAGCTTGATCTTCTGTCCCAACACCTCAATAATCCTAAAACATAGCATCATGTGTAACTTAACAATGTGACCAAGCTTGATCTTCTGTCCAGACACCGCAATAATCCTAAAACATAGCATCATGTGTAACTTTACAATGTGACCAAGCTTAATATTCTGTCCGACACCTCAATAATCCTAAAACATAGCATCATGTGTAACTTAACAATGTGACCAAGCTTGATCTTCTGTCCCCACACCTCAATAATCCTAAAACATAGCATCATGTGTAACTTAACAATGTGACCAAGCTTGATCTTCTGTCCAGACACCTCAATAATCCTAAAACATAGCATCATGTGTAACTTAACAATGTGACCAAGCTTAATCTTCTGTTCCGACACCTCAATAATCCTAAAACATAGCATCATGTGTAACTTAACAATGTGACCAAGCTTGATCTTCTGTCCCGACACCTCAATAATCATAAAACATAGCATCATGTGTAACTTAACAATGTGACCAAGCTTGATCTTCTGTCCAGACACCTCAATAATCCTAAAACATAGCATCACGTGTAACTTTACAATGTGACCAAGCTTGATCTTCTGTCCCGACACCTCAATAATCCTAAAACATAGCATCATGTGTAACTTTACAATGTGACCAACATGCACAATCTTATTATTATAATATTTTCATTACTCATTACTTCATGTAAGTTTTGGTGAAGACGGTTTATCTACACTAAAACCAGAATATATGGGGGAAAATGCACTCTCTATAACCACAAACTATAGGGTAAATGTACACCCAAACCAGAATTTAGGGGGGAGAAAATGAAATTTCAGTCGGAAAATTCATTTGTTAGCTTTAAGTACAAAATAATGCAAAGGTTTGATAATCTGCATATAAATGTACACCTTGATTTTATTTTCTAAACATATCTTGTAATATTGTGTGCATAAATTACGCATGCACGCGCCTTATCTGGTCTTGAGGTTCTGATTACTGGTACACCGTAGTAAATCAACAGCTGGTGATATACCCAATACACTTCTATTTGTAACATATTGAGACACAAATTTTGTATTTTCAAAACCATGAAAGCAAGGGTCTGACTGCTTGGGACAACATAAAGACTGTAACAGCACCTGACACGCACAGCTAATCTCAGAACATCAATTAAAACAGCAAATGACACATGTTTCAATTAACTGGTACAGATAAACAATCTTGATAATTTAGCAAAAAAGGTTTTCAAAATAAATGTATTAGTTAAGGCAATACCTAAAGAGAACTTACCTCGTGCCAAATTCAACACCTATTGTATGAGGACAGTCCGCCATAACTGAATAGAGAACACAAATAATCCATGACACAAATAATCCATTACAAGACCATACTAAGATAGTATGACTTATAAATTCTTACACATATTGTTTTATTATTTTTTCAGCACTGAAATTATTTAAGCTTGCAGTTACATGGGTTTGTATTCACCAATCCATTTTTAGACTTAAGAATACACTACAGACTCAAGAAACAAGTGGGCCATGACGGCCCAAAGCGCTCACCTGAGAACTGGTACAGATGAAGACCATAATGTTGTGACATGTTTGAAAATTAAGGTATCTGAACTATACGCAAAGGAGGATAGGATCAGTTTTGATTTAAAACATCGGTTTGTGCAATGGGCCAACTAGAGTATGAGTTGGGTAGTAGATGTGCATTTGGTTTTCTCGATATTCTTACCTGACCGTTTTTCATTAAGTCAGTGACAATTCTGGAAAATGCAGAAACAGTAGATTTTGATGTCTTTTTCACAGACAGTTTTAGAGAACTAGTTGTAATGTGATAATTGCGATGCCTGTGCTATAACGTCAAGTTTTGCTTTTTCTTTAATAATTTCTTGTCCAGTGAGGATAAATGATGTTAACGCAGGCTCTGAAGCCATCTGATCAATGTTGCATGTTCAAATAACTGCATGCAAGGTTTGCAACTGTTGGAAATCAAATTGTATCAATCAATTTTTATGGTCATACGCAAACTTGTAAGTTTGGTCAACACTGAATAAAAAATCGTGTATGCAAGCCAATCATTGATAACTTGTTGAAGTTTTTTCCAAACACAAGGGGCAATAACTACCTTGTTTCTGGCCCGATCATGCTTATATTCGACTTCAACTGTAGTGTTACGTTCATTGACAAACTGTGCACGATTGGTAAAGATTAGATGAAAAATGAAGTCTCTATCCTGAATAATGTCCATTTTTGTATATTTTTTTCACAAACAAATGGCAATAAATCTGATGTTTCTTGCCCGATTTTGCTTATATTCGACTTCACCTTTAATCTTATGGTCATAGACAAACTGTGCAAGATTGGTGAAGATTGGATAAAAAATGGAGTCTCTATCTTGAATAACGTCCATTTTTGCTTTTTTTTCACAAACAAAGAGCAATGATCATGACTTCCAGTGTTTTTGGTCCGATCTTGCTTATATTTGACATCAACTGTAATCGCATGGTAATAGACAAACTGTGCAAGATTGGTGAAGATTGGATGGCAAATGAAGTCACTATGCTGAATAATGTCCATTTCTGTATATTTTTTAAAAACAAAGGGCAATAACTCTGGTGTTGGAAACATGCTCTGGCCCATGTTTGGAGTCTGCTGAGATGTGATGGTCATACACAAACTGTGAAAGTATGGTTAAGATTGGATTGAAAATAAAGTCTATAAGTTGGTAAGAGGCATTTGTACACTTCATTTGAATGAAAAAGGAGCAATAACTCTAGTGATGCTGGTGTGATCTGACCCAATCACAATCCCATGTGAGATTTTATGGTCATACACAAACTGTGCAAGTTAGGGGGGGGGGGGGCATAACTCAAGTATGATAAGAGCAGTTATTCCAGAAAAAGAACTTAACCTTCTTTTTATGGCAACTAACACCACTTCCCTAAAGTTTCATAATGACTGCACAAAAACTTCTTAAGTTATTGTCTGCACAAGCCTTATTTGAATTTTTTTTTTTAAAGGGGCATAACTCAGGTACAAGAAAAGTAATTATGCCGATATTTGAGCTTAACCTTCCTTTTATGGCTACTAACACTTCCCTAAAGTTTCATAATGATTGCACAAAAACTTCTCAAGTTATTGTATGCACAAGCTGAGGGAGACGCCGCCGCCGCCGCCAAAAGTAATTCCTATATGTCACCTTTTCAGACAACACAAAAAGTGAGATCCTAACTTACACAGGGTTGTCATCATTAACCGGTTGCCGATAAAATTCATCGTTTAAAATCGTGAGGAAATCTGTTGTTTTTACAGGAAGTTAAAATTGTGATCTGTCATATCACAATGGGGCTCCCTAGACCCCTGGCCAAATCGCTTCCATTTAGATTAAAATCGATTGTTTCCTTTGATAATGACAACCCTGCTTACAAGAAATGTGCATTAACTACTTCCGTGATCCTTCACCTGGCTGGATCACTGAGCTTACCGTCAGTGGCAGCACGAAGTAGCTGGCTGGATCACTGAGCTTACCATCAGTGGCAGCAGGAAGTAGCTGGCTGGATCACTGAGCTTACCGTCAGTGGCAGCAGGAAGTAGCTGGCTGGATCACTGAGCTTACCATCAGTGGCAGCAGGAAGTAGCTGGCTGGATCACTGAGCTTACCATCAGTGGCAGCAGGAAGTAGCTGGCTGGATCACTGACCTTACCATCAGTGGCAGCAGGAAGTAGCTGGCTGGATCACTGAGCTTACCGTCAGTGGCAGCAGGAAGTAGCTGGCGGGATCACTGAGCTTACCGTCAGTGGCAGATTGAATAAAAAATGTGCTCAGGTGAGCTAAAAATACTTAATTTCATGTCTTCACAAATATGCTTGTACCGATGTTCATTATCAAGACACTGTCATTTACAAATCCTTCTAAATAAATAATGCTGTAAAATTTTAGAGCTGGTTTATACCAAGTAAGATTTAAAATCAACATAAATTAACAGAGTTTTTAGAACAGAACAGTTGCAAGAATATTATTTATTCTTAAGTCTTAAGTCTAAGTAAGAATGGGTTGGTGAATAGGAGCCCAGGCCATGGGCTTCACAGAATATTAAATAACTAAGAAAAATGTAATAACAATTAGCGTGAACTTACATTTTTTCTCTGTGAACTGGTGAAGTAAGCAAGACTTGCCTACTCCCATATCACCGATGATTATATATTTAAATATATAGGAGTAATTGTACGGTCCTGCAGCCATTTTGAGCTGCCTCTCAACAGTTCAGAAATCTGAAAATGAAAGAACACTGTATATGATTCATGACAATATTTTGCATGACAAATACATAAATTGTACATGACCTAATAAGAACCTTTAGAATCATACAGTATCCCTGAGACCCAGACATGGCGAAAGACTGTCAAAATGTACAGGCCAGACTGTCCTACGAAAGGGAAAAATGTACGGGCCAGTTGTAAATTTCATCAGCCTAAATAAAGTATGAAATACATATAATATTTACAGATACAAAAAAGTTACTGGACGGTAAGTTCAGCCTCTTGGATTTCACCGCCCGCCTTTTGACATTTTTACCGGCAATGTCCGGTGGGCCTGCGGTCTATCGCCATGTCTGAGTATCCCACACATTCCTTAAAGTGCCTGTCTAAAGGCTCTGATTGGTTATTTTCCAGCCGGTCTAAGATCTAAAGTAGCAGACCTGAATATCCTGTAAAATTCGCACATATTTCACAATCAGATCCATTTTATGTCATGTGAATATCAATTTGTGATTCTGACTTAAGCACAGGACTGAATGTCCAGTAAGTCCATAACACTTTTCAGAATGTCTGGTATCCCGATGCAACCCCTATAATTATGATGATATGAGCAATGTATTATTATTTTTTATCTGCTAGAAATATAACTTTTTTGTTTTTAAAGACACCAGGATTGCAACAATTGAAATAGAGGAATAAGACCAACAGCACCAGGAAACTTTGCTATTTTACTATGGGACCCTAAGCAGCTTTGATCATAGGCGCTTGGTTGTTCAACAAATAAAAAATCATTTTCCTATATACATAAATGCACAAGGTAACTCACCATTTTCTATCGTAATGGAAGTGGATTGGCTGGTTTCAATGTATAAAATTACATGTTTGGTTCCCGAAATCTACATAGCCCATGCATTTAGGACAGGGTACTAATTAAAATTATAACCAGTCAATCCGTCTCAATCAACTTCTGTTACGATAGAAAATGGAGAGTGAGCTACTTCGTGTATATTTATCGTGCAGGTACCTATTCTCGAACCTCACCTATTTTCGAACCTTTCGTTCGTACACAAAGTGTGTATGACGTCATCCGATTATGTGAACCGGTGCTACGGTAAACAATCTGTACAATCGTCGCATAATTCTCGGAAATATGCATCAAATACATGTATTTACTATTATATGCCTAATTACCATAATTTCGTGAGTTACCATAATTTCGTGCATCCGAAAACATTGTCCAATGTACTATAATTTTTAGGTGAAATGTATATTTTGGCATGTCATTTAAATCACCAATTAATTATATAAACTACGCAAATTATTCACTACCCTAAAGTATCTTGGAATTCATGAAATTTCGTTAAAAAAATCGTATATATTTAGAAAAGTTTTCTTAGGTCAATGGCACATGTATGATTACCTCCCATGTGTTTATTTCTTACTTGAATTTTGCTATTTTCGGTAACAAAAAATATGTAAACAATTCCCCTTTCTTAAATTTGATTTACATTTTCAAACTGTTAACTTTAAGTTAGCTCTCTACCCACGAAACGCTGCGTGCAAGTTTATCGTTTATTTAATATTTATGAACAATAACTAACACAATAGATATATTTATAGATTCATGAAGCCTAAAGTTAAACCTGCAGTGTGAAATTGAACAAGTGTGTCGATTTCGTCAGGCCAATATTGTTACCTTTTAAAAAATATGATAAGGATTATGTATTTATAATAAATAATTTTTGTCAAAACACTGGTTTTCACTAAGATTTTCGTTCTTTGGTCAGCACAGTCTACAACACAAAGTGAAAGTAAATTGCTGCTGAAAACACTCCCAACCAAATAAGGCCAGCCCATCAGAACCCACGAAATTATGAGAAGCTTCCAGATGGTACAGATCAGTAGGGTGAGGTATATGAACATAACATATACATGAAATAGCAACAAAAATCGGTATTTTAATTACTTTGTTTGCAAAGAGCAGATAGCATATTGGGTTTCAGCCAACTCAGTGGTGAGATAACAGAAAGTATTAACGCGCATGCGCCAAAATCGTAAATAAGACGCACGAAATTAGGGTGACACGGCATAATTTTGTTTTGTTAAACAATTTTATTAAAAACTCTATGACTTTTTATGCATTTCAAATAAATGTACATATTTCTTAAATTAAAAGTATTTTTCTGAAAGAAAAACTCCCCTTTGAGTTCCCCTATCAGCTGCATCGGAAAGACACGTGATGATCATGTGATACACCATGTGTTCGTTATTGATAGCTGTGGGTTCGAGGTCAGTTAGTTTTAGGCGGCCATGACAGTTGAAATAGCAGGGTGGCGACATAACACAGTGTAAATTATCTAAAACATACAGAATCTGTGTCACTATTAATGCATAAAAATGTAAACCAGAGATTGAAATAGTGATCTATAATGTTGTTTTCAAGAATGCTTTTGCAACAAAGTCTACAGGCCAGGATACATCCTTAGAGGTTCGAGAACTGGTACTTCCATGATATATTACAGGGAATAGGATTATTTTTTATTTGTTAGACAACCAAGCACCTATGACTTTGATTTACTGGTTTCTATCCTTCACAGGACGCTTGGGAATCATGGTGCTGACATTCCTTTCACTATGTAGTACCAACAATAGAAGGTACCAAGAATGACAATTAGTGAATAATTACTGTGACCATGATACATGTCTGTTTTTGTTTTGAATGTTGGCATGTCATATTTTGTTTCCAGTCAATAGCTATGCACATGTGGTGATTATTTTGTGTGTTCTAAAACGAGTTTCTATAATAGGATGCCGAAAGTCCAAGATTAAATCACATGACCAATTGAACTGTATCAACATGAAAAGCTTCCGTGTAAAGACAGATTTTTCTGTCGTTATAATACATTTCAGATCACGAATATCGCGTCAAAACATGGGATGACAGCGTATTAGATGGGACTAATTGATTTTCGAAGTAAAACAAGAAAACTGGTCAATGAATATACCTTTTCAGAAGATGACAATCTAAAATCGTAGTTCGTCTTATTTGTCAATATGGCTGTCAATAGAGAAAATAATGACGTCATCGTAGGGCGCTGCAAAGGGAGACAATCCGATATTGAAAATAACTAAAGTTGTGGTAATTGCAATAGGATTACACACCAGTAAACAAATCCGGGTTTGCCATACAAATTTCCGAAATCTACCGAAAATTCTACCTAAACCGTTACGAACGATTCTTTTGTGGAAAAATATCGTAAATTAAAAAAAAAATTCATAGAACTAAAAGTTATATAGTGGGCAAAACAAAGCGTTTTCTATAATTTTAAACACAAACAGTTGTAATTCCTATTTATTACAACATATTTCATACATCATTGATTATTTTTCATCTTAAGACGTTTTTGCGGTATCTACAACTACTCTTGTGTAGTTGAGCGATGTGGATAATGGGGATTCGAATATGTGACCCTTTGAGTGTGAAGTCATAGGGCAAGAGTCACCCCGGACAACACAGCGCAGTAAGGACCTATACCAGACTACTGATTACCACTTACTACGCGTCAACGTGTACCAACATTTTGAGACATATAATACGTTGATCATTGAAACTATGCCATGATAAGTTCCATAACTCTAACCGATGTAGATAAATCATGAGAATATGCATTATCACCTCTTAATTGATACGTGCGAGTAATTTCCCAAGAGAGTTGTATAGAATTATTGTCAGAGGCTGCTGGGAAAGACGGACAGATGTTCAAAATATTAACTTAATGCCCCAATATGTGGCGTAGCATAGACAATTATTTGGCAACATGTGATTATTCAATTTGATCAATAGGTAAACATTCATACATTAAGGTGTATCAACCGTAGTGAGATGTTTAACTAGTGCAAATACCATGTCGTAAGATTCTTCTACTTAAACTAACTGTGTAAATGGTATTAATTTTCGATGTCCCAAACGTGTCACATAACATTAACTATCCGATATGCATAGAAGATTACAGAACTTCCAGTTTATACCAAATCGAGTTAAGTTAGTTCCATAACTGCCAACAAGAGGTTCATGACGGCCCATAGCACTCACCTGAGTACCGAAATCGCCAGAGATGTGATTACGCATGATTCCACGATGATACTGTTTTGTATTACCGGTATTCATATGACTAATTAACTGAAAACAGCAAACACAATCATGGTCATACATAATCTTAGCAAATTTGACCATGATTTTATAGTGATGCACAAACTGTGCAAGGCTGGCAAAGATTGGGTGAAAAACGACCTTTTTATCTTTCGCACAATCCAACACACGTTGGTTTTGTTGACAATAAGAGCTGTCAAAGGACAGCGCGCTCAACTATTCGAAGTAGTTCAGTCGGTGCATTAGTTTGACAGTGGACAGGAGAAACAATTTCAATACATACACATGTATACATAGGAACATAGACTTGTTTATAAATACTTGTGGTAAAATAAAAAATACACCAGAATGGTACCCTCGTAAAATCTCGACCAAAAATAGAATAGACATATATATGAAGTCCACTGTTTAGCATTGTGGTCATATCAGGCCCATTTTCGAACTGCACGATTGGTCATGATTGGTTTAAAATAAAGTCTCTGTCTAACACGTTAACGACGAAAGGCGGGACAGGTGCATTATACCAACAGTACACAGAGCACTTCATGCAAAGGCGAGCTAAAATATATTTCCTGAGTAAATGTGTAAATAATTTTTTTAATATGGCATACATACGGAATACGGATATATGAACACAACACCTTACCTGGATGTTGACCTTTATGTATGATTTTATTACATATAACATGTGCAATGTTTGTTGTTGTTTTTTTGTTTAAAAAAAAATACTTGTTCGTGCTTTTTATGTTCAGCATGTACGGTGTTGTTTGCTTGGTCAATTAGTCACTTGCCTAAATTTAAGGATCTTCGCGGGGCTAAATACGGATTACCCACTGCTGATGCAACGGGAGTTTCATATATTTTATATTAAGAATTAAGTTTATAAGACGTATACATTTGAATGTTTTAATGTCAATCTTATTTACATATGCATGTATTGTGAATAATTCTGGGCCATGTGTGAGGTTTGGACGCAGGCAAACCGGTTAAAACCCCAATGTTTGGCATTGACTGTTACAAAGCGGTGACCCCAGTTTTATTCATATTTGTGTTTTGTGTTTGTTACGTGTTTTTGGTTATGTGCTATGTTGTCTTGACACTTGGTCAATTGCATTAAACAAAGGACCTCGTGCTGTGAACAAGAGTTCTATCTTGCTGATGCAGCTGAAGTTACACTTTGTTTATATCTGTATTTGATTTTCCTAAATAAGCTTAATAACATATACCAAGGATGTATGTTTGCATATTTGTTTGTTTGACAGCAACATCACGCACACAAAAACTGGCATGAAATGTTGGGGCGGTTAGCAATGGGCCATGGAACAAATCACTGTGTTTTGGTGGTCACCGTCTGGTTCCAGGAATGTTTAAAGGATTCATTATTATTAGGAGAAAGGGCAAATTGCCACAGTATGCTGTAGAACTGATAACCAGACTCTTTATACGAGGGGTGGTCAATAAATTCGTGGGCACCTCATAGAAAATCAGATCTATATTTTTGAATGTAAATATAAACCAAAAGCAGGTAAGTAGAAAAACATGTATTAGGAGCACGATGTGTAAATGTTATAGAAGCATAACAATCAGTTAACAAACAAAGAGGATTTTAATAGGGCTATGTTTACATGATAACCGCAGGTCGGCGAAACATTAATGGCATTACTGAATTCAATGTTCGATTTTTTTCACAATAAGCGCCATTAACTTAAAAGAATATTCGTACATATGGACCCATTGATGAAAATGCTCCAATAGAAAGATTTTCAAACATTCGAAACACTAATAACTCATTTGTTGTCAGTTTCGTCTTCTATTTTTGGAAACGTTTGGTCATATGGGGTAAGTCTGGACGAGCAACTAACATCATCCTTAAAAATACCTACTCTGCCCTTTTGAAACGAAACGTCTTATACCCTTTGCAAAGTATTTATTGACCCACACTGTTGCATTATCAATGACCATATTCAGCTTGGTCAATTTGCTGTTATTATTAACTTCAAACTCAAAACTTAACTTCAACTTCAAAGCATCCCATTGCACAAAGACACAAACTGGCGTATATTGGAGAATGAGCTGCCTTGGCGGAAGTCTGCGCTTTCAAGTTTCCGACTTTCTAGTTAAAGAATACATTGCCAAATGTTGAAACAAATTTGGCCTTAGCAAAATTGGGAACTGCAAATTTCTTTGACGGCGATCACCCTACAAAAGGAATAAGCACTGGACTTGTTTATGGGCAGCGGGACTTCTAAGTAATATTCCTTCACGCGTATGCTTCATGCACAGGACACCTTATGGGGCACTGGATGTGTCCGGGAAGAAATCACTTAAAAATGTGATCACTTGTGATTAATATATAACGATCTTACCGTAGGCGATTTGTGGTTGTTGCAAGAGCGTTTCACGCAGATTAAATACTAAAACTGTAACAACACATTAACTGCGGATAACGATTCCATTTGACTAAGTTTTTCTTATTAAAATGCGTTTTACAAACAATTACTATTAATTTTCAAGTTACAAGTGAATTGCGTTAATTGTTGGGTCCGCTGCCGCTTTTATTTATGCTGATACACACTGAAGTCAGAAATTGCGTCAAGAAGTAATTTAAAGACGTTCGCAACAAAACGAAAATAATTGGGTTAATTTCTTTGTTGCTTCATTGTTTCTTTATTGTATATAGGTTACAATATACTAATTTCAATCGATAAATATGAATCTTTGTAAGTCATTAAGTTCCAGTCAATAGTTAAAAGTTCATAAAGCATTATAATAATCAAAAATCACGAATACAATGTATTGCCATACAAATTAGTTAAAGAAAGATCCATTAAATATCTCCATTCTATTTTGGCAATTGATACTCTGTTTACGTAAACACGAAACATGAAAAAGGCTACACAGGTACCCTAATTAAAGTCCAATATTTCCAAAACAAGTTCGGTGACCCATTCTTTTTATTAATGTTTTGGTGTAAGTATACATTGGTGCATGTATGTGCGAAAAGTTAAGAAAATCCTTCATTTGGAACAAAATATATCGATAAATTATAAATGACGTTTCAGAAGGTATTATTAGTACCCATTTGACCTACTTCAATGTCCAGTCAAAATCATTATTTTAACAGTAATCAAAGGTAAAGCGTTTTTATTACCAAAATACACTTGTATATTGTCAAATAAGACATGTGAAAACATATCAGTTGAAAGAACCATAACCTTGTTTGAAAAAAAATCTCCTATATACTTAAAACATTGATAAAAAATCCAAACGGAAAAAAGGGGCTTCGAAGGTACTGTATTCAAAACCCAATATTTCCGGAAAAAGGCCGGTGACCCCTATTTGTTAACACTGTTTTAGTTCCAGTATACAATGACACATGTATATGGAATTTTTTAACAAAATCTGTCGTTTGGAACAACAGATATTCGTATATTTGATTATTTATTGATGTTTTCAAAGGCATATTAAATGCATAATTAACCTCATTAAGTGTCCATTAAAAGTCATTTATTTAAATGGTAACTATAGATAAAGCGCGTTTTATCATTAAACTCCACTTGTATATTGCCAAACGAAACATTAAAAACAAATGTATTAAAAAATCTCCGTCCTTATTTGAATATGAACGCTTTATAAATAAATGAACAATGCGAATCACACAAACTGAAAAAAGGACTTCGACAGGTACCGTATATAAACCCCAATATTTCCGGAACAAGGCCGATGACCCCTATTTTTAAAGACTGTTTTAGGATACATTGACACGTGTTTGTGGAAATTTTTAAGAAAATCTGCCGTTGGGAAAAAAAAATGGAAAAAATTGTTGCGAACGTCTTAAGTATATTACTAGCGCTGGATTGAAGTTCCTCTTTCGAATACACTCAAATGTTTGCGCGCCTAGCAGTTTGGGTCTCCATTGTAGATATGGGTCTTCCCAATAAATGAAAAAAAAATGCATTTAACAATGTATGAAGTTATGGAAAAGAAGAGCACTTACACCAGTTGCCAGAATAACAGTTGTCCAATAAATTCTATAAATTCTTTAAAAAAAACCTATTTGCCACATTCCCAACGCTAAATATGCAATTAATATATATAATTAATGCCGCGTTTTAGTGTCCGACATTTGCAAAATAAAGTTCATTTACAGAGAATAAATATTTAAGCATTATTAAATATGATGACTTTGATTCTAAAAACAGCTGAAAAACGTATACTGTTTTATTATATAAATAGTGGTCATCGATAACTCTACACACCGTAGGGAGGTATTCTTTGAAGTGCGCGATTTTGTAGGCATGAAATGTACGGAATCCGGCAAAGCCATATTGAATATCGTGCCTCTTACGGCGAGGGCGAGACACGAAAATTGCGCGAAACATGAACCAAGACACGATATTCCCGCGAGACACGAAGCGACTCACGATATTGTAACATGATATATCGCACTGTCGCATAATCCCATACCACGAACTCTCGCGGCAAAATATCGTGTCTCGCTTCGTGTTTCGCCGGATTATCGTGTCTCGCTTCGTGTCTCGCGGTATAATATCGTGCCTCTCTTCGTGTCTCGCGCAATGCTCGTGCCTCGCGTTCAAAGGTCGAGACACGAGATGCGAAGCGAGACACGAAGCGATACACGATATTCGAGCGAGACACGAAACGAGGCACGATATTACTAATATATCGTTCAAATATCGCCCAAACCTCGTGTCTCACTGGAGAAATTCAAACCACGATACACGAAACACTAAGCGAGACGCGAGAATCCGGCGACACACGAAGCGATAAACTATATTGTATCGTTCAAATATCGCCCGAATTTCGAGTCTCGCGTCCACCGGTGCACCAGGAATTTATCACGTTGTAGTTGTTTGATATTATTTTGTATAATTGGCTGCCACTGTTAGGGAAAAGAGTGTTTAACTCCTTTGCTTCCCTGCTTTCAAACCACGAGACTCAATATTCATAGCAAGCAGTTAATGAAGTAGGGTACATGAGTGTGATTGCGTTTTAGTAGTTAATTAGTTAATTTTCGAAGTGTACCACAGAGACGTTTAACGTCTGAGCTTTGTGATCATGAAAGATACTAAATATTTATCTGCGCCATTTATACCTGTCGCACAGCAACGTAGTATTAGGATTAGGAGTGCCAACCAATCGAAATGACTATCATCGACCAATAAAAATGACTTCCGAATTTTTAACAACCAATAAAACGCATTTCAGAATCCGCCAAGTATTTATTTATGAAACTGAAATTTCATACTTTCAGAGAAAACAAATCGGGTACAACATGTCCGAAAACATGCTAAATAGAAATAGTTTCAAAGTAATGGCTAACTGTGCGGAGGCAACAATTATAATGAACACTTAACAACAATGAATAACAATCAAAATGCCAGCATATGAATATACAGTGTATAGGTTAATAAACAACAACAATAATAATAATGTACAATGTACAGTACAAACTACCAGGACAGCGCGCTCGACTATTCAACCGCTTTGTCAGAGTTATGGGTCTTTATCACTACAAAAAAGGGGCATACAATTCTGTTCAATTGCTTGTCACAGTTATGCGCCTTGGCCAGTGAGCTTACATAATGACCCCGAAGACATGTGTGAAGTTTCAATTGAATATCTTTAGTAGTTACAGAGATATGTACTTGTTGCACACAAACCTTAACCTGGATTTTCAAAGAACAAGGGCACGATTCTGCTTAATTGCAGGTCAGAGTATTGGGCCTTGGTCACTGACCTTGTATAATGACCCTGAAGACATGTGTGAAGTTTCAACTGAATATCTGAAGAAACTGTAGAGGTATAGGGTTGTTGCACGCAAACTTTAACCTGAATTTCTAGTACAAAAAGGGGCATAATTTTGCTAAATTGCAAGTCAGAGTTATGGGCCTTGGTCAGTGACCTTACATAATGACCCCGAAGACATGTGCAAAATTTCACTGGAATATTTGTAGTAGTTATAGAGATATGTACTTGTTGCATGCAAACCGTAACCGGAATTTTCTCTTGCACGCAAACCTTAACCTGACTAAGTACAAAAAGGGGCCAAATTCTGCTAAAATGCTGGTCACAGTTATAGGTTATGGCCAGTGACCTTATATAATGACCCTAAAGGCATGTGTGACGCTTCAATTGAATATCTGTAGTAGATAGAGAGATATGGACTTGTTGCACGCAAACTTTAACCTGATTTTCTAAAAAGGGGCATAATTATGCTAAATTGCAGGTCAGAGTTATGGGCCTTGGTCAGTGACCTCACATAATGACCCCGAACACATGTATGAAGTTTCAATTGAATAGCTGTACTAGTTACAGAAATATGGACTTGTTGCACGCAAACCTTAACCAGAGCATTACGGCGACGGCGACGCCGACGCCGACGAACGGGTGAATAGTATAGCTCGAACTATTCGGTGAATAGTCGAGCTAATAAAATTACAACACGATGAAGGTAATCATCATAGTCAGTTTTTGATTATTAATATTAAATCATGTTCATTTTTATATGCCTTGCTGATAAATCTCAATTCCAAAGCACAAACAACTATTCTAATGCATGCGTGTATGTGATGTATGGCATGCACGTACAAAATGAGATCTAACGGATGAGAGATATGACAGTAAACTAATAATAAATGTATACAATGAAGAATGAACGTACATACTTTAAGGCCTTACATTATATGATAGAGTAAACGTTAATGATGCAGGACATCACTGGAGAAACTGAGAATTCTTCATATATTTGCATTAAGTTATACACAAACAATCAATTCAACAGAAATATGCCAACAGCGGTATTCACATTCACTGTTTATGAGAAACACATTCACCAGGGGCCCAGATAAGGCGTGTACCCGCGTAAATTACGCACACAAAATTGGAAGATACGCAGAGAAAATAAAATTTGGGTGTACATTTACGCACAATTATTTCCGATGTTCGCGTCCATTAATGACTGGAAGACAGAAACAGAGAAAATATATTTGTCAGGCCTGCCTACCTTAACGTTCAGTTGATATATCAAGTAGTAATAAAAATCTCAAAATTTTCAGAATTTGTAGGCGACAAATAGGTTAGTCAGTGATGGTGGTAAAGGCAATTGGATGTCGATATACTCTTTCGAATATATTTGCAGTTTTTCCAATTGCAAAAGCGTAGGTAGAGTTTGTGACAACAGCGATGCATGTTGAACGTTATCAACAGTTAGATTGTGTACATTCATGTTACGCAATGCTTCGTACAATCCCGGCTGGTCAATTGTACAGCTAACAGATAACCTGTGACACTTATTTTCCAACTGTAGGTAACTGCAAGGTGAACCATCTAGATCAATATTTTCAGCTTTATCACATAATATTATGCCGCAATTTAAAAGCATACATTCGATATCATGCTCAAATGTGATCAAATTGTCGATTAAACATTGTAGACTAGAGGCAGAAAGTCCAACATCTGCCAGGTGAATGGTTTGTATGGACGGCGGAAGAAAGACATCACCACAATCGTAAATATCTGTGCCTTGATGTTCAAAAAAATTTTGAATATCCAATATCTGCGAATTGCAGCGCAATTTTAGACGTTTCAATTTTCTAAGTCCATGTAGTGCCGTTGGCACCAGTGACACTCTTTCACCAAGATCAATTGTTTCTAAACTAATACACGAGCTCAAGTCCAGTACATCACAGGCACCTAGTAAAATTAGGTGCTTTAGTTGCATATGTTCCCGGAGCGATTCCGATAGCAGAGACGTTTCTTCATATAGCTTTATTGTTTCTAGATTGCAGCATGATGACAGATCCAGCCCATCACATTTGCATTTCAATGTAACACTTGTAAGCTTCTTAAGATCTTTTAATGTTTGCTGATATGGTCACTTCTCCTTGAATGTTTAATGTTTCTAGATTGTGGCATGTAGCAAAATTGAGCCCTGTGGAATAACCGAACACATCTATACAAATCAGTTTAAGACAATGTGCCGACGAAATAAGAATGTCCTGTACTTCATATACAGGTAAACCCCTTAAGAGATCCACGTTTTCAATTTTGCGACTGTTGAATGGAGCCCGTCCTCGGTAGTCAAGCCAGTACAGTGACCTGACGTTCGCTTTGTTTATTATCAACATACTGTGTAAAGAATCAATATCACACGTACGAAAACCATGCACATAAAAATTACTCAGCTTAAGGTTGATTGCCTTCTCGTTCTGTGTATTGGCCTTTGCTTCTTCGTAGCCAGACATGACGATTTTCTGCAACTGATTAATTGTGTCCGAGTTAGAATCAAATGTACCACAGTGCTCATCCAGTAAACACGATAGTTCTCTTGCCGCGGTAATGTTTAATCCACATAGGAATATGAACACCTGTGATATTTCGGAAATAGCATCAGGAAACTTGGATACATATCCGGGTAAGTCTTCCTTAATGACGTTTTCATTTGTCGCGATGTGAAAGGCAGCCAGAAATTCCTGAACACTTTTATGGATGAACGAACATGTGGTACAATTTAAAGAACGAGACGCGCATTTTCTTTCCGATAAAATACCTGCATTGAGAGCAAACGATTTCTGTTCTTTTGACAAATACTTTGACAATTTCTTGTCGCTGAAAACTAATGATGTTTCCCTTTTAAACGAAAACAGGAATTCAAATGCGGGTTTTGCAATTGCAGCAAGATTTTCAAAATTGGGTTGAATATATTTTGTGTTTTCCAAACATGGAACTGGCGGCGGGTTAAAATAACCTTCACGATTGTTTGCCTTTTTGAAAAGACTGTCGATCAGAATACTGTAAATAACGCATAATGACCCATCTAACTCGACCCCATTGTCCCACAGACACAAAATCATAGTCAGCAACATTGGCGTTTGAATTAAATCCGATAGATTATTTGACCATAAGTATTGTTCAAATTCATGCTGTTTAACGATCACGTTTTCACTCAAAAGTATTGTATTGCTAAGCATAAGCGGTTCTACTACGCCATTAATTTCAAACAGACCGTCGATCTGGGAGTCCTTGATACGTTCGTCAGTCATTTTCCATTGACGTGTTGTAGTTAACACTGTACACTTGTTGTGACTATCTACCAGTAAGGGAACAGCAAATTTAACTTCTGAATCGGCCCACTCGTCAAGACCGTCTTGCAGTACTAAACATGTTTCTCTTTTCAATATATCTAGTAGAAGTTTGTATGCATTGTCTCGTTCTTCTTCTGTATAAATCATGTCAATTATTTGCTCTTTAATCATCTTCACTACGTCTCGCTGACCAATTGAATCCCGTAGTGTAACATGGAATACAAATTTAAATGCATTCAGTGTTTCTACGTCACCAAAGTCGGTTTGTTCATCTGACTCGTCATGAAAAACTGATTTCTCATTTTGAGCCGGTGGTGATGGACAACTATTGCACCAGTCTAATACAAATTTAGCCGCAAATGTTGTTTTACCTTTACCCGGATCACCTTGTAGATATATGTTCCGATTTAACGTCGCACCATTGTAAATAAGATGTTTATATTTTGTAACTTGACCTCCATTTTTCTCGACTTTGTTTATCAACGGTGTGATGAAAATTTCTCTTAACGATTTGTCCCTGCTTGGCATCAATGAAAACACTGGTACGTGACTAAAATGTTTGTTATAATGGTCTTGTGTACGTCGTAAAAGCTCTGAAATCATTTTTATTGAACCGTTATTACTTAAAATAATCTCATATTACGCTTTAAATTACTCCGACTAATTTAAATATACAGTTTTAATATCGAAAGATTACACATACACAATTTCCCGGTCTTATAATACGTATATGTTTTAAGATTGCTCTAAATATGTTGTTATGTAAGATTACTGTAAGTAGCTATTGAATTTTACATTATAACCCACAGGGTTAGATTGAGTACGTATTTCAAATTGCTGTATGAGCTTATCATTGATTAACACTACAATGTTGTTTATGGAATTATATTTTAATAAGTAAGTTGGCCATAATTTTAAACGAAATGACGAAATATTGAATTCTTACATTACCATACATACCGAGTGAGTCGCGTTCGTAGTTTTCTTTATCACTGTCAGCCTTTGCTTCCTTGAATTTTTGAATCGCATCTAACGTCTTCTCTTCCAATTTCTTTAGGCATTCCTTCATGTAGATGCTAATCTCCAAGAGGGAATTTTCGGCTTCCTTTGAAATTCGCTCCCCAGTGTCTTTAGCCTGTTCAAGTGATTGCTGGGCATCGTTTAGAAGTTCCCCGAGTTCAGCCTCAGTTACGGAAAGGCGATCATTCTGTAACTAAACGTATTAAAACATTTTGTAAATGTATTATCTCAGATATATGTGTACGCTAATGCCTCGCAAACAAAAAACAAGAGGGCCATAAGGCCCTAGGTCGCTCACCTGAGGGGCTAAGGAAGTAAACTGTTCTGAGCATGTTACGTGAATATTCGGCTAGAATTGTGGCCTCTAGATTGTTCGCAAGCTTCTTTTTTTTCAATTTGGCCTGTTGACCTAATATTTTACCATATGTGACCTGGGTTCGAATTTGTCCGAGATATCATTGCGACAAATGTTCTGAGAAAGTTTCTTGATGATTGGGATAAAAAGATGCCCTCCACACCCGCCTGGCGGCCATGTTTTTCAACGGACCGGAACCGTTTTCGAACTTGACCGAGATATCATAAGAACAAAGGTTCTGAGCAAGTTTCATGTTGATTGGGCAAAAAATAAATGTGACTTCTAGAGTGTTCACAAGCAAACTGCCCCCCCCCCCCTGGCGGCCATGTTTATCAACGGACCGGAACCATTTTCGAACTCGGCCGAGATATCATAAGAACAAAGGTTCTGTGCAAGTTTCATTTGATTGGGCAAAAAATGTGACTTCTAGAGTGTTCACAAGCTTTCGTTTAACCATATAAGGAAAACTGCCCCACCCCCTTGCGGCCATGTTTTTCAACGGACCGGAACCATTTTCGAACTCGGCCGATACATCATAAGAACAAAGGTTCTGAGCAAGTTTAATGTTGATTGGGCAAACAATGTGACTTCTAGAGTGTTTACAAGCTTTTCATTTAACCATATATGGAAAACTGCCCCCGCCCCCTGGCGGCCATGTTTTTCAACGGACCGGAACCATTTTCGAACTCGGCCGAGATATCACAAGAACAAAGAATCTGAGCAAGTTTCATTTTCATTGGGCAAAAAATGTGACTTTTAGAGTGTTCACAAGCTTTTCCTTTAACCATATAAGGAAAACTGCCCCACCCCCTGGCGGCCATGTTTATCAACGGACCGAAACCATTTTCGAACTCGTCCGAGATATCATAAGAACAAAGGTTCTTACCAAGTTTCATGTTGATTGGGCAAAACATATGACTTCTAGAGTAATCACAATCTTTTTCTATAGCCATATAAAGAAAACTGCCCCGCCCCCTGGCGACCATATTTTTCAACGGAACGGAACCATTTTTAGAAAAAATGTCTGAGCATGTTGATTGGGCAAAAAATTTGACTTTTAGAGTGTTTACAAGATTTTACTTCAATTTAACCTAGTGACCTAGTTTTTTAAACCCACATGACCCAGTTTCGAAATCGGCCGATATATTATTAGGACAAATGTTCTGACCAAGATTCATGAAGGTTGGCCAATAAATGTTGCCTCTAGAGTATTCACAAGCTACATGTTTACGACGCACGACGCACGACGGACAAAAGGCGATCACAAAAGCTCACCATGAGCACGTTGTGCTCAGGTGAGCTAAAATCGCGTCCGAAAAATTTGTTATTCGGAAAAACGAGTGATCATTCGATGCACGAAACATTCCGGAGGTTTTAGACAAACATGTATGTCGAGTCCTCGTTTCGAGCCAAGGTCGTTAACACGGATCGTAACTTTGCAGAAACATTTAACTACAAATAAAATGGTTTTGCATTCCATGTTTTTTCAAAATATATTGTCTCTCTCAGTCTGCGTAAGACAAGAAAAATGTTACGAAACAAATACAGTCGAACCTGTTATCATATAGTTTCTAGATAATCTTAATACGAATTATGTTTAAAAATCGCAGTGATAGTAGCCACACTGCACAACTTTACAGGGCGCTAAAAGTTTATAATCACGATGTGTTTGATTTAATGTTATTTTGTTTTTATTGAATATTGATTTAATTTTTAACATGTGATGTCTAACTTGTATACGACCCCCCCCCCCAAAAAAAAACAAAAAAACAACAACAACAACAACAACAACAACAAAACAACAAACAAACAAACAACAACACCCTCAAATATTTGATATCCGTGTTTGCTATACAAGCTGGTTGGTGCAATACCATGTCACGCTTTTGTGATAAAAACATAACCGTTTGGATTAATCTATTACAATCCCCAAAATGTGTGAAATCAAGCCAAAAGCAAGCGCCGTCATAGTTAAAAATAACAATTGGTGTGAACATTGATTTGTGTCGTGCAGATCCGTTGATTAATGCATACATACCAAAACATTAAACAGCACATTGCAAACTTATAGCCTATACATACAATATATTGGTGAGGAAGCAAATACACGTAAAACACGTGTTGGGACCGGACTTATAGGTTCGAAATAGCAATAATTTGAAATAGCGGAGTTCGTATTAATCATCATAATTATGTCCAATTAAAACTAAAAGGAAAAAGTCGGGGCCGAAAATAAACTTAGAAATAACGAGGAGTTCAGTTTAACGGTGTTCGAAACGGTGATCTTCTTGTAATTGGAAACGGATAATGTGACTTTAAACTTCACTGAAAAAATATTATTTACATCATGTAATTTAGTGCAGGCAGTAGCTGCATTGGGATCCTGCAATAAGCATCTTGGGTCTGCTAGTAGCATGGTCAGTGTCTGGAAAAAGCCATGAAGAGCAGCATCTGTAATCCTACAGTCTGATGTGTGCCGGACATCTCGTCTTATCTGACGGGCCTGCATTAATAAGTCAAGACCATGTATATAACCAAACATATTGGTGATACAGTTTAAAACAAAATTTATTATTTAATACTAAACACTCACAACATTCACTACAATGAAATATTACTAATTCTTCGAGTGGACAAATCATTGTTACAATTATATAGCACGTCCATAAGTGTATTAGACATGCAAATACTGATACCTTTGTCAAAAGACATTGCGCAGCCGGTGGTGGAGGTGATATGCTGAAGGAGAAACTGTTGTCAAAATGTTTACAGTTCTGCGTGACACTAATCACGCCATTGAAGTCAGTATCTCGAACTGAGGAAACACCAATATATCCGTCCGGAGGGAAAAAGCATTTGGCGATTTGCCAATGATCGGTTGCCCACTTTTCCGCATGTGTGTTGCGCCAGGATGGTCCTTGGTATCTATGTTGCAACACAATGTTCTGTTTAACTTGATCACACAGATTTGATGGGCACGGACGTTGCTTTTTCGTTTGCGTATTATGGAATGTACAGTTCTCTGGATTTTTGCAGATACTATTGGAAGGACATTTGACTAAGTTTTCTATGCTGCAGTTACCACAGCTTTTACCGAGTGCAATATGAACCTTTTTGATTTCAGTGTCAACAAATTTTGATAGTCCTTCCTTTGTTATATTCAAGGCAATGCAGGCCTTAAACCAGTTGGTTTTTCCTTGTCCGTAAACACGTGAGTGTAGCTGGCCATTTTATCTCAATTTACTCCCCTCCGTTGTAAATGCTATTACCCTACCTTTCCATTGAGAACCGGTTGCATGCTTCGTCTGTTTCAATAACAAAAATATATTACATTAAACGATATAAATGTAATTTGGGCGTAACACGTACAATAGAGCTTTTATATTACATTATTCCCTACGAGCTTTATATGAATTTCTATGGGGGGGGGGGGGGAGGAAGAATGGCCGCTAAAATTATTCAGTAACGTAAATGAATCATATGGTAAATTTTCATGTTCAAGGTTCGAAATTGACTAATGTTATTATAAACGGTACAGTTCATATAATGCAATATTCTTTAAAGACAAATGACAAATGCACAATTCAGCAACTTCAGTTATGCATATATTTAATTTGCACGTGAAGATTCGACATTGCCCAATATTACATGTTACAGTTCACATAATAGAATATTCTTTATAGACAAATTACAAATGCACAATTCAACAACTTCAATGATGAATATGCTAAATATTCACGTGAAAGGTTCGACATTGCCTAATGTAAACGATACAGTTCATATAATCTAATATTCTTTATAGATAAATTACAAATGCACATTAAGTTAAGACTGTAACTGCTAACTATTCATCATTGACATATTGAAATGATACATTTATTTTAAATTAAATTAATCAGTGTCAAAGTGTAGTGCTCGTATTATCAAACACGATTTACTTTCAATTTGTACATAAATATATAATAAATTATTATGTTATGTTATGTTATGTTTAGCTATGTTATGTTATGTTACGTTAATTTCGCAGTAAGTATTTACACCCCGTGAATATAAGCACAAATCGTCTCGTTTACGCGTAATACACTCATACATTTGACAAGATTGGAATTGACAAGTTGCCAAATATAATCTTTCGTTGATAAAGCTTTTATCGATGCCCATGAACCAAACTAATTGTACAGCCGGAAACAATATGGTACATCATGCGACATTTTAATCTCAGATACAAGTTTCAAGTTTTTTTTATTGGAACATCGGCAAAACGCCTTTGACCATTAGCATACAAGTAAACAACATATAGTCAAAGTGCATCAGTACAATACAAATACAATCATGTTAATAGACATAGACATAAACTACAGTGAAGAGTGTTCAAACATCGTGTACAAAAGTGTATGTATTAAAACAACGCAGTGAGAACAAACAAGTAATAAATAGACAATATATTTAGTGTTTCATACAATATTTATTAAGAAGCAGCAAATAGTTGTAATTTTTCCTCACGGAGTTTCATAGCATCGGTAATGAATCTGGCAACATTGTTAATGACTGTAGTATTTTGACAAGAGAGAATGTTTTTTAATTTTACTAAATTTGGCCAGTTGGATCGAATACAATATTTTGTTCGAAGATCTTTGTAGATTGAACAAGTTAGAAAGAAATGATATTCGGATTCAACAGTGTTTGCATTACATAGTTTACATTTGCGTTCATCTCTAGGTATGTTATTATATCTACCAGTCTCAATTTCCAATGTATGGGCGCTAAGTCTAAATCTTGATAGCTGATGTTTTTGATTTTTATTATTAATGCAATCTAGATATTTTTCATACACGAATTCCGTCTTAAACATTCTATAGTACTCTAGTTTCGGTTGGTTATTAATTGTAACGTGCCAATTTTGGATAAACTGATCTTTTATTCTCTGGTTAATTTCATTAGAATAATTAAAATTGTCGTTTAAGTTATTGAAATACATTCCGTATCCTAGTTGTTCTAATGCTTGTTTAACAAATACACACCACAGAGTATTGTTATTGTTATTATCCCTAATAGAATCATTGTAGAGATTACATTGTTCGTTGTAAACAATGTGCATCAAAGTTTCGGGGTTTTGCTTAATTTTAACCCAATACCTAAGGGCACGTTGCTTGCATATAATAGAGAGAGGAAATCTGCCTAATTCACCTAAAACAGCGGCATTAGAAGTCTGTGAGCGTACACCTAGAATAGTTTTACAAAATTTAAAATGCAGTTTATCTACTTCTTTAATGTTGTAAATTCCCCATATTTCAGATGCATATAGAATAATTGGAACAACTAGGGAGTCAAAAAGAGAAAGTTTTGTTTTAATGCTTAGCTGCACTTTACTAAAAATAGACAATAAATGATTATAAGCTTTTAAGGCTTGTTCATTAAGTGCCTTTATTGCTCTTGATATATTACCAGTAAAGTGTAGTTTTAGGCCAAGGTAACAAAATTCATCAACAATTTCAATAGCCTGTTGGTTAATACTCCACCTAGACGAACAATTACTTTTCCTTTTTTCAAATATGCACATTTTAGTTTTGTTTACATTTATTTTTAATCCCCATTTACATGAATATTGATATATAGAATTTAATTGCAATTGCAAACTTTCTGGATTTGTAGTAAATAATGCAATATCATCTGCAAATAACAACATAAATATAGATAATAAACGTATATCTTTTTCGGTTAAATTATTAACATCAATACAATCATTAATGTCATTTATGAATAAAATAAATAATAAAGGTGATAATGGCTCACCCTGTTTTACACCTAACGTAACATCAAAAAGCTCCGAATAAGACATATCTTTATGATTTTTAACACATGATTTAACATTCTGATAGATTGACTTGATCATGTTTAACATTTTACAACTTATTCCTGTTTGTACTAATTTAATCCACAGTGCTTCATGTATTACAGTATCAAATGCTTTTTCATAATCAATAAAAATGCAATAAAGTTTTGATTTATTATTAATAATATTCTGGATTATAGTGTGCAATATAAAAATGCAATCAATCGTACTACGATTATCTCTAAATCCGAATTGCGATGTGTTAAATATATTATCATTCTCGCACCAAGAATTTATTCGGTTGCGCAATGTAAGTGAAAAAATTTAGCTATAATATTTACTAATGTAATACCTCGATAGTTAGAAGCAACATTTTTGTCTCCTTTTTTGAAAATAGGGACAATAGCACCATAACACCATATTTCAGGATATATACCTTTCTCGAATATGTAATTAAAAATTTTAACTAAATACAGAGAAATAAACTCGTTAGAGTCAATAAAAAAGTCTGCAACATTGTTAGACATATCAGCGCTTTTATGACGTTTGAGCTTTGATATTGTCTTTTGTATTTCTAAAATTGTAATGGGCGATCTAACTCCTCAATATGTAGTGTTTCATGTCTTGATACGTTTTCATCAACATTGAACGAGTTGTGATGAGGTGTGTTAGATAGATGTTTAAAATGATTTATTAAATCATCAATATTTACGTCATTAGTACCAGACGTTTTTTTATGAAGCTTATATTTGTTTATGTATTTCCAAAATTTCTTTGGGTTGGATTTACTTAAAGTTGACAATGTTTTACTTTCTTTGTTATAAAATTTATTTTTAGCAGTACGTTTTGTTGTACAGTATGTCGATCTCGCTTGTAAAAATGACGTTCTGTTCGCAAATGATGGATCGTTTTTGTACATACGTTTACTGTTGTAGAAAGCTTGTTTGTGCCTCTTGCAATTTTGGTCGAACCATAAAGATTTGCGTATATTTCGTGGTTTTGTACTATCTAAATTTAAAATACGTCCATGTACTTGAAAAGATACATCATATATAAGTTCACATAACTGATTAATGCATGTGTTAAAATTTTCATTTTCCAGTATTAAATTATTAGTAATATTTTCAAAAATATGAGTTTTACTATTCAGCAGGATATTTAAATCTGCGGATTTACGATCCTCCCAAGATAACTTATTAAATACCACATTAGTAGCATTAGGTTCTCGATACCTACATGTAAAAATAAAATCAATAGGGCAGTGGTCTGAAAATTCAGTTAAGTCATTCACTTTAAAACTAGAGATACATGGCAATAGATTAAAATTAACTATTACATAATCCACAACACTGGCTCCCAAAGAACTTCTAGCACAGTTGAAACATGTAAAATGACCCGGCTCTAATCTACCATTCACAATTAATAAGCTATTTTCTTTACAAAGTGACAACAACTTGTTACCAAATTGGTTAACATGACTATCAAACGATGAGCGAGCCGGTACTATTTCGAGCGGAACATCATAAACAGGCATGTGAACATAACGGTCAAGATTTATATTTTTAATAATGTCCGGCCGCTCGCCCACTCTCGAATTTAGGTCACCAACTAACATGATATCTCCTTGCTGACTGTAGATAAGTACATCAGACGCTATCTGTTCAAAAAAATCAAATTCAAATAACGGCGAGTTTACATTTGAATAAACATGTGATTCACATGGTGGTATATAGCATGCACATACAAAAATGTCATTTTCTAAACATAATGACTGCTTTTTCAGTTTAAGCCAAAGTATACCGTTAGTGTTAAGTTTAATTAGTTCTACTGCATTTGAATATGGCTTCTTAAAATATACTACAACACCGCCACTTTCCCGCTTTGCTTTTTTGTTACATTTTGGACGGGGGCATGAAAAACAATTAAAATTATCAATATTAATATTTGCTAATCTAGAATTCCAAGTTTCCGTGAGAATAAGAATGTCATATGTATTAATAAAATTTAGAAAGTCACTGTCATTTAATTTCGATAATAAACCATGAACGTTCCACGAGCAAACACGTAGCTGCCTCTGGTCGACTTCCTAACTGGTACGCGTTTGAGTAGTACCGTGACTTCCGGTGTCGCGACGAAGGTTGTTCAGAGGTCCATGGTGCGGCATTTCCGGTATAGGCCCTGTTGGGGGGTGATCATGCGTGTACTTAACACGGTCGACGTAGAGCGCGTCGTACGAAAGCGACGCCTGCTTACCGTCCTTCCGGGCTTGTATCAAGTATGGCACAAGTTTTCGTCGGCGCTCTTGGATAGCCTTCGGAAACTGGTCGCTCACACGGTAATGACTGTCAGGAAGAAGTTCGTGAATTTTATTTTTAATTTCGAGTTTGTCACCGTAAAAATTGAATTTAACCACTATAGGTCGTTTTTTACCTTGTTCAAATTGACCGACCCGATGTGCGCGATCGATTTTGATTTTGTTTACTGGGTCATCTATGTGCAATTGCTGTTCGCAAAATTGATGTATTTTGCTCTTACAGTTTTCTGATTTTCTGGTTTCAAAAGACTTCTCTTCTTCAAAATTGAAAAAGAGCAAATTGTCGCGCATAGATCGCGCTTGAAGGTCTATCAGATTTTCGGACAACTGCGAATTTTCACTCTGCAGAGTTTTTATGCTGTTGAGTAGATCTTGGTGCTTAGCCCGGACATCGTCATACATTTCACTGTCAAATGATCTGCTATCTTCAAGATCAGATAGTTTTTTGTCGGTACTGGTTAGCTTTGTTTCAAGTGTTATAACCTTTGCTTCCACTTGAGTGACTTTACAGGAGATGGTTTGTACGTCACATTCGATTTTATCGAATTTATTTAATTTTAATTGAATGTTTCTTTGTCCTTCTTCAATTGAATGTAATGAAACAAGTATGGCATTAATCATGTTTGCATCAATGTGGGACGGTACCTGATTCTGTTGGTTACACACCGGTGAGTATGTAGATCCGCCGCTCTTGGGCGTAGAAGGTGGTGGGCTTAGGTACAAAAGGTAATGTAAGTTTTCGTTCACCGGTAATGTTAAGTGGAATAATTTAGTTTGTCATTTTGCTACGCCTACCATTTTGGGGTGATTTAAAATGCACATTTTCCTATTTCAGTTTTCCTAACCACACGTTGTGACAAAAATGCGATTTTTGTTATAACCCCTCATTTTTCTACTTCAACCAAAAAATGTGATGGGGTACACTTACAAAAATGACTGACATATTGTCAAAATCTATTTTATTTATTCCAGAATAGCTTTAATTTATACGTTAAAGATGTATCTTATGAAAAAGTATAACAAACATAAGTACTAAAGTTGACGAACAATACATATGACATTAAATTTGGCTAAGCATATGGTAAAAAACAACAGATTTTAGTACAGTAAAAATACGCCTAACACCAATTTTTGTATTTTTTAAAACTTTTATTTCATAGTATGTCAAAATCAGTAATACCAAAATATAATATAACCTTATCTGAGAGGAAAAGGGTATAAATTGACATAGGTTCACCACAAAAATCTCAAGGTATAACATTTGCAGTGAAGCAACCCTATGTTATTCCAAACAAATAAATGAAAATTATGAAAAATAAGACAAGTAAAAAAGCAAATATTTTCGTTCTATGTTAAAATATTTTTTTCTCGTCTAATTATAATCTAATAGCAGCATCGATATTAAATGATTTTTGCATTAATGTTAAAGGAATAGTGTTTTGTGTAAACATTTTAAATACGAATGTAACTAGCTGATGTTCACATGTCCTTGGTTACCAAATTCAGAAAAATAATAAACATTTTTTATAAGTGTGTGTTTTAAAAAATTCAATTGACATTTTCATTACATTGGGTTAACAAGAGCTTCAAAAAACTGGCAAATCTTTGTGATAACTTCATCAAGACTCTTCTTGGAGCTTGTGACTATTGGTAAAATGTCACTGTTTTTGGATAAAAAGGTGTCTCTTAGACCATTGTCATCATTTCGCCGAAACATAATTTTCATATGTTTTTTACAGCGGTAGATTTCGTCAAAATTCCTCAGTAGAACAGGTCCAAGTTTACACAATGAACAGTATTTTAAATTATCCAACAGAACGACAAACTTGATCACCCGACATCCCGCTCTCCACCCATCTCGACTGTCTATTTTTCCAAGTTTTCGGTGTGAATGAATGTTATTTCACAGCAAGGAGTACGTATAATTATGCTCAATAATACCAATACTCCTTGGACGTTTATTTATAACTATTTTAACTTTAGTGTAATGAAATACACCAGACATATCGCGAAAATGTCATGATTAAATGTAAACAGACATTCCCAACAATGACGTCATTTGAAGGTATTTCCCATGCCAGAGTACCTTGTTTTTCTTCAAACTAAATTTTTACTGTCATCTTTAAACACAAATAAGCATTTATTTCACACATTTAATTGAAAATGACTCAATATTCTAAAAGTAATGTTTATTTCGCGAAAATAATTTCTGTTTCGGATCAGTTCGATTAGATTTACGGTTAGTGGCGAATGGGCCGAAGTTAACCGATATTTCGTGAGTATTTCCGAAGTCATTAGGATCTTTCTACCTTAATACTATTTTATTGCCTTTTCATAATATATATACAAGTGATAAACAAATGTGCAAATACAGCATAAAGTAGACATAGTACATAATCATCATAGAGAAATGTTTAAAAAACAGCAAAAGGGTTGGGTCTCAAGTTTTAACAACATTAGATGACGACCCTTCCCCAAAGATTTCCGGACTGGTTCGATATAACTAAATGCATTCATATAGCTTTATGATATGCACAAAAATGTACAATGAGATAAGTTATTATGTAAATATATATTGGCAAATGACAAAAAGTTAAACAAAATTATTTCATATTGCATGCAGTATATTATAACGTGTATTTATTAGAACAACAAGAAAAAAGGGAAGAAAAAGGAATATATAAATGATTGTAAATACATGAAATAATTATAAACAATTATAGACAATTGCTCCATACCACCCAGCTCAACATTGCTTAGATACAAGATAAGTTGCAGCGAATATATGTAAATTCTAGTAATAAAAAGATTTTATATACTTATGTAATTATCATCAATTCGCAAATCTATTCGAGGTTTGTATATATCGTTGAACTTCCAGAAATAATGCCTTATTTTTATTATCAGACAATCCTGGAATACCAAATAATAGTTTGTTTGCACTAAGGGCATGAAATGGACGCGTGTTAGTAAAGAGAACGAGTCGTTGCTCTGAGTAGAGCGGACATTTGAAAAAAAAAAAAGGTATCTTCGACGGGACTATTACACACACATACTGGATTTTCACGTAGGTGATTGGAGTGTATATCGGCATTTAAATCACTACATTGGTTTCTGAACCGTGCATGCAGAATTTGTTGTTTTCTTTCACCAATAAGAAAAAATGAAGGAACTGTAGGAGAATAAAACATTTGTTTATTGTGTTTTTAAAGCCATATAGCGTAGATATCGAGGGAGTGTCAACATCGAGATCATTCCAAAGCTTAATCGACGAAAGAATAGTATAATTCGAATAGATCGCAAGTCTGCGGGCAACGGTTGCGTAATTGCCACTATTTCGTAACAAATAAAGAATGTTGTCAGATAGTGCTGGAAAAAGATTGTTTAGATACTGCGGTAAGAGACCTTTTTTATGTTTATATACTAAAACAAGTTTTTGTATTGTTCGTCTGTCATTTAGAGAAACCCAACCGATTTTTTTTTAGAAGAAGAGTAGTTTTAGTTGACCTTGTTAATCCTGTGACAATTCGGGCTGCATCCAATTGAATTTTATCTAATAATTCCTTTTCATATTTTGTAAAATTGTCCCAAACTATAGACGCGTATTCTAAAATGGGTCTTAAATATGAAATGTATATTTGATTAAGAGTTTCAAGTTTGAGTTTATATTTTAACATTCGCATGTATCCAAGTACTTTTGAAGCCGATTGTGTAATATTGTCAATGTGTTTATGCCAGGAACCATCTTCGCTAAGTGTTAGACCGAGATGCTTGTGGAATTTCACAAGGATAATTGAGTTTCGTCGAATATTAAGCTGGGACGGTTTTGATTTTTTGAAAGGGTGAAAAATATTACATCCGTCTTAGAGGGGTTAAAATTAACGAGCCATTTCTTGGCCCATTGATTTATACAGTTAAGGTCATGATTTAAAATTTTCAATAAGAGCATTGTCATTAGAGGAAACAGATAGTGAACTGTCGTCAGCAAATAAGCGACTAATGCTGAGAAATGATTCAGATATATCGTTAACATATACAGTTATACAGTTTTATACAGTTTATTGAGTAATACAGTGGGCAATATGCCCATGAGTATACAAATGAAGGTATAATAATATGCATAAAAACATATATTAAAATAAAAGTGGCCCTAGTACTAAACCCTGTGGAACCCCAGCATTTATATTTTTAATCGAGAAAAAGACGACCCAATGAATACTTGTTGGGTTCTCTTTGCCAAATAACTGGATATCCATTCAATAATATTCCCAGAAAGGCCGAGTTTTTGTATAAAGGTCTTTGTGCCAAACTGTATCAAATGCCTTACTAATATCGCAATAAACAATACAAGTTGATTTTTTTTCGTCAAAAGATTTACATAGTTGATTATACATGTCAATTAATTGGTAAACTGTAGAATGTCCTGGTAAAAAGCCTGCCTGATTTTTGTAAATAAGTTGATTTGTGTGTAAATAGTTGTAAAGGTATTTGAAAACTACCCTTTCAAATACTTTACCAACACAACTTATGAGAGATATGGGTCGATAATTCGAAGGAATGAATTTTTCACCTTTTTTAAATAGGGGCATAACAATAACTTCTTTCCGACAAGATGGAGACATATTTTCACGAATCGATCTATAGACAGTGCTTTACTTATTGATTTAGATGTTTCTTTTAACATTTTATGACGGATACCATCAGGGCCATTAGCTTTGTTGATGTCTAAGTTACTTAGAAAATCGATTACATCCTGTTCGGAAATAATTATGTTATCAAAAATAGTACATGTTTTGCTGTTGAATGGAGGTAAGTCATGGTTTGTTTCATTAATTGTAGATATAGAGGCAAAGTAATCGTTAAGTGTATTGGCTTTTTCTATGTCTGATACTGAATACATTTCATCTGGATTCAATAACGGAGGTATACTGTTGCAATTGTGTGCATTTTCTTTGACTAGCATTTTGACCGTTTTCCAGTATTTACGAGGATTTCTTGTTTTACAATCAGCAAGTCCATTTTCTACAGTATTAAAAAAGCATTCTTTTGCGTGTTTTTTCATATAGTTAACTTTATTTCTTAGATTTTTGAAACTGGACCAGTTAGACAATTTACCGGACTTTATAGCAACATACTTTTGTCTATCTCTTTGGCGTGAGGTTTTGCGAATTAATGAATCATACCAAGGACGGTCGTTAGGTCGTATAGTAACATTTGATGATGGAATAAAAGTGGAAGCTAGTTCAAAAAATGTGTGTGTAAATCAAACAATAGTTTGATCTAGATCACCTGTATTTAAAAAGTAAAAAGTCCAATCGTATGACATAATGTCAGCATTTAACTAACTGAAATTTGCATGCTTGTAGCGCCATACTTTTCTTTTGTAAGGAGCATTTTTTGTTTAAATCGATGCCAATATATATGTATGTGCCATAGTGATCACTTACTGACTTATCGGTTTCAACGATTCCAGAATGTAAATGCTGCAATGTGTTCGTTATTACAATGGGATCTATCAATGTACGAGTGTGTTCTGTTACTCGGGTTGGTTAATTTATTACGTTTGTCATGTTGCTCAGATAAAGCATATCTTTAAATTTGTCAGTTGATTTTCATTGATGTCGCCAACAATAATAATGTTATTACAACGATCCTGAGCTTTTTCTAGGCATATTTGGAATCGATCCCAAAATTCAGTGGTAGTATTTGGAGGAAGGTATACATTACAAATTAAGTAAGATCTAGAATGGTCCAAAAGTTTAATCCATATAGATTCCGGAAGTATTATTTCCAAATTGAAAAGTCTTGTTGGTCTAAATGATGACGAAACATATGTTAATAAGCCCGCGGAATGATTAGTATTATCTTTCCGAAAAACGCAGTCATGGCCTTCTAAAAGTATGCTTTCATCACTAATATCGTTAGAAAGTTTAGTTTCTGTAAAACAAATAATATCAAAATCCAAGAAATTGTTCCGAATATATTCAAATTTATTACGAATACTTCTGATGTTTTGGTGAAATATTCACAGGCAGGACTCCCAAGAAGATATATTAGGTGGACCAGGATTAGTTTCAATATCTCCAGACAATAACAGTAGCAGAGGAGATCAAGTATACTCGTCAATGGTAAAATTACATGCACAATGTTCCACCTGAGAATTTATATGGATTAGATTGTTGTCTGTTACTATGCAAGGACAGTACAAATAAACACAAATGTCTCTTAACAAAGAAATATAGTGAAGACATAAGCATGAACACGTTCTATACAAATATATACTCCTAAAAAACTGACAACAGGCTGATTTGATGGAAAAATACATGGAATTGGAAAACAAAATATGTATTTCAATGGATACACATGTTTGGTATACGTTTTAATATATCGCTACGAACATGCATTAAAGCCCCCAAATAGTTGATCTATATTGCAATATATGAATCATCTATGTGGGTAAAGATGCACACTAAGTGAGACAATCGACATAAAAGGAAATTTAAAACAAACACATGAGAGCGGGTGGGAATATACTACGCATGTGGAGCAATTTGGTGCATTAAAAGACCTTTTACAAACGACGAGCAAAGCTGTTTTACATAAAAGCTGAGCAAAAAAGAATAAAACAAGAAAAATCAATAGGGGGAGTGGGCATACAAGGGAGTACGTTATAATACTTTTTTACGGGAAAAACAAGAAAAGGGTATGTATTGTAGAAGTACTTCAAACATCAATCAATACATTACAATAAAGTCGAATCAGTATTTTACACTGATGGTATTAAATAGAAAAACGTGTTAACTGTAGTGATCTTAAATCAGGGATAACTATTTACACAACTATCAATATTTAAGTGTTAATAACATTGACATAGACATTATAACAATGTTCACTACGTAAGAAAAAATATCAGTGGCAAAACGCTATGTAATTTTTAGGTTATACATTTTGTAATAACGATTACAATATTCATAAAATTTGGGTATAAATTCCCACGTTTGCAAGTTTTATAAACCCTGATTTAAGCAGACGATTTTGTCTTTACAGCGTTGTAATCAATTTTCGTACAAATAGACCATTAAATAACACTGATTATTTGTTCATGGAAAAAACATACATATGTGTAGCGGACCGGGATAACGAATGTCTGAATAACCCGTGTTTACATAAAAATATATGTTTATTCAATAGCGGAGTTCTACTTGTAAATAGAACGTTAACTAGGCATGCCGTTTATATTTATAATAATACAGCAAAAACATTTGCATACATTTATATGACGTAAACATGTGTGAACGGTATGATTTATGGAAATATGTACTCATGGATAGTGTTTTTAAACGAGACGTGTATGTTCAACTATTGACAGTGTGTTGAAGACATGGAATCAAGATGTAGCACGATCGAACAGTTTTGTTTACATGAAGAAGTCGGTAATGAGCACGTCAGTGGCGAATGCTATTCGCACCAGAATTGGTACGCGACAGTTTATGGTAGAGCTGGGGGTGGATATGACGGTTCCTCGCCCTTGCGTAATAGCAGCTATGGCATCGAGGTCTTTGATTTGAAATTTCCGTTCATGGCCGTTCAGCGACATTAGTCCATAAATGTTGCCACCAGCAACCCAGGTCGAGATAAGTTTCCGATCGCGTTTGATTGCACGGGCTTCAAAAGACAGCTGCGAGCGGAATGGCGTAAGGGAGTCTTGTACAAATAGGCCATTTCCAAGGGACTTTTTGGCATTGACGACACGTTGCCTGGCTTTAGTCTTTGTAAACTTTACAATTACACGCCTGTTTATCCCTGTGCGTTTTGGACCAAGGCAATGGATTCTGTCGATGTCGGAGTAATTAATGTGCAAGTTTATTTCCTTCGCCTTGTCAAGTAATTTTTGCTCGACGTTTTCGTTGACGTCACCGGTGTCTCCTGGAAGACCTGAGATCTCGACTATCATTCGGCGACCATATTGTTCAAGATCGTCACGTGCGAGGTTTGTAGACTTTATACAAGTTCTTAAATGGTTGTTCTCAGTGCGCAGTGCTTGCACTTCTGACCGGAGCTCCGTTAGTTCCTCATTTATCGCACGTTTGATTTCACTAGCCATATCAGGGTATAGTTGCATTTTAAACTGTTCAACTAGATGGGAAGCAACTTCTTCAAGATCAGACTTGCTGAATTTTGTCGAAGACATTGAAAAGTTTGACAACAGACCTGTCGCCATTAAATTTTCTGTATCATCAGAGTCAGCACTAAAATATCGTTCACTGTCAGAGTCCAACTCACTGTTGTGTTTGTATCTCTTAAGAAAGGATTGATGCAGTACCTTTTGTCCGGGTGATGATCGATCGCTCTTTTTCCTCCGAATCTGTCTACTCGGCATTGGTATATCACATGTTTATGAATGGTTGGGGTAAGATAGCACAATTTCAAAGTCACATTTCGTCTTCAAACTAGTCCACAATGTCCACATTATCATCTCTAGTTGTGGTATATGTATACTTACAACTTATAATCGTTCTTTAACCGTATTGATATAGTTTTACATGCTTTATTATATAATTTGAATCTCGATTTTAAATATTTTTAATTTTGCGCCCTATCGCCACCGGAAACCAGCTAATCACAGCCATCACATTTTCCTATAACAATTATCGAGGTCTGTATTACACGGTTAGGAGACTCACCCGACCAGCTCATTTCGAGGTGTTAAGAAATTGTCCGGTGGTGACTTCCGAGGTGGTCCGGTAAAGTTAAAATATTGTAAACTGTGCGTATGACTTTCCCATTTTGTATTATCTTATTATGATAAAGGTGCTTTTTAAGAAACGGCCAATGTCATTACCAGTAGGAATGTAAAAAAAAGAACACTCGCTAGTAGTCCCGTTAAATAATGTACAAAAATAAAGGCTGTAGGATTTTTTTAAGTTGAAGTCATTTACAGAAAATGTATATGATACTCTATGTACTGACATGTTTATCCGTCTGAATTTTTACTTCAACCCATCATGTTTAACATTGATGTCAAAGCCAAATTTATGTTTAAACACGTCTCAGTCCATTTCCCCCCATTTTTTTTTCTAAGAGAATAGTTCACTGATAACCGGTTTACAGATTGTTCGCTTTGTTATCAACTTTGCTGTTTCCGGCTTTTGACATGCATCAGCAGATTTTTTCTCGATTTGTAATATGTTGGGCGGAGGCTCCGTTTACCAATTTATACAATATAAATGGATTAAATTACTTCTTTTTTCTTAACTGAACTATTTGACGTAAACCAAAGCGCTATATATAGCACGTGGTTATATTTTACCCTGACATCGGGTATTTCCCGAACTTACTCAGTAGTTTCTGACAGAGTCCAGACAATTGTGCTCTATATATTAATTTCAGCAAGCATCAAAGTTCCATAACTGCGAGAAAAATCATTAAAGCGGAGCATCTAGCTACAGTAAACACCTCCTCTTGGTAATGAAGCTTCCCATAACGTTTCATTATATATTGTCTAGTAGTTGCTGAGAAACAGTCCAGACAAGAATTGTGCACTATACACTAATTTTAGTAACCTTTAAAGTCCCATAACTCCACGGCAATCACTGAAAGAGAACATCCTGTACTGTGCACATTTTGTATCCTGGTGAGTAGTTGCGGAGAAATAGCCCGGACAAGAATTGTGCACTATATTATAATTTCAGAAATCTTCAAAGTCCCAAAACTCTGACAAATATCATTGAAGCGGAACGTCCTGGTTCAATGCACATCTCCTTTTGATAATAAAGCTTCCCATAAAGTTTAATTGAAATCTGGCCTATAGTTGATAGATTGGACACACATTGTGCACTAAATACTTATTTCAGAAATCTTCAAAGTCCCATAAATCCAAGAAAAATCATTGAAACAGAACGTCCTGGTTCAGTGCACACCTCCTCTGGGTAATGAAACTTCTTATAAAGTCTATTTAATTCTGGCCAGTAGTTGCGGTTAAATAGACCAGACAATAATTGTGCTCAAAATGCTTACTTCAGAAATCTTCAAAGTTTCATAACTATGAGAAAAATCATTAAAGCGGTTAAGTGCACACCACCTCTTGGTAATAAAGCTTCCTATAAAGTTTCATTGAATTCAGACTGTTGGTTGCGTAGAAATAGACCGGACAAGTATTGTGCACTGAATGCTTAGTTCAGAAATCTTCATAGTCCCATAACTCTGAGAAAAATCTTTCAAGCGGAACGTCCTGGTTCGGTGCACAGCTCCTCTTGGTATTAAAGCTTTCCATGAAGTTTCATTGAATTCTGGTTAGTAGTTGCTGAGAAATACTCCTGACAAGAAAACGGGACGGACGGACGGAAGTCGGACGGACAGACGGACGGACGAACAAAGCAGCGACTATATCTTCCCTCGAAATTTTTTCGGGGAGCATCAAACGAATGAAAACGATACATACTGATTTTGCAATCTTGAAGGAATAATGTAAGCGGCCCAATTGTCGTGAATGACAACAAATAGAATTGAATTGTTATTTTAGTTGTATTTAATTTCTACTCATTTACTTCCATTTGTTTACTCTTATAATGTCTTTGATGAATTGAACATCAATAAGTTGTTTATTCGTGTGAAATAATAATAATAACAAGAGCTGTTTCAGGACAGCGCGCTCGACTGTTCAACCGCTTTGTCAGAGTTATGGGCCTTTATCACTACAAACAAGAAAAATATTGAGCGGAAACCGTTTTTCAATTTTTAATAATAGTGACCTTGACCCCACCCTCCAATTTGCAATCCAAAGCGAGTTCTCGATATAAGGTATCTATGTATGAAGTTTCATTAAAATATCTCAATGCTTTCTCAAATTAATGAGCGAATTTTTTTTTCTATTTATAGTAACTGTGACCTTGACATTGACCCCACCCATATGCAATCCCAAGCGAGGTCTTAATATAAGGTATCTATGCATTAAGTTTCATTAAAATATCTCAATGAGTTCTTAAGTTATTGAGCGGAAACACTTTTTTCTATTATACTAACAGTGGCCTTGACCCCATCCACCCCATATGCAATCCCAAACCGAGATCTCGATATAAGGTATTTATGTATTAACTTTCATTAAATTATCTCAATGCGTTTAAAGTTATTGAGCGGAAACCATTTTTATATTCTTAGTAACAGTGACCTTGACCTTGACTCCACCAATCCCATATGCAATCCAAAGCGAGTTCTCAATATAAGATATCTATGTATTAAGTTTAATTAAAATATCTCAATGCGATCTCGAGTTATAGAGATATGGAGTTGTTGCACGCAAAGTTTAACCTGAATTTATAAATACAATAAGAAACATAATTCTGTTAAATTGCAGGTCAGAGTTATGGGCCTTGGTCAGTGACCTTTTATAATGACCCTGAAGATATGTTTGAAGTTGCAATGGAATATCTGTAGTAGTAATAGAGATATTGAGTTGTTGCACGCAAACTTTAACCTGAATTTCTAAGTACAAAAGGGGCATAATTTTGCTGAAATGCTGGTCACAGTTATGTGTCTTAGCTAGTGACCTTATATAATGACCCTGAAGGCATGTGTGATTTTTTAATTGACTATCTGTAGTAGATATAGAAATATGCAGTTGTTGCGCAAACTTTAACCTGATTTCTAAGTACAAAAAGGGACATAATTCTGCTAAATTGCAGGTAAGAGTTATGGATCTTGGCCAGTGACCTCACATAATGACCGCAAACACATGTGTGAAGTTTCAATTGAATATCTTTAGTAGTTACAGAGATATGGACATGTGGCACGCAAACCTTAACCAGAGCATTAACGAACGGGTGAGTAGTATAGCTCGAACTAATCGGTGAATAGTCAAGCTAAAAAATCAAACCATTTTCATTATGTATTACTTGATGACATAAGCAATTTAAGAAAATGTAGTCCGGGAAAATGACCACAGACGTTTTTAAAAAATAAATATATTTCTTAATCATTATTATTTTATAAAACTCCCACAGTAATGATACATTATTGGTCCAGGCATATGTATCCAGAGTTGAAAATAGATAAATAAGTTAATATAGCAAGGCAAGGATTTTGCGGCGTGCACATTGTTTACTTTTTCGTGTAAACCATTTTAATTCACAACATATGATCTGACTATGGTCACGTGCATTTTTCGTGGCGTCACGGATTTGATGAGCAATGCTCGGAACCAGTTCAATCTGTATGTGGAGGTTGGCGGAAACAGGAATTTGATGAGCAATGTTCGGAACCAGTCAAATTTCTGTGTGTGTGTGGGGGGGGGGGGGGGGGGGGAACGGCAGGGATTTGATTTGAGCTATGCACGAAACCAATCAAATTTCTGTGTGGAGGTTGGTGGTGGCAGGGATTTGATGAACTTTGCTTGGAAACAGTCAAATCTCTGTGCGGTGGTTGGTGGCGGCAGGGATTTGATGCGATATGATCGGAACGAGTCAAATCTCTGTGCGGAGGTTGGTGGTGGCAGGAATTTGATGAGATATGCTCGGAACGAGTCAAATCTCTGTGCGGAGGTTGGTGGCGGAAGATTTTTGTTGTTGTAATTCAATACTTCATTTCCATGGGAAGTAATGTTATATAATTATATTTTAAACAGGAATGACCATATTTTCCAAGAGCATGTACAGGCAAGTTAAATTTTGGTCATAAAATACAATTACTTAATGGACAAATTAACAACTGTGATTGATAAAAATGTTTTAATATCATATTAAGCCAAAAGTGGGTTAAAAAAAATAAATATGTTAAAATTTGGCATGGTATGATAGACTTCAATTTGGCTGAGCACTGGTAGATATTAACTAATCTTGGATAATATATTACATGTAATCACTTTGTTAGGGAGGATAGAGATCACTCATGGCGACTGTCGTCTTTGGCAAGGCAGACATCGGATGTTTAATCCAACTGCATTTTACATCAGTTTTGCTGGCTCGCTTGTATCTCTTCGTTTAAAATAAAAGTTTATCTAAGTCTTGTAAAACTGCGGATAATATTTGTAATACTAAAGTAATCAAGTTATTGTATGCAGAATAAAAGCCATACCATACATAGACAGAAACATCATCAAAATAAGCAGTTCAACATGACAAAATAAACATGTTGACATGACTATTATTTAAATTTAGTTAATAACTGACACATTTTTAGTCATATCATAAGTATAAGTTTTAAATGGGCCATTTGCGATGGGTGATTTATGTGTTAAATGAATAAATTATCTATCAATTTGTTCCACCTACAGCTATTAATTTTTAATGAGAAAATCGACGAATGTTTAACACTTCAAACACATCGTTTCTTACCCAAACAACAACACAGCTGGCACAATTATAACTTCCCATAAGACACTGGCACTCACTGGATTTGACAACACCATTGTCTTTCGCATCCAGGAAAATCTGTACAAACAAAATTCATTTATTACTTTAATAATGGTACATTGCAATGATAGTGAAACATTTTTATCCCAGTTTCAAAAATATTACATATATTACAATCATCCTGGTACTCTTATGCTCAAACAATGCTACATGAAGACAATGTATTCTTTTGTCCGAAATACGGTTGTATCCGAAATGATACTGTCCAAAGATGTTTCATTTAAGACCGTACGCTGGTATTTCAAGTTATTTATGTATGGTGGGTTTTGTGCTTTACTGTCTTGTTATATTTATCATCATAGTATCATTAATAACTGAACATGATTTTGTTACGAACTGAATAGAAAATCTAATTTTTGTTTAACGACAATTGACTTGCCTGCACTTTATACGATGTATCTTTCATGGACGCTTGCACGCATGCATTAATAACACGCAGTTCGTCGAAAAAAATCTCAGAACACGTCCACTCTCCACTGCTGATTCACTTTTTCGCGTAAGCTTAGTATGGCCTTTGACGTATTTAGCCCAGTAAATAATAGATTAACGCCATTGGTAATGTTTGTATCCGGAAGTGCCAGATATCGTAAAATCTCATTGGTCACAAGGTCTAATTACCCCAAATACGGTCACATCCTCAGGGTTACATGCTGTCAGTTAGATAATAAGCACATATGGTTGAGTGCAGGATGCATATAATTTGTAAAATACAGTTTAAATGATATGTTTTGGTATCATTTTAAAGGTATATATGTAAGCAATAAGAAAACAGGCTGTTTTTGTGCACTACTTTTTGTCTAGTGGTTCCCAGCTTCATAACTTTTGGCCCATGTATTCATGCGCAAAATGGCAGCCTCCGTGCCCGTCAAAACCGGTGCGTTTTTTCTAAGGTAAATATTATGAGTTACAACACATAGAATTTTTTGACATGCTGTTTTTCAAAAGGTTATGTCCTCAACTTTCCAACAATGTATGGTGATATATTGGAAAGTAGCTTGGTCATGGTGAAAAGTGAGATCAAATTTTAAATAGTTTATATATAACAAAGAAGGAATTTATTTGCGCATGCGTAACCAGAAGACGAGACTAACAGGCCCTGTCGCTTGCAAAATAATCTAGGACCACTGTTAGCACGACATTCATAAAATTAATTACGATATATAACGTTGATTCCGTATATATCGGGACCCATTTCACGGCGATACTTCATTATATATATTTTATTTACAGAAAATTGGTATGAATAACTATGTATCAAGCCTATAACTAAACTTCATTGTTGCTTGTACCTATTGATCTCATGGAATTCGTTACTCAGTGATATTTGCTGCACGCTAAACAGTTCAGAGAACATAAACTATAATGGTAAAGTAACAACTCCCTCTACTTCAAGTAATGGGACATCCGACATCTATTTACTAATCAACATCACATTTACGTATTCTATTTTGTTTAAATTCAAGACGGTAAAACATGTTTGTTTGTTTGTTGGGATTTTTCGCCGTTTTAACAGTCATATCACGGCGGTCAGTTAATCTACTCACACTTTTCCTGGACAAGCTTAGCCGATCTAAGCGGTTTACCAGTTCTAAGTGCACATACTTATGCCAGTAACTGACAGCTGCCCTACTCGAATCAGAGGTAGGGGAAGATTGGCCGTTTAAATAATTTAATGACCAATCACCACACAAGTTATGTGGCCGAACTGACGATCCCCGAATTGACAGTCTAGCACTCTACCAACTGAGCTAGCCGGGCCCGGCGATAAAACAGTTTGTTCAGCTGAAAATTCTTAATATACTGGGATAATATACTTTGATTCCCTACAATGCAAATGCCTTATTAGGGCTCACTCTTGCTAAAACTTTTCTTGAGCTAAAGTAATTACAATCTCGTATCTTATTTCAAAGGTTGAATAAAAAAAACAACAACAGCAGCAAGTTGCAGCCAATCATAATTTTCTACAGAAAAATACATGTACTTCGATGTGTGGTGTTTGAATAACTCAAGCTTGGTGACTTACATGAATTCTGACACCATGTTTGTAAATCTTTTATTTTGTCGTGCCATCTACCAGCTTCGAAAAGATACCCAGCGTGAATGCACTTAAGCTATGTGCTTAGAGTATCATTGTCAAAACAATCCCAAGCAATGTTGTCCTAGCACAGGATTGAAAACTGTTCCATTCGGTATATTTACGATAGAAATCACCATTTGAAAATTATACGGTAGAAATCACCATTTGGAAAGTACACACTTTTGATCATGCATATATTTGTTGGTCAGTTTTAAAATTGAACATTTTGTTTTATGTCCACCAACACACTTCGTGGAATACAATTACAGAAGATACTTCAACGTGTACTGCTTGCCAATGTGTTCCACAAGAAACACGTGCGTATGATTTATTATTAATATATTAAAGGACCAGTCTTATTTGTGTTAAATCTTTAATTTATATCTAAAGCCGCACAATAGTTGAAAACGCCCAAATTCAGACTCTACAATCAAACGGTATCTTGTTATCTGTCTTACCATGTGTTAACGTTAGTATATATTACCTACGTCAGAAACATTTGGTTTGCTGGATATTGTTTATTGCAATAACACTGATCCTCCAAGTAAAAATGTTTACAAACGCTGGCTTTATTTACTGCCGAATATCATAGCAATGTGGATTAAATCCGACTATTCTACGTTAACATTCGGCGAGGCGCACGATATTCTACATAAAACACGAGGAACTTCGGCTAGTTTCGTAGTGTTTATAATGTAAACACCAAACTGAACTTCAAACTATTCAAATTACATTATTTCATGAAAATGTGTATCAGTTTTTAGCTCCTTGTGCATTATTTTATTTGTTTGTTATCTCGGCATTAAACATTAATGTTTAGTTTGACGTGCATCACATTGTTAGCGCCTTTAAATGTGTAACCATCCACACGTGTACATAAATTTATTATCGTAGTTTAATATGGTTTATACTGTATGTGTTTTTCGGGTATACGGTAATTTGCACGCTGAAATTTCCTAAATTTCCTCATGGAAGTATTGAAGATTTGAAACTAACTGGTTTGAGAAATCATTCGACTAGCAAGCGGGGTGTAGTGCGGACTGAATTTATGGGTCTCAAATTATTTCATTTTTATGAGATGTTCATGCAACTTACAGTGTGTCCTAGTTTCCCATACAAGGAATGCAGTGTAGTAGAACTGGTTTTCTCCCGTGTTTGAATTAACTCTCTATGAATTTAAAACATCATTTTTTTAATTATATATAATGTTAATCATGTAAAATTAGTATATCTTGTATCTACAATCGAATTATTTACTATAAAGTTCTGCAGATGTTGTAATGCCGCTAAAACCCGGACAAGTACATTTGTGAAGAATCCTGGTATCTATTAAAAAGGGATATATAAATCTAAACAATAATAGTCATTACAGATATTGTGTGCGGAAATAATTGGAAGGCTTTTATAGGCAAATTATTGGTTGAGGTTGAAATTTAATGTTGACTGAGATTGATATTTAGGATATTTTGAGATTTAGGGTTGACCAAGATTGAGATCAAGGATTTTTTTTTGACATCGAGCTTAAGGGTTAACTGAGATTTTAATTTAAGAGTGCTTGTGATTTAGGGTTGATTGAGATTTAGGATTATTTGAAATTAAGATTTAAGGTTCATTGAGACTGAGATTTAAAGCTGCTTGATATCGATATTTGAGGTGGATTAAGATTGAGAATTAATGAGAATTAAAGTTGCTTGAGATCGATATTAAAGGTTGTAAAGATTGAGATTTAAAGCTGGTTGAGATTGATATTTAAAGCTGCTTGAGACTGAGATTAAAAGGTTGATCGAGATTAACATTAAAAGCTGCTTGAGATTGAGATAAAAAGGTTGATTAAGATTGAGATTGAAAGCTGCTTGAGATTGAGATAAAAAGGTTGATTAAGATTGAGATTGAAAGCTGCTTGAGATTGAGATTAAAAGGTTGATTGAGATTGAGATTGAAAGCTGCTTGAGATTGAGATTAAAAGGTTGATTGAGATTGAGATTAAATTGTTTATTGAGATTGAGATTTAAAGCTGCTTGAGATTGATATTAAAATGTAAATTGAGATTTAAAGCTGCATGAGATTGAGATTTAAGGCTGATTAACATTGAGAATTAAGGTTGCTTGATATTTGAAGCTGCATGATATCGAGATTTAAGGTTGATTGAAATTGACATTTAAAGCTGCTTGAGATTGAGATTAAAGGCGGATTGAGATTGAGTTTTAAAACTGCTTGAGATTGAGATTAAAAACTGACTGAGATTGAGTTTTAAAACTGCTTGAGATTGAGATTAAAACTGCTTGAGATTGAGATTTAAAGCTGATTGAGATTGAGATTTAAAGCTGCTTGAGATTGAGATAAAAGGTTGATGTAGATTGAGATTTAAAGCTGATTGAGATTGAGATTAAATACTGATTGAGATTGAGATTTAAAGCTGCTTGAGATTGAGATTAAAGACTGAGATTGAGATTTAAAGCTGCTTGAGATTGAGATTAAAAGGTTGATTGAGATTTAAAACTGCCCGATATTGAGATTTAAGGTTGATTAAGATTGAGTATTAAGGTTGCTTGAGATGAGATTAAATGTTGCTTGAGATTGAGATTAAAGGTTGCTTGTGGTTGAGATTGAAGTTGCTTGAAATTGAGATTAAGGGTGTATGAGATTGAGATTTAGGGTTGTTTGAGAGTGAAATTTAAAACTATTTGAGACTGAAAACCAGGACTGTTTGAGATTTGTATTGTTTTGAGTCGGGCAATTGTATATGGGAAATTAGGGTCTTAAATCAGCAATTCAATATCTAGGAGTGTTGTTGTATTGATGCATTCATACAAATACCTGTATGTGATTGTAAACTTGATTTATGTTGATCTGTGTATATTTAAACCAGTTCTGTTTTTCTGATTGCATTACATTATCACAGACTGTGCGTGCAGGAAATAGTTAACACAAAAAGTGTATTAACATTGGGGTGATAGATTTGTCATGGGGATAGAAGATTCGAGTGCAAATTTGAAAGGAAACATACTTCGTTCAGAAAAAGTGGATAATTAGTCATTACTTACTGATATTAATGAGGGATTAGGGAGTCTATTGACCATGTTTTAAACGCCTAACTTTTTAGCTGGTGACACAAATAGAATGGTACACAAAGTAAAACTATGACCAGTAGTAGGCTAAATTGGGGCGTGATGGCAGCTCTTATATTCCATGTAGCAGACACCAGGAACAAGTTGGGCAACTAAGTGGTGTCAGTGACGGACATTTTTTATCCCAGTACTGAAGCTATTGGGGCCCAATTTCATGATAAAAACGTTCACATGAATGTACTCATTAGAGAATTTTATAGTGACCCTTAAGATGATAGAACATATCACTCATTAGGCAGAGGTTATGAACAGGAATCAAGGACTGGCAGGGCTATTGTTGGCAATTCACACGTTTAACTCAAGAAAAGGGGAGAGGTCCATGTACTATGAAGCCAGAAAAACGATTGCCAAGCAGGAGGATGGTCTAATAATGCGGTTTAATTTGAGCAAATGTGTAATTGGAATGGGTGGAGTGATAGCGAGAAGGGGTCTGTGTGGACCATATTAACGAAATCTTTAACCAGAGTTACACACCTAGAAAGCGGATTTTAGCATACAGATGTGAATTTGGAACTTGGAAAAGATGTAGAAATGAATCAGTTATAGCATTTGTCAATGCTCTCAGGAACTTGGGAAACAATGCTTTTCCATGGATGGGGCCCCGGGCTTTAGAGACTTCTATAATTGACCAATATATTCAGGACTTTAGGCGAGTTTGATTTACAGAAACTTGTTCAATTTACTCCCCTTTTATTATTGATGCTGCAATCAGTGCAGCAGTGGAATAATGTGTATTCCAGGGTTCGTTATATTGCTAACCTACAGACGTAAGAGTCCCAGAATTAGGCCACTCTCTTTAGTGACCCAGTTGCATCCCGCAGATCATTTGTTCTGCGTACATATGTTCATTAGAGGACCTGCAGGAAATGTTTAGTTCTAGTTTGGAAGAGAGATTGCAAAAACGTTTATTGAACCTCAATCAAAGATGTAATAACAGCAACTTTCAGGCATATAGAGTATCTTAAAGCTGAACCTCGCAGAACCTCAGTAACACTAATTCATGCTTTAGTAACAGATACTGCTATGTATGGTTATTATCCTCAAAATCCTCGAGGTTATATATTTGAGGATAGAAAGCTAATAAATGACATTGACAACTACCAAAATAGGTACAATGGTCCTATGCGTCATGATATTTGAAATCAACTACCATATCAGCAAGCTAGCTTTGAGAGAAATTACAGACCTAAATTCCATATATCTGATCATGGTCACATGAGATATACAGTTAATTCATATGAAAAAATTCAAGCCCTCACACGGGTCCTGGAAATTTAGATAATCTTTGTCATAATAAACCGTCATACATTAACAGACCATTTATTTATAGATACTGTGGCGGAAATGGTCATATAGAAATACGCTGCCCAGCAAAGAACCAGGAAATCTGTTACTGATTGGTAAATAGACCTATTTACTAGTCAAAGAATCTCTATGGCAATATAACCACGAAGTTGTGAATGTAGAAATCAACTGCTTAATGTAATATGATGCCACTATGAATGTTGATAATGTAGCTGACTGTACACTTAAAGGGGTTTAATAGAAAAGAAACTAGTATAATAGGAAATGATAAAGATAATTTTTTTTGTCAGCCAAAATGATAATAGGGTGGTAGTTCATGGTATAGAATTTGAACAAACCTGTACGAGTTCTAACGATTATTTATATTTTCAGTTCTGGTTAAGCATGTTCTTACCAACAGATGGGAGTTTGTGCGAATTGGTGGATGCGTTTGGTTTTGGAACCTGACATTCCACTATGCGGAGTCATCCACTCATTTTGAAGGACGATGAGCCATGCGTCCCTTGACGCTGTGGGAGGCACCAGGGCTTATTCAATTCGAATGTATATGTCTCTTGTGAAATTAAATACCCCGCTTGTTGGCACACATATCTTGTTTTGTGTATTATATGAAACCTGATGGTTAGATAATAAATAATTTATTTTTGGCATAAATAAAATGAAATAGAAAACATAAAAGCCATTAACATGCAAGTGAGAATCGTTATTAAAGTCCCAGCATGTTATAAAAAACGGGCTTATATCTTCTGTAAAATAGACTCAAATACACAACTTAACATTTTAAACAATTTAAAACTGTATAAATGAGAGAATTTACGCATTTAGAACAACCGATGAAGTAAAAGTAAAATTCTTAAAAATAGATCTCGCCGTCGCATGTCCATGTGACCATAATCTACGATCACGTGTCAAAACAATACACAACAAACATTACCAACACAGACAGACGGTGTAGCAGAATGTGTATCAAAAAAGTTATCGTTTTATTTTCGCTCTATTGTGTTTTAACAAGCCAATTATGGTTGATTTAGGCGCCTTTCACGTGATAATCCGAGGGTATATCAGAATTGGAATCACTGTTTATTATCCTCATGTCTTTTTATATTGCGACAAGAAAGTAAATCGAAAGTAAAAGTCATTTGCTAAACTGTGTTTGTATATTATTTGCTTCAACCACGTGATAGATCACGCGGTGATACAAATTAGCATATTAAGTCGCCAGCCTAGTTTCTCCAAGATTTCTCTTATTTGAAGTAATAGCTCGCAGGAAACGGACCGAATTATGTAGTCTGGATATATTATGGATTCAAATAAATGTTTCTATGTGTTAGCCCATATAACTTGAGCGTAAAACGTCCGGAATCTTTCAGATGGACGACTCGATACCGTTATTTCAGGGTTAATCAAAAGATACTAAGCAATAACTGGGACGTTTGAAGAGGTAAAATTCTCATATTTTCAGCAATTGCTGGTCCCTTGATCATCAAGTAAATTTAAAACCATAATATAGTTCTTTTTCTGTTGCAAACATGCAGCATAATTTGTATATGCAATTCTTTCGCCGAAAACAGAGTAATCATTAGGATGGAGAAGCGCTGGTAAATCTTGACGTGGCTTTATTCTTGACATAACTTTGTTAAGGGTTTTAGGAAAGAAGCACAGATTTGGGTTCCTTTGTAGTAAATAACGTTTAAGACCTTTGTAATTGTATTCATACGCATTATTTCATATTTGTTTCTTTCGCTTATAATTAGATGTAAATAACTAGACACAATATAATTTATTTCTTGTTATTTTCACAACACATACATTTCATATTGTATAAATACATTGACCAATGTAATTTCCTTTATCAGCTTTTTTTTTTATATACAAGTACATTTGTTTTTAATTGTATCTTGGACCCACTATACATATCATGTTAATTACTATACCAAGGTGGAAAGCTGTCGGTCAGTTTATTTTAAATAGGATGAATACTCTTTCAATCAAATTTGATTAAATAACATCCATAAATAAACATGTTATTGCCGAAGACTTCGTAATTCTGGAACATCCCTTATATTTAAAAAATGAACCTAAACGGAAAACTGAAAACGAAGAATGAAAAAAAAGAATTATCTTTGTCGAAAAAAGCCATAATTCAATCATAATCCAAGACAAAGTTATGTCCTTCACAATAATCATTCTGAATGTAGGTGTATAAAGAAAAACTTCACTAAAACATTAACGCCAACGCCAACGACGCTCATGTGACAATAGCTAGCCCTGTTGGGCAATGTGAAGGGATAAATGTTCGAGACAATGAACCGGTGAGTTTTGTGCAGATCATCCTTGCCTTATGCTCAATTGGCCAACTTGAATCTACTTCCAGGAGTGTTTTGAGCTTTGCATATAGCGTGTTATTTGCGTACTTGAAAATAGGACTTTTTTACAATGTTACATGGGACATTCAGCTCTCAGAGGTTAACATTTAATGCAGCTCGCACATTTTTCGAGGTGTTATTGCGGTATTCTTTTGCAAGCTTCACAGGATGACTGCAAACCATGCTCGCTTGGATTTCAGGTGGCTTCATTGTCAAAAAAATGTGAGACGTTTGTCTGTTATTGGACTGGAACCTGTTGTTTCTAAACCGTTATTTGCTCCAATCTGTAAAACTGTGCATTTTTATGTTTGTGTTTGTTAAATTTTGATTTATTTTCCTCTTTTGATAAATATTTTGATCCCAGAAATATATTTTTTTAATGTTTGTGTTGAATTTACTCATGCATAATGCTCATCAAATACACAAAAAGCAAAAGAAACAAACAACATACCTACATGTTTATACTTTATTATTTATTTCTATTATTTATTAAGTCTTTTTTGAAAATGCCCTTAATAAGTAAGAATAAATCGGTTAAAATGTATTTCTAATTTTTGTGTTTGTTTGTGTGTGTGTGACAGCAATGCATGTAAACAACAATAAAAAAGTAGTCCCTCATGAATGTTAATACTGGCAACCTGCTTCATTGAAAAATAAAAGCCTGTCAAATTATGCATTTCAGCGAATCAAAACACTGTAAAATGATGAAACCAAAGGAAATTGTAATTATATGACATTATATTGTCAAAAACTCATGGCTTTTCTTTTGGTCACGTTTCAGCAAGCATTCGGCATTTTTCCTTTGCACGAGTTTTTCGTTCGATTTGGCGGGTATTGTCACTCGAGGTTCGCTTACACAGGAGTTAACACGTAGTTCAGCATATTTGTATATTACACAAGTTACTTATAAAATATAAGGCAATGAGGAGATAAAATCTTTTCAAGTATGTGTATGTCTGTTTTCAGTTCATATGTTGTTGGTGTTGTAGTTTTTGATGTTTAGAACGGTGTTTTAGACGTCAGATGTATGTATATTAATTTAGTTTCGTTCATTTCGTTCATTCTGTTTAACGATGTGTACGTGTTGCTATATTGCAATGTTACTAGTTTCGTAAAATATATCCGTGATGCTTGTTATAGTTAGTTTGGGTGAAGCCCGACACTGCGATGTGATATTTGAAAGACGGGCACAGGTTTCCCCAATGCAATTGAAACGGTTTTATCTCTGTTTCATTATACATATATTATTTTAAGAATTGTACAATTTCTGGGCTTTGTTTATGCGTTTATTAGTGTGCGTATTTTTTAAGGATTGGTTTGTGTAATTCGTTTTAAGCGAAGCACGCTAGTTTATTTGCCTAAACGATATGCAGACTAATGTTAAATGTATTATACATGTATACGTGTACAAGAATTTCGTTGTGAGTGAAGTTTGTAAACGGTGTTACAGACGAAGAAAAGAAAAGCGGACCGCCTCCTAAAGAACTATGCGTTTTCTTTTATAGTTGTATATGTGCTTTAATTGGTGTAAGTAAGGAAATAATTTATTTATTTTCAGACGAACGCAGTGAGGAAGAAAATAAGAATCATTTTATTACATTGTATGTAGCCTGTTTTAAATATAGACATTATTATTCCTTAATTCATTATGGTATTCAGTCATACGTGTATCTTGAATAGGATGTAAATTCTTGATTGTTATGTGGTTTCATCAATGTTTTAAATGCGTCATTGGGTCAAACTACTTTTAGAAAAGACCACGATGAAACTAAGAAGTAGCAGTCCTCGTTTGTGTATGCATGTAGATATTACCATGTTTTATTATTACTTATGTGTGTATATGTATATTTTGTGTATATTCTTTAAACTGTTTAACGTAAGTCATATGAGAATATCAAATTAAAAAGCTTTCTCCGCAGTCAAACAAGACAAACCATATCCCGTAAGAAATGCTTTTTAACATTCAAATCGTACATAATTTATTTAATACCATATAAATGTATACAACTAAATCTAGCAATATATAACCTAGCGGTTATGTGATTTTTTATAAACACCAATGGTATGTCATGTTTTACAAATAGTGTTTATAAGCTAAAATACTTAAAACAAAAATGTAAAAATGTTTCTCAACATAACAACAACAGAGCGCATTTATAAAAACCTAATCGTATTTTTATGTACATGTGAATTAATGTGCAACATCATAATAGTCTCCTACTATGATGCACTATAGAGTTCGAGTTGTACATTGTTTTATGTACGCCATGTTTACAATCCATTATTTTTAAATTGTATAACCCCCAATTGACGAAATAAAAACATAAAATATGTATTAGAACTTTTGATGACGTTAACCAAAGTCCGGCCACATAACTTATGTGGGAATTGGTCATGAAATAATTTCTACGGTCATTCTCCCCCTACCTATGATTCAAGTAGGGCAATTGTCAGTTACTGGCATAAGTATGTGCACGTCGTACTGATAAACAGCTTAGATCGGCTAAGCTTGCCCTGGAAATGTGTTGGTTACCTGACCGGCGTTATATGACTGAAATACTGTTAATTACGGCGAAAAATCCAAACAAACAAACAAACAAACAAAAAACAAAGCATTACAGTACAAAGAGACCTTATGTTATTAATGAGCATATCTACTCTCATTTAGGATAGTTGAATATTCGTTCTCAGTATTTTATTCTAATTACTTATAGATGTAATGAATTAGGAATGAAACAAAGCAAAAATGGCATTATTCAACATAAACATGTAAATAAAGAAGCAATACAAACATATACACAGTATCTATACAACTCGGAAAAACAAGATACATTTCCAAATCATATTAATCTGTTTACACATAAAAAAAACATATGCAACCTCAGTTCATGTAACACAAACTATTATAACATACATAAAATACCCTTGCATACAAGTGAGTGCTTAAAAAATGGAAGAAACTGGCGGTTAGCTATACAATACAGCGCACAACAACTAAATCAATGAATCACAAACATACAAATTGCAACTTTTAAAGTGAAAAGCCGAAGGGCAAAGAACAACAAGAAACGTGGAAATTCCACGAAAACCAAATTTTTCGAACGAAATGCATTAAAGATACTGAGCTCCAGATTGGCATACGTACGTGTTTTTGTAGTTATACTAAAACGATAAAATCATGGTTAAAAGCACCACTATTTGTATAGAACACGATCACATACTGTCAAAAACTGTATATATCATTGAAAAATAGAAATTGAATAAACTCGCACTTTCCTTGAACCCGGTATTCCCGAATTAAAAATACAGCGGCTTTCCCAATATAAGCACCTTATTCAAGTGTACGCATGCGCGACTCGACAGAACTAAACTGTCAAGTGATTATCCTTAATATAAACGGCGCTTTTTTTGAATTACACTATGGGTGATAGCGTCTGCCAAATTAAAGATTTAGAACGATAAAAAGGAGGAAAACTACATAAAATCATTGTTTTCCAGGTAAATAAAAACACAAGTGTCTAATTTTTAATGTGTTCTATACGATTATGAAATAAAATAGTGTATTTTTGACAATTTTCTTTCATTTTTACGATTAGACCATCTGGAGTTCAGTCCCTTTAAAGTCAGCACAAAAATAGTAATGGTGACCTTGACCTTAACCCCACGAACCCATAATCAATCCCAAGCGAGGTGTACATATAAGGTATCTACATATGAAGTTTGATCACAATATCTCAATGTCTTCTTAAGCTATTGAGCGGAAACTGTTTGTCTAATTTTAGTAATGGTGACCTCACCCACCCCATATGCAATCCAAAGCGAGGTCTAAATACAAGATATATATGTATAAAGTTTCATTAAAATATCTCAATGTGTTCTCAAGCTATTGAGCGGAAACTGTTTTGTTTATTTTTAGTAACGGTGACCTCGACCTTGATGCCACCCAGCCTATACGCAATCCTAAGCAAGGTCTCAATATAAGGTATATGTGTATGAAGTTTCATTAAAATATCTCAATGTGTTCTCAAGTTATTGAGCGGAACCGTTTTTCTATTTTTAGTTACGGTGACCTTGACACTACCCACCCCATATGCAATCCCAAGCGAGGTTTCAACATAAGGTATCTATGTATTAAGTTTCATTGTAATATCTCAATGCGTTCTTAAGATATTGGTCAGAAACCGTTTTTGTTTTTCTTGTAACGGTGATCTTGACCATGACCCAACCCACCCTATATGCAATTGCAAGCGAGGTCTCGACATAAGGTATCTATGTATTAAGTTTCATTAAAATATCTCATTGCGTTCCCATGTTATTTAGCGGAAACCGTTTTTCTATTTTTAGTAACGGTGACCTTGACTTTGACCAAACCCAACCCATATGCAATCCCAAACACGGTCTCATTATAGGTTATCTATGTTTGAAGTTTTATTAAAATATCTCAATTTTTTCTCAAGTTATTCAGCAGAAACCCTTTTTCTACTTTTAGTAACAGTGACCTTGACCTTGACCCCATTCAACCAATATGCAATCTTAAGCGAGGTCTCAATATAAGGTATCTATGTATTAAGTTTCATTAAAATATCTCAATGCTTTATCAAGTTATTGAGCGGAAACCGTTTTTCTATTTTCAGTAACAGTGACCTTGACCTTGACCCCACCCGCCCCATATGCAATCCCAAACGAGGTTTCAATATAAAATATATGTGAGAAGTTTCAGTAAAATATCTCAATCCGTTCTCGAGTTAGAGGGCGGAAACGAACAGTGCTAGGCCCGCCCGCTATACGACATACGCCAATCTAATAACCGATTTTTTTCTGCGAAAAATGTGGCTAAATATGTTAAAGTATTTAGCTGGAATAATAAGAAGGCATTTACGGTGATACTTCTTTCTACAAGAATTTTTTTTAAGAAATGACAATTACAGGATTTGGGGCGCATGTTGAGCAGCTCAATGTTTCTTAGCTGAGCAGTTCTAATATAGTAACGCAGCCGGGAATGCTTATTACTAAATCATGCAATAGTAACATAATTGAATAAAAAAGCACAACTGGAATAATGCATTTTAATAAAATACTCATATCATATAGCATTATTATTTTGATTAATTAATATGCGCCAAATAAGGATGGCATTAATTTCCATAACATTTTAGAGAATATAATTAAATAACATGAAGATAAAACAAAAATAATTGAAGGATAATTTTAATAGTTTTGGATGGCAAAACTGATCATTTAAGTGGACAATATAATTCCAATTAGAAAACATCAAATAAAATAAATAATACCATATAAAAGTACGGCTGTTTGCGATATATTCAGAATCCCTGGTTATCGTTCTGATATCTCGACAGTCGTAATGACACTAAATGCAAATAATTACGAAAAAGGTCCGGAATATTTCAAATCGAATAACACGGTAATATTAGATACAGAATATCAAACAAAATTAGACATGCTATAATTGAAGTTATTGAGTTTAATTAAGAAGCGAATCCAAATATTGTTATGGAGTAAATGAAATGAAAATACGCGAGCAAACTATAAAGTATTCAAGTCATATAAGGACGATAAATGCTAAAAAAGAAAATGAACTCATACAATATATAAAAATATAGAAATAATAGCAAAAACTCCCAAAGAAAATTAATTTTTGGAACAATGCGGAAAATAAAAACAGTCACTCTATGTCGTTATAAATAATACAATAAAACTACTAGTAAAACGATTAATATTATCTCTTAAGAAGTAAAGCTGAATGGGTTGAAGTAACTGAAGACACTAATTACTTTGCTAATTTGAAAACACAATTATAATTCTAAAAAGAAATTATCAAACAAAATAGAAGAAACCCTCGACAAAAGTTTGCGGCATATTAAGGATGTTTATCAACATATTATATAAACGACAGTTTATTGCAATGTTGATTATTGCAATAGTTCTATATTTAAAAAAAAACAACAACAACCATATTTAACAATTATTTTTGATGACATTAACAAAATACCAGATTATCTTGCAAAATATGAACGCAAAAAATCTTTAAAGTAAAACGATATGAAAATCAACCAAAACCTTTGATCGGATGGCATAACGGCAAATATTTTGTAATTATTTAAATTAGTTAATTTTTTTGGAAGAAATATAAATTTATTTGGATACCGAAAGCTGCCAAAAACCTTCCGAATTAAATTTACGATTAACATACAGGTAAAGACGGATACCAATATTAAACCAAACATCATTGTATATTTTTGCAAAGAATTTTACAAATCACTGTTTTGCTAAATTGCAGAAATGAAACTAAGTTAAATGTTTAAGATATCAGTTCTTAAAACGTTTGATTTTCCAAACTCATATATATCCACTAACAGTTTTAAATAACTAAAAAGATCTTCAAAAATAGTGTTTGAAACAACATTTGATCGCGGCTATAAAGATATAAAGAAAACGATGTTCTCGTTCTTGCGGGATAGTAAACGCGATAAAACTGCACGATACAAAAAATACCTAATGATAAAAACGGTAGTTTAAAATGATCGATCTTGAAAACTTTATAACGAAACAAAGTTAGTAATTGGCAAATATATAATGTAAATCATGCAAACATTACAATCTTAAATAAAACATGGTTTTGATCGATCATTAAACATATAGAAAATGTATTCAACTACAGAAACAAACGTTTTGATAATTACTGGGAACTTCATATACTAAATAGCCTGTTTATGATTTCTTGAAAAACCAAATCTTATACACGATCCATTTACTAAATTGATAGAATTATCCTACAGCAACGATATGTAGTTTTGAAAATGATGAATAATAGTTTTTTGCATTTGTCTGATGCAAACACGTTAATCACTTGGTGTACATGGATCTGGGTTAACGATGACAGCCTGTCAGACGTCATTGTTGTTCGCAAATATTGTTTTATTCTGATTTTCCACTGAACCCCTCCCTAACCCCTGATTTTATTGCTTTTTTGGCATTTTTAATCTTCGACTTTCTAGGGGAAAGTATAGGCAGCGGTCAATGACGTCATTCAATACAAATCAAAATGTTGCAACGGCGTAGTCGTGTCTATAAATAGAACATGGTGTTTCCTAATGTCGCTCGGAACGTTACGGAAATATACGATACTCTACGAAAGTAAAAGAAGTCCGGGTTTTACAGCCGTTGAATACGGATTTTTATTCCGGGAATTCTGTCTGGTAAATTGTATTTTATACTGTATTTTAAACCGAAAACACACCGGTATTTGAGTCAAATTATCTATAGATAAATAATAAAGATACTTATTTTAAGCAACTCGTCTGAGTGTAATATATGAATTATTTGATTTTAATTTCACTTTCTTTATTAATAATGGAATTATGTATTCTTACTACATTTCAATGATCGGTGCCATAATATGAAGTTTAACTTGATATTCATAAGTATATTTATTTGTAGTGTGTTTCATTTGTATTTGAGGTATAGTCCGCACAACTAAATAAACATAGAAGACAGAGCTGTGTGTACGAACGTACTTCGCACCTCTGTTGCATAAAAGTCATTCAAATCTCTTTAAAACTTTTCATATAAAACGCCATTAATCTTTTGCAGAGTTATACATTTTGTAATCCGCATTTTCTGTCAACGCTCTTTATTTTGATATGAAGATTTATCAAAATCTCTTTTAAACCTTCCCATGGAAGCATCGCACAAGATACGTGATGGACTAAACTAAAGTTCCCTGCGAATTAATATATTGCTATATATATATAATGTTAGAGAACCACAAAAAGGGTTTTTGTAACTTCTGCAAAACGGTTTCAAATTTCAGATAAAGTTCGTTTTTTTACAAAAAATGTTGACACAGCACGGTCAACGACTCGAAGCTTGACCTGCAGATTTGGAGTCAACATCGGGTCGGCCTCACAACGGAAGTCGCCTACTGTTTCTCATTTAGTAATGTTTATAAATACTATTAAGCACGCAACATATATCGACATACCAAGACAAATTAAAGATCACTGTATATCGCACAAAAAGTTCATAGTCATTTTAATGACAAAGAACGTTTCATTCTGTAATGTTATCCTAAATGGACTTTGATATTGATTACGATGATCTATATAAAATATGTTATTTCTCCGAGTGTGGCAGTATAAATTAAACAATTCACTCCATATTCAAAGTTCCAGTTTTGATCTTTTGTAAAAATATGTTTTTTTCGAACATAATCGCAGTAAGTTTCCGTAAGTTACAACCCCACAATGCTTGATACAGTCCAATACTGTCTGAGACACAGGTCAAGCTGACATTGGACATGTAGCTGGTGTTTGTCACATCATCAACTCGTTCTTTACAAGATGTTATATATCGAGGATCAAGCCTGCATTTCACATTATGATTCAAACTTGACAAACTCCTAAAGAAACGACGTAGCCAAATTGAGGAACATCCGACATCTATCAATATTATACGTTTCATACGTGGCGGAAGTTCAAGTTCTGATTTTTCAAAACAGTATGACTGTAGTGTGAGACGTTTTAACTTCTTACATTTAAGAAGTGATTCCGAAAACACGCAGTCTGTTCCTGTGATCAATGCAGTTTTTAAATCTGGAAATAACGATAAATTCAGACTACCCGCGTAACGTTTAAACATGAGAATTTTAAGTCTCCTGAGATTACTAAGTGGAACTGGAGCCAATGTCACTCGTTCGCTGAGGTCTAGTGTTTCCAAATGCTTGCAGCGTGATACATCCAGTTGTTGACAATCGCAGTCTAATTTTAGATGACGTAGGCTAATAAGGTTAGACAGTGTATTCGATAACAAACTCTCTGAACTTCTGATATCGATTTTTTCGAGACTGCGACAGGACGTCAAGTCCAACCCATTGATTTTGCCATACAAAATAAGAATCTTCAACCTCTGCAGATTACGTAGTGTCCCTGGTAACAAGGATAACGGTCCTCGTATATCGATATGTTTAAGAGATATACAGGACGTCAGGTCCAGCTCAGAACAATTGCAATCAAACATTTCAAGATATTCCAAGCAGGTAAGCCCGTGTAACATACTTGGTGATAATGTCACTGGTCCTTTTATAACGACTTTTTTAAGCTGACTACACAATGCCACGTCCAATCCATCACACCTGCAATCGAATAATAAAAGTTTCCTCAGTTCCCGATAGTTACTAAGTTCCGTTGTACGTAAAGTCTTTTGTTTGATCTGTAGCTTTTCTACCTTCAATGGGAAGATTGGTACGCTGGGGTATTTCAGTGCTGAAATATGGTTCACGCTTTAAGTTCATCACATGTTACTACTGTACAACACGCATAAAGAATAACATTCGTTTAAATGAATGCAAAATTGAGGATTTTAAGGCATTTATCATATCAAAAGGCTCATCAGTCAGCAGTTTGTTAATCATTGGTTATAATCAAGCAAACATCAAGATACACAACCCTATAGCATTTTTCGTGTTGTTCATCATACGAAATGGCAATGAAACTGAACATCTGTTAAAAGTTAAAAAGGATATAGTTTTGAATTTGCGTTGGAGTACATTATTAAAACAAAAAGCACACCCAAGTCAGTGACACCAAGCAACTTCAGTGACACCTGATCATACAAATGATATCAGGCTTCTTCAGTGATATCAGATCACTTAGGTGATATCAGGTAAGTTCAGTAATACCAGATCACATCAGTGATTCCAGGTCACTTCAGTGATACCATGCCACATCAGTGATATCGGGTCACTTCAGTGATAGTAGCTCATTTCAGTGATAGCAGGTCACTTCTTTACACCAGGCAACTTCAGTGACACCAGGTTAGTGATATCAGACCACTTCAGTGACACCAGGTCATTTCAGTGACACATGTCACTTCAGTAATATCAAGACACTTTGGTGATATCAAGTGACACCAAGCCACTTCAGTGATATCAGGTTTCTTCAGTTATAATTAGTCACTGCACTGATATCAGACCACTTCAATGATATCAGACCACTTCAGTGATATCAATCCACTTCAGTGATATCAGGCTACTTCAGTGACACCAAGCAACTTCGTTGATACTAGGTCACTTTGGTGATACTAGGACACGTCGGTGATACACGATCATTTCAGTAATATCAGGTCACTTCAGTGACACCAGATCATTTCAGTGACACCAGGTCACTTTAGTGAAATCAAGCTACTTTGGTGATATCAGGTCACTTCAGTAACAGTTGGTCATTTCAGTGACACCAAGGCACTTTAGTGATATCAGGTCACTTCAGTGATGTCAGACCAATTCAGTTACAACATGCCACTACAGTGACACTAGATCACTTCGGTTATATCAGGTCACTTTTGTGATACAATATCACTTGAGTGTTATTAGTCACTTCATTGACATCAGATCATTTTATTCACACTAGGTCACTTTAGTGATGTCAGGTCACTTAGGTGAAATCGAGAAATTTCGATGATATCAGGTCACTTCAGTGATGCTAGGCCACTTTAGTGACACCTTACCACTTCATTGACACCAGTGAATTTCAGTGTCGACAAGTCACTTCTGTGATATAAGGTCACTTCTGTGATATCAGTCCACTTCAATGATATTTAGACATTTCAGTTATACTACGTCACTTCAGCGATACCAGATTACTAAAGTGACACCAGATCACTGAAGTGACACCAGGTCACTTCAGTGATATTATGTCACCTCGGTGATATCAATTCACTTCGGTGATATCTGTACACTTCCGTGATATCAGGTCACTTTAGTGCTATCAGGTAACTTTATTGATATCCTGTCACTTCAGTGATACCAAGCCACTTCAGTGACATCATAATACTTCAGTGACAACAGACCATATCAGTGCCACCGGGTAACATCAGTGATATTAGGTCAATTCGGTGATATCTGTCCACTTTGGTAATATGAGGACACTTGAGTGATATCAGGTTACTAAAGTAATACTAGATTACTTCAGTAATACTAGGTCACTTCAGTGACACTAGGTCAAATCAGTGATACCAGACCACTTCAGTGACACCGCACCACTTCAGTGACATTAGTTCACTTCTGTGATATCAATCCACTTTAGTTACACCGGGACACTTCAGTGATATCAGGTCACTTCAGTGATACTAGGTCACCGTAGTGATGTCAGGATATTTTAGTGACTCCAGACCACTTAGTGACACCAAGTCACTACAGTGATACAAGGTCATTTCAGTGACAGCAGATCACTTCAGTGGTATCAAGCCACTTCGGTGATATCAAGTCTTTTCAGTGACACCAGACCACTTCAGTGATATCAGGTCACTTCAGTGATATCACCACAATTCATTTACACAAGGATACTTTTGTGATATCAGGTTACGTCAGTAATATCGGGTTAATTCAGTGAAACCAGGTCACTTCACTGTTATCAGGACAATTCAGTGAGATCAGGTCACTTCAGTGAAACCAGGTCACTTCAACAATATCAGATCACTTCAGTGAAACCAGATTACTTCAGTGAAACCAGGCCACTTTAGTGACACCAGACCACTTCAGTGACACCAGGTCACTTCAGTGAAACCAGGTAACTTCAGTGACATTAGGTCACTTTAGTGATCTCAGGGCTATTCAGTTACACCAGTCCACTTCAGTGACACTAGGTCACTTTCAGTGATATCAAGTCACTTCAGTGATATCAGGTCACTTCCGTGATATAATGGCTAGCACAAAAATATGCAAGTCGTTTCTATTATAATCGCCGTTAACAGCTTTTCCATCATAATTTTTAGGAACTGTCTCTCATCCGAGTTTAATCAATCATACTCGCACATTCGGTGGTATTATTTCAAAATCCATCTAGTTGTTATAGAATATTTTCAAAGTTTTCTATAAAGCCATAAAAGAACAAGGATATCAATAAAACTGATGGATGCTCCCCAATGCGCTTTGTCAAGCAATATAAATGCAATGTGAAGGGCAGAGACATTAAAATGACGAAAAATCAAAAGAAACTACTATATACTTTATTCAGAAATGTTCAAAGTCTGATAACTCCAAGAAGAATCATTGAAGTTGAACATCCCGCTTATATGCACACCTCCTCTTGGCACTATATACTATATTTCAGAAATGTTCAAAGTCCCATAACTTCAAGAAAAATCATTGAAGCGAAACACCCTGCTAATATGCACACCTCCTCTTGGCAATGAAGCTTCCCATAAAAGTTTAATGGAATCTGTCCAGTAGCTGCTAACAAATAGCCTGGACAAGAATTTATGCGGTATATACTAATTGCAGATACCTTCAAAGTCTCATAACTCTAAGAAAAATCACTGACGCGGAACGTCCTGGTAGTATGCATACCTCCTCTTAGTAATGAAGCTTCCCATATAGTTTTGTTCAATTCCAGCCAGTAGTTGATGAGAAACAGTCCGGAGAAGAAAGTGAAGAACTGTGCACTATATACTGAATTCAGAAATCTTCAAAGTCCCATAACTCTGAGAAAAATCATTGAAGCAGAACGTCCTGGTATTATGCACACTTCCTTTTGGTAATGAAGCTTCCCATAAAGTTTTGTTGAATTCCAACCAGTAGTTACTGAGAAATAGATTGAAAAGAATTACACACTATATACTATATTTCAGAAATGTTCAAAGTTCCATAACTTCATGGAAAAATCATTGAAGCGGAACATCCTGCTAATATGCACACCTCCTCTTGGCAATAAAGCTTCCCATAAAAGTTTATTGAAATCTGGCTGGTAGTTGCTAACAAATAGTCTGGACAAGAATTTATGCAGTATATAGTTTTGTCAGAAATCTTCAAAGTCCAATAACTCTGAGAAAATTCATTGAAACGGAACGTCCTGGTAGTATAAAAACCTCCTCTTTGTAATGCAGCTTTCCATTTAGTTTTGATGAATTCCAGCCAGTAGTTGCTGAGAAATAGTCCGGACACGAAAGTGAAGAATTGTGCACTATATACTGATTTCAGAAATTTTCAAAGTCCCATAACTCTGAGAAAAATCATTGAAGCGAAACATCCTGGTAGTATGCACACCCCCTCTTGGTAATGAAGCTTCCCGTAAAGTTTCGTTGAATTTTGGCCAGTAGTTGCTGAGAAATACTCCGGACAAGAAAGTGTGCCGGAAGGACGGACGGACAGAAAACGAACGGACAAAGCGGCGACTATATGCTCCCCCGAAATTTTTCTCGGAGCATAAAAACTACTGCGCTTCCTGCTTGCAATGTTTCTGTGAAGTTCTTTACAAATCCAACCAGTGGTTTCTGACAAGAAGATTTCAAAATAGGCATATGAGGGACAAGGCCCTGCATCCTGGGGACCAAGTGTCTTCAACGCATCAAACTAATAGAAGTTTTTGGTAGAGGACTACCCAAATAAACATTCATACCAAATTTGGTTGATTTCCACCAAGCGGTTTCAGATAAGATTTTTTTAGTAATTGTTGACGAAGAACAACGACGGACGACGACACGACGGACAACCACTGACCACAAAAGCTCACACATGAGCACATCGTGCTCAGGTGAACTAAAAATAAAACAACTGTGCACAATGATTTCTTTCAAACAGTATAGTAAATAAATTAAGTTACTTATAATAATAAAATAAATAAGATTCAATGCATATTTGATTTTAAACTATATTGGAACAAGGTTTGTCACAGGACGCGACGAATGCCTCCGAAGCATATGCTTGTTAGAGGATGGAATGTCAGAGAAAAGAGTACCATATATGCCCTGGACAAATATCTTGACCTCTTAATGTTACCTTGACCTCTAAACTAAAGGCCTGGTCATTGCGCATGACATCTAATGACGGTGATCATTTTTATTAGAAAATCCCTGCATGCCAGAAAAATTATGCTCAAGACAAATATTTGACACTTGAACTTGAATTTTGACCTTGAGCTTTGACAGACAAGCATGTGTGATGTACACAACACACCATCTGGTCATTGGGAATGATAATCAGAAGTAATATAAAAATCCTTACAAGCATTAAGAAGTTAGGAGGGATACGAAAATAATCATTGACCTTTGACCTTGAATTTTGACATTGACCTTTAACAGACGAGCATAAGATTTTATGCGACACATTGTCTGATCATGGGAAATAATAGTTTCAAGTAATAGGAAAATCCTTCCTGGTATAAAAAGTTACAGAGCGGAAACGAAATCCGGACCCACACACGGACGGACGGTGCGACAACTATGTTCCCTCTTTCGGGGGCATAATAAAAACCGATTGATTAATTTTGAACAATGCAGATTGTTCATCACACAAGTTAACAAAAAGCTCATACCTTCTTCTTTAAGGATTTCATCAATGTCTTTCCTTTCCTTTGTGGTAATTGATATTAAGTCGTTTTGAAGCTGTTAACAGAACCAATCGTAATATACAATGTCTAAAGCGAAGAATGCAATTCAAAAACGACTTAAAAAAAATGCAAATTAGGTTTTTAAGTTTTTGTTTTTTTTTTTGGGGGGGGGGGGGGGGGAGGGCATTTCACACAGTTAATAAGATTTCGACACATTAACGATCAACTCAACATACCCTTTGTAATGTTTCAGCTGCATCCTTTGCGTCAGTATTTCCAGCTGCAAATGTTGGGTCATTCAGCAAGGCGATCAAGGTTGAGAGAAACGTATTGAAATCAGTGTTTTTAACGATACCATCCGGTGAGTGACGAATGCTATTGCCATCAAGACGTGCCTTGTAAAAAAAAACACTTTAAGAAGAAATATTCTTTTTAATAATTGTAGCTCGTTTAACATTAGAGTGCGATCAAGAATTACGTTCGTGAGTCAACATTTAATGTAATCACTATAGTATATACCAGTGTGTTGAAAACTGTAAAATATCTTGGATATTTAGCACGCAATATTAAGAGTCATCATAAGGTTATTACTATAACGACATGGTTGACAAGATGTGTAATTATATATAGTGCAAAATACATCGATAGCAAAATGACTGAATCGTACGAATTTGTCTAACAGTACAATATTCTTTGAAGTTCGTTTATTTATTAAACGTGTTTCACCTACCCCTTTAATGTAAATATGGTGATTTCAGTGCGTGTGGAATGTCTGACTGCAAATTATTTTATCGATATCATATTTAAACTCGTCTATGACAGGTCGCTCTACAAGTGCTTGTAGAGCATTATTTAAAAAATCAATCGCTTACAGATATATGACCCTTCAAAAGGACCATGATGCCCCTAAAAGACGACCTGATTACATTGGCAATAGCGGAGTTGGCACATGTAAGTGACAATTCGAAAAATAAAACGCGATTATGCGAAAGTTCCAATTTTTTTTTAAAACTCTTGACTAACCTTTGCTTAAACAAACGACTCGTATCATGGTCAATTACAAGTATGGACTGGACGGGTTCCCAGGCACCCGCGAGACATGGTCACCCAATATTGTCTTTGAAAATGTTAATATGTCAAAAACATATATACACACAAATGAGTTCTTAAGCAATGTAATGACATCCGATATAATTACTAGACAATGAGGATACGGTAATTTTGCTTATTAGTTCTTGGATCCTTTCTATCGACCTTTTGTCTCTCCCGTGGTCTTTAACCCATTGAAAAGTCATGAATATACAGTAATAATAAATTATGTTGTCATTTCGCAAACGGTTTGAAAAAAAGATAACTGGTAATGCTTGGGTTCAAAAAGAAATTGGGAAACAGCTGTGCAAAGTTCACGGTCAGCATAGTTCCACCCTAAGGTGATATAGTTTTAAAACTGTTATGAATCAGATTAATGCTGCATGAAATAAACAAATTAAAGTCGTTTTTTGGCATAGATATTTAAATATAAAAGTTTGTAATATTATTTGGTTTGGTATCCATGATAAAAAGCTCTGAATCTGTGCATATTCATCAATGTGTTATTCATTTTTGGCAGGGAAGAAATATACGAGTATAACTAGATATCTAGGTGAAAACGTGAAATATGGGTCGAGCACTTAGCTCCTAAACTACCTGTCAAGTCCGTATAAAGAAATTAAGCAAGTTTGTTGAACTCTGTAGAAAATGAAGTGTACTTTAAAACATAAAATGCATGCTTTTTTCATCGGAAAGGGTATTCATTCATAATTATGCTTATGCTCAATTTGGGACCACTTTCACATTTGTCCATGGAGTTATGGTGGTACGTTAAATGCGCACGTTTGGTCAAGACTGATTAACAACGTCTTTACTCACAGTCCAGATGTTGAAATTTATTAAAGGAATGAAATACTCCAGCCAACTGTTGACAGTATACGGACATACTTTCGACCATTAATAGGCAATTACTCTAGTGTTCCTGGTCTTATCTTAGGCTGCTTCGTCCCGAAAGAGAATGACTCCAGGACTATTGAACAGTTTAGGACCATTTCCTTGCTCAGCGTGGAGTGTAAGATCTTCTTCTCTATCGTGGCTAGGACACTGACTTCATACCTTACCAGCAACCAGTACATTGATACATCGGCACAGAAGGGAGCTATTCCAGGATTCTCTGGTTGTCTTGAACACACCGGCATCCTAAGCCAGATGATCAAAGAGGCAAAGGTTGATACGGGAGACCTCACAGTAGTATGGCTGGACCTGGCGAATGCTTATTGAGGTATCCCACACAAGCTGATAGACAAGGCACTCCACCACTACCACGTCCCAGAGGAAGTAAGGAAATTAGTAAATTCTTACTTCAACGGTATGAAGATCCGATTCAATAGCCGTGACTTCACAACCACGTGGCAAGACTTAGAGAAACAAATAGTCACTGGCTGTACAGTTTCCCTAATACTGTTTGTCATGGGAATGAACATTATTATGCTGGCAGCAGAGAGAGAAACCCGCGGACCGAAGATAAAGTCTGGCATCTATCAACCTGCAAACAGAGGATACATGGATGACCTCACAATCACTACCAAGTCCCACATACAGGCGCGATGGGTGTTGAGTGCACTGGATGAAGTTGTTACCTGGGCAAGAATGAAATTCAAGCCTAAGAAATCCCGCTGCATGATCATTAAGAAGGATCGCCTTGCCAACATCAAACTGATCATACAAGGAGAAGAGATCCCTTTAATCAAGGAAAACCCCATCAAGTGCCTCGGAAAGTGGTATGACGATTCCCTGAGTGACCATAGAAACACAGAGAATACCAAGAGACAGGTGACTGACTGGCTGAAGAAGGTGGACAAAACCGGTATTCCAGGAAAATTCAAGGCCTGGATGTACCAGCATGGTATCCTGCCACGCCTTGCTTGGCATCTCACACTCTATGAGTTTGCCATGTCGAGTGTAGAGACACTGGAAAGAGCCATCAACCAGAGACCTCGTAAATGGTTGGGTATACCACCAAGCTTCAGTTCCATTGGCCTATACAGCAGAACCAGTCAGCTAAAGCTCCCTCTGTCGTCAGTGTTAAAGGAATTTAAGGTCGCCAAGAGTAGACTGGTGATGACACTCAGGGACTCAAAGGACAAGAAGGTCAGTGAAGCTGGAGTGATTAAAAGGGCAGGACAGAAGTGGTCAGCCAGCACATCAGTGAAGGAAGCAGAGAGCATGCTCGAAGTGCGGGATGTCTAGGGACAGGACACTTCCGGCAAGACATTTCCGGCAATGGTGCAAGGCCAAAGGGAAAGAGCAGCGCGATGTGGTGATAGATGTGATCAGAAGAAATGAGGAGTCAACACGGAAGAGCAAAGCAGTAGAGCTTGTAAAACAAGGAGCTTAGACAAGATTTGACCTACCACAGAGTCAAGTCACATAGAACGACCTGTGGATAATGGAACCAGTCCGGATCAGTTTTCTACTGCGATCGGTGTATGACACCCTACCATAACCGACCATGACGACCCGTAATGTAAATGTGTGGAGCACGAGGAACCATGGGACACATCTTGTCTGGTTGTAAGACTGCCCTATAGCAGGGAAGATACAAATGGCGCCATGAGAAGGTATTACAGATCCTAGCAGACGTGCTGGAGAGGGAACGAAGAACCCAGAGACCCAGGGTAGCAAGTGGTCCTAGAACGATCCAGTTTGTAAAACCAGGAGAGAAAAAACCATCGTCTCCAACAAGTCAGTATGGTCTCCTACACGAAGCGGCATCATGGGAGATGAGAGTAGATCTCAATCAGAAACTTGTCTTCCCAGATGTTGTGCAGACCAACCTGAGGTCAGACATTGTGATATGGTCTACACAGAGTAGAAAAATCATCCTGGTGGAACTAACTGTGCTATGGGAGGAAGGCTGTGAAGAAGCTCAGGAAAGGAAAAGAGCCAAATATGATGAGTTGGTGGAAGCCTGCTGACAGAGAGGATGGGCTGCCTGGCTATTCCCAGTGGAGATTGGTGCCAGAGGCTTCCCTGCTCAGTCAACTTGGAGTCTGCTACAGAAGATTGGTGTAACGAAAGCCAAGAGGAAGAGTCAGTCAAACGCCTAGCGGAGACGGCAGAACATGCCTCCTGCTGGCTTTGGTGCAGGAGAGAGGAGCCCGCCTGGGGACCTAACAATAGCGGGCAGTGACTGTTTATGACATGTCACTGCTGACCCCGCCAACCACTGTACGTAGTGGACATAGGGGTCGAAACGTCTAATGAAGGTTGGAGTCCACCTGATGACGCTCATTGGTCTTCAGGTCCCTCATTTTATCATCTGTGCAACAAGACTGAAACAGCAGTCTAATGTTGATCAATAGCAGTACGAAAACTGTATTTCTACATTGTTTTCTTGAGATCTCATGAGATCTCATGAGATCATTATCATGAGATCTCGTGATATTACACAAACAATGGACATGATTGGATAGGTAATAAAGTCTTTATCTTTCATAAAGCCAATTGTGTAACTAGTTCCAAGAAAATAGGGTATTAACTAGTGTGTTTCAGGTCTGATCTGGCCCATAATTGAAACCGTCCGAGATTTAATCACACACAAGCTGTCAAGTTTTGTCAAGATTAGGAAACCATAAGATTTCTACTGTGTGCGCAAGCCTATATTTGACGAAATACCGTCGACGGACGACACGTTACAGCCCCTTTTACAAATTACTCACCGAGTACTACTTTCTCAGGTGAGCTAATATAATTGCGAAACAAGCGATGTTTGCAGTTTTGCCCCTTCTAGGTAAAATGCAATCTGTAAAATATCAATTTCGGTGAAGATCGGATGAAATCTGTTGAACATATAGAGCGGAACGGCTAAAAAGGACATTGTTAGATAAATTTAGGGTCATAAATGTGCAGTTCCTGGGGCGGTTTGGTTAATCATCAAACTAGGCTAAGATATTACGCCCTCAATCAGTTTCATCAAACTTTATGAATATCGGATGAAAACTGTTGGACTTATGGAGCGGAAACTGCTAAAAACGCTAATTATATATTTGTCCAAGGGCCATAACTCCACACTTCCTGGGGCAAGTTTGTAGATTATCGAACATGACCGATATATTATGACCATACACATTTTCATCACGTTTAGTTTAAATCGGATAAAAACTGTTGTACTTAGCGGAAAGGGCTAAAAAGCCAATTTTAGATAATTCAAGCTGAGAGCCATAACTCCACAAATCCTGGGGCAATTTGGCTGATTATCGAACATGGCCGAGTTATTATGTACACAATCATTTTGATGAAGTTTGGTGAAGATCAGATGAAAATGCTAGATTTAAAAAGCGGAAACGAAAGTGGTCCATCGACCAACAGTCAGATCGACCGACCGACATTAGCAAACTAATATACCCCGCCATCTTCGATGGGAGGCAAATTAAATGTATAGTACTACTGAAATATAGACAGAACTAAATGACTGCATATATAAAATCTTAAAATCTTACAACTGAAATAAACATTAAATGAAATGTTCTTGTATTTAAGTATTAATATATATCTATCTAAAACGTCCAGATTAAAAGTAATACATGTATTGACAGTGGTGAGCATTCTGTTTTAAAGATTTAACGTAAAATATTTAATCATACCTTTGTCAAATGACACGACGGCGAACATACCGTGAACGAGAAAGTCCTGTCAAAACTGCTGCAGGATAGCAATACGTTGAGAACTCCATTAAAGTCTGTGTCTCTAATAGGAACAGGGTTATTATAGCCTTCTGGAGGCATAAAACATTTCGCTATTTCATTGTAATCCTTTGCCCATAATATAGCAGATGTATTTATCCAAGTTGGCTTGCCGTAACGATGCATTTTAATTATTTCATCTCGAATTTTATCGCACGTGTTTGCTGGGCACGGGCGATTTAGTATCTTTCCATTATGCAACGATTTGCATGTTATTTTGTTCCGTTTTTCCCATCGTTTTTTACAGTTTTCTGGTGTGCATGGAACTAGATTTCCGGTAAAGCACGAAGTACATTTTCCATAATTCTTAATCAATTGGTGATGAACTTTATCAATATGTTTTGCTACAAAATCCTTTAATACAGAGTTAACAATAAACATGGCTTTCCACGACTTATAAAATTTTTCGTTGTCAATGGCCGCCATGACGATCGTTTACGCAGTTATCAGCAGCATGCAAATGATGTAATTGGTAGAACACACTGAAAAGAAACAAGAAATGTCTTTAAAAAAAGACAATCGGCGTTGAAATTAATCTTGTCGCTTTTTGCCCTAAATATAAAACAAGAGGACAAAGATGATCGGTTACGTGACTTCTCGGACCCCATATTTTTCGGTCCCTACTAAGGAGACCTCTTGGACCCCAGTTTTTTCGTTCCCTACTGATACATCAATAACTTAAATACTAGTAATTTACGTAAACATAATTTATACATGTATGCATTTGCCAGGCAAATTTAACAAATTAACATTGTCAAAAAATAATAGCGGGAATGAAAATTATTATATATATCAGACAAGTGTACATAGTTGTGTTATGTAATATACTATATGTATCATTAGTATTGCACATAGGGTATTCATGCTACGCAAATGAAGTTATAAAAGGAACATGAATAAAATTTTGACGTATTACGAGACTTCTTTCACCATATTTTACTGATATAAAGATGTTTCACATATTTATAGATTGAATAACATCTACTGGAGAAAGTTGATAGAAAGGTTCAATTACAAATAATTCTTAATAAAACGTAACCACAATTCAAAATAAATTAAAATGAACATTAATTTTATAAATATAAATTCCCCATTTATTGAAATTCTCGGGTTTAGGATACCCCGGATGCAAATTGATGCGTGTGTATTAGCAGGCTTTACCGCGCGCTATTTTTAGAATGATTCACTCTCCTGCTGGAGTGTGTTTTCGCTAGAATTAATTCACGGGCACCCATTTCGGTTACAACATGCAATAATAGTTTTACACAATCATACAATAATAGGAAATATAAACTCCAACAAATTTGCTAATATTTGTTTGCCTATTTATCAGAAAAATACCAGAAATTTACCACTTTATATTTTGTGCTTGTCACAAGGAACCTTAACGCTATTGACGGGCAGAAGTGACGCGAGCTCCACAGGCAAAACTGTACGTTGTGACCGAGTGTCGTCCCCGTGAATTGCAGCAATTTATAGAGCGCGCCGATTATGCAGGCTAAACAAAATAGTTATTTCATTATGTGAATGCATCTTACATTCTGATCATGACATACAATGAGTGATATTGTTCATCATTACGTTCAGTTCTAGAGTCTATGTCGAAGATATGTTTATAACTTTATTTTAACCGCTTTTGTAAACAATTATGTAAATTTTAATCCCCAAAAGTGTGCAACAGTTATTTGCATACACTAAACCAATGTTGTAAGTTTGCATTCCCTAAAATTAGAAAATTTGCTAAATTCTATTGGCATTCAAATTTCACGCTGCATAATTATCACAAGAAATCTAGGTAAAAGTGATCTTAGACAGCTAAGTCGAATAAAAGAAACAATAATTTATCAAAGAATCGTGTACAATATAGGAAAATTGTCGATTCGAATGAAATCGAAACTACTCATAGCTTTCTCACTTTTAGAGCACACGTGTGTGTTTTCATCATATTGGTATTTACCGCAAAGACCAATTTATGAGTTGGCATTAAGACATATGTATATCACTTATCTTATGGTTACGTTCTGTCTGAATTTGATGATTAAATCTTTTCTGCCATATGGTTAAGACACATTTACGTCAAGCTTAACATTTTTTTCTGTTCAAGAGGAATTGTACGTATTTTGTATGAAAATAACATTGTAAAACCATCCATTGATGTCAATATATTTTTAAAATAATAAATTATTATAATAAATGTTGAGAATAACTTATGTTTAGAAACGCGTAGTAAGAAAGATATTTAAAACTAAAATAATACTTCGCCGTGCAGCGATTTATTATACACGTGTATATGCAGCGCCAAGACGAATCACTTCGGCTGTTGGCGCATGCGCAGTTCTTTCTTTCTTATTCAAAACCGAGTGTAGCCGTTGTTGTAGGGTAAACGGGTCTGTATCGGCAGAAAATATATATTTGCATTTTTCGATAAAAGAAATAGTTTTCGTCGATGTTTTGTGTTATATAAAATGGTGGTTTGTTAGTGGATATCGAAAGAGTTTGAAATAAATATATAACAAGAGCACCGCCTATTCTAAGTTGTAAGTCCAAACGAGGGCAGATAACTCTGAAAATACAAATCACAGGGTTACCTGCCTTGTTTTAATAAATTACCCTTTTGATAGTGAACAAGTATTGAAATTTTCAAATGGATCACTTCGAAAGTCGAGCTAAAAAATCAGACACACCCTCTTTAACTATGGTAAAGGTATATCTAGCTCTAGCCAGAGACTTATTTTGCTTTCTGTCATATAGTTAAATTACATCTAATTTGCCCTTGAATACATAGACTTTCAGACAATAAATTCCAATTGCAAACTGTGCATAACGTTTTTTTTTTTATATTCTATATGCATATACCTAGTTTATGACCTGAACTAACAGCTTCAACTTTGACGTTGTTTAAACGTTAATTTATTACGGTTGGACATTATCATGAATATGCGTTGATTCGACTGATCGGTATATTTTTAACTTTGAATCTTGACGGAATGATGATGTTGAAACAACATTGATATAACAAACGCAACAATAACAATGAAGAATCAATTTAACTACGTTCTTTTGAAATTTACATATCAACGTGGACGTTTGTCTAGATTTAAAGCTGACTTTTTTAAAATTAGATATTAAAATTATCAAATGGTCTCTAAAATTATTTACGTTATTGACCAAAAACGATTGTTTGCTATTTCAGTGAAATTGACCTGGACGCCGCCCACCACATATGCAATCCCAAATGAGGTCTCGCAATAAGGTATCTATGTATGAAGATTTATTATAATATACCAATTTGTTCTCCAGCTATTTACTGCAAAACCTTTTCCCACATTTAGCAACAGTGATCTATACCTTCACTCCATATGTAATTCCAAGAGATGTATCGCAATAAGGTATTTATGTATGAATTTTCATTGAACTATCTTAAGTAATTAGTTCTTAAGACAAAACGGTTTTTCTATTTTTTGTAATAGTCACCTTGACGTTACCCCCCCCCCCCAACCCATATGCGATCACAAGCGAGGTCTCGCTATAAGGTATCTATGTCTAAAGTTTCATTTCAATATGTCATCGTTCTTGAGTTATTTAGCAGAAACTGTATTTATATATTTAGTAACGTTGAACTTGACCATGACGCAACCCATCACAAAAGAATCCCAAGCAAGGTCTTGATATAAAGTATCTATACGTGCAGTTTCATTGCCATATCTGAATTATTGCTTGAGTTATTTAGCGGAAACCATATTTCTATTTTTAGTACTGGTGACCTTAACCTTATTTCGAAACATTCCATATGAAAAACCCATGAAAGGTCTTGATATAAGGCATCTACGTATACAGTTTAATTACAATATCTCAAATCGTTCTTTGGTTAATGAGCGGAAACCATATTTCTATTTTTAGTAAGGTAGACCTTGACCTTGATCCCACCAACCCCATATGCAATCCCAAGCAAGGTATTGATACAACGTATCTATATATAAAGTTTCATTACCATAGCACAATTCGTTCTTGAGTTTTTGAGTGGAAACCGTTTTTCTATTTTTAGTATCAGTGACCTTGACCTTAACCCCACCCGACCCGTATGCAATCCAAAGCGAGGTCGCGATATAAGGTATCTATGTATGAAGTTTAATTAATCTAAATTCGTTATTGACGCCGCCCGCCCAATAGAAGCCCGCCCGAAACCAACGACATACCCCAATTTAATAATTTACAAAATAAAATTAGGTTAATAAAACAGCTGGGATATATACTACAATCTCACCCCCTGTACGTCGGTAAACCACTTTGCAGATGATAAATCAAATTTCAGAGAAAACTTGTCGGACAAATTACTTATTACCATACTTTATTTATAAAAACTCATATATTTAAGGTAAGTTTCAACATTTTAAAGATCGCACAAGATACAATGATGTTTTGTAAGTATAATGCGCTGTTACAAACGATTCCTAATGGCAATTATTTGGCCAAATTAGTATGAATCTGGTAAAAATATAGAAAAAAAATCAGTCAAGTTCGCAATATTTTATGTAAAAAAGTACTGATCAATTAATGTTTTTGCAATTATAAATGTACGACCTTACGCATCAGCCATTCTTCTTTGTATATCTATTTCATGCGTTGTTTAAATGCATCAAACACGCGTTATATTGTTATTTTCGTGGGACAATATAATGTAAAATTGATAAAGCCCTAACTTTAGGGTGATAAACTCCATACTTTTTTTTTAAACTGAATGTAAATGCAATAAATGTATGCATTTGAACCATTTTAAGCGAGATTTTACCATTGTTTGACCACAAACGTTCACTAAAGCATTGTGCAGCAATTTTATGAAAGTAAACATTGTTAAGGTTCTTACCACAGTAATACTTTACTGCTGAAGAAATTTTCAAAGGGACTGTCAATATTAAAACTGGAAAAAGTGCGGGACCAGAATTGATCTTAAATGAATTTATAATAAATGGCAGAGATGAACTTCCTCCGTGTTTGCTTAAATTGTTTAACAAAATATTATGTCTTGGATATTTTCCAGATAAATGGACGAAATGTCTTATTGTACCTATACATAAGAAAGGAGATTTAAATGACCCATATAATTTTAGAGTGATAACTATGTTATGTGTCATACGTAAATTGTTTACAAATTTGATTAAAAATAGGCAATAAAATTGGGATGAAAATTACCATGTTTTGCTGGAAGCACAAGCTGAATGTCGAGCGAAAATGGGAACAACAGATGACGTATTTGCCCTTTACCGTCTACATACATGAGTAGGAAGCATTTTAACACGCCTATATCAATACCACCTGCACCTTTTTGAGTACAATATATCCTCCATGTCATTTATATACAAAAAAAGAATCGGGAACAAAACACTGGCCTTGTCTTAGACTCTCAAATGCAGTTCCGATATCATTATGATGTCTTACTTTTGTGTACACATGAGTATACATTGCTTTTATAAAAACGTCGTCCTCGAATACCGAGTCTGTATATTCTGTACCAAAGATATCCCTTACAATGTAATCAAATGCCTTTGTAATGTCAATAAAACAACTATAAAATTGCTGGTGAAGGACAAATAGGTGTCAAAATCAGCACACATAATGACTTTATATTATCGGATAAAGGGATACTTGACTTTTTAACTATGAGTAAAATGAATATGATAAAGTACTGGTTTTAGGTGATCTGTGCTCCAGAACATAAATTAATTAAAATGATATAGAAAATTATGCTAGACGATATTGAAGGTAATCCCCTAAAAACTAACAGGGCAAGTCAAGTGAAATTTATTCTAAGTTCATTGGGATTCTATCATGTCTGCTTGGCACAAGGTGTTGGTAATCTCGATGTGTTTAAGCAAAGAATTATTGACACTTTTGTCGAAGGTGTTGAAGGACGCATAAATGGCTATTCGAGGGCATTATTCTATCGAAATATCTTCTATTTTGAACTTGGATTTTACCTTAAATGGGTTAACATCGAGAAGGGAAGGTGGAATAATACCGATATTAGTTATATAGTGTTTGTCCAGTTTGCCCTGTTCTCGAAGATGAATATCATTTTATATTTGAATGTAGCATCTAATCACAAACAAGACAAAAATACAGTACATATATCAGTGTATTATAGACGTCACCCTAGCATGTTTAAAGCCACAGAGTTATTTTCCTCATCGAATCCAAATACTATCAAGTTACTAGCTGTTTATGCATGTAGAGCTTTTGAAATGACAAATACTGTCAGTACATGTAGATTTATGCAATTTTATTAAGTTACATGCAGTACAGATCACTTGTATGAATACTGTGCATATTACTTTAATGTTTAACTTAGATATAATTTTGGCAAAGCATGCGAATACAGTACCGATAACTTTCACGTATTACTTAAATATAAATTATTTTTGTAAGACATGAGAGTACAGTACAGATCACTGTTATATATAACTACGATAAAAACTATTTGTGTAAAGCACGAGAATACATTACAGATCGCTTTTATGTATTTCTAAGATATAATTAAGGCAAATGTTCTGACCAAGTTTCATGAAGATTTCTAGTGTTAACAAGCTTTTGACCTAGTGACCTAGTTTTTGACCCCAATGACCCAGATTATGTTTGTAAAGCATGATAATACATAACAGATTACTTTCGTGTATCACTTAGATACAAATAGTTTTTGTAAAGCACGAGTATACAGTACAGAATACTTTTATATAGTACGCGCAGAGATGTATAATGTATTTCTCTTTCTTTAAGCATGATAATATTATTTGTTCCTATTTGTATAATTGTTATTCATGACGATCATGCGTCATGTTGGCCTTATTCGTTTTTTATATGCTACATAGTACACTTTTTAAATAAACTTTATTTTTCTTCTATTACATATAATAAAAATATGTATATCTAATGAAAATATGTAATGAAAAATAGCACAAAACAAACCTTCCTTTGCAAAAAATAATCATTTATCGCGCAGTTTGAGCTTCATCCAGTTAAGGTTTGGACTTTATTTACACATTTTCTTCAAACAGTTCGGCTTTATCGTTAATTGATTTTAACCCAGAAACCACTACGGTATCAACTAATAAACGTTTGAATGCCCTTCTAGATAGATTATATCATTACTCTGTAGCGGTTTAGTTCACCAATTAGCCGATTTAGATGCCACCAATTAAATAAATACGTACATGTTTTGAATATTTTGTATTTCCCCCAGAAAATGTATACATTTTTTCTTAGAAAAAAACGTACATTTCTGGCAATACACTTAATACATAATGGCGCTGGACATTACTTTATACATGTGTTCAATAATTGTGTATATATACTGACTAAAACCGCCGAAAAATTCAAAATATGTACCTACCTTTCTATTGCGGACGATATGTTTTCTCTGAAATTTGATTTATCATCTGCAAATTGGTTTACCGACGTACAGGGGGTGAATCCACAACTATCCATTCCAACAAAGCATGCAACAATTTTACTTCAACAAGGCAACATTTGACACGTTAGTATTTCCTATGGAACTCCAGAAATGTCTTATGTTGTCATTTTTATATTGTTCTGTTAGCATTATAATTATGCTACTATCTTAAATTTTATGCTGTCCTGTCAATAAATTGTTCATTTGATATACTCATTGTGCGCGCCCTTTTTTTTGTAAAATTCTACTTGGCAGCAATATAACAGGTTGTTGTCTTGTTATGCTATTATGCCGTTTGATCATGTCTAGATGTCCCGTTAATTTTTTAATACAAATTTTTTATGTCAAATTTTAAATTGTACACATTCATATATTATGTCTAAATGCTCAGTGATTATGTTAGACAATGTTACTTGCACACAAACAGTGCGCTGTTTTGTCAGGGTAGTCTGTTAGTATGTCATGGTTAAATATATAATGTCAATATATGGTGTTGATTCAATGCAACATAGATGCTAGAAAAATTGATATCCTAATGCTCAGAGCGCCAAGTTACGAGGCGAACGTTCCAAAAGTGTATTTAAATAAATTTCTTTTGATCGCGTACATAGGTATGATATACGTGATTTTGTGGATTACGAACTTACTTATTTTGAAATGAGTAATGCGCATTAGGTTTACACCACGTTTTAACTGACATTCACAAAATGATATTTTCTATATATTGCAACAAACTTCAGAAGCTCTTTCATCATGACAAGCAATTTTGAGCGAACACAACGGAGGCTATTATTTTCAGAAGACAGTTGGCGCTACCGGCGTCAGCAGGAAAACTGTTCTGGGTATTAAAGAAGAACCAAAGTTTGGATGCAAACTCACGTCTCTACGCCGGTAAACCATTGAACAAAATAATCATTAGCAGAGGATATAAAAAAACGGACTACGATGACAACAGCGAAACAGACACTGCTTGCGATGGTATTTCTACACTGACAGCCAGAGAAGGCAAATGACTGATTTGCTACATGTCTGTTAGACTAACTTAAAATTTTTTTTTTTTATTCCAAAACTGAAAAGAAATACGAAAAAAGTTGGACTCGAACCCGTGATAGCGGGTTTCCATCTTCGCTAATTTCATCTAACCTGCTAAGTCAAAGAGGCAAGCAGTACGGCTGTCGGATTTGTAACATTTATATTGTATTATTTTTATCTGCCCTCGTTTGTGCTTACGAAAACTACATAACATAACGCAATGTCATAGAAGATTAATGAGTTGCCAAGTGAAACCTAACACACAATATTTATGTCCTGAGATGATGTTAATTTTTCCAGATATTAGTTTAATATATTACGGTAATATTTCATTATGCTCAACTAGCGTGTCATTTCGTATAATTTTCGAGTTAATGTGTTAATAAATAGTGTTATGTTGTCATGTTTAAAAGTCATGGTGTTCTAAATTTAATGCACTCAATAAAATGGTAGAAAGCACCACAGATTCACAAGATACCAGTATGATTAAACACAAGAGCATGCGCACATGACGTTATAGACGTCAAGTTCAGTTGAGTTGCAGAGATGACGATATGTCGTATTGATATAACACTTATTTGTCATAACAAGATACTATCAAATGAGGACCACCGATTAGGAAATCAACATTTGCGCATAACATAATAACTATTCTAAAGACAACTAAGCATTGCACAAATAAAACATCTTTTTTACATAATGACACGACATTTCAGTAAGAGACCATATTAAACAATTTTAAACAAGATTACAGAAAGACATAAGGCAATCATGGCGTTCCATAATTTACATACAGTGGATATATGATGCGAGTGTCCTCGAACAGGAACCGCAATGAGCCGAGACTCGGTGTCAGGGTAAAATCTTACAAGTGTTCTATAAATAACGTTTTTGTTTCTTGTGAGTGTAACCTATGGAAACAATTAAAAATAAGCAAATATCGTAATATTGCAGTATGGATGAGATTACATAAGTTACTATTTAGACTTAAAAAGGTGGGTATTTACATAGAAAAATATTGTCCGATCATATTTGTCTATCCAATTTGAATTCATTAGCCATATGTTTCTATGTTTTAACACTTTGTCTTTATTTTTTTATTTTTAAATTCATTTAAGGGACACAAGGAAAACAGTGAATTCATCCAATCATTCAATGAGTATGTGGAAACATATACCCGTGTATTTTTAATATTGGGGGTAATTTTTCCTAGCGAATGTACCCATTAACGCCTAAAAGTGATTTTACCACCATTTTAGTTCTTCCCTCTTCTCTAATATATTATGAAGTTTCATTTGTAGACATTTATTAATAAACTTAGTATGGCCTGCAAAAATAACACATCAACGGGGTGAAAACCAAAAGGTACTAACTGCCATTGAAATTAACAGCAGTTAGTAACTTCTGGTTTTCAACCCTCGAAATAAAATAATACACAAACAATTATAGTATAATTATCGTAGTTTAATACGCGATTCATCTCAATGTTTTGAATACGTGAATTTTAAATTGAATCAAATCGTAATAAAGTAATTTTACAAACCGAAAGTGGAATAAAACGCAAAATAAGTCCAAACAGTTATGATTCTTGTACACCCTCCTAACGCAAAGGTCTCAAACATTTAATTCATCAAGGTTTCTAATGAAAGTCTTATAGTATTCTAGTTTTGCTCCGTATAGTGTATATTAATATAAACAAAATAGTTTTTTATTTCAAAGTTGTTCGTGTTTTTTTTAAACCAAACATAACATAGATGCATATGTTCAATTGGGAAGTGTTTAAGTTAGTTTAATTATATTAATTCGTCGAAAGTCTAAAGGTATTAAATGTTGTCGTTACCTTTTATCACAAACGATTTCCATGTAGACATATTTGAATAAAAAACATGCGAAAACGATATAAAATATAATGACTTAATTCCTCAAGATAGTTTGCGCGTACATCAATGTGGGATCCCAACCTTTAGATCGCTTTAGACACCGTTATCCTGCCGTCCGTGTATACCTCGAACACAAATTATGTTGGTTGCATATTCCGCTCTTGTATTTTACTGTACTTATTTATTATTGTTTTTCTTATTGATAAAACATGCGAGCTCACATGACAGGACAGTTAACCTTTTTGAAGAATAGATTTCGGGATCCCATATTAGTTTTATGCTGGGTTTCTATTTACATCATTATTATTTCATAATTGTTTCAAACCGAGTATAAATATAGGAAACAATTCGAGCGCGTAATTTATGCTAATAGAGGTCACGACTATCGAGTTAATGTTTGCGAGCTATAACAAAGAATGTAGAGATCTATCTGTTAGCCTGAATAAAGCATTTAACACTAGAAAGAACTCGAAAGTTCCAATGCAGTTCATTCCCATCCAACATGTGTTGTGATTTATTAAGTTAAGCTGCATATTGGGGCAATCTCCCAATAATAAAGAATCTTTAAAAAATCCCTTGATCAAGACGGTGATCTGGATCACCATCAAAATTTTTTATTTTTAAATTGCATATTTTAACCTGCCCAGAAATTCCATTACACAAATGCATGAATATTTTTCAAACAATCTCATAAATAATATTTTGCTTCAAGTTGCCTACAAACATGCACAAAACTATGCTGGCAAAACTTTGGCAGAAGTAATTACTCATTTTCTTTAATTAAAAATGTTTCTTAGATAGACTTTATATTTCTAGGAAGATGAACAACTTAAGCTAGATATTTATGTTCACAGTTACTGACCGTAATAAGAGGCAATGCAGACCATTTATATTGCATAATTACTTAACTTTACACTGACCTTTATAAACTGGTTTATTGCATAAACATCGGCAGAATTGTAGGTCACGAGGTTGGGTTGGTCAGTTTTCTGCCAAACGTAATTATTGAAATCGAGTCAACATTATTTATAGTAAGAGTGCTTAATGTTTAAAGAAGAAATGTACAATGTACTGTTCAAAATTTGAGAATCTAGCAATGGTGTGAAAGTGATTTACACAGTACTAATTGTTCCCTAGCCTAATACAAATGTTTGAGAAAACAAGTGCGCTCGGGGAAACACATACCCAAACACTCTAAAGGAATGTCAACAACAACACAGGCTGTAGTATAGTGGAATGTAACCGGTATTATTGGGCATGGTTTTTTGTGTGTTTAGTTTGGGGGACATGAATGTTATTGGACTGTTGAATTAATTTAATTCGTTGTTTAAATAAGTCTACTTACTTCAATTGGCGACGAGGATCAAAAAGAAACAATGGCAAGTCAAGGAAAAACGCATGAACATTCTATAAACGATAGTAAATATTGCAATACGTGTGAAATGGCTGCCCAAATAGAATTAAATGGTCTGGCCAACTTTGAGCCACGAGGTGAAGACTCGTCGAAACTGTACCAAAATATAAAAAAGCGGAACTCCAGTTGCGACAACAGGAGAGAACTCTTATTAGCAGCCCGAGGTCCTTTATTTATGGCAAGTGACCAATTGCCAAAAAAATACACAACACGTCACAAAAACACATAACAAACTCTATGAAAGGTGGGTCTCGAGCTTTGAATTATTTGCTATCGAAAAGTGGGTGAAGGATCTAGAACAGAAGGGAGCGCTATTCCTAATTTTTCTCATTGACAGAGTTACCTTGAGATGGCCCATATGCAATTGCAAAAGGAACACTGAATGCCCATGTTAAAGGCAAAACAAATAAAACGTATCAACGTCAGGTATTTATGAAAATGTGTCAGGCAGACCACGAAACTGTAGCTAAGCAGAGCCATCAATCAAACCTGTGCAATTTTGAAGGAAGCGATGATAACCATATACGTGACCAAGTAATTGAAAAATGTAAATCACACAAATTTAGAACTATATTGTTAGAAAGGAAAGATTTGACTCTAAATAAAATTATCGACATAGCTCAAACTATAGAACGGTCTGAACTTCAAGCATGTAGAATTGAAAGTTCGAATGGTAAGGTGAATTATATGACAAGAAGGTAGGATAGCAATTCACAAACTGGGTCCACAAAAACATGTTTTATTTAAAAATATTGCTGTGGTAACACAGGTCATTTTGTAAAGGATCCACAATGTCCAGCAAAAGACAAGAAATGCAATACATGTGGTAAAACTGATCATTTTAGAAAGTGTTGTACAACAAAAGCAAAGGCTAGCAAACCACACAGAAAAGCGCCAACTCAGCCATAAAGAGAAAAAGGGGAAAAAGTACATGCTGTAGAAAGCGACAGTTAAAATGAATAAGCGTTTAAAGTATCTTACATTATATGAATGAAAGTTCTGTATTCATCAAGTTAGACCTGTACTATCAAATTGAACTAGAAGAGTCTTCACGTGACATAAAAACTGTACTACCGACAACGGTCTGTTCCGCTTTGAACGCTTGATGTTCGGCATATCATCTGCCAAAGATTAGTATCAGCATGTAATCACACAAATATTTCATGATTGCGAAGGTTTTCAAACCATATGGGATAATATTGTGGTCCCCGGAAAAGACAAAGTTGAAAATGATAAAAGGTTAGGAATTGTCATGCATAAAATTAAGGTGAACAATCGGACACAACATCAAAATAAGTGTGTATCTGCAATGGACAAAATAGTGTACATGGGTTACATAATGTCAACACATGGACTGAAACCTACGCAAGAGAGAGAAGAGGCCATTGCAAATGCAAGCCCACCTAGGAATGCATCAGAAATCCAGAGATTCATTGGAGTTGTGAATTTAAGTGCCAGATACATTGAACATTTGTCAGCGTTGTGCGAATTTCTGCACAAATTGAGCAGAAAAGGGGTATCAATTGGGAAATTTGGAAACAACACAGGCTTGATAAGCTGAACAGTGTGTGTTGAACGTGGGAAGCCTAAAACGCGTTCGAATTGATGCAGCGAACAATGTTGTAGTAACAGATGGCTGCAATATCACCAGTGGAACGCCGTTATTCCACAACTGAGTATTAAACTCTAGCAGTTGTTTGGACCTGCGAATAACTGTATCTGTGTGGTGTGAAATTTGAATTCGTAACTGATCACAAACCACTCAAAGTTATGGCCGAATGCCCTGATTGTAAGGTGGATTATGAAATTGATGCCCTACGACTACATTGTGTATCGTCCTGGAAATGAAAATATTGCGGATTCATTGTATCAACTCGTAAACACAAGAAACTTGGATCTTCAACCCAGTAAACTGAAAACTGAAACAGAAGGTTATATTAGTTCGGTAACAAGGGAAACAACTTCGTCAGAAATATCAGTAAAGTTAGTGGAACAAGTTTCAAAACATGACCCTGAACTATCTAGTGAGAGAGATTTTTTTGATAAACAAACCCTTCGGAAAATTTGAACACGCATTTCATACCTTTAAAGGATGAATTGAGCTAATTAGGTTATTTGATCTCGAGGGGAACTCGATTCCAAAAGAACTACATATAAAATGTATTAAAGTGGCACATCAAGGCCATTTGGAAATTGTCGGTACAAAGCAGCAAATGAGGTCGAAGTATGGCGGCAACATATGGACAAAGCTATCGAGAAATATGTCAAATCGTGTAATCTTTGCAAACTTGTGGAAGGAAGTAATCCAGCAGAACCGGTTATACCCAATCCAATGCCAAGCCAAGCTTGGGAAAATATTGGAATTGACCTTATGGGTCCGCGTCCAACTGGCCATTATGTGTTTGTGGCAGTAGACTATTGCATCAGATACTACGAGACTTACATTATGAAAGACACTTCGACTGAACGAATAATAGAGTCTCATGAAAATAGGTTCTGTTGACTCCCGGTGTCAATTACATCAGACATTGGACCGCGCTTCATTTCAGAGAAATTTGTTCACTTGTGAAAACGGCATTTATCATAGAAGGGTGACACCATTATATCGAGCAGCGAATGGACAAGTGGAAAGACAACATTGGTCGTTGTTGAAACGTATTGTGAGAAGGAATAAAATCCGAGAGAGTCTCTGTGGATCAGATTCCATCCCAACCAGATGTTACTACGCGAGTGGAGGTGTCGTCTCGACCAGCACGTGAACGAAGACCACCCAAGGGTCTCGATGACTATCGTGTGCGAAGAGAATAATATTGACATATACAATAATTTTCTAGACTCGATGGCTTGTGCAAAGCTGTTGGGATCTGATGAATTCTTGCTAATATAATTTGAAAAGTTTTGATATTCACTAATTAGATTCAAAGTGTGGAATTTTGTTTTATGTTGTTTTTTCTAAGAAAGGGAGGAATGTAGTATAGTGGAATGTACCCAATATTATTGGGCATGGTTTTGGTTGTGTTTATTTTGGGGAACGTGAATGTTATTAGACTGTTTAATCGGTTTAATTCGTTATTTCAATACGTCTACTGACTTTACATGCGTTTTTATTATTTTTATTTCGAAAATGTTTACATATTTGGCGTATTTACAAAATTTCGGTTTGCAATAACAAACCCTGTGAAGAGAATGTGTCTTGCGTACATTATTTTACAGATAACCCACTGTTGTTTTTGTCAGGCTTTAAAATTCTAGCGCCACACATGATTTGAGATGGAACTTGTATGTTTACATGTATTTTCATTAAGGACAGAAACCTTTATTTACAGGACATGTTCTGCAGTTTGGTGAGCATGTAAATATGATTACTCATTCATTTCTCTGTCGATGATACTGGAATGTACATTGGGCTTATAACAAGAGCTGTCAGAGGACAGCGCGCTCGAGCATTCGAAGTATTTCAGTTGGTACATATTTTGGAAAGTGGAAGGGGCATACATTTGTTGAAATGGCATTTTTTTCATCCAATTATTCCAATTATAACACACAAGTTTTGATTATAAATTTTAACCAGAAAATCTATCTGAAAAAAGAGGCATTACTCTGACAAAATGCACAACGGAGTTATAAGAAATGTTGCCCTTGGCACTGGAGTTGATGAAAAAGGTATATTCCAAGTTTTAAGTGATTAACTTGTGTAGTTTTGAAGTAACAAGACTTTTGAATAAAAACTTTAACCAAATTCAGACGCAGACACCGACGCCGGTGGTAGTAGGAAAGCGTACCTATTTTTTTAATAGTCGAGCTAAAATAGTATGATGGTGTGTTTGGAGCTGTGAGATAGATTGAGTGTGGGTGGGGGGGGGGGGGGGGGAGAAGAGCCTAAATGAGTATGAGACTAGAGCCAGAATCATTAATTCAAAGAGCATTTAATGAACATAGAACACATTGTTACCAACTTTACTATATTAATGATAATACAGCGTTTTTAACTGTTTACTACTTTTTTTAAACAAGCTCTTCCAACAGGCAACATTTCGTGATGTTTCATGATTTTGTTTTGTTAAGTTGCATTCAAAGTGGATCAACCTGCGCAGATCGTTGTAACTTTATAGTAACACTGACTGATACTGACTGCTACTGACTGTTACAAGCAGGAACCAGGTTAATTATTGTGCTGTTTTGTAGTTTTGAATCACAACTGTCGTTATACTATTGGAAAATAACACAGATATTTCATTGGCATTTGGGATTCCTTCAGTATCGGGGCCAATATTTTCAAGTGTTGCCCTCGGCCTATCGGCCTTGGGGCAACAGTTCAAATTTGCCACTCTCAAATGCAAATTAAATATCTGTATAATATTGTCTTTCGTCGAAAACGTATATGTTAATTTTAAAATGTGACATTTAGTTAAAAGGGTCGCTGATAAAAAACTCTAATATCAGATAAATGTTGGCAACATATCGAGCCCGATGTAAAAAAATTGTGAAAAGTTGTGCAAAACTGTTAAAGTTCACTCACAAATGAAGAACATCTGGTCTGGACAAGCTGTATTTTGTCTATATTTGATATTGGATCTTGTGTGACCTTGACGTTTGAACTAGGGACACAGGTCTGGTGTGCGACACACCGACCACACATGTAAACACCTGTGGAAAGTAATGTTAAACTTCCACGATGAATGATGAATTAATAGTCCGGACAAGCTGTATTATGCCTATATTTGACCTTTGACCTCTTAGTGTGACATCGAACTTTAGGGACGCAGGTCTTATGTGCGAAAACGCCGTCGCCACATGGTGGACATTTGTGGCAAGTTATTTTAAAATTACCTGATCAATGAATGATGAATTAATAAACTGGACAAGATCGGACGTACGCACGGACTTAAGCACGCACTCACGCACATACATCGAACCGCCATTATGACAGCTGACCGCAAGCGGGCTCGACAAAAATAATGGTATTAGATGGTATGCGCATGTTCTTGGAGTTGAAGAATCAACAGGAAATTTAAACAAAATATAATCAACAACTTTCAATAAGATATATGTATTTTCTTCATGAACAATGTCTCATCAATTTCAATAAATTTATACAGTTTGTAAACAGACATATACAAACGTATACAAGTTGTTACATACAGCAATGTATATCTAAATACTCCTATTTGTAATATAAATGATATTGTTGATGAATTTAGAACACTTAAAAGATCGGTATCACAACTATGAAATCAAAACTGAGAGTCATAGAATAAGAATAATCCTTTTGTACTCTCCAAAAGCGCACTTTAACTGAGGGCAATAATAATGCAAAAGTAAATGGCGCACACATGACACACAATATAATTTAGGCGTTCTTTTTACTGTCACTCGTCTTAAATATAGATTTTTACATAAAAAGAATGACCCAATATTCAGAATTATAAAAAAATATTAATTAAATTATAATAGAATAAGAACATTTTACGCCTTTTGTACTCTCCAAAAGAAAACCTAAACTGATTGCAATAATAATGCTAAAGTAAATGACGCACACCTCTCGCACAAATTCCTCCAGGGACTATACTACGTTTTTTATACTGTAACAGTCACTCGTCTTAACATAGATTGTAAAATAATATAATGAAATTATGAACGCCATTTGTGCTCTCCCAGAACGCATATAACGCACATAAAACATATTGATTGCAATAATTATGCAAAAGTAAATGGCCAAAATGGTCCACACATCAGGCACATAAGCTTACAATATAATTTGAGTGTTACAACTGGGGCAAACTGGGGCAAACGCGTGTTAAAGAAAAATGTAAGTTATTTGCCTTAAACAGACATCTCTACTTAAAATTAAATAACCAATAGTAAGATTTATAACATACAAAAAGAACGATGACTTTTGTATATGAAACATTTATGAAGGAATATGTAGAAATAAGTGATTATTTTATGTTACTAATCTGTCAAAATGTCAGTGTTAACTGCTCAGACAGCAATTATACAAGTTAAAAATGTCAACTTCCGGTTCATTTCGGGCTCTAAGGGAGTTAACTGGAGGCCATATATCTGATCACAGCAGGTTTCCCTACCTATGTTGAAAGCCAAGTTATTGCTATATGGTCAATAATATGTAATATGATCAAATGGGAAGAGAGGCATGTAATACTTACAGTAATTAAAAAATTTCGAGTCTAAATTAATAAAAACAAACATATTCTTCATTGCGTTTTTAACATATGACAACCAATTGCTAAATTGTTTTAAAAAAACAAAACTACATATAAAGCTATTAACGTTTACCATTTTATAATTACCATAATAACATTATCAGATTATATATGGGACGGTTTTAAGTTTAATATGACCAGAACAAATATAATAATCTACATGTTTAATATTAATGTGCTGTTTTGGTTAATTATTGCCCATATTGTAACTGAATAAACTGAATACACAAGGTCTATTATTAACCCGGAAACACATCAAAATAGGCACATGTTTCCTTTTTAAGGTAAATCCTATGTTGCATTTAAACTACTCAGATTCTTATTACAACTTGGAACTGTAATTACCGTGTTTTATGTAAAACAAAACGGCCATTGATCGAAATGTTAAAAAGAATGGTTTCTGTCAAATTATAAAGACAAACAGAGAGTCATAGGAAAATAAATAATGTGGAACAATGCAAACATCACACTATCAAATAAAACATGCTATTGATTTTATACAAAATGGTTCGATCGTGGTTTTACACACATAGAACATGTTTTCAAACCAAACGTTTTTATAACTTCAGATAACTTTAAGTATTATATGATTGCCTGGGTCTGATTTAGCTAAAACAACAACATACTCTAGAAGCTTGTATACTAGCACATTAGAAAGAAAGATTGTAACCTGAATAAATATCATACACACCACCAATTAACTTAATTTATAAAATTGCTCAGACAACAAGAAAATGCAAGTTTGTAAATAATATTTTAATCAAGAAACACAAATGCAAAACAACAAACAAGGACAAAATGGGATTAAAAAAACAACAAAAAACAACAACAACAAAACAAACCCCCCACCCAACCCCGATAACCCCCCCCCCCCAAAAAAAAACAACCTAACAAAAAAACAACAAAAAACAGCGGAATTGGGACGCGATATTTGCCAAATATTTACACATCACAATCGATCCCTCCTTCAGAACATTTCAGTAAAAGTTTTTGATTAATATCTTTTCTTGTATTGTTCTCAACTCTACTCAAATTTAGTGTACATATAGCCATCGGGCCTAAAATACAGCATATAAACAAAAACATGACAAACACCTTGCTGTTTTTTATATAAACAGTAAATAAAAGTAATTTCAATACAATAAGCGATGAGAACATGTATGCATCTTCACACTTTTTTTAACAACGTTACTTTTCAATTTCATTCATTAATTTACAAAAAATGTCAAAAGCAATTAGTTTAATCGATACAACATGCTCAGTTTTAATCAAATTTATAAACGTCATTTGATCTCTCTGACCGCTATACCAATTAAATAAATAATTCATTCTAATTTCGTTGTCAAGCTGTCCGCTTGAATGTCCTTCAAAGAAAGCTTGGAACTAATTGTCAACAATACTTAAATCAAAACGTGTTAAGCAGTGTAAACATAACGCAATTTGCAATGAAGTGAGACCCGAGCTCAATAATTAGTTCATGGTTCGAAAATCTAAAACGCGTTAAAGATCGCCTTTATTTAAAATACAAATCAATTGATACCTAGTTTTCAGATTTTAACAACGATTTATATTGGCTGTAGGTATCGCAACGCTTCTATATCATTATGTCAATTTTGTGTCATACAGTAAACTTTGTACGAATAAATTAATTTCCCCGATGTTCTGAAATACCCAACTATATCCAACACATCATTTAAAAAAGCAGATCCTTAATTCAAGTTGCCCATGTACGTCTTCCCATGTCGTCTAGTGATTTTATCACTTTATAACAATGGTACACTCTTTAAATACGGAATTGTAGAACATAGTCTTTGTCAGTTTGTAACAGAAAACTGTAATAGAAATATTAACAGAAAATGTACTGTGTCAACTGTATTGTATTTATATCAGAAAAATATTTTATATTAAATGCAAATATCTACAATGTCCACCAATGTTTCACAGATTAATGGAATATTTTAAATACAAACTAAAAAAAAAAGATTTAATTGCTTGTTGGAAGGGCGAACATGAACAACATGAAAATATATGGTACACTTTTGTAATGTTAGCCCTCATCATCATAATAATAGTCATCATCATCATAATCATCGTCTTCTCTCATTCATTACTTCATTATTATAGTTTGTATTAACTACATTAATATTTCTAGTGGAAGTATGACAATTATACATGAATAAGCTTAATGAATGAATTCATGTATAATTGTCATACTTCCACTTTAAAGGATATGAATGCTGTAAATGCAATATTCGAACAAAAAACAACAACAACAGAACAAAAACAAACAATACACATATCAATATTTGGCACAAAACAAAAAGATTGGCCTGGTCGCTCACCCGAGTTTAATGAATCAAGGTGGCTAGCATAAATTTCGAGACTATGAAAACATCAATATCGTAAATAAACGGTAAAAAACAGTAATTCTTTTATTTATTAATCAAAATATGTTGAAGGCAATCGGTAGTCACCAATGGCACGTTATGTACCCTTATTTGTTTCTTACAATAAATTATTGAGGTTTTCAGTAAAGCCAAATCAGAAAAACTCCCTGTTCCCCTGACGGCCATCTTTTACTCAACAAATCTAATTGAACTGAAGGACTTTCGCAGAGGTCCACATGGAAAATTTCTGTGAAATGATTTCAATATCCAGCAAGTGGTATATATTTATAATGTATCTTAATTGTTAAAATAATTTATATTTATATTTGAACAGAAATATAGTAAAAATGTAAACTATATGTTTCTGATTTGTCTCGATTGTTAAAATAATGAACATTAATATTTATATAGAAATTTTATTAAATATAGTAACAAGAGCACCGCCTACGGGTGCTGGACGCTCGACTTTCTTGTATTTGAAAATATTCTGTCCTTTTGTTAATAGAATGGGTTCACTGTGACGAAGTGTGTTGAATTTCAAGTCAATACCTATTATAGATATTGAGAAATTTGACCTAAAAGCTACAATTCTAAGTTGAAAAAGAGCAATAACTCTACCAAAGTTCTTGACATAGTTACCCCATCTTGTCTACAGAATAGGTTCATAACTATCATCAAGTATTTTGAGTTTCAAGTCAATACCTCTTATAGTTATTGTGAAATTCGACCTAAAGCGAAAATTGTAATTTGAAAAAATGACAATTACTCAAACAAAATCCTTGCTAGAGTTAGTCATTACCTCATATAGGTATTGGGGAATTGTACCAAACGCGAAAATTGTAGGTTGAAAAAAGGGTAATAACTCCAACAAAATCCTTAAAAGAGTTAGTTCCTCAAGTCTGCAGAATCGGGTCAGCACAGTAAACAAGTGTCGTACGTTTCAATTTGATGTCTTTGATAGTTATTGAGAAATTGTATATTTAACAAAAAAATGTCAAAAATTCCAAGTTGTAAGTCCAAACAAGTGTAGATAACTCCGGAAATACAAATCACAGGGTTACTTGTCTTGTTGTAATGAATTACTCGTTTGATAATGAACAATTATTGGAAGTTTCAAATGGATACCTTTGATAGTTTTTGAGAAACGGATACCTTTGATAGTTTTTGAGAAATGGACTATGATAAAAAAACTTGACAAAAACACTTAACTAACGCAGACGCTGACGCAGACACTGACGCTGACGCAGACGACAGAGCGACGACAATAACTCGGCTTTTTTCTTCGAAAAGTCGAGCTAAAAATGGAAAATATATATTTATGCAACTTCTCGATTGTTACAATATTTTACATTGATATTTTAACAGAAATATTAGTAAATGTAGTAAAAATGTAAATAATATGCTTATGCCATGTCTCTATTGTTACAATAATTAACATTTATATTTGAACATAAATATTTGTAAATATAGTAAACATGTAAACATGTAAACTATGTATTTGTGCAATATCTCGATTGTTCCAATTACTATATATACATTTTTAATATTAATGTTTTGTTTTTAAATTAAACTACTCGAATTGATGTACGAATCTTGTGTTTAACGTTTTGTGTGGTTGTGTTGCATTACTTGAAACAATGTTGCTTTTGTACCTTATGTATATCTTAGACTACGCAAACGATTTATCTTTTATTGTTAAAATAAATGACATATATTTGAAATTATATAATTAAATATATATTTTCAAATATATGTCATTTATTTTAACAATAACTTTACTTAACTAGTACGGAGACTTCATGACTATGTTTAAGATACAAATAAAATCAACCATACAATTACTCGATGCATATACATAGTTGTATTGTAATAGTAACTAAAACATGAATTATTAATGTTAAAAGAACTACCTGAATGAATATCTTGATGTACACGTCTCGAGTTTAACAGTTATAATTTAGTTTATATCCAATACAGAACACTTATATAATGTAAAACTAAAGTAAATACTTAAACTTTAATATAAATCGTTTTATACACGTATGTATATAAATATAAATATACGTATGTACCTAATACATACATACATCAATTAATGCCTTACATTTACTTTGCGTAAAATAATTAAATGGCTATTATTATTGTTAAAACAAGAGATTATCAAAGAAGAGGGCCACGATGGCCCTACGTTGCTAACCTGATATCTTTATATGAAGTTTCATTAAAATATCTCAATACGTTCTCAAGTTATTGAGCGAAAACTGTTTTTCTCTTTTTAGTAACAGTGACCTCGACATTGGCCCCACCCACCACATACGTAAAGCAAGGTCTAGATATAAGGTATCTACGTATGAAGTTTCATTAAAATATCTCAATGCGTTCTTAAGTTATTAAGCGTAAACCGTTTTTCTACGTTTAATAACAGTGACCATGACCACACCCACCACATAAGCAAACCCAAGTGAGGTCTCGATATAAGATATGTGTATTAAGCTTCATGAAAATATTGCAATGCGTGTTCAATTTATTGAGCGGAAACCGTTTTTCTATTTTCATGAACGGTGACCTTGACCCCACCCATCCCATATGCAATCCCAATCAATGTCTCGATATAAGTTACTTATGTATTAAGTTTCATTAAAATAGCTCAATGCGTTCTCAAGTATTTAGCGGAAACCATTTTTCTATTTTTAATAACGATGACCTTGACCTTGACCCCACCCACCACATATGCAATCCAATCGAGGTCTCAATATAATATATTAATGTATTAAGTTTCATAAAAATACCTCAATGCGTTCTCAAGATATTGAGAGGAAACCGTCTTTCTATTTTTAGTAACGCCGACCTTGACCTTGGCCCCTCCCACCCAATATGCAATCCCATACGAGGTGTCAATATAAGGTATCTATGTATTAAGTTTCATTAAGATATCTCAATTCGTTCTAAAGTTATTGAGCGGAAACCGTTTTTCTATTTTTAGTAACAGTGACCTTGACCTTGACCCCACCCATCCCATATGCAATCCCAATCGCGGTTTCGATATAATGTTTCAACCAAATATGAAACCTCTGGGCTTTGTGGTTGCAGATAATAATTTTAAATCATTTTGCCATTTACGTCTATTTAAACCATGTGAGCCCCGGGTTGTGGCCAGTTTTGACCCCATGGGCATCATTTGAACAATCTTTTGTAGAGGACCACTATACAACATTACATACCAAATATGAAACCACCGGGCCTTGCGGTTTCAGGAAAGAAGATTTTTAAAGTCATTTTCCTATTTAAGTCTATATAAACATTGTGATCCCCAGGGTGTGGCCAGTTTTGACCCCAGGGGCATCATTTGAACAATCTTTATAGAGGACCACTATACAATGTTACATACCAAATATAAAACCGCCAGGACTTGCGGTTTCAGAGGAGAAGATTTTTTAAGTCATTTTGCTATTCAAGTCTATATAAGACACGTGACCACCGGGTTGTGGCCAGTTTTGACCACAGGGGCATCATTTGAACAATCTTTGTAGAGGACCACTATACGATGTTACATACCAAATATATAACCTCTGGGCCATGCGGTTTCAGAGGAGAAGATGTTTAAAGTCATTTTGCTATTCAAGTCTATATAAACCCTGTGACCCCCGGGGTGTGGCCAGTTTTGATCCCAGGGGCATCATTTGAACACTTTTTGTAGAGGACCACTATACAATGTTACATACCAATATGAAACCTCTAGGCCTTGCGGTTTCAGAGAAGAAGTGTTTTAAAGTCATTTTGCTATACAAGTCTAAAAAAAACATGTGACCCCCGGGGCGTGGCCGGTTTTGACCACAGGGGCATCATTTGAACAATCTTTGTTGAGGACCACTAGAGGATGTCACATATCAAATATGAAAGCTCCAAACCTTGCGGTTTCAGAGAAGATTTTTAAAGTTTTCAGTTTTTAAATCTATTTTTAGCTCTGGTGACCTACATATGCAGCGGACCGGAACGATTTGAACAATTTTGAAAGAGGCTCAACCAAGGATCATTCCTGTGAAGTTTGGTGAAAATCTGCCTAGTGGTTTACGAGGAGATGTTCTTTGAATGAAAATGTTGACACACGATGCACGACGGACGACGCACGACGGACAAAAGGCGATCCTAAAAGCTCACAATGACAGTGCTCAGGTGAGCTAAAATGTAATGCACTGTTGATGGTTAAGGCCATCCTGAAAATATTATTTGTTTGCGTTAACGTACCGACTCATAAAATTGGGCCATACTCATAAGTTTATATAGACTTCCGTGCAGCATTTTTTATATTTTCTATTCGAGAATGGAAAATATATATTGATCATGTTTTGTTGGTAATTCATTAATTAGTTTTTTATCAACTAAACACTGCGTTCTAATTACCTTGCGAGAATACTTCCTTTTTGAACAAACAATAAAAGTCGTTAATAATAACACCTGTTTAAACTTAAGAGTGACACCGTGACGTCATCAGTTAGCCGGGTTTTCAACTCTGCAAGCCGTTAGTAACAACTATAGCAAACAAATACAAACACGGAAAAAAAGGCAAAATAACCTCGAAGGACGTTGACAAAAACGGTTGCAAATTGTTTCCAGATTTATCCCCTCTAATTTTACTTCAAAAATCGGGTACGCGTTAGACATGGATGCGCGTTTTACACGGTAATTTGCGGACTTGGCAACCAGTGTCGGTATAAAAAACACCCAGCCGGTGTTGATCTAAACTACTCGTAATATATATATTTGTATTTTTATTTATATTGGAATCTAAGCGGCAATCATTAGGTATAACTTCAATTTTGTGTCCCGAATTGCATTACATCGGGCACAGACGTTACGAAACCAAATCGTCTACATTTGCCCCCAACAAAAAACAACAACACAAAAACAAAATAAAATACAATAAAAATCGACTTACCTACCCAACCTGAAAATTCTGGGTCGGGTAACCTCAAACATTTTTTTTAATGGCCTTAATGACGAAGTCAGAATAGTAACTATTGGTAGCAATTACATTATATGCAACATAGAGTAAAAAAAAAACCTATAAAATAACATAACAATGACATAAATAATAAATTATGAACATTGTTACAAATAAGAGAAACAACGCAAACGAATTTACGTGTACAAACTACCACATAACTTTTTTGATTCGGAAGGTCATATATTCTTTTGTTTTTGCAATCAGGATTCGTTTTCAAATTGCAAAATCTATGCATAAATAAAAAGGCCACTCTGAACTAAATTAATATAAATTAATACAATTTTACCGTTCCACTGATTATTTCATAGATTGAATAACAGTTGTCAAATGTAAATACGATGTTGTTGTGGGTAATACGTAAAGTGTTGGCTCTGAAAACGTTGAATATTTATGATGCTGAACAAATGCGAATGAATATTATTTACTAAGTTGTTAATGGGTAATGTATTTTCAATTAGCTTATGAATGTCATAGGTCCTTATGTGTACAGTTTGGTAAACTAGACGAGTTGCGAAAAATATATCAAGTTCAAGATCCAGGTTGTCCATCAGCAGAAACATCTTTCAAGTGCAAATGAATGCAAGATATATCAGCTTCAGAAGCTTTCGCAGTGCATTCAGTAACAATGTATCTTGTCCACTTACTAATTGTGTTTAAACATACACCGCAGCGGTAAAATAACCACTACCACTATTGAGAAAATCTTTCCAGATCTGGGGGGATTTTTGTAAGATACCTTTTGATTATTATTTTTTTTATAAAACACCCAAATAAATATTACAATATTTGTCCAGACATAAATACAGAAATTTAGAATAAGTAAAATAAGTGATAACTAAAAAGAGAAAATAAATTAATGCAAGGAGTTGGCAATTTTTTCTCCTGCGTGTCTACAATTTCAAATTACATCACGTGGAAAATTGTGGCGGTTGAGATTAGATTCGAGCTATGATCGGAAACCTGGAGGTTGGTTTCTAGAAAGTAACACAATAGCAAATCTAACAGATCATGTTCTGACTCTAAACTAAATATAATGTTGGACATTTAAGTTTTGCAAGACTTAACGTATTTGCTAACTAGGCCGCCAATTAACAGATAACTATATTTTTTAGATTGAGACACGATGACAAGTCCAACATCTCACACTTACCATCTAAGGTTAGATTTTTCAGCTTTGTAAGCGCATGTAGTGTATTCGGTATTAATGTAACGTCTCCACCGATAACTATGGTTTTTAGATCGTGATATGATGACAAGTCTAACCCATCATATTTACAATCTAATATTAGACTTTTCAGTTTCGTAAGCTCACTTAGTGCATGCGGTATTAATGTGACATGACCACTTATAACGATTGTTTTTAGATTTTGACACGATGACAAGTCGAGTCTTTCACAATTGCAATCTAGTGTTATACTTTTCAGTTTCTTAAGTTCACGTAGTGCATTTGGCAATAATGCGATATGTCCACTGATATCTATTGTTTTTAGATTGCGACAGGATGACAATTCTAACCCATCACACTTACAATCTAGTTTTAGATGTTTCAGCTTTGTAAGCTCACGTAGTGAGTTTGGCAATAATGTGACATGTCCACTGATATCTATTGTTTTTAGATCGCGACAGGATGACAGGTCCAGTCCATCACATTTACAATCTAGTGTTAGATGTTTCAGCTTTGTAAGCTCACGTAGTGCGTTTGGCAATAATGTGACATGTCCACTGATATGTATTGTTTTTAGATCGCGACAGGATGACAGGTCCAGTCCATCACATTTACAATCTAGTGTTAGATTTTTCAGCTTCGTAAACTCAAGTAGAGCGTTTTGCAATAATGTGACATGTCCACTGATATCTATTGTTTTTAGATCGCGACAGGATGACAGGTCCAGTCCATCACATTTACAATCTAGTGTTAGACTTTTTAGCTTCGTAAGGTCATGCAGTGCATTTGGCAATAATGTGACATGTCCACCGATAACTACTATTTCTACATTTTGACAAAATGCCAAGTCCAACCCAACGCATTTACAATCTAATGTAAGTCTTTTCAGCATCATAAGGTCACGTAGTGCATTCGGTATTAATGTGACATGTCCGCTGATAACTACTGTTTCTAGACTATGACATGACGACAAGTCCAGCCCATCATAACTACAATCCATTGTAAGACACTCAATCATTGTAAGCCCCCTTAGTGCATTCTCTAACAAAGTCACGGAGCCACTGATAACTACTGTTTTCAGAGAGTGACACGACGACAAATCCAACCCATCACAATAACAATCCAATGTAAGATATTGCAGCTTCGTAAGCTCGTGTAGTGTATTTGGTAACAATGTCACTGCACCACGAATATCTACGATTTCCAGATTATGACATGAATGCAGATCCAATCCATCACACTTACAATCCAATGTAAGACACTGTAGCTGGGTAAGCCCGCGTAGTGTGTTGGGTAACAAAGTCACTGATCCACTAATAACTATTGATTCTAGACTGTAACTCAACGGTAAGTCCAATGCATCGGATTTGCAATCTAATTCAAGACTCTGCAGCTTCGTAAGCTCACGCAATGAGCCGTGGAGAATTTGCACATTTCCGCGTATCGCTAGTGTTTGTATATTTTGAAAAGTGGACAACCAAGCAAGTTCGAACTGTGAATCACTCAACTGTGTTGGAGACAGTGTGTACATGTCATGTGTGTCATTTGCATTTAAGCACACGTACCGCACGTTTAGGCTGTTCGCAATACATAACTGTTTCAAGATGTTCATATCTTCACGTAAGTTGTAATCAATATAAAAACGACTGAGTGTTAGACTTCTATCAATACCAAGCCTATTGTTAGCTTTCGCCTCTTTAAAGCCGGAAATTACAGTAGCCTGTAATGATTCGGTGTATAGACAACCGAACTTTTCATCCATCAAACACGAAAGTATTTTTGCTGCATCGATGTTTAGTCCACACAGAAATGTAAACAACTTAGAATTGTCCAATAAAGCATCAGGGAATACGTCTAAATACGTAGCAAACGAATCGTCCATAACATATACATTAGCTGCGATATAGTATGCTGCAAGAAACTCCTGTACACTTTTATGAATGAATGAAATCGACGCTTCTCTGGACGAAAGAGCGCTTGTCTTTCTCTCGGATAAAATACCAGCCTTCAATGCGAAAAACAACTGCTCTTGGGAGATGAAGTACAACAATTCTTTATCTCTGAACAATAGAGACTGCTCACGTTTAATTGAAAACAACATTCGAAATGCCGCGTTGGAAAGCGCATTTACAAGCTCAATATTTGGTTTCAGGTACATCGTGTTTACGAAGCAACTTACCGGAGGTTCGTCAAACAATCCAGTTTGATTGCTCGCTTTTTTTAAACAAACGTCGATAAGATAACTGTATTTCTCGCACAACGATCCTGTCGAGGGTTCCCCGCCTACCCACGAACATAATAGCAATTCAAGTATTGCTGGTGAAGAAGATAAGTCTTCAAGCTTACACGTGCGTACATATTGTTTAAATTGATCCAATTTAATATCTATTTTCTCTGTTGAAACCATTTCACGAAGCAGAACTTTACTTAGCATGAATGGATCCTTTATTCCATCAAGTTCAAGCAGGGTATCGATGTTGGATTCCTTAATACGTATGTCAGTCATTTTCCATGGTCGTGTTGTCGATAACACAGTGCATTGTTCGTTTACGGGCAATAACGACGGTATTGCCAGTTCTCTACAAGTATCAATCCATTCGTCGAGACCATCTTGCAGCACTAAACATTTTTCCACCTTCATTATTGCTTGTAAAAGTGTATATGCTTTGTCACGAGCACTTTCCTCATACATAATGTCTATTATTTGTTCTTTGATCATCGTATCTGCTGCACGTAGGTGATTCGAGTCCCTTAATGTGATAAGGAAAACGAATCTAAATTCTTTCAGCGTTTCTATGTCATCAAAATCAAACTGTGCCACCGCTTCAGAACGCGCAGATGAATGGCATGCAGTGCACCAGTCTAGTGCTAACTTTGACACAAATGTTGATTTACCATTTCCTGGTTCACCTTGAATGTATATGTTTCGATTAACGTTTCCTTCATTGAAAAGTATATCTTTGTATTTACATATTTGATTTCTCTTTGATCGTTGTCCATGTTTCGTCACCACTATTTTATGTATTGACGGTTCAGCATAACATTGAGTTAGCAACGACGAAGATCCTGGTGGAAAGTACTTAAAAAGGTAATTGTAATGCTGTATCAAACGTCGACGAAACTCTAAAATAGAAAAAAACAAATAACACAGCAAATAAAAATCAAATTTTCACTTTAAAACTAGACTTAACGATGAAAAATGTTTAATAAGAAATTTACATATACCGCCACCTTAGAATGAAAAGGTCCTATCCTACATGTGTTAAAGAAGCAAATACATTGAGTGTTGTGAATTATTGCACCTGATGCTGAACTTGATGACAGTGTTATAGTTTAAGTTTCAAGTGAATACATTATGTAGTTTGTAATTGATAGAACCTGAACTTTAACTTTAAATATGTGAAAAAAGGAACAATACCAAAATGACTTATGGGGTTTGTTACACCGTTGAATAACTTGTGTAGTTTTGAAGTCATAAAACTTTAATACTAAACCTTTAACCGGAGTTAACACGAAGACGCCGACGCCTGCGCGAGTAGGCAAGCTCACCTTTTTTCGAGTAGTCGACTAAGAATACATTAACTCCATTTATCAGAGTTTCTGGGAAAATTAAATATACCTTCGCAACTTTGCTGAAAGTTTGCGGCTCCCATTTTAGACGCGGCCTTATTAATTCCCATCAAACACTGCTTTAAATGTTGATTCAATTCTTGTGAATGTTGCCCCGACTGCCTAGTGTGGTCGTCAACATTCCGTCCATATGTAGTTAGCTTATCTATACCGATGAAGCGTTTCGTGTATTCAGCCTGTGTTAATATATCACGGGCAGGTTGAAATAATTGACCAATTGGTATTGCACTCATCATTAAATCTGCATCACGGAGCTGTTGAATCTGAAATATTAGTCGGCTTATTAAGGAATATACACACATTCAATGCATACTGCTAAATATCAAACATTTTGATTTTAAAATTAATATGAATATAAATAAACTAATAAATAATTGCCATGTACATATATAAATCTTTCATATTAATGTCTTATTAATGTATCATGGGCAGTTTGAAGTAATTGACCAATTGTTTTTGCACTTCAACACTAAATTTTCATTACGGAACTTGTGATTCTGAAATATTAGTCTGCTTATTAAGGAATATACACGCATTCAATGCATACTGCTAAATATCAAACATTTTGATTTTAAAATAAATATGAATATTAATAAACTAATCAATAATTGCCATGTACATATATAATTCTTTCTTATTACCTATAACTTTAATGGACTTAAATACTAAATTTAATATACCTGTTTTAACTTCTTAATGGCTTCTTGTGCACACGGATCTTGAGCAAGATATTTAGAGTCGCTGAGTAAGTCAATCAATGTTGCGAAAATATCTTGAATATCACCATATCTCACTTTATAACTTGACGTCCGATGAACAGCCTTATCAATATCGCGTGCCTGGTAAAGATAGCAGTGTACAATTATTATGTTGACACAGGAAACATGTCTGGCAAGAAACTTGATGAACCAAATTGTTTGTCCGATTTTCAATATCGTGGTCTTTCTTTTGGCTACAAACATATTTAAATGACATTCCGACATGCTAACACTAAATTATCATAACCAGTGACACAATCTCCTATATGGTGAAGAATGATGGTTATCAGTTTTATTACCGGGCACTCTCTATAAAAGACAACAGATTAATCTGTCGAAGCGAAAATGCTATGGCGTTGAACAAAACCATGACTTTTCACTGACTTTTCCCTGATGAAATCCAGTTTTTCACTGACCAAAACAACCCATTTTCAACGGCCTCCTCCTCCCCTTTTAGCCGTCCACATCTTCAAGAAGGGAAGTCCATGAACAAATCATACTTAAGTCACACTAGGACATTTACAAAAACTGTTAAGATATATATTTTTGACTAAAAATAATCATGTGTTTATACATACATTTTAGTAATTCAAAACACATTTAGACTGCTATAGCCATGATGTGCTAATTTGTATACATTATTTTTTTACCTTCAGGCATGTTTTTCCCTGACTTTTCCCTGACTTTTTTGGAATTTGATTTTTCACTGACTTTTTTTCGAAATTCCCTGACAATTCACTGACCTTGAAAAAATGGTGACCACATTTTCCTGACTTTTCAAGTCTGCTGGCAACCCTGATCAGGCAACAAATATGTTAAATGTAAATAGTAGTCACGGGACGTAATGTTCAAAACAATGTGTGACGTCACTTTTCACATGTTCAACAGTTCGCTCACACCATGTTGATTTTGTTATCGTCTCATCAAATTTATTTTCATATATATTCTATAGTAGAAAAATGAAAAATGGCCATAATTCGGATAAAATTTGTCACAGCCAGTAGTCCATCCTTTACGATCACATATAAATTGAGGTTCTTCAGCTGTGAAAGTTTAAGTGAAATCCGCTAAGCAGTTAAAGAGCATTTCAGAACACACAATTTCGGGAAGTATTATTCACAAGTGTAGCAGGAGCCCCGATTTCGGATGCTGGAAGCTCGACTTTCTTGTATTAGATAGTATTTTGGCATTTTGTTAATATAACGGACTTATCACTGTGATGAAGTGTGTTGAATTTCAATCAATACCTTTTACAGATATTGAGAAATTTTACCACAAGCTAAAATGCTTAGTTAAGAAAAGGTATAACTCCACAAAAATGCTTGATATAGTTATATCATCTTGTCTACAGAATGGGTTCATAACTGTGATCGAGTATTTCGAGTTTAAAATCAATAACTCTTATAATGATTGTGAAATTTGACCTAAAGCGAAAATTCTAAGTTAGAAAAAAGGGCGATTACTGCAATCGAATCCTTGTTAGAGATCTCTCCTCTTGTCTACTTGAGTTTCAAGTCAATACCTCTTAAAGTTATTGTGAAATTTGACCTAAAGCAAAAAATCTAAGTTAGAATAAAGGGCGATTATTCATACGAAATCCTTGATAGAGATTCCTCCTCTTGTCTACAGAATAAGTTCATCACTGTGATAAAGAACTTAGAGTTTCAAGTCAAGACCTCATTCAGGTATTGAGATATTTGACCTAAAGCAAACCCGACTTTAATTGCGGTCCAGTTTGCCGAATCGATTTTTGTGGATATAGGGAAAATACATGGAGAGGACAAGAACATGTTAAATATATTTAGAACGCAACCATTTATCGCTTAGGTTTTGGAAAATATGATCTTTTGCCGATCTAGTAATGTGTTTTTAAAATGTATATTTAAAAAATCTGTTGGTCCTTTTTTAAATTAAATACACTCACACTATGTCAATATAAAACAAGACACTGTTTTCGAAAACGACATTTGCCCCCGGTTAAATGCTGAACAGCCCATTTTAATTATTCTTAGTCCAAATTAGGTCAAGGTCAACGTATCGTTGGGTGATATGGGTGGATTGGGAATGGTTATAAGCAACAACTTTATAAGTATCCAAGTGGTGTCGTCAGCGGTGCCGGTGCTAGACGGAATGGTAAAATCTAGTTAACAAAGAAATGGCGCTTTTGAATTATTAAAAGTCCAAATTAGGTCAAGGTCAAGGTCAAAGTGAGCTTGGGTGATATGGGTGGATTGGAAACGGTCATAAGTAACAACTGTGTAAATATCCAAGTGTTGTAGTAAGCGGTTTTGGTGCTAGACGAAACGGAAAAAACCTAGTTAACAAAGAAATGGCGCTTTTGAATTATTAAAAGTCCAAATTAGGTCAAGGTCAAGGTCAAAAAGAGGTTGGATGATATGGGTGGATTTGGGATGGCCATAAGCAGCAACTGTGTAAGTATCCAATTGTTGTATCAAGAAGTATTGATGCTAGACGAAACGGTAATATCTTGTTAACCAAGAAACAGCCTATTTGAATTATTCTTAGTGAAAATTAGGTCAAGGTCAAGGTTAAATTGAGGTTGGGTGATATGGGTGGATAGAGAATAGTCATAAGCAACAACTGTGTAAGTATCCAAGTTTTGTAGTAAGCGGTGTTGGTGCTAGAAGAAACGGTAAAATCTACTTAACCTTGCCACGGACGGACGGACGTAAGGACGGACGGACAGGTCAATCACTATATGCGCCCCCGCATCAAGATGCCGGAGGCATAAAAAGTACAAAAAGTGGCATAATTCTGCTAAAATGCAGGTTAAAGTTATGGGCCTTAGTCAATGACATTACATAATGACCCCGATTCCAACGGATCGAATATCTACAATTATTAAGCTTTGTATCTATGTAATTTATTTTAAAATAAACACATATTCTTCTGGTCCTTTTTAACGTTAATGTTTGAAAATGCATTGCAATTATGTCAAATCTTACACAAGGTTGAAGTTTTATGCCATCTCTCAAGGCTTATCTGAAGAGACACCCGGGATGCCCACTGGGCCCGTATTCACAAACATTCTTAGTCTAAATTTTAGACTTGAACTCAAGAAAGGAATCACAATAGCGAATTGACCATTTGCAAGTCACACAATAATCACATTTATCCTAAAGTTTACGACATAAACATCGAGTTATTTAAATCAAAAATAACTTTTTACCCGAAGAAATCTTACATTTTAAGCTATTAAAATTTGAGTCTGAGTCTATGTTTCAGACTCAAAACGTTTGTGAATACGGACTCTGGTCTGAACTTGGTATCTCACCAAGAAAGCAATACACAGGATGTGTTTGATGACACAGAGACATAGTGGATGTAAGGAAACAAAAGTGTGTTGTTATTGTTATACAAACAAGTTATAGTTATTATAAGACAATATTAAGTATGTGACAGTTGAAATGTGCATAATATTTTGTATTTCCTGATATGACAAACAACGAATATATCTGGATGATGTCTACGTTATGTTTGACAATTATTTTAGTTAAGCAACATTACATATTAAATGTAAACTTGCATTATAATGACTTTAATTGGATTTGACAAATAATTTTTATTCATTATATCAGGGAAATATATATCTTGGACAAACTGACCTAACATTAATGAACCCATGATATAAGTATTTCAGGCTTAAAGTATGAAGTATGATCGGTTCTGTTCGCACACGTAGTTTTTTGAATTTTTATTGAAACGATATCGCAGAATATTTATTACTTATAGTTTCTCAGATATTTTGAGGGAAAAACTGTCCAGTTTGGAAAATAAAATTAAAAAAATAAACAAAAATTCCATTTTGTAATAACATACTGTTTCGCAATAAACATGGCCATTAGCATCAGTAGAAATAAATTATTTAATAATGTATTTAATATCAATCAATTTTGGTATATTATTTTTAAAATATTGGTTTTATTCATTGTTTTTTTTTTTAAATTTTTAACAAAGAGCGGGTCAATGGATCCCAGATAACCAAAAAAGCAACAAACTCTGGCTTAACAGTATTAAAAATCTATTTATTGTTTAATAAGTAAAAGCATCTGCGTTTGTGCTTTCCGGATATTTGTTTTTAATATTTTCAGACAACATACCTATTTAATAATCTATGGACATGCTTATTGAAACGGTTGCAGTAAAAGAGTTTCAATGCAACATCAGATTTGAATTTAATAGTAAATAATGATTTTAATATTTATCCGGCCCTTAAGTATTTAGCTTAGTAAAAAGTGGGAATCAACTATTCTATCACGGCACGCGGCTAGTGGTGCACAGATAAAGAAGGAAAATAACTGTGGGTTATGCTGCAACAAATAATGGGCGGAGCCTAATGTTTCGGAAATTCGAAGAAATTGTTCCGTAAAATGCACGTGCTTAAAGGCGCGATAGCAAATTGTGACAAACAAATCATTGTTTGCATTATGTAGCACAATAAAACCACACTTGCACTACATATTTTATACTTAAGTTCACAACAACGTGTACGTTTTGTTAATATGCTTTTAATTTGCGCTTTTTAGCATCATATTTGCACTGTCTTATATCGATAAGTATGACGTCATTCGCTCAATGTTTATCAATAAAGCTGACGTCATTTTGAATTGTCATGATTTATTGACGTCCATGAAACGCACGCGTAAATGCTCTACTCGGAAAATGGGCGGAGTATAGATAAATATAGTTCTCATTCATAACCTGTAAAAATACGAATTTTATATTAGTGTTAGAATCGAAATAATTAACGGGTAACAGTTGGTTATAGCGGAAATAACCAACGGTTTGTCGTTCCGATGCTTGTTACCAAACCACTCGGGCTACCGCCCTCGTGGTTTAATTCCTACGCAACTCCAAACAGTTGGTTATTACCGCAATAACCAACTGTTACCCGTTATTTCGATTGAATAACTCTTTTGATAATGAACAAGTATTGAAGGTTTCAAATTGAGAAGTTTTTGAGAAATGGACTCTCACCTAAAACTTAACCAAAAAACTTATATAACGCACGCGGACGCAGACGCAGACTACAGAGCGACGACAATAACTCGATGTTTTTCTTCGAAAAATCGAGATAAAATTACATAGGGCCACTATTCTGACAAAATTGGTCGCAGCCAAAATTCTTCCCTTTAAGATCACCTACATCTTAAGGTTTTTCAGCTGCAAAAGTTTGAGCGAAATCCGATAATCAGTAAAAGAGGAATTGAGTCCACACAATTTAGGGAAGTATATATTATATTGTGGAAAAAGGACAAAGGGCAATAATTCTGATAATTCTGTCAAAATTAATTGCAGCCAAAATTCCATTCTTTAAGATCACCTACACGTTAAGGTTCTTCAGCTGTGAAAGTCTGAGCGAAATCCGCCAAGCAGTTAAAGAGGCGTTGAGTCCACAAAATTTCGGAAAGTATTATTATATTATAAAGTGGAAAAAATGACAAAGGGCCATAATTCTGCCAAAGTTGGTCGTAGCCAATATCCCTTCCTTTACGATCACCTGCATGTTCTTCAGCTGTTACAGTTTGAGCGAAATCCGCACAGCAGTTAAAGAGGAGTTGAGTCCACAAACTTTCGGGTATACGGACGAACAAGTACAATGCTTAATGCCTCCCACTTTGTGGGGGCACAAAAAGCGAACCCCGGGACTGGCAATCTTTAAGCTCAGGGGCACCATTGTAACAAGGGCATACCAAATATCAAAAGCCTATACCATTTAGTATAAGACGATACAATTTTAACGGGATTTCCTATTTAAGTCTAAATAAAAAACAAGAGCACTGCCTACGGGTTCTGGACGCTCGACTTTCTCATATTTTAGAGTACTCTATGCTTTTGTTTATAGTATAAGTTTATCACTCTCACGAAGTATGTTGATGTTCAATACACTACCTCTTATAGATATTGAGAAATTGGAACTAAAGCAAAAAAATCTAAGTCCTTGATATAGTTACCTCCTCTTGTCTACATAATAAGTTTATCATTGTGATCAAGTACTTTGAGTTTCAAGTCAATACCTCTTCTAGCTATTTTGAAATCTGACATAAAGCGAAATTTATGTTGAAAAAAAGGCAATTATTCAAGCAAAATCCTTGAAAGTTTACCTTCCCTTGTCTGCAGAATGGCGCCAGCACTATAAACAAGAACATTATGTTTTAATTTAATGTCTTTGATAGTTATTACGAAATTTTATATTTACCAAAAATTGTCAAAATATGCTAAGTTGTAAGTCAAAACAAGGTCAGATACAAATCATACGCTGACCTGCCCTGCTGTAATGGAGTACCCTTTTTCAAAGTGAACAAGTATTGGAAGTTTCAAATGGATACCTTTGATAGTTTCTGAGAAATGGTCTGTGAAAAAAAACTTAACCAAAAACTTAAACTTACGCAGACGCTGACGCAGACGCAGATGACAGAGCGACGACAATAGCTTGATTTTTTTTTCTTCGAAAAGTCGAGCTAATAATGAGCCCCGGACACATTTTTTAGCGTAGTTTCAACTTTATACCAATATCGGTAGATGACCAGAAGGTGAAACTACATACCAAATATGAAAGCTATAGGTTTTCCTAATTCCTAAGCGCAATGGCACCATTTTTATATTTCTTTAATAAATACATGTAACCATAAGGAATTGCTACACGCCAATTGTCAAAGGATTAGGCCCTGTAGTTTCAGCCAAGACAATTTGTCTTCTGTTTAAGTACAGGTAAATAAAATTTGAGCCAAGGTGTATATCCAGTTTTAGCCCCGAGGTATCATTTTTACAAATTGTGTAAAAGACCATAAGACGATGCTAAAGACCCAATATGAAGGGTAAAGACCTTGTAGTTTCAGACGGGAGAATTTTTAAAAGTTTTTTTATTAAAGCACATGTACAAAATGTGCCTCCGCGTGGAGCCATTTTAGCACATTTCAACAATCTTGGCAAGGGACTATAAGGCAATACCAAATACTAATAATACTAAATATTAACGGCCACGGGCTTGTAGTTTCAGACAAGAAGAATTTTAGAAGATTTTTCCTATTAAAACACATAAAAACATGAGCCTCGGGGAATCTTTTTTTTCGGTGAAGGACAATTAGGCGATGCTACAGACCAAATATCGAGAAAGGACATAGGCCTTGTAGTTTCTGACAAGAAGATTTTGAAAGGTTGTCCCATAAAATAAATTGATCCCGGAGGCAAGGCCATTGATTAGCCCAGACAACAAGATTTGAAAAGTCTTTTTTCTTTTAAATTACATGTAAAAAATGAGCCCCGGGAAAAGGGTCATTTTTGAGCCCAAGGGCATCATTTCAACAATCTCGGTCAAATGCACATGGATTGTAGTTTCAGTCAAGATGATTTTTAAACGTTTTTACACGCAAAGTCGATACAAAAATTAAACCCTGGGTCGTGAACATTTAAGCCCAGTTAAACAAGTTTGGTAAAGGACCATTTGACGATGCCACATACAAAATATCAAGAGCCTAGTCACTGTAGTTTCAGGTAAGAAGTTTTGGTAACAAATATATTTTAAGCTAGACTGACCTTATTACACAATGAAACGGAACCATATGAACAGATTTAAATCTCAATCACAAAAGGGTGATTTCTGTGTCATTTGGTTGAATTCTCCAAGTACTTTGGGCGAGGATGTTTATAGTGTTAAAGGACGCACTGACGGACGGACGTACACACACACGACGGACGAAACGTCATCCCATAAGCATTTAATCAATAGAGCTGTAACAGGTTAGCGCGCTCGACTATTCATACCGCTTTGTCAGATTTATGGGCCTTGGGCAGGAACCTTAGATAATGACCCAGAAGACATTTGTGAATTTTCAATTCAATATCTGCAGTAGTTACAGAGATATGTACTTGCACGCAAACCTTGACCCGTGCCCGTAGTCACCAACCCATTCTTAGACTTAAGAATAAAGAATAGACTTAGATTCAAGAAAAAATACTTGTCTGTTTGCAATTATGCTGGGTACCAAGAAGGCCTATGTCATTAATAAATCACTCTAAATAAAGAATTCTAAAATTTGTGATGGTTAATACCAAGTAATATTCAAATTAAAACCTTATTTAGAATAGAACAGTTCCAAGAATATTCTGTATTCTTAAGTGTTAAGTCTAAGAATTGGTTGGTGAATACAGGCCCTGATATTTTTAAGTACAAAAAGGACGTAATTCTGCAAAAATGCTGGTCACAATTATGGGCCTGGCCCAGTCACCTTATATGAAGACCCTGAAGACATGTTATTGGATGTATGTAGTAGATATACTAATCCAAACTCCTAACGCATCACTAATTCAAGCTCCTGTAAAACATAACAAAGATAGTAACATTCAATTACCGGTAGTCGAAACACAATACAGTGATGTGCAAACATGTTTCAATAGCCAAATTGCGCCGAACGGTGTACACAATGAGGTATTGCTCAATAACGCGTACAAGGGACATACTACAAAATCATACACATGTTCCCATCTTGCATTATGAACCGCAGTTCATCTCCAACGCATGGAAAGAACAAAAGTGTTCACCGGGTCCTAAGGAATGGTGAACACTCTTGTTCTTTCCATGCGTTTTTCTATGTATTTAACGGAGCTTTGAACAAGTAATTCGTTTGGAGTTTGGATTAATATATATACACTTTAACATCAATTGTCTCAGTACACAAAAGGGCATAATTCTGCTAAATTTCAGGTCAGAGTTATTGGCCTTGGTCAGTAACCTCACATTATGACCCCGAAGACATGTATACAGTTTCTATTGAATGTCTTTTACAGAGATATGTACTTGTTGCACGCAAACCTTAACCAAAGCATTTCGCCGACGCCGCCGAACGGGTGAGTAGAATAGATCGGACTATTCGGTGAATAGTCGAGCTTAAAACGATGGATTATGTAACTGGCGTTCTAATGCATCTCAATTTTCGATTTCGGTAGTTTTTCTGCGCATACTTTCGCGCATCAGTGGAGCTGATTGAACCCTTCAAAAATCAGAAGGGTTTTGAGAGAATTATCTAATAAATGTTGTGTACAGTGTTAGTATCAACTACTGTTCCTTAAATAATCAAATATGTTCATAATAATAATATACTTCTAGTAGTAGTGTGTCTTGCGACTCGATGTTTTATAAAGTTTATTTAAACACTGAACACGAAATTAGACCGACCCCAGCTTGAATACTCAACTTGCATAGCGATGAACATGCTATGCTATGAATTTTGAAGTGTTTTGGCTATACTAACGATTGTGTTTACAGTAATTATCAACTGTTGTATAATAGAATTAAATATATACTGTTGTATAATATAATTAAATATATACTAAAGTTTGTTTTTTTCTCCACGCACCGCCATAACTCCTCCCAAAATCCACCTACCATGACTTTAAGAAGATATGCATAAACACACTTGGTACTGTTCAATCCTGTGACGTTTTGACAATTTACATCCACTGGTTACGGAAACGTGCACAGACAAGTTATGTTATGTCAACAACTTTAAAGGGCCATAATTCCGCAAAATTCTGCCGCCGACGATATGCACAACAATAATTGGTACTGATCAATCCTGTTAAGTTCTGTCAAAATCCGACCAGGGGTTACGGAAAACAAGCGCATACAAGGTCTGTTATGCGAACACTTAAAAGAGCCATAAAGAGAAAAAATTCGCCGACGACGACATACCGACGATATGCACAACAAAACATAGTACTAATAAATCCTGTGAAGTTTCGTCAAAATCCGACAAGAGTTACGAAGAACAAGCGCAGACAATGCATGTTATGTGATAAACCTCAAAGAGCCATAACTCCGCAACAAATCCGCCACGACGACATACCGACAATATGCAAAACTAGACTTGGTACTGATCAATCCTGTGCAGTTTCGTCAATATCCAACCAAAGGTTACGGAGAACAAGCGCAGACAATGTATGTTATGTGAAAAACTTCAAAGGGCCGTAACTCCGCGAAAAATCCACCGACGACGACATGCCGACGATGTGCACATCTAGATTGGTACTGATCAATCCTGCGAAGTTTCGTCAAACTCAGACTATGGGTTACGGAGAACAAGCGCAGACAAGTTATGTTATGTAAAAACAATCCGCGACGATGACATGCCGATGACCTTTACAACAAGAGCTAGTACTGATCAATCCTGTGGAGTTTCGTCAAAATCGGACAAGGGGTTATGAAGAAGAAGCGCAGACAAGGTCTGTTTCATGAGAAACTTCAAAGGGCCATAACTCAGCCAAAATTCCACCGACGACGACATGCCGACGATATGCACAACTAAATAAATATAATGTTTTTCACCATGTAACGTATTGTTTCCTTAAAATAATGCTTTTTAACCAATAACATTCAGTCATTCTTTTATCTGTCAATGGGTACGAAAGCCTATTAGGATCACTTAAAATGTAAATAAAATAGTAGGAAGTCGTATTTTCGCGAAAAAAGCGTTTGTACGCCAATAAACTCGTAATAACGCAAACAAACGCATTTTAACGCTAATAAACGCGTAATAACGCAAAATGAATACGTAATAACGCGAAACAAGGCATAATAATGCGAAATAAAGGCGTAAAAACGAGAAACAATAGGCGTTCAAACGCGAAAGGAAAGGCATAATAACGCGAAAAGAAAGGCGTTATAACGCTAAATAAAGGCATAATAATGCGAAATAAAGGCGTAATAACGCGAAATGAAAGGCGTTATAACGCTAAATAAAGGCATAATAATGCGAAATAAAGGCGTAATAACGCAAAACTAAAAGGCGTACAAACGCTAAAAAAGTCGTAATAACGCCTTTTGTACTATAGAAAGTGATGACTGCTTTGAAGACATTAATTCAAACCAATACGTTATGGATACAGTTGAGTTTATTGGATTTGTAAAGACAATCTCAGTCTCGGCTGCTGAGAAGATGGAAGCAGAAAAGGTAAGCTATATATAATTATTATTATAACAATATATGGTTATAGATCTACGTCTTGTTACGTGTTTATTAATAGAATGAATGCCAGTAAAAATGGACTGATCCATTACATCGATGGGAGTTTATACTAACATAATTTAGATATTGTGCGGTTAATTCAATATACAGTAGGCACAGAATAGGCATCAAACATATTAAAACGTACTTTATAAACAAATGCATATACATGTCACTGTATATGATGGAGATCTCGACGGTGCCCCTAACCCGAATACCCCGACAAATGTAATCGTCCGTTTCGATATAAATTAATTTATTTACCGCCGAAATGTGATTGACAGGTCTGCTCAGGCTTTGAATGACACGGGAGGGGCCAACACTTTAAGTATGTAGGGCGTAGTCATTTTCCATACGGGCGCGTGCTCTGCGTATAGTTGATGCATGCATGTGTACACGCCTAGACGACAGTCAGGATACATCTGAATACTACTGTTCAGCATGTAAGTTTGCTAAATTAGAATAATCTATATTCGCAAAATAGGACCTTGAAAAATTTAATAAGCCAAAAAATTGTTTCCACTAACATCTCCAAAAAATAGGCCTAGGGTAGGTAGGTCGGTCAAACATTTTTTCGTTAACGTTCTTTACTACATATATACAAGTGAGTTCCCTCTTTAATAAGGATGTTCAGTGACAGACATCGTCGAACATATCTTTCTTTATAATTATGTAAAAGTTAATTTTGCGAATATGATCGAATGCAGGAAAGCATGATCGAAAACTCTACCTCGAACAATGTGGCGATTAAATCAAATGATGAGCGGCAGTAGTATTTAAAAGATATATAGCTCTATTTCAACAGTTCTTCACATTTTAATTTATACTTACGAACCACTACCTAAGCTGCTATTTGATATAACTACACAGTAAAATGCGTTTTCGTTGCGAGATCGCGATGCGATAGTGCGAAAATACGATACAAGATCACGATGCGAGAATATGGTGCGCAATCGTGAGAACGCGAAAACACTATGAGAAGGCGAGAAGCACTTAAATGCAGGCTATTTTTGTCTCATAACATTGCTGGCCATTTCTGATGAATAAAATATTTCGAAGTTCTGTATTAATTATAATAAAATAATAATATGTAAATGTAAATATCATTAAATGTATTTACAAAAATCACATATTGTATGTTTAAAGCAGGTAAAATGTATTCAAATAATCGTGTTTTGGTATAAAAGAAGGATGTACCAGGAGATGCTGAGCAAATAAGGTTTTATTGGATCAAATACAGTGTAAAGCTTAAAAATTAGGCTTTTTATTTTTAAACACATTAAAACAATGTACACGCATATTTTAAGCACAAAACACAAAACTAGACGTGAACAAAAACAATGTGTGAAGGAAAACTACGTCCAGCATATTTAGTCTGCAGTCATTAACTGGCCAGCGTTTACATATTTCCGTGCGAAGGCACGAGAATACGATGCAATTTATATCGCGATCTCGAATCGGGATCTCGCGTACTCGCATCGTGATTTCGCTCCTTTGTATCGTGTTCTTGCGTTCTCGCGCTTGTAATCAAGAGGTCGACAATGCGAAACAACAAGTGGCTCTAACGGAACACAGTATATACCAGTGTATTGTTGACGTGCATTTGCGCGTCAAAATTAATAATATTTTTAGATGTTAATTTAAAAAGTGCATATTATCGAACAATAGTGTGAAACATCGACTTAAAAATATACCATACATGAATCACGCATTCACGGTGCTATTACCCAATCTATATATAATTTGAATCTCTGTGTGTTTTTTATGCCCCCCCCCCCCCTTCGAAGAAGGCGGCATGTACAGTCGCACTGTTCGTCTGTGCGAGTGTATGGATGTCCGTCTGAAAATTCCTGTCTCAGCCATAACTTTGCCATATATGGATGGATTTTAAAACAACTTGGCACAAATTTAAACCGCCATAAGACGACATTGCGCGTGTAACACCCGTCTCCCTACCTCAAAGGTCCAGATAAACTTTGAGTTCAAAGGTCAAATTTGGCCATAAAACAGCTCGAAAATTCCTGTCTCAGCCATTCTTTGCAATATATTGATGAATTTTAAAATAACTTGGCACAAATGTAAACCATCATAAGACGACGTGTTACGTGTAACACCCGTCTCCTTTCCTCAAAAGTCAAGGTCACACTTAGAGGTCAAACGTCAAATTTGCCATAAAACAGCTTGAAAATTCCTGTCTCAGCCATAACCTTGCCATATATTGATGGATTTTAAAATAACTTGGCGCAAATGTAAACCATCATAAGGCGACGTGTCACGTGTAACACCCGTCTCCCTATCTCAAAGGTCAAGGTCACCCTTAGAGGTCAAAGGTCTAATTTGAAAACAAAAGTGGTATATGGGGGCATCTGTGTCCTATCGACACATGTCTTGTTTTAGTTAGTGCTTACGTGTAACACCCGTCTCCCTACCTCAAAGGTCAAGGTCACCCTTAGAGGTCAAAGGTCTAATTTGAAAACAAAAGTGGTATATGGGGGCATCTGTGTCCTATCGACACATGTCTTGTTTTAGTTAGTGCTTACAGGTGCAAAAAATCACCCTACCTAGTGACTGTTTAAGCCTTTTCCGTAAAAATGTGCAATTGACTACTCATTTTGGCATTCGATTGTAGTAATGATACGTTTTCATAATTTCAGATTACTCCACACATTGTGTATCATATGAGCAACGAAGAACTGTCATCTTACTTACCACACCAGGGCGATCGCATCCGATTAAGAGTACATGTGCGTAAAGAAGAAGAAACACCACGAACAAAGAAAAACAAACTCCTAACAGTATTGCAACAAAAGCTCGAGGTGGCCCGTAAAAAAAGGACAACTAGAAAACCCTCAGAAGAAAATGATTTAGAAGACATGAGGAATCGACATCGTCCTTTCGGCAATAGGAACGCCGCAAAACAGAACAGAGTCATAGAAATTGGATGGATACATAAAAGCAGCCAACGAAGCATTCAAGTCCGAAAGAATAAAGGGGGCGGTACAAGGAAAACCGAGATACCAAAAATTGCAACAAAAGCAAACATAATAGAACAAGCGATCGCTCTGTTTTTCCCAAATGGTATGTCGGCGAAAGGACCAATATCAGAATTCAATTTTGATCTGTGGGATTTTGCAGACCGTGAAATTGATGCCAATGTTACAGTTGCCGACATGTACGAGACGACAAAGATGCCTCTTTTGAGACTTTACTTGGCTACATCACCAAAGAGAAACGATATCGGAAATACGACACTGATGCCTGAAGCCTCCGCGGCCGCTCAAAGTGTGCCTAACGACCAAATTACGTCAATTACTCAAATCGTGCACGATAATGCAGTAATGCATCATGACAAGCAAGACAATGACAATGATGGAGACATCCTTTTCCATTCAATGGAGCTTGCGGGGCTGCCAGTATCAGATGACGACATCGAATCCCTTCCTGACCTTATGGCTCATCCCATACAGCAATCTACTCTAGATCTCCCAAACGTGAAGAAAATCTTGCTAAAACTTCACCGCGGTCATTTGTTGCGAGAATTAATTGATGCGTTTAAAGAAATTGACCCAACAAAAGACACAGTGTCTGTCCAGATGGTGATGCCCGATGGCCGTCTAGAGGCTGCAGAAGATAGCGGTGGGGTGACGAGGGACGCTCTTTCCGATTTTTGGACGGCCTTTTACGACCAATGTACGCTAGGTACAAAGTTCAAAGTCCCATTTCTGCGACACGACTTTGCTGAGAAAGAATGGCAGTCAGTTGCAAACATCATCATATTTGGATGGAAATCATGGAAATAGTTTCCTATACAGTTGTCATTGCCTTTCATTCAGCTGTGTATCTATGGAAAAAATTCAGTTAATATCCTCGACGCATTCTTCGACGTCATTCCGAAAGAAGAGGCGATCACACTGACGAAAGCTCTGTCCGAATTTACATCTGTTGAACAGGACGATCTCATGGATACACTTGAGCTACACGATTATAAGACCCTTCCTACGTCACAAAATATTTCGAGATTACTAAACGAAATTGCACATAAAGAAATTATCCAGGCACCTATGTTCATAGCCGATTGTCTCCAGCCTATCCTGAAACAATTAAACATTCCTGAAGACCATCTTGACCTTATTCCGACATCAAAGCTTGTAAACAAAATGTTCCAGTTTCCAGAAGCTATGTGCGCCGAGGAACAAACCGTTGCACAACATCTCAGACGGTTTATCAGAGAATTGAACAGTGATGCGCTACGTAAGTTCGTTCGATTTTGTACGGGATCTGACCTGATGGTCTGCAAAGAGATACAAGTTGTATTCGTCAACGTCAGCGGCCTAGCAAGGCGGCCAATCGCGCATACGTGTTCTTGCCTTTTGGAGTTATCTAAATCCTACGAGAGTTTTCCCCAGTTCAGGTCTGAATTCATGGCAGTATTGGACTCAAATGTCTGGGTTATGGATATCATCTGAATCAATAATCATAAGGATCTTGTTGAAGAAATGCACACAGGAACATAGATTTTAAAACACAATACAATGTGCATATATGTTTGCGTGTGCATATGACAAAGCGTGTAGGATATCTATGGGCTAGTATTCCTCATAACATACAGTTGGTCAACATATCTCATATATCATATATATTGCTCATTCTTATTATTTCAACACAAAATGCATAACTTAATTTCGTTCAATTTTGTGATCATCTGCTTTCAACAAATGTTGCTCTAAGTCGAACATGATGTCCTCCGTCGTGGACCGAGCTGATAGGTCTACAAACTCTTTAATAAGCCTGTATTTTTGGCAGGTCTTTTCATTTATTTGTTATAATTTTAAATGTGTCTCCAATTAGAGATTGTTGTCACAAGGTTCAAACTTTAAGTCAATGTATATTTCAAAATCACAATTAAAAGTGAGCTCTATTTAATACTTTACAGTTTCTGTTGTGTTCATTACTGTAGTCTCTTAAAAAGAATACATTTCGTATGGGAAGGTTGTTATATTTGAAATATGATTTGCAATCAGTTGAATCAGGTTTTTTACTTGGGTTTGGGGTAAGACTTGGCAGGCTTGAACAAGGCTGACTTGTAACAATGTTCTATATCCTGCATGTTATTTGAATTTCAGTTCTTTTTCGTATGAGATATAAGAATATCAAAATATTTGAATATATATTTAAATGGGTTTATGTTGTTATACACATAATTATGCATGTTTATTAGACCTATTGTTGGTTAGCTTTTATTTACATCTTTTTTTTACATTTTTAAGGCCAACATTTTTTTTTGTCTTTAGATTTATGGGAATCACTACCCTATTTTTTGACCAAAGCAAATAAAAATAAAAGTAACAATTGTGAATTTAATTTATAATTTCCAAGCCGACTTGATGTAAAAGGTTTGGAAAGTAATATAAATTATAAAATACAAATTGTATCTGTTCAAATACTTATGTAAATAGTTTCGAGCTAAGTTTTTATAAACTAGCATGTTTTTAATGATCTTGTTTTAGCCTTGACTGTTAAAACTGTCTTATGTTTGAAAAAAAAAAAAGCTATCTTTTGAAATTAAATGATTATTTTTTGTTGATCAGCGTTAAAAAATTGATTTTATTTTTTATATCCCCCGACTCAATTTTAAAGTAAAAGTTACCGTAAAACAAATAATAAAAATGTTGGCCTATTAACGCTTCGATTTTACCGTGTTTCTAATAACGCCGCCCTTTTATTATACTTATTATTTCACCATAAGTTATTGCAGGTTCAAAGTACAGACATAGAAATAAAACAGGCAGTTCTGCGATTCAAAGTTGATAATTTTTGTTTTCAGTTTTAAGTATTTTATATAGAAGAAAATCAATAAATTTAAAACTTAGCTATATTTGTCATTAATTGTTTACATTAGTTTATATAACAACAATATGCAACGACAAGAGCTGTCGGAGGACAGCGCGCTCGACTTTTCCTGTTCTTGTCAGAGTTTCTGGCATTTAGTCTGAAACAATCTGTTTGTAAAGCAGGTGCCAAATAATGTAAGTTATTGTTGCTATCAAGTTATTTAGTATTATTCTTATTTGCAAAATATCCCTCGAGGCACCTAAACCTTGATTTTGATCAGAAACCTTGACACTATCTTCCCCATGCATACGCAATCAAAAACGAAAACAATTAATCTATGCTTGCAGTTGTATCACAAATCTCAATTCATTCTCGAGAAAATCGTATTAAGTAGAAACCATTTTTCAATATTTCGTAACGTTGACCTTAATCGCATCTATCCCATGTGCTAACCCTGGATATAAGGTATCTGTGTATGAAGTTTCATTGCAATTAATTTGTTTTCAAGTGACTTTCATTAAATGACAAGTTAAGTGGTCAAAGGTGGGGGTAAATTAGGGTTTTCATAACGGTCAATTGGAACATTTTACCCCTGATTGTGGCCTTGGTCTTTGCGCTAGGAATACGGGTCTTACACGCAACACGCCGTCTCTACCTGGTGAACATTTGTGGTGAAGTATTCAAAATTACATGATGAATGATGAAGTTACAGTCCGGACACGCTTTTTGTGCCCAAAGTTGAAAATTGACCACTAAGTGCGACCTTGAACTTTGAGCTAGGGACATGAAGTTACAGTCCGGACAAGCTCGGACAGATGCACAGACAAACGCACGCGCTCAACCATTGTGACAACTTTAGCGAGCTTACCGCCAGCGGACTCGAAAATAAAAACTTATATACCATAAACATATTAACCATACCAAGCATTTTTACATTTAAATACATATCAAGTTGAATGTTTAACTCACTGAACAACAAGAACATACACAATGTCCTTGTATTCTATAATGATTTATTAATATCATTTCAGATAATATAAATTGTTGTAAAACAGTTTCATACTTATTAAGTTCACAAGTATCAGGTCAATGTTGTCGAGCTATACTAGTAACAAAACATTTCCGCACTTGCAGCAGTCCAGTCAACCTACTTTAAAGAAATCAGCATAGCGAGGCTATGCGATGGCGCTCGTTTACGAGAGCGTGTCGATTGTTAACGGAAACAGTACTGCTTATGCCATATTCAACATTGGATCATATTATAAAGACTTCGTCGTATTTATACATCTGAACATAAATCGCAACATTAATCATAAGTCATGCCTATGCGACATTTTGCATCCTCATTTTCCTCATTGAACTTTCTTCTACTCTTCGTCCCACCCACTGGTACTGTTTACACTGCTTTTCTTGTTCATATTACTATGTTAATCATTGTCCCATTATTATTATGTCTGATGTAAAGGAATAGATATACAAGTTTTGGGCATAATTTAATATTGTTGATCACATTTTATAATAAAAATGCTTAAAGGGACAATCGGCGTTGAAATTAAAATTGATTTGCCATGCACTAAAAAATACAAGAGGGCCATGATTATCAGTTACGTGACTTTACAATTAATAACATCTACAGGGGGGAGTTAATAAGGCGTAATTATAACTAGTTCTAAATAAAATTCAACCACAAATCAATATAAATAACTATGAACACAAAGTCTTTAAAATACAAATCTCGATTTTATGAATTTTCGGACGCTCGTTGATACGTGTTTATTAGCAAAGCATAATTTTCAGAATGATTAATTAATTCACAAGATTAATTAATTCACAAGATTAATTAATTCACAAGATTAATTAATTCACAGGGACCCTATCGTCGACATCTTTGCCCTAGGAGAATTGGTTGTTTAATTTCTTTTTTATGAATATTGATGAGCAAACTGCTGACTAATGAAATTACATAACACATGTAATTACTCTTCGAATGAAGTATAGACATCTGCTATCTATTATGTCCACTTTCAGAGGGAGGGGGGGGGGGCATAGATTTGCCCTTGTCCTTCCGTCCGTCCGTCGGATTTGTATTTACATATTAACAGTTATGCGAACTTGCGCGCCTGGGTATTTTGTGCGGTTGTTTTCAACATAACACGTATTATTGCACTTTGAGCAAAAAAAATTGACATTTTTGAAATTGTGTCGCGCGCGAACCTCGAAAAGTATTGCTGCTAGATTGATGAAACTTTACAAACATATTAACCAGCATGAGAAACTGTTCACCTCCACATTTTGGTTCAGATTGTGTTTCGACCTGACCGCAGTTATGGCACTTCCTTAAGCCAAAAAAAGACATGTTTAAACCCCAGGATTTTGTATAAAAGGAAGTGGGAGGAGCCTATTTTCCAATGGTGGCTGTTTTTTTGCAATATTTTGTTTTCAGACACATATAAATGAAATTAACTAATCATAAAAAATATGACAACATTTAAAATTGCCACAGTGTATGGCATATGCACTATAAAATGGTGATAGTATTTTTCATTTTCAACCCAGATTTAAATCACTTGATTCATGTAAAGTATGCAATATCAAAGCAATTAGATTTGAATGAGAAGTAACCGTTGACACTAGTCATGTGATGTAAACAAAGCTGCCTCTACGGGAGTGTTCATATTTGCCTGAATGCATGCAGGTTTTATCAGCCTAGTGAATTACTCCCTTCCAACGAGGTTTATTTCTAGACCACTGATTCCTGCTACGCTGGTCAAATCAGCTGTGCTGCACCTGTGTTAGTAGTAGTATTTACGTTACAATAATTATTAAACCTCTCCATCTCCACCTGTTGAACAGCCCACTTGAATGGCGGTAGGTCCTACCGCACGCTCGGGTTTATAAGTTGTTCCGCGCGCAACTAAAAAAATATTGCTTCTAGAGTGATGCATATTTTGGTTCAGTTTTTGTTTCAACATAACCAGAGTTATGACCCTTTTTTAGCAAAAAATACAATTTTGAACTTGTGTCGCGCGTAACTCGAAAAGTAATGCTGCTAAAGCGATGAAACTGTACAAACATATATTAACCAGCATGTAAACTTGCGCTTCTGGGTATTTTGGTTCATTTTTACGTATGCACAGTTATGGCCCATATTTAGCAAAAAAGGACTGTGAAACTGTGTAGCACGTAACTCGAAAAGTATTTTTGCTAGAGGGATGATACTTTACAAACATATTTATCAGCATGTAAATTTGTGCTCTTTGGTATTTTGGTGCATTTTACATAAGCATATTTATGGCCCCTTTTTGCAAAAAAATATAGCATTTTGGACTTTTGTCGCGCATATAACTCGAACTGTGTAACTGCTAGTTTGATTATACGTGTCTTATATTCATATTAATCACCCTGTGATTTGTGCAAAAATTTTCCTAATTCGATTAGTGTTCAATTTTCCCGCTGCATAAATTATCGCAAGACATCTAGGTCAAAAGCGATCTTAAACAGCTACGCCCAAAAAAAGAAACACTATTTATAATTCTAAATCACTTATTCAGGAACATAGCTAGGGTATGACATATTAAGACATTGCAAAGGTATTATATTATTAAAAACATTTGAATTGATAAACAGTGGGCAAAAAGAGATTGTGTAATACGCGAACATTATTTTTCACTTAATGGTTGAACAGAAGATACGTCATAAAAAATAAAGTGGTATTATGTACGTCACAATAATCAGTCTCACAGATCGTTAGAGACGACTTAATCCTAATCGAATTAGTTGTCGTAAAGGTATATAAAGATGTCTTGCTTCATTTGAATCATTAGGTTTTAACAAGCTATTCTCTTCCATTAGCACCGTGCACAGCTCAAAAAGTGTATCATCAGCACATGTTAAGGTTTTTGGAACGGTTTCTTCTGCACAAATCATGATTTCAGTTTCGTCTGCAGGACAAAGATGATCTTCTGCATGATACAATTCTGGTATTGTATACATTAAAATCGGTCGTCTGCCCCTGTCAGTACTGATGGATTTCGATTGTAGGACATGGGTATTCCATGTTTCTTGTAATTCATCAAGGTTTTCCTACAATGAAACAAATAATGCATAGTTCCGGTCCTTCGAATATTTCTTATTTCTCTCACACCACGCTAGAAGCACGGACTAAATCATGTTTATATCTGATGACTTCATTCATTAATCGTTTTTAAAGAATAGTCGACATTAATACCACGAGAAGAAATCAAGTCAAGTGCATGTTATTTATCGTCAAGCAAATGTGACATTGGGTCAAAATATTGTACAGACCTCTGAGATTATCAAGAATCATGGCTCGTTTTGTGGCAATAACTGACTTTGCTATTAGTTAAAACAACGGTATTATACTTTCGAAAAAATGAAAGTTGTATATTTTACGTAAAACGATCGTCAAAATACTCACTGATTCTTAGGATAACGAATACATACGCTTGTAATCGGTTTTTAACCGAACAACAGAACTTAAACATTTTATTTTAGACTATATAAAATTGTAGTTGATAATTATACTGAGATCAACTGTAAATTAACTTAAAATGCATAGGAAAAGGAAAGAAGAAGATCGACCGTGTTTGAAAAATATGTAGCAATCATTTTTGAATATTGCAGACGCAGTCAATTTGATCTTTTACAAACAAACAGTTGCCGCCTTAAACCATTAATATTATTAATATAAGAACTACTTAATCAGTGTAATAGTTTTAGATTATTTTACCTGAATAAGTTCCAGGAAGCAGAATTGAATAAGGCTCTTGTCCAACACATCTCCACAATATAGGTCATTAATGTCGTTTCCTAAGTCCGAAAACAAATTCATAAAGTACTGTCCCATTTCTCTTCGGAGCAATCCCCAAAACCACTCGATGCGTTGATTATATGTGCTTTTTCCGCTAAGAAAACTCCTTTCGCCTGAAAATTCGTCACCATGTCCACGGCGTAGAAACATCTGCATTTGTTCAATGTATACATTTTCGGTTCCAAGATCAGTCCTTACTCGTTTCGGGCACCCACCTTTCTTCCTAACAGAATCCATGAAATAGTTTGCTACAACCTTCGGATCGCTGTTTGTAGTTGCTGCTTCAAGCCAGATTACACATCTCGAATAACCGTCTATGCAACCATTAATAGCAATGCCATACGGTTTCAGTTTGTCATAGGAATCTATATGCCACACAAAATTTGGTCCTGGACTTGAATACTGTCGTCTCCTTAGTCTCCTTCTTTTTCTATATTGAAACCCCTTTGGGTCAAGCAGTTGCATCAATCGGTAAATAGTATCCCTGGGAACATCGTATCCATATTGTTTACACTTTAGATGCATCCACCGATAACCGTGCAAGGCACCCGATGTTTCAAACTGTGAAAGAATGAAACACGCAACTTCAAGCAAATCTGAATGATTCTTCCTCCGAAACAATCCAAGTGTCTTTAACTTCCTTTTCAAGGTCGATGAGCTTATAATTACTCTATCTGAGTGAGCTAATATAGTCAAAATTTCCTTGTTACTAAATCCTAATCGGAAATATAACTGAATAAGGTGCTCAGTTTCAAACATCATGCACACGTCTTGTAATAGTTTTAATATCTAGAAGAATGCATTATAGCGTAGATAACGGACTTCATTATATATATCCTTTAAATGGCGTTACTACGACTTTTTTGCGTTATTACGCCATTCGTTTCGCGTTATAATGCCTTTTTTTTTTTTTTCGTTATTACGCCTTTCATTTCGCGTTATAATGCATTTATTTAGCGTTATAACGCATTTCATTTTGCATTATTACACCTTTATTTAGCGTTATTACGCCTTTATTTAGCCTTATAATGAATTTAATCCGCGTTATAATGCCTTTATTTAGCGTTATTACGCCTTTCATTTCGCATTATTACGCGTTTATTCCGCGTTATTACGCCTTAATTTCGCATATCATGCCTTTATTTGGCGTTATTACACCTTGTTTTACGTTATTACGTATTTATTTTGCGTTATTACACGTTTATTAGCGTTATAATGCGTTTGTTTGCGTTATTACGTGTTTATTTGCGTAGAAACGCCTTTTTTCGCGTAAATACGACTTCGCACTATTTTATTTATATTTTAAGTGGTACTAATAGGCTTTCGTAAATGGGCAATACAACTTTGTTGCTGAAAGAAAAACCACAAAATATTTTCAAAATGCATTTACGGGAATGTCGTTTCTATGCAATTTCCACAAGATTTAATACGGTGACCCCAATTGTTGATGGTTTCATTGTATTAGGTATTGAACGATCTGCAAATTATGTGTAAATGAATTTTTTTTTATGGAAGGAAAAACAGTTAGTAATCGTCTTTTAACATAAACGACTTGAAACATTTTTTAAAGAAAATTACAAATAATTATGTTTCAATACAAGTGCCACTCTTAAAGCATTCTGAGAAACGTATCTTTTGTCACGGTTCTATGCCGCAGACATGTTCACAGGTGAGAACAAGTTAATATCGCAGAACCGTAGACATTGCTTATCATTTCAAAATATATTCTACTACCCAAAATAATTTTACTGCATAGTATGCAATCATGATGGAACATGCAGCAAAAATATTAACATCAATACATAATCAGTCCCGCGCTTGCGTGGGTTTTATTCTAGTATACTTAACATCACACAGTAACTTCAATACTTTACGACACACTGCTCCCGTTAACAAATATTGAATCCCCAACTGATTCGTATGCAAGACAATAATAAGAATTATTGAACTAACAACAGGAGATAATGTGTTTTTAATTAATTGTCTTCGTAAAGTATACCTTACAAGATATCAGGTTTTAATAAAGACGTACTATCAAAGTTAACTACAACATTATAGATGCGTGTACCTTCGTCAATGGACATGGAAGATTAGGAATCCTCGGTGCTATGGTAAAGGAAAATGAGTTGTCGAAGTGCTTGCAGTTCAACACAAGAGATATAACTCCGTTGAAATTCGTTTCTTGAACAGAGTCCACATCTGTATATCCATCTGGAGGCAAAAAACATTTAGCAATCTGCCAATGATTAGTTGCCCATTGTTCAGCTAGTGTATTCTTCCAAGAAGGTAACGAATATCTATGTTGACGTATAATTTCTTTACATATTTTGTCACACATGTTCATAGGACATGGTCGGTGCTGTTTGTTTGGTGAGTCATGCATGGATTTGCATACTTGTTTGCCTCTTTTTTTGCATATACCTTGTGTCGGACATGGCAGTAAGTTTGCGGTGCAACAACTAGTGCACGCCGTAGTAGTTGAAATACCTAACTTTGACTGAACTGTTTGTAAAATGCGAGTCTGGACATTCTTAACCTCTTTGTCAACAAACTCTTCTAGGCCGGCCTTTGTTATACGTAGAGCATGGCATGCCATAATCCAGTTTTTGGTTTCCTGGTCGGAGAAAAAATCTGCGAAGCTCGCCATTGTTTGTCTAAGATATCCACTAGTCCATGTAAATTGTGATTTTCCCTGCAAATACAAAAAAACATGCAAATACGTGCATAATTGCAACCTCAATGTTAGATTGTGGTGTCCAAATACAGTATGGAACTTTTTATGACACTAAACTGTGGTTCGTTAAATAGGCAACACATATTGTTTTAACCCAGCGAAGTAATTGCATATAGTGCTAAATATTATATATTTTTATAATTATCTTACAAAACATATGTTTGTTATTTATTGACCAAACTAGTGGTCGCATGTTTAAGCTATAGTGCGAAAATATTAACTTGCCCAATATAAATACATTACACAGTGGTTGAATGCACTATTATTTAAAAGTGATTATTTCTGGTCTGCTTTGAAAGTTCCTTAGTAGCGCAGCAGGTAACACGGATTTCACTTTCGTAAAACACCTTGTTAGTAAAGAGTTTGAGTCTTACACATATGGAACATTTTATTATGTATCGCTGTGTGTAAGGGGGGTATTGTGTTTCTTAATTCATTTTTGGAATCAGTTGACAGTTTTATGAATCATTTAATTGTGTTATTATTATCGGCGAAAATACAAAAACACCACAATAATTAATTAAAATTATTGTAATGGCATAAGAAACAAGAAATGTCTTTAAAAAAGACAATCGGCGTTGACATTAATATTGAGATATCATATTTACCCTAAACATAATACAAGAGGGCCAAGATGATCGGTAACGTGGTTTCTCGGACCCCAAATTTTTCGGTTCCCACCTATATAAGGCGACTTCTCGGACCCCAGATTTTTCTGACATCATAAGAAAACTTCTCGGATCCCAAAATTAATTTATGATTAATTCAATAATTATTAATATTAGTACCGTGAAAGAAGCGACCATTCGGCCCCACGTTTTCACCAGTGATACATGAATAACCTAAATAATTTACGTTAACATCATTATAATATAAGTTTGTCAGCCAAATTTAACAAATTAAGAATGTATGAAAATAATTGCGGGAATGAATGAAAATTATTTTGTATCAGACGCGTATAGTTATTCATAAGTAATATACCCTACCAGTGCTCCAGATAAGCTTTTGAGCTGGGGGTTAATGTACGCGTACTTTATAAAATTTGGGAGTAAATGTACAGTCTCTCCAGAAGGGGGTAAATGTACAGACTATGTAGGATATTTGGTATTTAATATATATCCATCAAACCGTAAACTATGTGGAAAAAATAACAGATGTAATAACTATCCAAATAATGTTTAGAAACACCATTCGAAGATAATATTGTTACGAGTTTATTGAACAGTTTAATACTTTGATTGCTAGCCTAACTACTGAACCACGTGCACGTGCAATTAGGCAGGCATGTCAAAAGTTACATCCTCTGCTTTCCAGACACTAAAATGTGACATTATGTACGCGAACACGAGAAATATCGTGCGTAAATGTACACCCACATTTTAATTTCTCTGCGTATATGTACACCCAAGTGTTATATTTCTCTGCGTGTATTCCGAAATTTTGTGCGTAATTTACGCGTGTACGCGCCTTATCTGGGCCTCTGTACCCTACCTTTATCTTGGAAAATATATATGCATAATACATACACATTTCGAAGTCAGTTAATCATTTACACTGTGAATCCGAATGAAAAGCAATCTTCAGAGAACATGCAGCGCATTTGAAATAATGATGACTCCATTTTTGATAACACAAACATAAAATGTCATTAGACTATGGCGATTTAAAATTATATTCGGTAGGAATATGATGTATCAAGGGTTTCTGTGTATAATTGGTATTGCAAATAATGTATAATGCTACGCGAAATTAATGAAGTAAAAGTAACATGAATATTATTTCGACGTATTCCGAGACTGATTTCACCACATTTTATTTATTGAAAGATATATTTTTATAGGTTGATTAACATCTACTTGAGAAGTTAATAGAAATGTGCAATTCTAATTAATTCTTAACGTTGTCTTTGTTCCTTGAACGCAACCGCAATTCAATGTCAAATTAACATGCACAGTAAGTTTATAAACATAAATTCCCCATTTATTGAAATATTCGCGTTTATGATTCTCTGGATGCTTATTAATGCATGTATATTATAACAGCTATACAAAGGGAGCTAAACGCGCGCTATTTTTAGAATGATCGTGAGTGTGTGGAACCCGCTAAAATCAATTGGTATTTATAGAGCGTGTACATTTTAATCCCCAAAAGTATGCAATAGTTGTTGCTATACATTAAACCATTGTTGTAAGTTTGCATTCCCTAAAACTATAAAATTTGCCCAATTCTATTGGCATTCAATTTTCCCGCTGCATAATTATCGTAAGAAATCTAGGTCAAAAGTGATTTTAGACAGTTACGCCGAAAAAATTGAACACAAAGAGATTCCAGCCTGGGATCGAACGTCCGCCCACTCCGTTGTATTCCTGTGCTTTATCCACTGGATTATTAAAGCTGGCGTTATAATGGTGCAATACTTTTTTATGAAATAAACAATTCACATGGTCAATTAAACTCAAAATAAAAATGTGACGCAATTCTTTGGTTGATAAAATTGCGCACTCATACACTATGTTATGTATCCATATTTGGCAGAGGTTAATATTTTCGCACTTTATTCGAACGAAGAAGGTACGGATTCTGGCCTAATCCAACCCAAAAGAAATGTTTCAGGGATTATAATGCCATTAAATTAAGTACATATTATATGCTAAATTCGACTACAGAAGATACAAAACAAACGTATTCAAAGTGGATTTGTGAGGGAAATATGGTGCTATACTTTTTTGGAGATAAGAAACTGAAGATGGATTACAAAATAAAGATCACAGTCGTTTGCAAACGCTATACCACATTTCCGAATTGCCTGCTGTTGCTATTTTTAGAATGACTTAATAGCAGCCAGCTTCATGGGCTAAGGATTCGGACAAACACTGAAGCCATGTAAATGTTGATACTAGAATTCCTACAATAATGTTATTGTCCATACTATATTTGTTAACTGTTATATGTGCACAGATAACAGTTCAAGAGACATCATAGAAACAACGCTATTGTAATAAAAGCTTCACTGCCATGTCCACAGGTAGATAGGGTAACTGATATCAGGCACAGTGCATGGTGTGGAATTTTGGAAAATATTTGTGAAATCTCTTGTGTATTCATGATGGTCAGATTGATACTGAAAATTTAGATATTGATATAAGAAAATTTCTGGATTTTTCAGATGTTTGTATTTTAGAACAATGGTAACAACTTAACATTGTGTTGGGGTTATTGCAAAAGTGACTCAACACATTCAGTCCCAATTTCACATATCTATTTCATTGATTTTCGAAACGGGGTTTCAAATCCCAATAAACAGAACAGCAGAAGAAAATAATTCTGCGCGAAAATGTCAACAAAGACACATACATTTGCCCCATGCATTTGTTGGATGCCACAGACCAAGAAAGAGGACAAAAATAAAATCACCAAAACCGGTCACGGCTTTTGCAAGCAGCTTTTCTGCTGGATCATTGAAAAATGTACATTTTATACCGGTTTGACATATGTATTACTCTGTAATAATAATAATAATAATAATAATAATACTGCTACTACTACTACTACTACTACTACTAATAATAATACTCATAATAATAACAACAATACTACTACTACTAATAATAATAATTGAACAATGTACATTTTATACTGGTTTGACATATGTATTACTCTGTAATAATAATAATAATAATAATAATAATGATGATAATAATGATAATAATAAATAATAATAACTGCACATGATACAATTTATTAATTGTTATTTTGCCGTTTTTATTTCAAAACTACTTAAATAATTATTTATTTATGCATAATTATATTCATGTTCTATGTAACAATAAAAACTGGCCTAATAAAATTATTATTATTGTTAATAAGACCTATTGATATTTTTTTGTTTTGTTTTGAGCTTTCTCATGCACATATAAGCACTATTGCTTGCCGAAGCATACTTATAGTTTGGTGCCTTAAATGAATAATGTTTGAATTGATATATTTTAATGCTTTGTAATGTTATGTTATTGATTGAAATACAATTTTGTGCGACGAAAATGTAGATTTAAATGCTCCGTGGCTTAATGCATGTAAAATACATTGTTTATGTTAATTGGTTTATGCATGCAAATCATAAGCATAATTTGATAACAAATGCCTTTTCATTGCCATTCGTATAACTTATGTATTTCTATGTTATGTTTTCCCTTTTTCCTTATTTTACTGCTGTTTTATTATTATTATTATTTGAAACATAATATATATTAATATAATAATCCTTCTAGTATAATATAATAATCCTTCTAGATTGTGTGTGTGCGTATTTGAAATTATTTACTATTCAAGGTCGCCACATAACCAGTGTATATGTACTTCTAATGAGTAAAATATTCAATCAATTGCTTCTATTTTCAGACTTTTTCAAACCATGGCATTCCAGCCAACTTCTCAACTGTGTATTAGAGTGCTTGTCAATTTAATTATAAACACATTTTGCACCAGAAGTATCTTTTTCTGAAAGATTTACATACACAATTGTATCAATAGCAGCCATCATTCAATAGCTCTATCAGTTTCACTGTCCGCAATCTCTGTACCATGAATGTGTCATTGGTCGTGACGTAGTCATACCTGTAATTGGGATATGTGCTATTACCAGTAATAAATCGAGAACTAAAATTACTCTCATGGAAAAACCTGGGAATTTTCAATTCATGCTAAAATTGGAAAATTCAGGAAAACCCCATGCTAAAAAAATCGAAACTATATATATGACGTAAGGGTTACTAACATGTGCTAAACATAGATAAAAGCGCAAGTATAACATTTTGTTGTTTTAATTGCAAATTTTGTCCAGGTTACACCTGTGGCGGTATTTATAAAAAATGTTTAACTTAGTTATAATTATTTCTTATGTAGTATTTTTATCTTTATTCAGCAGACATCTTTTTATTTTCCTAAAAATTGGGAAATTCTTAACTCATATTAAGATATCTTTCAGCGAATTTTAAGTTTTATAAATTTATCAGAAGTCGAGAAAATTCACAAAATTTACATTTTAAGACGATTTATAAATGCTACGTATTCCTGATTCAGATTTTTATTTCAGAGTTTAATGTTTTGTCCGACTAAATCATGCTTAAAGAACATTCCTAAATAATTTAAATGTAATTAATGGTCAGAAACATTTAATAACTTATTCTCGAAAAGTATATGTAATTAGATGCGTAATACAGCTTTTAGGCAAAACCAAAGATGAGTTATTTTTACGTATATATTTATAATATAAATTTCATATACTGTGACATCTTTTTTAAAGAAAAAAGATTTGTAATATTGACATATGTCCGTCCGAACAAATGTTGATTTTTGTCGAAGCAGATTAGGCCGCGAATGCTTGTTATTTATAACCGATACGAAAATAAACATTCAGATAAAACACTAGAGACACTGAATATAAACACTGGAAAAACCAGTATATAAACTAAATATAGAAAATCCCGGTTTTCCCATGTCTAAATTAAAAACGATCGGCATGTTTTAATGGGATTCTACCGAACATTCAAATTAGGCATAAAGGCATACAATTTGATTCTATGTTCAGCGCCCTCGGGCTGGTAAGTATTCAGATGCCTGAACGAAAAAAAATACTTATTGACAATGTGAAAAGTAGAGTTGGAAAGCGTATAAAATATGCCTCTATAACGACAAATTTAACCGATAACGCCGCGTGCTATACTAGTATGTAAATCACTTTAATAGGTTGATGATATTACATAAGGATGTTATCTGACTTCAGATTGATTTTGGAAAAAAATGACTTGAAATAATTTTGTTTACCTATGTTTGTAAAAGTTAGTGTGCAGCTATTCAGTTTACACAGTCAAAATACTGTTAAAGTGTGTTCCCAATATAAAGGCGATATACAATAGTTTTGCGAGTAAACATTTGTTTTAGTTTGTACCACTTCCGTAAATAAGTTGAGAAGACAAATTTTTATTCAATATTTGTTTTTTTTCAAGCCTGGTTGCTAGGTTTCGAAAAACATTGGTATGGTCTAACGTATTTCCTAAAATTAGTAATGTTTTTTTTGCTGCCCGTGGTTGTACACGTTGTTTACACAAACAATACAGTGTGCTGCATTAAAATAAGAATATCGTTAGAAGAATAGGCCTATAGTTATGTTTATTTATCCTTACTTTCAACACTCAATAAATCGTACTTTAAACCCCAACATGTTTTCATCCAAAGTTAAACAATCTCGTAACAACAACGCAAAAACAAAGCAATACGAAATCAATTGAAAAGTAGACGTTAGTGTATATGTATATAGAAAAACCTACCTATTCAATTTGCTTGCATGTTCAATCCTATTTTTGTTACCATCAAGAATAACGGAGATTTAAAAGTTGTAATTGTCCTGTTAATAAATAATAGGCAACCAAATATATACAAAGATGGCTGCTCACATAATTTCGCATACGGCTGCGCAGAACAAAGACGCATATTCGCTCTATAAATAGAATAACTTCCTGCAACGAAGCGTGCAGAGTGTTTATCGGTTTTCTAAACACAAAACTATGGCGTACGGTCTGGGTTAAAACTCGTCTATTGTACGTACCTACTTATTATTTAGTAGGTACCTACTCATTTATTAATTATTCATGAGTACACTTGCTTGGATAGTTCCGCATCACTAACGATAAAACCACTGTCTTCATTTTAAATGTACCTAAAATCACGTACAGCTAAACATACTTTGAAAGACAGACCTGACAGCATCAAACTGCATGTTTTTAACGTTTGGTAGCATAAAATCGTTTTGCTAATTATTGGGCTGAACTGCATGCACTGATTGCGTGGGTTCCGAATTGAGTACGTGTTTTCCGGGTTACGTGACACTCCTACTATAATTTCCTTTAGGGGCTGTTTTAAAAGCATTTTAACTACCGAACTGACTTTAATTGTCAAACAACACTACAAAGACGATGTTTTCATTTCTGGAACCGGATAACAAATGATCACGATATAATAGTTAGGGCATATGCAACGTACAATAGATTTGCCATCTTATTTATATTTCATTTAGTATGAAGGTCAATATATCAACAGGCACAAAGCCCTAATACCTTCATGGCCACTCAGATGTAAGAATGCAACAAGAAATAATTGAATAATTTATCAACGTTGGTCGATGCCTTTGACTAGTAAACTTAAGGGTAAAAATAACATCTGAAAGTAAAAACAATCAGCAAAATACATGAAAGCTGTACATTAAGCACAATAAGTAATATTAATATTAATACAATACAATACAATACAATACAATACAATAAGAAGAACGATCTGGTAGAAGATCGATCTGCAATATGGTAATTATACACGGAGTTTAAATATGTATGTATCACTAATGCTAACGTAATAAACACTTTGATTACAATCACAAGCATATTGATGAAATTAACAACATATTAATATAAGAAAAACACATAATGATAGTATAAGCAAACATATATAGATATATAGCACAACTTCAAGGGTAACACAAATTATCTGAAATACATATACAGTACAACAAAATGGTTATATGTCAAATGTATACGTAAAGTTGAATGGTTATATAGACTAGTGTGTTAAGGAGACAAGAGTACTGCATACCAAAGTATAAACAACATTCTAAATATGGAAATGCCTGCCTCCATTAAAAACACAGTAAACAATCTGGAAGCATTTGAATACATAAAATATAGTCCAAAAAAAAGAAAGTGTCCACTTAATTTTTATATTGTTTTTCGATACCTGTATGTAATATTAAAAAAAACATAAAGTCAATGTAACTTTAATCATCTTGCAATAAAAGGCTATCATTTTTTTCCGAATCGAGTCCATATTTATGGTCAAACACGGTACAAAAACGTAACAGGTGTAAAAAATGAAAATCACACAAAAAACATATACATAGTCAAAACAAAAAAAGAAAGTATCCACTTTTAGACATCTGTATCTTTAAAAACATGAATTTTTATCAGATTTTTTATTGATGACTATCGATTTAAAGAGCATATTCTTCCACATTCAATATCATGTAAATTTTTACTATTGACTGTATCATTGTATACCAAATAAACCACCACAAATCGAGTACCTGTTGTGTAATGAACATGTGCACACATTTTGTGCAAGAGGTCATTGCTATCGATTCTGTGCGGATAGTCGATTCATATAATCAACCAAATCCAGTGAAATTCCCATGACATGCTTAAATATGGACGAGCAAAACCAGGCTCTTGGTATCCTGCGAGTAGGACGGATTATAACTGACATAAGTCGAACGTTTAATGGCACAAGGGCGACAATTAATTGTCTACTCACACGTTCCTCTTTTGTGACTTTTATTTGTACACTTCTTAAGGTTTTGCTTTGTGTTTAACCATTAATATGTAATTGATTCAGAAAAAACAGTAAGCATTTTATTGGAAGATTATTAAAGTTACATTGACTTTATATTTTGCTTAAATATTTCATACAGGTATCGAAAAACAATACAATATATTAGTGGATACTTTCTTTTTTTGTTGAGTTTATATTATAATATCTTGCTAGCATAAATACACTGTTAAACTGATAATAAGATATAAAGTATCTAAATACATAAGACATGCATGGAAGTGTCATCTTCCTTCGCCCTTTTGCTGGCCACCAGTGAACACAACCCTCAGTCTGAATACCATGGAAAGCTATTATATTATTTACACCTTATATAAGGATCAATCAAACATATCCAATGCAATCCTATAATATCCCCTTATTTGTATAACACATACTATCTAATGATCAGTTAATATTTGCCATACATTGTGCTTGAGTCAACTGACCCAGCCAACTCACGAAAAACTTCCATAAATCATATATTAAAATGTCTTGAGATATCCCCCTTTAACAATGAGGACCGTTGCAGTGACCCGAAATACCCCAATACACATGCGTTGATATTTCCGTTGTTTTCTGCAGTAATATGGCACCCAGGGTTTTCCTATAGGACAAAGACTAAATATGTATGTACCAACTGATACCAGAAATCTGTCCATTTATGTGATACTTTTGACGTTTTTTCGCGATGAATGAACCGTAGCCTAGTTTCTGCAACCGGTGTTAAGTGAGATTTGTCAACATGTGTTACACATAAAACCCCTTTCCGGTTAATTGATACATAGTTGAAACTTTAGTGCAAATGTATTGCTGTTTAAACACCAGTTAATAACAAGAGCTGTCTCAGGACAGCGCGCTCGACTATTCAACCGCTTTGTCAGAGTTATTGGCCTTCATCACTACCAAGAAGGGCATGATTCGCCTAAAATGCTTGTCACAGTTATGTGCCTTGCCCAGTGACCTTATATAATGACTTTTAAGACATGTTTGAAGTTTTAATTGACAAGAGCTGCCTCAGGACAGCGCGCTCGACTAGTCAACCGCTTTGTCAGAGTTATGGGCCTTTATCACTACAAAAAGGGAAATAATTCTGCTAAAATGCTGGTCACAGTTTTGTGCCTTGACCAGTGGCTATATATAATGACATTGAAGATATGTGTGAAGTTTTAATTGAATATCTGTAGCAGATATAAAGATATTAATTAGTTTCACGCAAACTTTGACCTTAATTTTTTTAAGTGCAAAAAAGGGCATAATTCTGCTTAATTGCAGGTCACAGTTATGGGTCTTGGCCAGTGACCTTATATAATTATCTTGAAGGCATGTGTGACGTTTCAATTTGAATAAATGTAGTAAATATAGAGATATGGAGTTGTTGCGTGAATAAAAAGGGGCATAATTCTGCTAAATTGCAGGTCAGAGTTATGGGCCTTGGTCAGTGACCTCATATAATGACCCCGAACACATGTGTGAAGTTTCAATTTAATATCTGTAGTAGTTACAGAGATATGTACTTGTTGCACGAAAACCTTTGCCTGAATTTTCTCTTGCACGCAAACCTTAACCTGACTTTTTTAAGTACAAAAAGGGCGTAATTCTGCTTAAATGCTGGTCAACGTTATGGGTCTTGGCCAGTGACCTGACTTAATGACCCTGAAGGCATGTGTGAAGTTTCAATTGAATATCTTTAGTAGATATAGATATATAGAGTTGTTGCACGCAAACTTTAACCATAATTTCTAAGTACAACTAGACATGTGTCCATAGGACACGGATGACATCACATTCCGCTGGTTGTCACAAACTCTGCTGATGTCGGAAAAAATGCACCAAAATACCCAGGTACACAAGACCACATGTCGATGAATATGTTTATACAGTTTCATCAGTCTAGCAGTTATACTTTTTAAGTAATCGCAACACAAATCCAAAAATGTCATTTGTTGTTTAAAAAGGGCCATAACTCCACTGATGGCGGAAAAAAACTGCACCAATATACCCAGGTGCGCAAGTTTACATGCTGATTAATACGTATATAAAGTTTTATCACTCTAGCAGTAATACTTTTTGAGTTAACGCAAGACAAGTCCAAAAATGTCTTTTTTTGATATAAAGGGCCATAACTCCACTGATGACTGAAAAAACTGCACCAAAATACCCAGGTGCACAAGTTCACATGCTAATTCATATGTATATAAAGTTTCATCACACTAGCAATCATAATTTTTGAGTTACACGCGACACAAGTCCAAAAATGTCATTATTTGCTAGAAAAGGGCCATAACTCCACTGATGACAGAAACAACTGCACCAAAATACCCAGGGGCACAAGTTCACATGCTTATTAATATGTTTATAAAGTGTCATAACTCTAGCAGCAATAATTTTTGCGCTGCGCGCGACACTATTCCAAAAGTGTCATTTTTTGTTTACAAATGGCCATAACTAAGCTGATGTCGAAAAAAACTGCACCTAAATACCCAGGTGCACAACCCCGATACCGATGAATATGCTTATAAAGTTTCATCACTCTAGCAGTTATACTTTTTGAATTATGCGCGACACAAAAATCCGACGGACGGACGGAAGGATGGACGGACAAGGGCAAACTATATCCCCCCTCTAAAGTGGGGGCATAAAAAGGGGCATAATTCTGCTATATTTCAGGTCAGAGTTATGGGCCTTGGTCACTGACCTCACATAATGACACCGAACACATGTGTGAAGTTTCAACTGAATATCTGTACTAGTCACAGAGATATATGTGCTTGTTGCACGCAAACCTTAACCAGAGCATTACGCCGACGCCGACGCCGACGAACAGGTGAGGAATATAGCTCGAACTATTCGGTGAATAGTCGAGCTAAAAATCGAAATAGGAGTGCTGCAATTATTTTCATATTTATTTATCTTACCCGCAACTACCAGTGATTCGGAATTACTTCAGTAACTGTATGTACCCCTACTAAATAATTATGAGAGGTTCCACTAAACTAAATAGTAGGTATCAGCTAAAAAAAATAGTACCGGGGGGGGGGGGGGGGGGTGGGCGGTGTGTGAACATAATTGGCATCGCGTTATTTTTAATTGAGACATTTGCATCGAATAATTAATATGGCCGTCTACAAGCACATTTTAATCGACATTCGAAGATTTGTCCATCTGTTAAGTGGGTTTTAATATTATGTTCGTGCCCACTGTGTGGTCCCGTGATTAAACTACTCTCGGTTTTTTATTTCAGCTTCGTAGTTGCTAGAATAAAAAAGTTTTTGAAGTCATTATGTACTATGATATTTGTTTACGGTTAATTTTCAGTTTCCGTGTTGTTTAAGAGACGCTATAGGAGGTTGTTGTATATATCTTCGACGTTTTAGTGTGGAAAATAATCATATTTAGACTTGATTTGCATTGGGACTGCATCTGGGGCTTATACGACCAAAACCAAACTGGTTTATGCACATTTTGGCACCAGTAGTATGTTTATGTCCATTTCTGCACAGAGTAATATGTTTAAATGTAAATATACTGCCATATTCATTTTACAAGTTAGGACAGTATAATATTTGTATTTATTTCGGTTGAACATTAGTGTAAACATATATACCGTTTTCAACGTTACTAGTACATTTTAACTAAATATTTATGTTCTCAAAACCAGTAGTACATGTTTACGGATTCTGTTAACAAGAACCATATCTATTTCAGGAATCACATACAGCACACTTCAATGCGCTAGACGGATTGACAGACAAACCAAAAACAACTACACCTGCTTCGACCATGCTAGAAGAAGCTCAGAAGAAGACACTGTGTACTAGGATAGGATTTTTGGTATATATTTATGCATATGTATCTATACAAATACATACCACCTCTCGCTGTATATTGTCTTATCTAAAATACCCAATATTTTAAAATGTACCGATTTAATTTTGATGTTTATCCTTTGAATGACCAGTGACTTTGTTTTATGTATATTGTATTGACATTTCATGTATACTCATGGGCTTATTGCCTACTGTATTATCTAATCAACTGTACCGGTATTCACGAAGAAAGTGCAACATATGTTGGTTACATCATACAATGGGAATTGAATGCAATGAATTTTGTACTTATTGTAAAAAAAATAATAACGCGTATTTGAGTTGTTTTGTTTTATTATGCATATTTACTATAAACAAATGGGAATTACACTATATAACAGCGAAGTAAATTGTCTATGTACATTATTTAATATTAAATATTAATTTAACATGTGAATTTTAATTAAATCAAATATTTGTGTATAGGTTAAGCACTTTTTCAAATCATTATTTACATGCATTTTTATTTTACATCGATATAATCACATTTAAATAACGAGACTATCTTCTCGTTTATTCCTATTACTCTGTGCACAAATGGGCATAAACCTATAACTTGGTGCCAAAATGTGTATTTACCAGTTTGTTTTCGGCCGTATAAGCCCCAGATGTAGTGCAAATGCAAAACAAAGTCTAAACATGGTTATTTTCCATATAAAAAACATCGAAACTATATACAAAGACGTCTTATAACGTCTCCTAAACAACTGAGAAACTGACAATAAACCGATTTCAGAAATGTAAACAAACATCTTTGTCAGATCGTGGTTCATAATGACTTCAATAACTTTTTTTCTAGCAGCTACGAAGCTGAAATACAAAACCGAGTGTAGTTTAATCACAGGACCACACAATAGGCACGTTTAAATTTTCGAAAATAATATTAAAACCCACTTACCAGCTTAAAGAATCGTCAAATGTACAATAACATTTGCTTTTTTATACGACCATATTGATTACTTGATGCAAATTTCTCACTTACAAATTACGCGATGCCGAATAAGTTCACCCCGTTGAGTAGGTACCTATTACATTGTACCTATTACATAACGACTTTTAAGCGTATGTTGGCAACATACAGTTTCTTGCATTTCAGGCACAATATGTCGGGATCGGGGATCGAACTACTGTCCGGAAATCTAGCACATTTTCAAAATGTTTATGCCTGTATCTTCTTGAAATTTAGGGAAAATAAATTCCAAACCAGTTTCCCCAAATTATTCAGCATTTATTATTTTTAGACTTTGGGTCTAAATTCTTCTAGTTACCGAGCCCATTTCCAACAACAAGCTGCCACTTTCCTGCAAATCCGAGCAGTCCTAATACCATGCTTTTACATGCGTAACTTACCAAGTACTAGTCTGCAACAGAGAAAACTTGGGTTCAAAGGATTATATTTTTCAATAAATTGCAATGACAGTACGCCCTTTCAAATTTCTCCCGAAACGGCGACCGGAGCTAGCAATACACCAGTTTTCAAATTGCATGATTTTGACTTCCTGTATGATTGTCTAGATACTAATAGCATTAGTTTTAAAATTTACAAACATTAACTAAAAATCACCACAACTCAAATCTGACATTCATTATTATTTAAACACTCACAATATTCTCTTAATTTAGAAATTTCTCCCTGGTCAATTCGCACTGCTGGCTTAAAAAGTGTGGTGTGCAACCTATCCGCCGTCAATTAAAGTTTAGAAACCAGTAAATTTCACCCCACCCACCCATATGCAATCCCAAACAAAGTCTTGCAATAAGGTATTTATTTATGAAGTTTCATTACAACAGCTTAATTTGTTTTCTAGTTACTGAGCAGAAAGCATTGTTTTTTCTGTTTTAAGTAACGGTGACCTTCTCTTGACCCCACCCATTCTATATGCAATCCCAAGCGAGGTCTCAATATAAGGTATCTATATATGAAATTTTATAAAAATATTTCAGATCGTACTTGTGTTACTGAGCGGAAACTGTTTTTCTATTTTTGGTATTGGTGACCTTGACTTTGATCCCACCCATCCCATATGCAATCTCAAGCGATTTCTCGATATACACATGTAAGGTATCTATATATGAAGTTTCATTGAACTATCTTTATTCATTCTCGAGTTATTGAGAGGAAACCGTCATAATATTTTAACTAACAGTGACCTTGACCCCCCCCCAACGTATATGTGAGGTTTTGCTATAAGGTATCAGGTAATTATAAATAAACATTCTTGACAAATCTGCTCAGACATATGTGTAAACGCAGTTGGTGTAAACTGGGCTTAACGTACTACTTAATTTTCTTCCGCGTGTAAACTCATAATTTGATCGTGCATTGAAAGTTGTTAACTTAAGTGTTCCCAAATGTCATGTTCTCATCAAAGTCATTATCGTGATGATAATCAATTGAAGGTTTAAAGGGACAGTTTCACAGTTTTTGGCTGTGACAAATAATTTTCTTAAACTGATTATTTCCTGTTTTATTATTCGTTAATTGTTCATATTTCAAGGTTTAATATGATGCACACTGCTTGTGCAAAGATAAACTTTTGACGAATATCTGTTATTATTCGAGAAAAAGTAGCTACCTGGTATACATACCTTTGTATATTTTTTAGACAAAAAATCATAATAAATATCAAAATTAGTATGTTTTGCAACCTTAACATCGTAACAGACAAAAAGTTTCAATAGCTTTTATAAATTCCCGTTTTAAATTTCCATTTTCAAAGAAATGTTTTAAAACCTGATGTTGAAGAAATTCAAGACATCATAAATATGATAAAAAAATAAGAATGCTAAATCAATAGTGTATGGTAGCTGACAAGAATGATCTTAGATAATAATCTATTACTCATTTGGCCGGTTGTTCAGCTCGTTTAAGCCGTCGTTTAAGCGGCTTATTGTGAAATCGAGTTGTTCACCGTTCCGATTTGAGCGCTTATTTTCAGTAAGCCGTTGGGCTGAGAAACCCGAGGAATAAGCGCTTTATTTTGTGTCGGGTTGCTCAGCTCTTTCGTCATGGTTTTAAGCGCTCAATAATCTTATGTTTATAAACTTGGTAGAGAGCAGGTTTATTCAATATAAATACCTTTAAAAGTTAGGTCTTATCATCATCATCATCATCATTATCATCATCATCATCATCATCATCATCATTTTATTATTATATCATTATGATTATACATGTAGAAGGAGTTACAGATGTAGGAAGTAGTATTAGTAGTAGTAGTAATAGCAGCAGTATAAGTAGTAGTATAAGTAGAAATAATAGTAGTAGCAGCAGCGTCAGCAGCATCAGCAGTAGTAATAGTAGTAGAAGTCGTAGTAGTAGTAGTAGCAGAATATTATTAAAATGTTGCTGTACAAGTATAAATATTTTTTTTAATAGCTTTAAAATAACGTACAATTATTAGTAGTTGCAACATTTGTAGTTTTAGAAGTAGCAATAATAGTAGATGTAATAATAATACTGTTTATAGAGGTAAACATGGTTTCATATTCCTATGCATGCTAGCTAATCAGAGCTTAATACCTGTATTTCTTCAACTGATAAGCACCGCCCACTGTAACTGACCACTTGGATACTCCTATGTTAGAGAGTCTTAGTAAATAAACCATATAATCAACATCTCTCTTGTTATTCACCAAACCATCATAAAACACGGTGTCAGAAGTAAAGTTCTACAAAATGGATTAAAAGTTAAATCAGTGTTTATATCTGGATATAAAATAAATGTGACACAATTTTTGGCACATAATTTTGATAAATATCCATTTTAAAACAATGGATACACAGTCTCACCCAAACATGGACTGGGATTCCAAGGACTTGCCATGTGCATTCAAGCGATTTAAAGAACATTGTCAGTTCATGTTCGGAGGACCCTTAGAGAAGAAGTCCGAGGAAGCCAAGTGCAACTACCTTATGCTCTGGGTCGGCGAGAAAGGACGACGGATTTTCTCCACCTGGACAGTCAGCGAAGAAGCGCGACAACAGCTCATAACACTACACCGGTTTCGAGGCATATTGTGCACAGACAGTGAACCACATTTACTCCAGATACAAATTCAAATTACGAATTCAACACGACAGGGAATCATTTGAAGAGTTTGTTACATATTTCAAATGTTTAATAAAGGATTGTGGTTATCCGGATGTGAAAACGGAAGAGATGATCCGGGACCACATTGTGTTCGGCATTCATGCCGCCAAAATCTGAGATAAGCTGATCAACGAGGGATCAAACCTGACACTCGAAAAGTGCATGGACATTTGTCGTACATATGAGGTGAGCCAATCGCCGCTTAAGGACATAAGCGGCAATGCCCAATCCGTCAACGCTCTGAGGTAACTTATGCAATCTACACGACAGCAGGCTCGTTCAGGCAGACCATTTACAGCGACCGCCTCAGCGCCACCAGGACACATCAGATCATGCAACAGTTGTGGAACCAGCCATTCCAGAGACCAAGTGTTCTCCGCACAAGGAAAAACTCGTTTGTATTGTTTTAAACTAAATCATTTTGCTAAAGTGTGTAAGAAAAAGCTGATGGACACCTGCAGGAATGTCAATAAGGTAAACACTACCGATCTTGATTTCAACTCACACTTTGATGAGTCAAACAGTCAATGAAGATTTCTATGTTGTTGATACAAGTTCAAGCCCCATTCTAGGACTACAAAAATGTCTGAAACTTAACTTGATTGAGTTAGTTTTTGCTACTAGCTGCCACACATTCCCGACTAAGGAAGAAGTTACAGACGTATTTACAGGGGTAGGTAAACTACCAGTTGAATGCGGATATCACTTGCGCGACAATGTCACACCAGTTGTACACCCTCAACGAAAAGTTCCTGTCACCATAAGAGACAAAATTAAGGCAGAACTAGACAGAATGGAACAAAATGGCATCATATGCAAAGTCACAAAACCCACCGACTGGGAAAACAGCTTAGTCGAGGTTGAGAAACCTAACGGTTCATTAAGAGTATGCCTCGACCCGAAGGATCTAAATAACCTTATCAAGAGACCGCACTACCCAAACAAAACGTTAGATGACATATTGCCAGAGTTGACAAATGCGACAGTTTTCTCAAAACTTGATGCTTGTAGCGGTTACTGGTCCATACAATTGACATAAAAGTCCTCTTACCTGACAACCTTCAACAGTTGCTTTGCTAGATACAGATTCCTCAGGTTACCATATGGGTTATGTAACGCAAATGACCTGTTCAGTGCAAAAATAAACAATTTCTAGAGAACCTCCCTGGTGATTGTTGATGACGTAATTGTGTCTGGAAAGGACAAGTTTGAACATGACGTACATCTCATCAGACTTATGGAGAAATGCCTAGAAACGGGCATTAGGTTAAACCCAGACAATACAGAAATAGGTAAATCTGAAATCCATTCCTTTGGTCACTTAATCACAGCCCAAGGCTTAAAAATAGACCCAGTGAAGGTCAAGGCCATAGAGAAAATGGCAGCCCCCACCTCTGAGGCAGAATTGAAGACCATATTAGGCATGGTTACGATCTTACAGTGGTTTGCACCCAAACTCTCTGAAATCACTGCATCCTTACGACAGACGTTGAATTTAGCTGGGATAAACCCCAAAAGGAAGCCTTTCGGAAGGTTAAAAGCATCATCTGTCAAAGCCCTGGTCAGGTACTCGCTTATTTTGATCCAAATAAAGAAATTACACTCCAGGTAGATGTTTCAAGGTTTGGGCTAAGAGCTTTACTTCTACAAGACGGTAAACCGGTGTGTTTTGCCTCAAAACTCTTAACCCCAGCAGAGGTCAATTATGCACAAATCACAAAGGAATTATATGCAATTCTATCTGGATGCACAACATTCCACCATATGTTTATGGTTAACATCTAACATGTCAGACAGACCACAAACCACTCCAAGCCATATGGCAAAACGGTTTACACTATGCACCCCCTCGTTTGCAGCGCATTCTGCTGGACCGGCAGAAATATGACATAGATTTGGTCTTTGTCCCAGGAAAAAAATTTCCCTTACCAGACACCCTGTCACGCAATTTCCTTCCTAACCCATACCCTGAAATTACAGAAGGTCTAGATTCACAATTTCATGTTGTCATGTCAAATTGCCAATTAGTGATCAAAAGATGAAGATGGAACTTGTAGGGACAGCTTCCAATTCGTACACTCAATTACAACTTCTTTCGAAAGTTATCCTTGATGGATGGCCTAATAATCGGTCAAATTGCCCCCAACAATTGTTTGATTTTTGGAATTACAGAGATTACTTGACTGTGATTGATGGAATTATCCTGAACGGCTTTAGAATACTAATCCCCAGAGAAATCAGATCTCTCATGCTCCAGAAATTTCACGAATCAAATCTAGGTGTCGAGAAATGCACAGAGCGTGCAAGACAAATCATGTAAATCATGTTTGGTCCAGTATGACAGTAGACATAAAGACAAAAGTTCTGAAATGTCCAATATGCATAGAGCATAGGTGCTCAAATGCAAAAGAGCGCCTGCAACCTAGTAAAGTACGTGACAGACCTTGGCAAAGTGCCACAGATTTATTTCACTGGGACAATAAGGACTATATACTGTTAAATGACGCCTATAGCAAATACTTTTAGGTACACTTCAGAACGCAAAGTCAGACACTGTCATTGACAAACTGAAAAGCTTTTTCAGCCGACATGGTATTCCGGAAATCGTATTCTCAGACAATGGCCCCTGCTACAGTGCAGAAAGTTTTGCACAGTTTGCAAAACAGTATGACTTCCAGCATATGACCTCCTCCCCAGGTTATGCATCGGGTAATGGGTAGGCTGAGGTCACCGTCAAAACAATCAAATATTATTTACAAAATCCAAGCAGGCTGGGAAAGACCCCTACCTTGTTCTCCTGGAATATCGTAATTCACCCCTACAGTGCGGGAAGTCCCCAGCACAACTCTTAATGAGCAAACAGCTGAGGTCAAGACCATTAACATCCCAGCAACTTGCCTCTCGGGTAAAAGATAAAAAGGTCATTACAGATAAAATACAAAAGTCAAATCAAAGGTCAAACGTGTATTTTGACAAATCAGCAAAGTCTCTCAAGCCTTTGCACATTGGAGAAGGTGTACGGATTAAGAATGATAAACGCTGGTTACCTGCTATTGTGCAGCAGAAAGTCAATGACAGATCATACATTGTTAAAACACAGGATGGTGGACTAAACAGACGTAACCGACAACACCTGCTAAAATCAGGTGACTCACCCTTTGAAGAAACTGACTCACATTTTCAGGTTACTTCAGAAAATTCAATTGTGAGCATGTATTATACTTATGTCTTAAGAACAGATACAGGTGCAAATCAATAACATTTCATTCTATGGTAAGTCAACTTAACTATCCTTAAGTGTGCCAGTTTGAAATTGCCAGCAATAAAATGAACAAATGCTTGTGCTGACAAGTCTTGACCAATTCGATGACAGACCATTACTATCAGCTGACAGTAATAACATGAACACATGACAGTAATAACACATGCATTAGGCACAATGCCATACAGCGGAACCGAGAACTGTGAACATTATTGAACTTTTAAATTAATTAATGCGTGATGAATTGCCATTGTTTTTTTATTGTGTAATTGTCAATGCTTCAACTTCATGATGTAAATGTATTTTGTTTTGTTTAAACAAACGGAGATGTTTCATTTTCCTATGCATGCTAGACAATCAGAGCTTAATATCTGTATTGCTACAACTGATACGCACCGCCCACTGTAACTGACCACTTGGATACTCCTATGTTAGAGAGTCTTAGAAAATAAACCATATTTTAAATAAAATTTCTCTTGTTATACACCAAACCACAATAAAACAACGATTATAACATTATTGTATGAAAAATCATACCATATTTCCGAGTTTTCTGTTTTTTGTTTTTCGGTATTCAATCACTGTGATATCATAACGGTAACTGGTGGGCGGAGCCTAATACTCAAGCTTACCGTGCAATATGTAACGTGCAGGACATTGAAATTTAGTTGTAATTTATAATTGTGGAAAAAGTCAACAACAACACGTGAAATCAGTCAATTCAATTTATCTTTCAACGTTTCGGCTTACGCCTTCATCAGGATAAAATGACAATTAAACAACGGACTTGACGTAATGCAATAACGTTACGTTATTTGGCGGAAAAACGTATAGAAAATAGTATAGATGTATAAATAAATAAAGAATTTAAAACATAAAATGTAAAATGTAATTTAAAGAATGCTTTTTGTTGTTGTAATTTATACGCACGCTACTTATTGCACTGAACAATTGCGCTGATTGGACACATTGCGAGAGCGCTAAATTTGAAAATGACACGCATTCCAAGCATGTCAGACATCTCGTGACGTCTGGGAACTGCCCATTGGGATCGGCATTGTAGAAATTGCGATTTGATTGGTGAATATGGTAACACACACTTGTAGCACCCTTAGGCCTCAATATGTTAATTATTTAATCTCGCCCTGCGGGTTAGTTAAACAACCAAGTTAACATATTTCGGTCAATGTGTGCTACAACTATAACTGATACAAATTTATCTTAGAAATGCTTTTTGAGCGATTTGTATGCTACTGAGTGAAAATCATAAGGCAAACCCTATTATTGTGTTGTTTCTTTCCAACCTTAATTAATAACAGATTTGCTTGTAATCAATTATAAACAAAGTGAAACTCCAGCTGCGACAGCAGGAGAGAACTCTTATTATCAGCACGAGGTCCTTAAAACAAATAATTTATATTAATTAGTATGGATATTAATGAGACAGGTCATATTACATCATCTTACCGATGTCCAAATAATGACAAATTGTTAAATGTTTAAATGATTTCTTCGGCGTATTTAACATGATAAAAGTTTAACACATTTGTTAACGAAATTATCACTTAATATCACAACTTGTTTGTCATGAAAACGACAATATTTCAAAACTAATATGGTAAAGACTTCGTGCAGATAATCCAACTAGAGAAATAATTCCCAGAAAAAACTACTAATTCAATCGCACGAGTAATATTTGGATTTAATATACTCTTTTTTTTAAATATTGCAAAGGTACTTTTAATCAACGTGTATAATTGTGTTGATATTTTATATTACTTCTAAAAATAATAAATTACTTGTTCGTATTATTTAAGTGTTCTAAATAGGCCAAAAACATGCGTGCTTCGGGCAACGGTCTCAAAAAAGTTACATAGGGTCGGAATTGATTTTTTTTAACTTTTCGGTCAAAAAGATTTGAAAATTATCTCAAGTGTAACGAATATAGATTTAACCGAAAACAATCGTCTCTAAAAACTTTAGGAACGGCTTGTTTTCGCTAGGTAGAGTCGGGTTGCCCGAAACATAGACAAAAACTTTTTGGCCTTAGAATAAAAATCACCTACGTTTGTTGTGTACACTTTATGACTTAAAAATCATATTTGTTAGAGAGCAATAATGGAACTAGCAGCATGAGTCTGGAAATTGTATATAAACACGCAAAACACATCAAGAACTAGATAATTTATATTTTATATTAATAAAAGATATTATGAACCCTATACCAACATGTTATGCAATTAAAAAAAACAACCTTTTGGGACACAAAAACAAAATAAAAAACATCAACACGATTTGAGACGGCGTATTTGTTGGATAAACCGAGGTTTATATGATCCGTCTTAAACGGGTTTAGCTGAACAAACGGGCCAATAATTTTACAATTATGACCTACATTGTAAGATTTAGGATAATGGAACTAATTTTAAAAATCTACAGAAATCCATAGCTGTATCTGTATATCTTTCAGCTTGTACTCTTGTTGATGTTTTTTTTCATTTCAAGCCCACTTTCCCTCTTATAAGGTAATCATTGTGTTAGTCAATACATTGTTCAAAGGTCAAATATGGCCATTTTTCCTGCAAAAGTCAAAGTGTAAAGCTCTTCGTCTGTGTCAAAGTGGTATGTGGGGGTATTAATTAAGAAATAGTACAGAAAACTGAGGGCCTCCTCGCATTATAGTGACAGACCAGTCAGCCTAACAACGTTGAACGGACCGAAGCCGAACGGTTACAAGATAAGGCGCGTAAATGCCCACTTCTGGAACACAATAAGTATTTATTCTATTAATCTAAAATTTACGAGTGACAAAACTCAATTCATATACTCAAAAACCGCCTTGGACATTTTGTTTAAAGATTGGTCAGTTTTTTTTACTGATACATGTAGTCATAATTAAATTATTATTTAATATGGAATTTGCATGTTACAGTTTTACTCATTATAGGTATTTCCAACAATAAATCCTTGTAAATGACGTGACATAATTTCAAGTACTCAGTTATATGACTTATTACTCAATTATTTTAACAAGAGGTGTCAGAGGACAGCGCGCTCGACTATTCGAATAATATTAGTTGCTTCATATTTTGGCAAGTGGAATGGGCATACATTTGTTGAAATACAAAACTGAGTTATGGCAATTATTTCATGAAATTTTTCAAAGTTTTAACCTTATGTATTTAATAGCGTGGGTAGTTTTGAAGTTATAAGAGTTTTGAATACAAACTTTAACCAGAAAATCTATGTAAAAAAGGGGCATAACTCTGTCAAACTGCAAAACAGGGTTATAGTGAGGTTGCCCCTGATACTGAAGTTGATGCCAGAGGTATGTTCCTATTTAAAGTGAGTATCTTATGTAGTTCTGAAGTTACGAAAGTTTTGAATATAAACTTTAACCAGAAAATCTATGTAAAAAGGGGTCTAACTCTGTCAAAATACAAAACAGAGTTACAGGAAATGTGGTCCTTGACACTGGAGTTGAAGACAAAGGTATATTCCAAGTTTCAAGTAAATAACTTATGTAGATTTCAAGTTACAAAATTTTTGAATATAAACTTTAACTAGAAAATCTATGTAAAAAGAGACATAACTCTGTCAAAATACAAAATATGGTTACAGGGAATGTCGCCCCTGAAACTGGAGTTGATGACAAAGGTATATTCCAAGTTTCGAGTGAATAACTTATGAATAACTTATGTAGTTCTGCAGTTACAAAACTTTTGAATATAAACTTTTAACATGAAAATCTATGTGAAAGGGACATAACTTTGTCAAAATACAAAACAGAGTTATATGGAATGTTGCCCCTGATTTTGGAGTTGATGACAAGGGTATATACTAATTTTTAAGTGAATAGCTTATGTAGTTCTGAAGTTACAAAACTGTGGAATATAAACTTTAACTAGAAAATCGATGTGATAAAGGGGCATAACTCTGTCAAAATACAAAACATAGTTATAGGAAATGTTGCCCCTGGCACTGCTGTTGATGACTAAAGTATATTCCTAGTTTCAAGTGAATGACTTGTGTATTTTTGAAGTTACACGACTTTTGAATAAAAACTTTATCCAAATTCAGACGAGGACGCCGACGCCGGGAGTAGTAGGAAATCTAACCTATTATTCGAATAGTCTAGCTAAAAATGATTGGGTAATTCTTAATTCTGGAATAATCTTTATCTGTTGCTTTGGGCCTTGCTCCTGTAGTTGGCACTATAAAACACATTCAACCTTACCATCAATTTCTCGCTCTGGGACCTTACGCTGTTGAAATCATACGATCAAAACATTACAGCTATAGGAGATATCTCTGGTACATGTATATCAAAATTTATAAGTTAAGGATTGACAGATTGCCTTGTCACGGTTTAAAATAAATAAATTATTGTGTACATGCTATAAACAAAAACATAAAATCTCTATAGGGCTTTAAAGTTTAAAGTAAAGGGAGCAAAATCTAGCGTTGTTCACTTTCCTTTAATTCAGATGTCACAAGTCCGGTCTATTTGGAAAGACAAATCTCTCTACTTTCGAAAATTAAAATGAACAACAAACGTGGAAATTCCACGAAAACCAAATTTTGAACGAAATGCATTAAAGTCAGCACAAAAATAAAAGTAATGGTGACCTTGACCTTGACTTCACGAACCCCATACGCAATCCCAAGCGAGATCTAGATATAAGATATCGATGTATGAAGTTTCATTAAAATATCTCAATGTGTTCTCAAGCTATTGAGCGGAAACTGTTTCTATTTTTTTTATTTCAGTAACGGTGACCTCGACATTGATCCCACCAACCCTATACGCAATCCCAAGCGAGGTATGTTTGTATGAAGTTTCAACAAAATGTCTCAATGTGTTCTCAATTTATTGAGCGGAAACCGTTTTTCTTTTTTTAGTACGGTGACCTTGACCTTGACCCCAACCCACCCCATACGCAATCCCAAGCGAGGTCTTGATAACAGGTATCTTTGTATGAAGATTCATTAAAATATCTCAATGCGTTCTCACGTTATTAAGTGGAAACCGTTTGTCTATTTTTAGTAACAGTAACCTTGACCTTGACCCCACCACCCCATATGCAATCCCAAGCAAGTCTTGATATAAGGTATCTATGTGTTAAGTATCATTAAAATATCTAAATGCATTCTCTAGTTATGGAGCGGAAACCGTTTTCCCATTTTTAGTAACAACGACCTTGACCTTTACCCCACCCACCCCACTTGCAATCCTAAGCGAGGTCTCCATATAAGGTATTTATGTATGAAGTTTCATTACAATAGCTCAATCCGTTCTCGAGTTAGTGAGCGGAAACGAAAAGTGCTATGCCTGTCTGCCCGCCCGCCCAACGACATACGCCCATCTTATAACCGAAATTTTTCATTGAAAAGTTTGGTTAAAAATATAGGTTACGCAACATCTAAGAAAGTAAATCTAACTTGATGTAAGTCACCCCTGAAAAACACAGAATGCATACGCGATTTCGACAAAAACGCATGTTGTCTATTAAGAAATTCCTGATAATGCAGGTAACCAGTAATTCGTTTTCACAATACATCAAAATACCAGCGAGAAACACCGCTTATTTTCACGAAATAAATATATTAACCAGGGTACATTATGCGAAATATCTCTTTTTAAAGGAGAAACATCGAATTGTTTGAGAAACGGACTACTTCAAACTCCTACCAATTGGTATCTAACCTTCAGACGTTGCCACCTTTTATACTATAATACTTAATATACGAGTACATCGTACATTTTTTGTGTTTCATCACAAAATGTGCCCTATGTTTGTCTTCGTAAATGTTCAATTACAGCATAACGAAATACTAATATGGTCATCTTGAATAGTTTTCATAAATATCAATCGTCAGCATTCGCCATTTTGGCGCTGAAGTTACCGTTTCGTCGCTTCAAGCTCTTCTGTTTCCAATTTAACGTTTACACCCCTGCGATTGTATCTACACTTATATATTTGTCACATTTTCAAAAATATTCGACTTTTCTGGCAAATCTTTTTAAAATTGTAGTACCTTTTAACCTACAGGCAATTGATTAAGTGTGATATCAGTTGTACTCGATCCACAGTGGCACGATCATAAGTTCATTTGAATAGATTGTTATCTCTAGGATGGGGCATTGTTTTAGGACCAAGAAAAAGATTTACGGTAGTACATGTAATGGTGAGAAAGAAAATCATTCGGAAAACTCTTAATTTTTATTTAATATTTTAACTCAACACACCAATATGAAGACAACAATATGGTCCGTCAATTCAGGGCCAATTCTTCCTTTTTGACACAAGCATTTGACTCTCGTCCTTACGATTGCAACACGAACTTTCGTGGCCGGAGTTCCGTGCAGATCACATCCGCTTCGTATGTGGCAACGGAAGCCACTAACGGCGAGAGTTAGAACTTAGCATGGTATTTGCCGTATTCAATGGATGCCACCCAGAGCAGAAAATTTCAACCGAATTTTAACAATAGTGATACAAAGCCGGACAATTTTCACGGTAATGGGAAAATCACTCAGTTAAGTTATTAGAGTTTTAAAAAGTATTAGAAATTAATTTGTTGCTACGGATAAATTTGAGACGTAATTATCAATGACGGAGATGGAACACTATCAAATACTACACGAGATCGTTCTTTTTCTAAAGATAACAAATCAGTAATTTCAGTAATGTTTACGTGCAATTATATTGTAGAAACACCATGCGTCGCTAAATTGTCTGAAACCATCGATTTCAAATTAAATGCTGGTAAATAAACAACGGAAGGAAAAGGACGCTATAAGGGCTAGGAAGTTATACTACAAAATTATTACAAAGTTTATGTCTGCTTCAATTTTGATGTAAACGTACAATACCATCTTGTTTTTATTTAAACGTCGTATCAAGAATATTAGGTTTAAATTGCAAGGGAAAGTATTTTTGTAACACGGTAGTTCCATTTGGTCTCAGTTGTGCCCCTTAAATGTTTGTGAAACGTTTGAGACAAATGATAGTTTTGGAGGTTTATCAGTACATAAATGTCACATTCAGAGACAATGGTGATTCTTATTTGGCCATGCGTATTCTTATTTTGAATAAAATAATTTAATTAATGCATTCTTAAACATACGATAAATGGAACAGAGACATCAGCAGGAGAATTCTTAAAGACGTTCGCAACAATTTCTTTCAATTTCTTTCCAAAGACAGATTTTCTAAAAAAAATTGCACAAACATGCGTCAATGTATCCTTAAACTAAAACAGTCTTAAAAAATAGCGATCACCGGCCTTGTTCCGGAAATATTGGGTTTTGAACACAGTACACGTCGAAGCCCTTTTTTCAGTTTGTGTGAATAGCAATGTGGAATTATATAAAGCGTTCACATGCAAACAAGGATGGAGATTTTCAAATGAACTGTTTTGAAATGTTTCGTTTGGCAAATACAAGTGCAGTTTAATGATAAACGATAACGATTAACGACAAAGTTTTCCCTGTAATCATATGCTGATGATCAAGTATTATTTTCGACATCACCAACATCTTCACAATCAATGTTAAACGGCATCGAAAATTACTGCATAACGTCCTATCTTAAGATAAATACGAGTAAAACAGAAGTGTTGATATTTGAAAAAAATTGTCGGCATACGAATTACAATTTTTACCTTTATTGGGAGTTATTAGACATAGTGACTTCTTTCAAATATTTAGGAATAACACTATTTAAAAACGGCAATTGGTATAAAACTGCCCAGTCACTTGCAGAGCATGAAAACAGAACCTTACATAGACTGTTCACTGTAATAAATCAATATGAATTTCAAACACAGGAACAATTAAACCTATTTGACAAACTAGTCGCCCCAGTCCTACATTACTCAGCAGAAGTTTGGGGATTTACTAAAGGTAAGGAATTGGAAATAATAGACACAAAATTAATCAGAAAAATATTTAAAGTTAATAAATCCACAAATTTAGGAGGCTTATACGGAGAATTGGGTAGATACCCGCTGCATTTAATACGCAAATTACACATAATACGCTACTGGTTAAAAATACTAGCGTCTTCTGATGACAGTCTTATAAAAACAATATATTCACTTCTGTTCAATGATGCGCAACAAAACATTACTTACAATCACCGGAATTGGGCATCACAAATTAAAACCATGCTTGATGAGCATGGATTAAGCAATATATGGACGGATCAGACAATGTTTACACAACAAACGGATCAATCCTACATTTACAATATTATAAAACAGCGTTTGTTTGATAATTTCAAACAAAGTTGGTATAGTGAAATAAATAATTCACCCAGACTCACGACATATTGTCGATTTAAAAATACATTTCAAATAGAACCCTATCTTGATATTATTAAAAATAAAAAATATAAAAGATCACTCACAAGGTTTCGATTATCATCACATAAATTAGAAATAGAAAGAGGACGCTATAATAACATCCCACGCGAAGATAGAAAATGCAAGTTTTGCAATCTTAATGTAATAGAAAATCATTTCTTACTTGTTTGTCCTATATATAGTGAAGTTAGAAACAATATTTTCAAAGGTGGTCAACATTAAAAAAGTTTGATATTTTGATGCAAACATTGAATAAAAAAGATACTATAAACATCGCAAAATATATTTACAACGCTAATCAGATACGGAATAATTTAGATAATCAATAATAATAAATTATAGCCAATTTAACAAGTACATATATATGTATTTATTTTTGTTAACTTCTATCATTGTAATAATGTATTTAAACTTTACACACTGCGTAATTGTATCTTGTGGCAGAAAAGCATTTATCATGCTTATATGCTAATAAATGTTGCTGTTGTTGTTATTGATAAAACGCGCTTTATCTACAGTTACCATTTACACAATGACTTTTAATGGAAGCCTAACCAGGTTAATTATGCATTTAATATGCCTGTGAAACCATCAATAAATAATCAAATATACGAATATCTTTTGTTCCAAACGACAGATTTTGTTTTAAAAATCCCATATACATGCGTCATTGTATAATGAAACTAAAACAGACTTAAAACATAGGGGTCACCGGCCTTGTTCCGGAAATATTAGGTTTTGAATTCATTACCTGTCGAAGCACTTTTTCAAATTGGATATTTTTTATCAATGTTATAGAAGAGCTTTTTTTAAAACAAGGTTATGATTCCTTCAACTGATATGTTTTAATATGTTTTGTTTGGCAATATACAAGTGTATTTTGATAATAAAAACGCTCTACCTACATTTACACTACTATATAATGCTTTCTGAAACATCTTTTTTTTTATCAAATGTATCAATATATTTTGTTCCAAACGACAGATTTTCTTAAAATTTCGTACATACATACATCAATGTATACTTACAGCAAAACATTAATAACTAGATATGTGTCCGTAGGACACGGATGCCCCCAAATTCCGCTGGATGTCACAAAACTCCGCTGATGTCGGAAAAATGCACCAAGATACCCAGGTGCACAAGTTCACATGCTGACGAACATGTTTATAAAGTTTCATCAGTCTAGCAGTTATACTTTGTGAGTTACACGCGACACAAATCCAAAAATGTTATCTTTTGCTAAAAAGGGCCATAACTCTACTGATGGCGGAAAAAACATGCACCTAAATACCCAATTCACATGTTGATTAATATGTATATTAAGTTTCATTACACTAGTGATACTTTTTGAGTTACATGCGACACCAGTTCACATGCTGATTAATAAGTTTATAAAGTTTCATCACTCTAGCAATAATACTATTTGAGCTACACGCGACACAAGTCCAAAAATGTCATTTTTTGCTAAAAAAGGGCCATAACTCCGTTGATGTCGGAAAAAACTGCACCAAAATACCAAGGTGCACATGTTCACATACTGACTAATGTTGATAAAATTGCATCACTCTAGCAGCAATACTTTTTGAGTTACGCGCGACACACGTCCAAAAATGTCATATTTTTGCTAAAAAAGGACCATAACTCCGCTGATGTAGGAAAAAAGTGCAACAAAATACCCAGGTGCACAATTGTGTTTTTAATTATTATATATGCTCTATAAACATTTACTATTAAAACAATTTATTTGAATGGACGTTAGAGATGGTCAAATACGAGAATGTACCGAATATACATATTGAAACATCAAAATACACATAAGACCAAATGTATGAATATATTAAGTTCCAAATCTCAGATTTTCTTCAAATCTGGCTTAGACATGTCTCAATGTATAGCAAAACTAAAACAGTCATAAAAAGTATGGGCCACCGTGCTTGTTTTGGAAATAGTGGAGTCTAAAAATGTTAGCTGGTGAACCTTTTTATCATTCACGCTACGTCCTGAAAGTGAGGTGTAGTGTAACTTTTCAAAAGATGGCCTGAAAATATCTGTATATATTAAATTGGTTTCAGATGTTTTGACAGTATGTTAGGATACTGTGATTAATGACACACTAAATAAACACTAACAATTGACTGGAACTTAAAAAGTCACAACTCTATCCATTTATCGATTAAAATTAGTATATTGTAACCTATATACAATAAAAAGATATAATGAAGCAAAAGGATAAATTAACCCTCTTTTTTGTTGCGAACGTCTTTAAAGAAGTGCAATACATTTAGTAGACTCATTAGGATAGTTTAGAATTGAGTTAACGTAAGAGAAGAGTAGAAGAGGTCGCGGTGGCGCGGTAGATATGGTGTCCGCCTAGCGATCAGGAAATCCCGGGTTCGATCCTAACTCTGGGAGCGTTCTCAAGATCTCCACCAAAGATACCAGGTACTGGTTCTACATAGGAAACGGACTCGAGAGTGTCTTTATAATCCTTAGGCTTTCGATGCAATTGAGCTAAAATAAATAGGTTAAATTAATAATAGAAGTAATTGAATCATGATAGTATCACCACAATGAACAATGTTTTAGGTATTTTATTTAGCCCTGATGCTTTAGAGCAGAGTGTTGATTATATTTCAGACATTAAAAGTCGGAATGAGTGCAATGTCAAAAATATGAGTGTTAAGTTTAGTATTTAAATCAGTTTTAAATGTGTGATTTTTTGTTCAAAATATGTTATAGAAACTAATGTATATCAGGAATGTTAGTGAAATGTTTGCTGACCGTTTTGTGGTAAATTATAAACGTTGGTAATTCTACTTACGTTTTTAAATCGAATTATGACTGGTGTATGGAATAATTGGACCGGCTTATTTATTTAGTAAATCGGGATGTCGAATTTTTTTACGGATGTGTGATGGACGGTGAACTTACGTGTTATACAACTATAAAATCTGTGGAGGTTTGTCACGATGCTATATAAGTACAATCTCCAGCATATGTTTGATTTCGGTTCTGGTCACAATATCTTACAGAGACTATGTCATCGAAATGGGGCCTCAAGGGGGCAATCTCTTTTAAAAAAATCTGAAATTTAGATATAGTTAATACTGGCATATAATAACGGTGAAAACAGGGTGTGTGTAATGGGAAAAGAGTGTACGCAGTCTGAGATAAAAATCCATTTATAATATGTGGTATGTTTGTATGGCCACTTTCCTGTTTACATTTTGACGTTTACGTAAATTACTAGTATTAAGGTTATTCATGTATCACTGGTGAAAACATGGGGCGGTATATGATTGGTTTATTCACGGTACAGATATTGTAATGAACGAGTTTGTCTCAAACTAATTTTGGGGCTGATACGTTTTCTTATGGTGTCCGAAAAAACTAGTGTCCGAAAAGATTCCTTAGTAGGGACCGACAAATCTGGGGTCCGAGAAGTCTCCTTACTAGGGACCGACAAATCTGGGGTCCGAGAAGTCACATAACTGATCACTTTGGTCCTCTTGTATTATCTTATTAATTATCAATATTAGTTTATCAATAATAGTGTTTGTAAAGACATTTCTTTTTGAATTTAAGACAACAATACAAAACAACAATAAATCAACATTTGAACTTTAGAAGAAATCATTGCAGGATTTAAAAGGCTATTACCTGCAAAACCATGATAAAATTGTGACATAAATGCATAAGAATTAGCAAATAAAGTTATAAGTAGTATGTGTGTGTATATACTGTCAACAAATGCAGGTGGTGTTACCTTGATATGTTGAAAATTATGCACCTTGATTGTAAACAAAATATGAGCGGCGTCGTGGGCAAACCGGGATTAATGCATGTGCGTAAAGTTTTATCAAGATATGTACAATGACAAAAACATTTGAATACATTTAAAAATAGAAAACATAGACCACATGTTTTTTTAATATAAATTTACAATAGGAAAATATATTTAACCAATTGCTGATGAAAAACAACAATTTTTTTTTTATTTCACAATTTAGCAATATTTACAAAAGGTGCCGAGGGAAAATAACGTATTCCCCGTCAGTTAATAAACGCTGTCATTACTTACGTGCGGACTTGAAATTCAAGATATTAATAATTACAGGATATTTATAATAGTATTTTCAAAAGCATACCACAAGAAATAGCGACGTCGTTGTCATGGCTGCACGTGTTGTAATCCCACTGTACGTTGCTACAGAAACTGACGTCAGCTTCGTTTCCGTGGCAACCAACGTCACCAAGCCAGATTGGGTCGGTGCCGCCACGGAAGTTTTGATTAATCGACATGGCACTGGAACAAAACATTGCCACAATATTAAATGGGCACTTACCTTCAAAATCATAAGAAAACTTTAAATAAATTGGTGAGCTCGGACCCCCACCAAGGCAGCTTATTCCCCATTTGTTGTGCAGCTAATCAATTACATATAATACTATGGACATGCCGTATCTCCAAACCAAATTATAAAAAAAGTAATTTTAAAGTCACTGGATTTAAACGTTGATTGGAATCCCAACAATATTAAATCATTTTTATTGGTCAATTTGCAACCTTCTCATAAAATTTCATACACATCAGTTCATAACTAGTTTATGAAAATTGACATAAAATATCATTGCACGGTATTAAACACCATTACCAAGCAAATTCACACGCATACAAGGACTTTGTTAAGAGCCAAATGTTATTTATTACTTGCAAATTTGCATGGACATACGTTTACCTGTTAATGAAGAACATTATGTGACATATGACGTAATTGAACTGTTGTTGAGCCCAGCATGTGAATATGACGTCATGTACCTATTGATGAAGCCCAGCAGGTGACATATGCCGTTATTTACCAGTTGCTGAAACCCAGCATGTGACCTATGACGTCATTTATCTGTTTATGAAGACCAACACCTTACATATGACGTCATTTACCTTTTGTTGAAGCTCAGTAGGTGACATATGACGTCATTTACCTTTCTTGAAACCCAGTAAATGGCATTTAACGTAATTTACCTGTTACTGAAGCACAGCACGTGACCTGACGTTATTTACCTGTTGTTGAAAATGTGACATTTGACTTCATTTACCTGTTGTTGAACCCCAGCATGCAACATATGACGTCATTTATCTTTTATTGAAGTCGAGCATATGACATCTGACGTCATTTACCTGTTGCTGAAACTCAGCATGTGACATATGACGTCATCTACCTGTTGTTGAAGCCCAGCATGTGACATATGACGTCAGAATCGTTCTGCATAAACTCCCTGGAGCAGACGCTGCCGTACACCCCGTTGTGATGGACCTTGACTCGACCCTCGGAGGGTAGACTACCACCCACGAGTCTTACAGGGGTGTGGTCTGTGCGAGAGGATGTCGTTGAATAACGAATACTTTATTAATGGCCAAATATACTACGAAACCATCACACACTGTAACTACACGTTTATATACTTGACATCACAGCTTATTCTTGTTTTTGTGATTATTTATGGGCAATAAGCATTTAAAAGTCTAATTCTGACACCACAGTAAGAACTGTTCATATCTGAATAGACACAGCATTTAACATACTGGTATATCCATTTACATTTATATATTCTTTGATAGTATAAACAACCGTATACGCAATGTATGAGCGGTAAATAGCAATTTTTAGTTATTACATACTAAGAGAAATATGGGATTAATATGAGTTACAAAATAAATTTGAGTTGATTTTTGAGGACAGCGTTCGGTACTTTTGTAAATTAAGGGAAACTGTAGTACAGTGGTGTATTAAGCATAATTGCAGATGTTCCAAAAGAGAACAACAAAGAGAAGTTCAAGTATTCCAGTTTGAAACGGTTTGAAAAAAGATACCAAAAGATTCGTACCACAAATAACGCCGGCGTCATTAGAATGATTGCACGAAGTACTACGACCCCAAGGTGAGAACGCATTTCTGCACGCTTTGATATCTGTCTCGTTTCCGTGGCAACCAAGATTGTCAGTCCAGATTACTCCATAGTTGAGTTGTCCGTACTTAGAACCATACACTGCAATGCTTTAATAATGATAGTAATAATAATAATGATGATAATAATAATAATAATAATAATATAAATAATAATACAAATAATAATACAAATAATAATAATAATAATAACAATAATTATAATAATGATAATAATACATATAGCATGGCTATCAGCGAAACTGATGGATGTTCCCCAATGCGTCTTGTCAAGTTATGGGAATGCAATGAGATGGGCAAAGATATTAAAATAGCTTAATATCACTAGAACTGCAGGACCAAATCTGTTGTCAAAACTGTATTTGAGCACTACACAAAAATTGCATACAAACAGGCAGGTGAAGAAAAATTTTGTTTAACAAAAGTCCATCGAGTTTCATTGAAATCCGGTAAGTATTTGATGTGAATTAGCCCGGACAAAAACTATGCACTGTATACGCATTTAAGCAATCTTTAAAGGCCCCAAAACTCCCAGAAAAAAACAAACAGAAACAGAAAATATTCGCACAATGCACACCTCTCTTGGTAATGTAGCCACCCATCAAGTTTTATTCAATTCCGACCAGTAGCTGAGAAAAAGCATAAACAAGAATTGAGCACTCAATACACATTTCAGCAATTATCAAATTCAAAGAAATTGAAACGGACCATCTTGGTACTGTGCACACCTCCTCTTGGAAATAAAGCTCCTCATGATGTTTTATTGAATTCCGACCAGTAGCTGCTGAGAAATAGTCTGGACACAAATTGCTTTTGTTTTGTTTTGGATTTTTCGCCGTTTTTAACAGTATTTCAGTCATATCACGGCGGTCAGTTAACCAACCTATTTACACTTTTCCTGGGCAAGCTTAGCTGATCTAAGCGGTTTACCAGTACTAAGTGCACATACCTATGCCAGTACTTGAATCAGAGGTAGGGTAAGAATGGCCGTAGAAATAATTGCAAAATATATACTAATTTCAGTAACATGTCCCATAACTCCCAGAAAAATCATTGAAGGTAATGTCCTGGTTCAGTGCACACCTCTTGGTAATGAAGCTTCTTATAAAGATTTATTCCTATTAAGATTTATTGTATTAAGGCCAGTTGCTGCGGAGAAATAGGACAAACAAAAATTGTGCACTTCTACTAATTTACACAAGTGCCTGAGAAAAATCTTTGAAGCGGAACGTACTGGTTCAGTGCACACCTCTTCTTAGTAATGAAGCTCTTTATAATTCTGCATTAAAATCTAGCCAGTAGTTGCCTAGAAATGGACCGGACAAGAATTGTACATTCTATACTTATTTCAGAAATCCCATTAATTTGAGAAACTTAACTGAAGCGGAATGTCCTGGTTCAGTGCAAAAGTCCTTTTGGTAATGAAGCTTCCTTGAAGTTTTATTAAATTCTGGCCGGTAGTTGCTGAGAAAAATCCCGGACAACAAAACGGGACAGAAGAACGGACAAGGCGGCTACTATATGCTACTACTTCTACTACTAATACGTCTACTACTGCTACTACAACAACAACTACTACAACAAAAACTACTACTACAATTACAACAACTAAAACTACAGCAACTACAACTACAGCAACTACAACTTGAGCAACTACATATACAGCAACTACAACTACTACAACCACAACTACAGCAACTACTACAACTACTGTAACTTTAACTACTGCAACTACAACTGCTGCAACTACAATTACTGCAACTACAACTACTGCAATACAAATACTGCAACTACAACTACTGCTACTGCTGCTACTACTACAACTACAACTACTACAACTACTTTAACAACTACAAATACTACAACTACAACTACTAGTGCTATTACAACAACTACTACTACAAATACTACTACTACTACAACAACTACTACTACAACTACAACTACAACAACTACAACTACTACAGCTACTACTACAACTACTACAACAACTAAAACAACAACAACAATCACCACCACCACCACCATCACCATCATCATCATTAGTAAGGAGCAACAGTAGTAGTAGTAGTAGCAATAGCAGCAGTATCAGCAGTAACAGCAGTAGTAGCAATTAAAGTTAATACATTTATTATAGCATATTTACGCAGATTGAAAGCCTAACATCCGACAGACGACAGAGGCATCGGTATCGGTGAAGTGTTTGTCACACACGGTTCCCCATTGTCGTTGTGAGGAATCAAAAAAGTCCACAACTCCCTCAAAATTTCCTCGGCCCCCAGTCAATCTCAACGTAGTTGCTACTGTGTAATCAGAAAATGTTTTGTGTTGATAATATGGACAATCAATAGCTATTATTTAAATACTTGTTTTGCGTAAGAATCAAGGCCAATAACTCCATATCTATCGAGACTCAAGTTACGGTCCGTTTACGAGTTTCAAAACTGACTGCCATGCCAATTTATTGAATTATGTTGTGCACAATAACACAGACCAATAATTCCATTTAATATTAAAAATATCGTTTGAAATTTCTTTACTTCGTCTCTTATTGCCCTTGGAGGCATTCAATCAAAGCAGCCCTATGAGCTGCGGTAACTGAGTTTTTACTTGCCAGGCGACTTACATGTACATAATTATATTAAAATATCAAAAGAAAACTGCTTAATTGTGCATATTTGAACACATCGAAATACACGACATTTGTTTAGGAACATTATGACTGCAATTCGATTTAACCTTATTTTAACTTACCGGCGTAGTGTGCACTTAATACTGGCAAACCGCTTAGATAGGCTAAGCTTGCCCAAGAAAGGTGTGAGTAGGTTAACTGACCGCCAATATATGACTCAAATACTGTTAAAAACGCAGAAAAATCCAAACAAACAAACACACAAAACCTTATTTTAATATGCATGTTTATGCATGTTCTTAGTTAATATAACAAAATCCAAGTCTAGACGTTAACGTAGGATGCTTTTGTTGATTTGTTACGACACAACGTTGGCTTTCTTTGTTGTGCCGTTATGGATGTTTCTTACAAACAGAACGTTATCTTACCACATCTCACTCCAGCATCTTCATTAGGGCAACAAACGGATCTTCCCCATCCACTGAAAGGACACTGGCCTATGTCGCTTTCTTGACCTGTACAGTAGACATTATCCATCAATACAGGACCCAAGCCTTGGCCGATATGCGCTCTACTGAATGATACGCCGCTGTACAAAAAAGACAAGCATTATTGATGTAAGTATAGCTAGTACAATTTTGATTTAAGTTTATGTTTTGATCTTAAACTCATAAATATATGCATCCATCATTTTGGTTGTTATTTCACACAAAAATAGTAAAATACAAAAACATGTTGCTATACAAAACACATAGTTATTAACTTGCGTTATTAATGTATATATTCAAGTACTTTATTCTTATCATATATAGTCTTGTTACCTACATACCCAACGATATTTTACAACACGTCTTTTTCAGAATTAAAAGTTCTTCTAAAGCACATACTTACTTCAACGCAAATTTAAAGCTTTATAAAGATAAACTAAGGATTATATATGACAATGATTAATTCGCATTACCACAATAACAATGGCTAAACATAACATTTGGAATACGAAAAACACTCGTTGGAACAGCGTTCACATGGATATTGTGTTGATGTTGGTGGAAGGTATATTGCGGGAGGCATATTGTGATTGTCCTGTCCGTCCTTACGTCTGTCCTTCCGTCCGTCCGTGACAAGGTTAAGTAGATTTTACCGTTTCATCTAGCACCAACACCGCTTACTACAACAATTGGATACTTACACAGTTGTTGCTTATGACCATTCCCTAATCACCCATATCACCCAACCTCACTTTGACTTTGACTTGACCTAATTTGCACTTAGAATAATTCAAATGGGCTGTAACTTGGTTAACTACGTTCGTTTAGCACCAATACCGCTTGCTACAACACTTGGATATTTACACAGTTGTTGCTTATGACCATCCCCAATCCACCCATATCACCCAAGCTCACTTTGACATTGACCTTGACCTAATTTGGACTTATAATAATTCAAAAGTGCCATTTGTTGGTTAACTAGATTTTACCGTTTCGTCTAGCACCACGCTTTATTACAACACTTAGATATTTTCACAGTTGTTACCTATGACAGTTCTTAATCCACCCATATCACCCAGCCTCACTTTGACCTTGACCTAATTTGGATTTAGAATAATTCAAATTTGCTATTTCTTTGTAAACTAGAATTTACCGTTTCGTCTAGCACCAACACCGCTTACTACAGCACTTGGATACTTACACAGTTGTTGCTTATGACCATTCCCAATCCACCCAAATCACCCAACCATGACCATGACCTAATTTGGACTTGTTTTATTACTGTGATATGTATGTACCATCGTTCGAATACGAGTTAGCCAAGTTATTGGTAGGAGAAAAAGTGCAAGGTTAATTTGTCTAGTTCTAAGTAAAACCCTTGAAAACAACCACGAAAATCATGAAAAGCATGCCCTTGGATGCCTCAAACAATTGAACAAATTCCAGAGAATTTATACAACAAAGAGAAATTCATTAACAAGATCATATTTGCTTTCCAAACGCAAGAGTCAGCTATCGTATGCTTGGACCTAGCGACCTAGCGACCTGGTTCTTGAGCGGGACACTAATAATGCCTTTCACTTCTGCCAAGTTATTTGAAAAGTCATTAATGCTGGACAAAATTATGCTCCGGACAATGTATTAAGGATCAATTTGTTATATTTGATCCTTGGCCTTGACGTTGACCTCGGATCTACTGACCTCGGTCCGTATTCACCAACCGATTCTTAGACCGATTCTTAGACTTGAGACTCAAGAATATTTTAAAAACTTTTATACTCTAAGTGCGTTGTTAGTTTCAATTGTATTTGGTATTCCCCAATGATTAAATAATGACATACGCAGCATTGGGGTCTGATATATTTGCTAACGCAAAGTAACATTTCTTGAGTCTAAGTCTATTATTTATTCTTAAGTATAATAATATAATAATGATTATGTAAAATTTGAAAATTATTGGTTTGATGCTTAAAAACGATGATTTTGTTCATCGCCAATTTCCGTACGCCGCTCGGCAATTTCCGCCGCCATTTTCTTGATGACGTAGTTATATCCCAACGCTCCATTAATAAAATAGGTCGCCATTATTACTTACTAAATTTCTTTAACAAAAATTGGCATTTCAACAATTATTTTATGACAATATTTTGTTTTTAGGTACTGTAAATCGTTGTGCTTGCTTTTAACATGTCACAACAGCTTTTTAAAATGAATTTTATCGTATTTAAATAACGTCTTGCGGACGAGTAAATGACAATTAGCACATGCATCATTTATAAGTAGATTATGACAAATTGTATTACTTACCTTTTCGTTGATCGTCAATCTAGATTATCCATAATTATTTTGATTCTTTTATATTTCCATACAAGTATAATAATAAAGAAGTAATATTTAAAATAGAAAACTCCCATCACTTTTCTGACAGTTCACAATCGTATGTTTTGTAGTTAATCCTCTTAGTTGTTTATGTTGCTCATTTATATTAATTTTTTATAAACCGATTGGTATTTAACCGTTGCATTTTTCACTTTGAACTATATTCAAGATGTCAGTTTTTACAGTCGATGTGTCATCATGCCTTGAATGAATGACAGTTTGTATACGACCCCTTATTATGTAATGTAATGTTTTGATAATTGGATACCTCTCTTACATATAAGCGAGAACGCTTTCAGAGTTTGCTAAGTGTAATGACTATAATTATTAGCATCTACAAAAGACATATGTACGTGCAGTGAAAGTTTATGAATGTGAAGTATTTATGTGTATTTTCCAATTTATCATGCACTTTAACTAAAAACATATCAATTTCATGATGTTTCACATAGAAAAAGCATATGCATGTGATATGCTAACTCACATACATGCCGACAATTTATGTATTGTTTTATTTTTACGCGTTACTCTACTTTTCAAAAATACTTGCATGCTGCAGATGATCATAATATTGCTTACATTATATATTCAGTACATCTATTATCCGGACAGTGAAACATTGTTGGGATATACTATTTTCTCATATTTAATAAAGTCAATGTTTCAGCAACAGGCTGTATATTATTATATTAACATCGTCCTTTACAATCTTGTACAATCTTATTAGACGGGCTTCTTATGTAGCCATAAATCTTAATTATCTACAACATTTGTATTGAAAATATTCAGTAATAGGGCTTTGAAAAACATTAAAACACTACATGAAAAATGCTGTTGTTTTTTATTATCTTTTGTCTACGTTTACAACAAAACGCTGCATTAAAAAAAAATATATATTTCTTACTGTTTGATCAATCAATTGGAGTTGTTTACCCTCGGGACTTCGGTTACAAACCATTGCCCGAGCACACTGCTTAACATAAATACTTTGCTTATATTTGGCAAAATAAAATATATGCTCAAAAATAGGAATACTTGTAAATCTAGTACAATAGCTTACATGACACATGAAGGCACACTGTTCTTGTATAAGGAGACAACTACCAGGGTATACACTGTTTAAAGGGGAGCAATTCTGTAGTTATCTTCCTTATACTAATAAAGAGTTCAACTGTAAAACCTTATGTGAATGTATAAATGACTAATATATTTGTAAATATGTTGTATATTAGAGCAAAAGCACTAAATGGGTATAGCATACTTTGCATCAGGGAAAAAAATAGAGGATAAACACTGAGTTTGATCTATACTAACATGAGAAAGTGGAAATTGGAAGAAATAGCCCAACTAGAATAAGAATAAAATGGAAGGAACACATAATTTTATGTGAATCACCATTTTTCTAGACCCATTATGCAGCAAATGCTGCAACGGGATTGTTGGAGTCTTGTTTACTTAGAGATCTGGGAAAGTTCTGATAATAATTACCATATACTATATGTCGTATTAAATTTAAAAACCAATGTGCGAATACACATGGGACAGTATTTACAATAACGACAACAAACAATGCTAATTATTTCCAGATCGCTAAGTGGTTCAGCATTGTTTTACAATATCTGTGTTATTTGCCTGTCTTTACATGTGAAGATAGAGAAAATAGGTTAAGATATGCTTTCTAACCTTTATTCATTATAAAGGTCAAGTAATATTATTTGAATATACAGTGTAAAGTGAACTATTTAATTAATAGGAAGTTAAGTAATATAAGACTACTAAAGTACCTTGCATCTGCAAGTATATGTTGTTGGTATGTAGTATTTTTCTTTATAATTGTTATATTCATTTTAATGATGGATGTTACAATTGAATGACATGCTTTTAACTAATGCTGAGCTCTTGAAGACAGGAAATATAACTTATTGCTCCAATCTGAGACCCTGTCCATTGAGATTTATACAAGATTGTTGGGCTATTTAGTGGAATGTAAACTATCTGAGGGTGACAATTTAAGATCAAGAACAAACATAAAAGGATGAGAATCCAATATACAGTAAAATTAGGATAAAACATATATTACATTCTTCCAGTACTATCAAACGGCTTACTTTTTAGGGCCTTTAAATATAACACAGATCAAACAAGATATAACTAATAAAAAGAACTAACTAGGCTGTACAATTGTATACAGATAAAAGGGAATCACCCTGGGGGGCACATGTAAGGCAGACTTTGTCTCGTTCGTGATTTTTAAAAGAAGGGGTAGCACCGGTGGGGGAGGGGAATTTTGGCCGGCAGTGCTAGAGAGGTATTTTGAGATATTGGGACCAGGGGGGCGCACACGTTTACATGATTTACATAGATAGGGACACTTAAAAGAGGTAGTTTAACATATTAAAAGCTAAAATGTGAATAATCCCTGCTATGAAAGAGTTGTTCATTAAAGGTATGCAGAATACTGCATTTAAGAATAACTGCAGAGGATCTCATTATGTAATATCACACAGAATTTATGGCAAAATTGATCATTATTAACAATCTGATCAAAATACTTGCCAAACAACTAAGAAACTTTCTACCCATGTGAGTTACAACAATATATAGTACATATTAAAAGATTAATAACTGGGTCCTCCCCAATTAATATAAAATCTGCAATAAAATGGGGTTTATTAATACTTGACAATATTAAACGGGGCATTCCTGCAGCTATTAGAACATTGTTTATTGTTCCACTGAAAACAATAATTTACAAATTAAGTTAAGTTAAAATGGCATAAATTAGTCAATTTGCCTGAAGTCCAGGAGGTGTAAATTTAAATTATCAATAAAAAGTGCACAATATATGAGCACAAAATATTAAGAAGTCAGAAGTAGAACCTCTTTAACCATGTAACACAGGCAAATATATTTAAATTGTAACTAAGAGTACGGTACTGTTGACCATTGACATAGCCAGTATTGCACAATATAAACACTGGCTGGGTTTAACCCTCTAAATGCTCTACTGAGCATTGTTTATTATTGTCCGAGTGTACTGGATAAGAGATAAGTTGTTTATTAAGAGTTCTCTCCCATGATGGGAAGATATAGGGGTGTATAAAAATTTGGTCAGGCAGGAATTATCTGCCCTTTAGTAGGCTAAATATCACCAATTCCCCATATATATGGGGTTGTAATGTATTAGAAAGAAAATTAGTGTGTAACACACTGGAAGACAGTAAATAAATGTAATTAATTCTAAACATGAATAATTTAAGCATTGTACAGTAAGAAGCTATTCAGTGATATAAATAAATTATTAAATCACCTGAGTCTCCCCAGATATGGGAAAATGTCTATTGAATTTAAGTTTTAATATAGAATATGTTCTTATTAAGCTGCAGGACCCCTATTTGAATTTATATTTTGTCTGTGATAGGGCAGTCCACAAAATATGTTGCCAGAGATTTGTACACTGGTAATGCATGTTTGCCAGTAGGATCTAAGATATTATTAAGAGTAAAATCAATGTTTAATTTGGAAAAAGTGGTTTTAAGCTGTTCTCTCTGTGTAGAGAACTGGGGGCACTGTATCAGCAGGTGGTCGGCTGTGAAGGGGATCCCACATTGAGGACAGAGAGGGTCCAGCTTCAAAATATACTTTCCCGCACTAGCAGGCAAAAGACTGGTCCCCATCCTCAGTCGGCTAATGCATTTGTCTATTATGATATTGGAAGAATATTGATGCGGCTGACTGAGGGTTTGCTGGGCAATTGGGAAAGGGGCTTTATATGGAGTGTTAAAGGGCGGTATTTTGTTCCACTCCCGCATAACATAGGCCTTGGCCCGGGAGTATATTTCTGTTGGGGCTAGTGGGACCCCTATATTAACCGACTCCCTTTTGAGGCCCTCCTTAGCCTTCCTGTCCGCCTGATCATTCCCCGGGATGTCGACATGTGCTGGGCACCAAACTAAGGTTACCTGTAAAGATTTGTCTAGGCACTTTTGATTCAGTTCCAAAATTTAATTTAAAATATCAGGCCTAGACCTGCTATTTCTATTTTTGATGGACTCTAGTGATGATAAAGAGTCCGAGAAGATAGCAGTTTAGTTGGCTTGTTAACTTATATCCAGCACATTGCAAAGCTAATGGCCAAAAGTTCCGCCGAATATATAGAAAGATTGTTGCTGAGTCTGAATGTTCTTAAATTTGTTTTGGAGGGAATTATGAATGAATTGGCTACCAAGCCAGAGTCAGGGCATTTGGAGCCGTCTGTATACATTTTTAAATGCTCAGCATACTGAATATTAATATAATTGAGAGCTTCTGACCTCACGAGGTGCGGAGAATCAGATTTCGTTACTATTGTAGATAGATAGTTGTCGACATCCGGGGAGTGAAGCAGCCGGGGGGGGGGGGGGGGGGCGGGGTTCGGAGGATTCAGGTCTGCCACAGCAACCTCCTTGAGACCGGCCCCCTCCACCAGGGTCTGAGTGCTGGCCCCAAATGGGAAGGCAACATGCTTCTTTTTAAGCTCCCGGCCCCTGATGAAGGTGCTCGTCCCAAATAACTTGTTAATGGGGTTTGAGCCGTGTCTGGACTGGGCCCTTGCCCAATATTGGAGGGTTTGTTGTTTTCGGTGCAGGTTGAGGGGCAGCACTCCGGCCTCTTCCTCTAATGTACAACCAGGTGTACACGGCAGTGCCCGTAGGGCTATCCTGGGGGGTTTGTTTTGTATGGAACTACCATTTTGAGGGCGTTTAGCGTAGCACATGAATAGATTTGGGCCCCATAATCAATCTTTGGATGAATAAGGGACTTGTAGAGGAGGAGGCTATTTTTATCGGACCCGAAACCTGTGCCTCTCAACATCCTCATTAAATTTAAGTCCCTTTCGCACCTTTCTGCCAGATATTTGAAGTGGTGAATAAATGTTAACCGTTTATCTAGGTACATACCTAGAAATTTCACCACTTTTTCAAAAATGATTTTGGTGCCGCCTAAAGTTAAGTCCAAAGAGTGCTGTTTTTGATTGCCAAACAGGATTCCTACTGTTTTTGTGGGTAAAATTTTGAATCCGATTCAATGGCCCATTTCCATACAGAGTCCAGCCCTGCTTGGGCCTTTTTTTGCAGGGTTGACAGCTTGGACCCCATTAACCAGGTGCCGGAGTCATCGGCAAATTGGGAGATAACCATGCCTAATGATTTGACGGTTTCAGGCGGTCATTGACAATGATGGAGAACAGCAGGGGAGAGATGACAGACCCCTGAGGGGTGCCTCTTTCAGTTATTGCTTCGTCTGAACTCACACCATCGATTCTGACCTTGATCTTACGACCCTCAAGGAAAGCCCTTACATAGTGGAAGCAGTGTCCGGTGATACCGTAATCAGCTAGCTTTTTTAAGATGCCGAAAGTCCAAGTTAAGTCGAAGGCAGCTTGAAGGTCCAAAAAGATTGCAAGTACTGACTGCCCTCGATTTTTAGTGAAAATAATGTTATGTTGTAGCCTAGCTAGCTGGTCTAGGGTAGAACGCCCTTTCCTAAAGCCACACTGGAAGGGGTTAAAATATTTTTTGTTTCCAATAAGTGCTCAAGTCTATTTTTGATCATGATTTCTAATAATTTACCAGCGTGAGAAGTGAGACTTATTGGTCTATAAGATTTTGGATCTGAATGATCTTTTCCAGGTTTTGGTACCGGTATCACTGTAGCCTGCTTCCACTAGGGTGGTATAAGACCCGTCGTGTACACCCTGTTGTACAATTCAAGCCAGAAATATAAAATGTGATCTGACATGTTCTTGAACATCAGATAAGAAAGTCTATCAGGTCCCGCGGCAGAGTCCTTCCTGCCACCAATGGCTGCTTTTAATTCCGAAAGAGAAAATGGTTGATTTAGTGGGCAGTTATTATCCCCAGGCTCAGTTAAAATGTGTTCATTATGTGATTCAAACAGTTTTTGATGGTCCAAAGTTTCAGAAGGCAGGTTTGAATCACTAGATACAGATTTGAAATGTTGAACCAAAAATTGAGCCTTGTCTCTTGGGTTACAGTCAATTTCGCCTTGAAATTTAAGTAGAGGCACAGGGCAGCACGGAATTCCTTTAATTCTGTGATTTTTTGCCAAAACTGCTTTGAAGTAGAGTGTTTAGTATCAATGGATTCACAGAATTCTTTCCAATTTTGCTTTTTAGCTTCCAAAATGACCCGCTTCGCGGTGTTTTCTAGAGACCTATAATTTTTAAGATTATGCTCCGCGGGGTTATTTTTATAGATTTTTAGGGCTTTTTTCTGTCCTGTACAGCCTTGGCGCATTCATCGCTCCACCACGGTACTGATTTATTGCGTTAATTCCGGCCAGAAGAGACCGGTATGCTGCATTCAGCGACGGACAGCAGTTTGTTGGTAAGATTTTTGCAAAATAGAAGAGGATCTCGAGTGTGAATGTCTGCCAGGGAAAGATCTGCACAGAGGTCCATAAACTGATCCCAGTTAGCCTTATTAAATATAAATCTAGGTTCCCCTGAACCCTGGGTATCAGTTCCCTGTGTAATATAGTTACACAGGGTGACTATTTGAGGGAAGTGGTCAGATCCTAGGCTATCGGGTAACGGTTCCCAAGCAGAAGTGCTAGAGATCTCAGGGCTGGCTACGGTGAGGTCTATATGAGTCATAGCTCCTGTGTAGTCAAGTCTGATTGGCGAACCGTCATTGAGCAAAATGAGGTATTGCTCTTCCAACCAGGCTGTGACTGCTTTAGAAGAGCAATACCTCATTTTGATCAATGACGGTTCGCCAACCAGGCTTGACTACACAGGAGCTATGACTCATATAGACCTCACCGTAGCCAGCCCTGAGTTTGACTGTTTGATTATAAAGATAGTTGAATTTAAATTGCCAATGCATAAGGCTGAACTACTGCAACAAATCAGATTACGTCTAAGTCAAGTATAATTATGATTCGTAAACCTATCAACCAATCGACAATCAGGATTTGCCATGCCCACAACTTGTCAAACCTTCATATTACTTTTGACACGTTATTGTGCAGGAATACACAGGATATTGTCATCGTTGTTTGTCGGGGCCATACAGTTTATGATCTCGGTTGTGGTGACAGCAGGAAGCCCAGACTACTAAGGATCCATTTCCATTGATCTCAAAGATAAAATATTGTTATCATTTGTCTAGTATTGATAAGTTGATAACACAAAGTTGTACTAAGTCAACGATCCCTATAGCAGATGTCTAAGACGAAGAAAGTTAGGACTATTTGTAGTCTATTTTTATCAAATATAGCCAAATATTTACATTAGAATATGTTTTTATAACCTACATTTCTCTGACACATCCTACTTAATATAAATTATGTCTTAGGTTATTGTAACTTAATGAAATAACGCGAGTTTTGAAGTAATTTTTACAGTCTATATATAAAACAATTAACGCGTTGGGAAGAATATACGTCACTTCCGGTTTGAAACAAAATGGCGTATCGATAGAAATATGCGCAAAATCATGTTATCTTTTATGCTGTACTCGCTTATAAAAGCGTTATTTATGAAAACTGATACGAGAAGTTGATATGTTATGGCTAAAACTATGTTTCTCAAGAATAAATAACATTTGTTAGAAGGTGGCCTTTCACCTTTAACTCAAAACACGTAAGACAAAAAGGGCACTAATAGACTTCCGTAAACATGTAAAAAAAATCGGATGTTCTAAAGTTATTATTATACACGAAAAAAAGATACATTTGGGGTTTTTTGTTACAAGATAATATTCGTCTTTGAAAAGAAGCATTAAGTCACGCCCTTTACTTGTTACTCTGTTAAGTAACACCTTGTCGTATTGTGTCTGTTATAAAAATGTAATGCCAATAGTGTATTTGCTCCTCTGGGGTAGAGTAGAGTTACACATAAATACTGTTCGCTGATTATCAGTGATTTCAGTAAATTTTGAATTCCATGATTAAAATGACCCCTGTTATGAAATCTCAATGGGTCAAAACAAAAATTTCTGGAGTTCAATCATGCAGCTGATGGAAGTAAGAGGAAAATGATCATCTCCGTGCTTGTGGGTTGATGTTCCTTGCATGTTATTCATAGCATAGCTTACACCATGCTGCCCAGGTTCATCTCGGGAACTTTCTTGCCAGAAGAAAGTGTATTTTGATACCTTCATTATCTGCTACTAGAGGCAAGCAATGTCGAAATTCAGTCCGAATGTTCATTGTCTTTAAAGTTGAGCTTGAACGTTGTGTAGATATTTAAATATTTCAATAATACTTCTACACAGTTTCTTTTGTTTTACAATGATATTAACCTAAAGAAAAATCTGGGCAACTATTTGTAAGGTCTGGTTAATTTTGAGAGCCATTATTCGTTAAAATTTACCATTTTGAAATTTACTAGAATACTTTTAGAATGTAATTATTTAAATACTAATTGTAACACACAAAAAAGAAGTAATTCGTATATAATCTAGTAAAATTGGCAAAGGCATTGTACTTGTTATGCATTATTTCCAAGCAAATAGTGCCAATATATTTTATTAAATACAAGTTTAAAGAGTACAATGTATTGTGTAAGAGAAGTAGTGCCAAATGTTACAACCCAGTTAATGCCAGCAAATTTGTCAAACAACACTTCCCAGATGAATATAAGAGATAATGTTGTTTTTGAATAAACACTGTTATCCACTTTGCGTGTATCTTGATAGAATATCGATGAGACTATATCATGACTTCAATCATTGTTGAAAACACATTTACATACGGTATTGCCAATGACCATTCCTAATCCATCTATATCAACCAACATCATTTTGACCTTTACCTTGACCTAATTTGGACTTCAATAATTTCGATGAGCTATTTCTTGGTTAACTTGATTTTACCGTTTCGTCTAGCACACACACAGTTTACTTCAACACTTGGATGCTTACACAGTTGTTGCTTATGATAAGTCCTAATTCACCCATATCACCCAACCTCACTTTGACGTTGACCTAATTTGGAGTTAGAATAATTGAATGCACAAACCGGGGGCATGTGTGTTTATCGATTTGTTCAATTTTTAATTTAAATATTATAAATTTGAGTATTAAACTAAATGTCAATCGCGATATACTAAACAAATGAACTCCAAAACATTGTTTAAAAATGCTCTTTGGCTTAGTATATTATATTAGTTGCTTGCATATTTATTTCTTGGACCCGGGTAAATTGTAAGGTTTGATATTTCTCTAATAAAAATGGCTGGTTGGTGACTCGTTTATCTTATTTGGGCTGAAACAAGAAAACGTTTAATGAACTCAACTGACTTTTTCCGGAATCCAATCAACAATATGTTGAAGGTTCATGCCTTTCGTGTGGTTTCGTTTTTTGTGTTTTATTTACATTGTTACTGACAGCAACAAATACAAATAATGGACTTTGCCATTTAAAAGCATGTTTGGTAATTGTCCTTGAAATGAATTTAAACTTTGGCGATGTTGACAAAGCTGGTTAGCACATCATTTTCACTGTAATATATTTCCACAATACTGCTTAGTTATTCCTTTAAACTAGGAACATTTGTCAGGTGTAACTGTTTTATTAGTTATACTACTTGTTAAAATGGCTTAATGATCCCAGACGTTTTATGGTCACGTTATATAGGCTAAACACATAGAAACCCTTAGTTGAATCCATAATATACCCACAATACACAATTCGGTCTTTTTTTCCGCGAGCTATTACTTCAGATCAGAGAAGTCTTGGAGGGACCCAAGACAAACCGTGGAAATTATCTAATGAAATGCGACCAAGTGGACACACATGCGATTGTTAGATCACAAGAGAGCGAGAATAAAACGATAACTTTCACATTCTGTAAAAACGTCAATGATTGTCAGTCTCGGTCACGTTTTTATGCTCCCCGAAATATTTCGGGGGAGCATATAGTCGCCGCTTTGTGCGTCCGTCCGTCCTCCCGTTCGTCCGTACATCCTTTCGTCCCACTTTCTTGTCCGGGCTATTTCTCAGCACGTACTAGCCGGACGTCAACAAACCTTTATATGGGAAGCTTCATTACCAAGAGGTGTGCATATTACTAGGACGTTCCGCTTCAATTATTTTTCTTAGAGTTATAGGACTTTGAAGACTTCTGAAATTAGTATATAGTGCACACTAATTCTTGGATTTCTTGTCCAGGCTATTTCTCAGCAACTACTGGTCGTAATTCTTGAACGAAACTTTATGGGAAGCTACAATACCAAGAGGGGGTGTGCATATTACCATGATGTTCCGCTTTAATGTTTTTTTCTCGAAGTTATGGGGCTTTGAAGATTTCTGAAATAAGTATGTAGTGCGCAATTCTTGTTCGGCATTTTTCTTTGCAACTACTTGCAAGATTTCATTGTGTAATTCTTGAAAGAAACTTTATGGGAAGGTACAATACCAAGAGGAGGAGTGCATATTACCATGATGTTCCGCTTTAATGTTTTTTTCTCGAAGTTATGGGGCTTTGAAGATTTCTGAAATAAGTATGTAGTGCGCAATTCTTGTTCGGCATTTTTCTTTGCAACTTCTTGCAAGATTTCATTAAAACTTTATGGAACTCTTCAATAGCAAGAGGAGCTGTGCATATTACCAGGATCTTCCACTTCAATGATTTTTCTGAGTTATGGTACTTGAAGATTTTTGCAATTAGTTTATAGTGCACAATTCTTGTCCGGGCTGTTTCTCAGCAACTACAGGCCATATTACAATAAAACTTTATGGGTAGCTTCATTGCCAAGAGGAGGTATGCATGTTAGTCGAGCGCGCTGTCATCTGAAAACTCTTGTACTATCTCTTCGCTTCTCATTGCATTTATATAGCTTGACAAAGCGCATTGGGGGAGCATCCATCAATTTTACTGATATCCTTGTTATGTATTGTAAATTCAATGATAGTAGACATTTTGTTATTAAATCTGACTAATGACCGAGGTCATTGAAAATATTTCATAGAACTATGTCTTTGTGTGGACTTGCATTCCTTTTACATACCGAATACCTCCAAATTTCATGTAAATGAGCTGTTGTAAAGCATTTATATGGTGGCTGATTTCTGCCATGTCGTTTTGGCGTGAAGGGCGCCAAATCGACAACACGCCAGAACGACAAATACCTGATTTGTCGTATGGGCGCGCATATTTATCGTTCTGGCGTGACGGCGTGTTGGCGGCCTTCTAACGCGCCAACGTGCCACAACGATAAAATAATGAGGGCGACAATACGACAAAAACTTGTACGCGCCAGAAACGACAACACGACACATATATATCTCGTTATGGCGGTCCTTATTTGACGTGTTGGCGCCTCAGATTTGTCGTTCTGGCGTTCTGGCAGGTTTAAAGGGCGCCAAAACGACAACACGCCAGAACGACAAATAAGCGCGCCGATACAACAATTAAGATATTTGTCGTCCTTTCGTTTTGGCGTGTTGGCGCATTCCGCTAAGCATGCATAAAAAAACGAAAGGCCGACAAATACCTTATTTCTCGTATCGGCGCGCTTTTTGTCGTTCTGGCGTGTCGGCGCGTTGGCGTCCTTCAAACCAGCCAGAACGCCAGAACGACAAATCCGAGGCGCCAACACGCCAAATAATGGGCACCAGGACGAGAGATTTATGTGTCTTGTTGTCGTTCTGGCGGATACAAACTTGTCGTATTGGCGCTCTTACATTGTCGTTCTGGCGTGTTGGCGCGTTTGAAGGGCGCCAACACGCCAACACGCCAAAATGACAAGTACCTGTATTTGTCGTTTCGGCGCGTATATTTGTCGTTCTGGCGTGTCGGCGTGTTGCCGCCACTCAAAGGCGCCAACACGCCAGAACGATATGGCAGAAATCAGCCACCATACATTTATCGGAATTTGACCTTGAAGTGATCTTCACCTTTGACGACGCATACATTTATGATCTTTTGGTCGATATGTTTTAGAAAATCTATATTCAATGAATGTCGGATTATAGTGAACAGTTTATTCCTTGGTAAGGATAATGATGTCTGTATTTTATCAGAGACTAGTATGATAAATGAGTCAATACTAGATGGTCTAGTCAATCCGAGAGCTGTAGAATTTCTAAACTGAATGCTACAGAGCTCAAAAAGACATTGGTTATCATGGAAAGTATGCTTCATTGTAAAATGTATAATTAGTACATTTTTATTCAAACATTTTTACAAAAAATAAACATTGTAAAATTTATAATTAGTACACTTTTATTCAAACATTTTTACAAAAAAAACAATTAGAGGTAAATGAACGGTTGTTAAAGCAATTGTCGGAATTTGATCTTGAAATTACCTTGACCTTTGATGACCTTGATATTGATGATCTTTTGGTCAGCATTTACAAGAAAATATATGTTGAGTACTGTTAAATATATAAGATAATACTGATCAGCTTATTCCGTGACAATAATTATAATGTAAGGTGGAATTTCATTCATAGGTCATCATAAAATACATCTTATAAAAGATTTGAGGTAAATAACCAAATTTTAAAGCAATTTTATGAATTTGATCTTAATAAGACCTTGACATTAACCTTTGGTGACCTTGATCATAACCTTGTTTGAAAGCCCTCAGTGTATTTATTCTGATATGGCATTGAATATGTTTATAACAGTTACAACTAGAACTTTGTCACAGGGGTGACAACGGGCCCCAAATGATAGCATGTTGGAAGGTGGGGGCCAGGAAATAAAAATATAGGTTTGTTTTTTAATTTAAAATTTAAATCCCCATCTTTATGCACAACTACACGTTACCATCAACGATGGAGACATATTTCAAGAAAATATGTTGGATATTGTAGCAGAAGTCTCGTTCACAAGGAATGTTCTCTATACATTCCATAGAGGAAAAATAATAAAAAGGTCATAGTCTGTGACGGAGGAGAAAAAACTAAATCCCCATCTTTACGCACAACTACACGTTACCCTCAACAATGAAGACAAGTTTCAATAAAATCCATTGCAAGATGTAGGAAGAGTTGCCTTTACAAGGAATTTTCCCTATGTATTCCATTCCAAGTTTGACCAATTAACAAATGGCACTAACTCAAGAATTATGAAGTGAAGGGTAATGTGTCTTGTACACTGCAGTTGTCCTTAATAAGACCTATCTGCCTTTGAAGTTTCAAGTAAATAACTTTTATAGTCTAAGAGTTATGCTTCGGACAATAATAAATTATGAAAAATTAACAAATGGCAATACTACAGAATTATGAAGAGCAGAGTAACGAGCCTTGTGCACTGCATTTCTCCTCTATCTATCTATTAAGTTCAAAGTTAATAGCTCTTTTAGTCCACATGTTATACTCCTGACAAAAATGAAGTATGACAAATTAACAAAGGGCAATAACTCCAGAAATTCTAAATGCAGAATAACGGTTCTTGTGCACCGCACATTTCCTCAATGAGATCTATCCACATGATGTTATACCTCTTATAGTCTAAGAGCTATGCTCCGGGAAAAAGTATAAAAATTAGCAAAGGGCAATAACTCCAGACTTATCAAGCGCACACTAACGGTTCTTGTGCACTGCAATTCTTCTCAATGATAGAAACTTGAAAAATATGGACAGACGGACAGACGGACGGACGGACGGACGGAGAGTCGGGCGGACGGACGGACGGACAAACAGACAGGCACACAGACTAATATAGGGCACCGCAAGAAATTTGCGGGGCCCTAATAAGACAAGGTGTTACTTAAAATACAGGAACTCGTTTCGACGCCATCTTGGTTTCCATGGTAACCTGTAGGAATTACAAATGTTCACCCTCGATAAAATTTACATTTTGACATTCCTCTAATCGAAAACGCACATAAACTGCATGGACAAAGACATGCATACATTCCTCCATGGACTGTAGTATACGTCATTCAGTTCAGTTTTATGTTTACACATTTTAAACGGAAATTTATGTAGAGGTATTTTTTTGTATGAATAAACCTTATCTTTGTTAGGTGACCGAGAAAGTGTATCCCCAAAGAATGACCCGCTTGCACCACGTGTTTTTAAATGAAAAGGACTTAATGAGTTGTAAACACATTAAATGACATGTGTGGATAAAAGAACGCTCATTTTGGATGCTGGCTTTTCTGGTAAATTAGACTACACGTAATTTTTATCAATGGAAAGGACAGGTTAGTAGGCGCCGCGTGTATTTCAAATTTATGTTGTGTAATACCGGACAATGTTATTCGGCGCGTATGAACACACTTATAAATGATAGCAGGACAAACCTAACCACTTCCTGTTGACTGGAGATAGAAAATTTAATCCGGGCATCCCTATATTAGGTCATTATTGGAGGTAGAAAAATGATTAAGTAATATATTTTTACATAGAAAATTTTACTTAGATATAAGATTTTCTTAGGAGCGTCATGTATTTGGACTAATACTGCTTTCATGGAGACTGATTTCAGAACGCTCCCATATCCCAACATTCGACATATGACAATCGCCTCGTTTTTATCAAAATAGTCGTCACAGATTGTCCCACTGGTGCCATTGTGTACCACTTGCACTGTCCCCTCATACGGATATGCTCCGCCGGTTAAATACACTTAAAAAAATAGTTAAAAGTTTGTCAGTTGTCGAGGTTGTTTATTGGTTCTACGTTTCAAGAGCAAAAACGAGAAATATAAACATACAAGAGGAGCAGAAATAAATATATTATTAGAATTGTCACATGAGGGACGAATATACTCCACAATATGGCCTTGTCACAAAACTATGACATCTATTCGAAAGAAATAGACATAATGAGAATGCTTTAATTTGTGAATGTTTAACAGTGTATTTGGATTGTTTAAATTTCAATAGGAGCCATTACTCTGTCGACATTTAGTGGTTTGTAACCAAAGGCGAACCTGACGTGTATTTTATGGTGTTACACCTATGTACTAAAAACAAATTAAACGTGTGCAGCCCTTCATGAGTTATTGCCCTAAAACCGTGTTTTTAGGGAATTTAAGTCAAACAGGGGCCATAACTTTGTCAAAATTTAGTGGTAGAACTTGACCTGTATTTTATGATGCTACACATGTGTACCAAAATTTATTTAAATATGTCAAGCCATTCTTGAGTTATCGTTCAGAAACCGTGGTTTTAGGGAACTTTAAGTCAAAAAGGGACCATAACTCTGTCAAAATTTAGTGGTTTGCAAACAAAGTCGAACTTGACCTGTATTTTATGATTCTACACATGTGTACCAAGAATTATTTGAATATGTCAAGCCATTCTTCAGTCACCGTCCGGAAACTATGTAGAGGGAATTTAAATCTAACAAAATTTAGTGGTTTGTAACCAAAGTCGAACTTGATCCATGTTCTATGATGTTACACATGTTTACCAAAAATTAATGAACATGTCAAGCCTTTCTTGAGTTACTATCTGGAAACCATGAAAAGCAACAGACCGACAGACCGACGGACCGACAAGCTCACTGCCGACAAGCTCACTCCTATATAACCCCCTTAACTTCGTGTGTGGGGGTATAATAACTGCCTAACTAAGTAAAGTCAAACTAAATAAGGACTTGGAACTATCTTCAAGAAACAATAAAAGCAGGAAAAACTGTTTGTTAGATTAAACATCATTGTCCGGATAAGGATTATTGAAAGGTTTAGTCATACGATTATTAATTTCACGCGTTTCGTTAGTATAGCGTGAACTTGTTGTATTACGCGTTATAACAAGTTTACAGTCGGTGATTTCTATTGGTCAGTTATTGCAGGAGGAAATTGTGATAGATATTATGTGTAGTCATTCTACCAGGTTTTCTCACAAAGTACACATTAAATTTGTGTTCATTGCTGATTACGGATATTTCCACGAGTTAGTTAGTGCAGCCATGTTTGACCAAAACAAAAAAATTCTTTTAAAGTTAGAGACACTTATAAGTAGTAAATTGGAAACGTTTGAGAAGAAAATTATGGAAAAATAAGAACTTTTACAAGCGTTGCTATCGTCAATTATAGACAATTTGGAGACTAACAACTCTTACGTATTCGAAAAACGTAAACGAAGAGCAGTACAAAGTCAACCAGCTGGTTCTAAGTAAAATGAAGCAAGCCGATGAATGCTTGAGTGAAGCATTGACCAGTACATTGATCAGAAGCGGTCGCGTCAGCTCACACGAAAATTCGTGAAGGCTTAGATCTCGAGTATTGACACCACAACGGAAGCTGCATTGCGACATTTTCTACACATAACGCGAGCGCTATGGTCGCAATGATTCCCCGGCGTGAATGATGGCAGACTTCCTTGTAAAGTCGAAAAATGATAATACAAACATAAAGTACATTAACTATTTCAATAACTGGAAGCAGTTTGTTACGTTTCATGGAGCATCTGTATTACCGGCATCGCCGATTCACATTGCTCTGTTCCTGACAGATTTCATGGACATGCACACGTCGCATTCTGCTAGAGGCGCTACTGTGTACATTATTAAATGTGCTCATTCTCTGAGAAACATGACTGATCCAACCAATAACATTTTGTTGTTAACCTGTTGGAGACATCTGAAAGAACATTTTCCAGCCCATTGCAGAAAAAGAGCCTATTTCTTCGGACTCGTTAATTTTGTTATGTGAAAAATACGTAGATAGTTCAGATTTGTATATCCTAAGAGATTTGTGCGTGATACTCATTGCCTTTGCTTGATTTTTACGTTTTAATGAGTTAATTCATCCAAGATGCAAAGGCATAGAATTACTGGATGATCATCCATGTAAAAATATCAGAAAAAGCAAAACTGACCAACATAGATTTGGGAATAAAATAGTTATTGCTAAGGGAACAACGGTTGCATGTCCGTACGCGATATTACAACGTTATCTTAACGCTGCAAATTTGTATTTATTAGACGAATGTTTTCTATTTCGGCCAATCAATAAATCCTAAAATTGCATTTCAAAAGATAAACCATTGAGTTACACGCGTTCTAGGGAATGTCTTTTTTCTCGTTTTAGAGAAGTTGTCAGTGGCGTCAACATCGGTTTGCATTCTTTACGTTCCTGTGGCGCTACTGAGGCTGCAAATGCCGGAGTGAATGACCATTGTTGGAAGAGACATGGTCGTGGAAAGGAGAAAATAATAAAGATGGTTATGTTTGTGACTCTTGAAGAGCAGATTGCGTGTGTCGAAATCCCTAGAATTATAACTAAGTTATGTTCCTTTTACAGCGCAGCCCTTTCTTTTTTTGTGTTTCTAAAGCGTGAAATTGTTGTCTTTAGCGTTATAACAAGTTTACAGTCGGTGATTTCTATTAGTCAGTTATTGCACGAGGAAACTGTGATAGATAATTTTTGTATTCATTCTATCTGACGTAATCACGTAGTACACATTGAATTTTAATAATATACAGTTTTATATGTATTGAATGTCATTCAGTTCGTGATCTGACACCTGACCAATGGGCACAAGTTTCCAGCGTTCACCGTCTCTGTTTTTGCCTGGTCGGTCAGTTCACATTAAGAGACATTCAGTGTATCTACTTTATCAGGAATATTTTACCTATGTGTTCGTTTTTGTCGTAACTATTTACTATCATATGTTTGTCGTGGCTGCACTACTCAATGATGAAGCGCTCGTCGGACATTGCATAATTATTGTTGTTGTTGTTGTAGTGGATATACATGCACACGAGTTTTCGAAGGTACAGTCAAAAACCAGTTGGAGTTTTACAAACTCGTTTATTATGCTTTAATCGTCAAATACTTGTGTTTTCTTGAATTGTGAAATCCAGTGTGCGAGTTTTAACGTTATATTTTTTGTTATTCTTCATATATTTATATGATAAGATCATACTATCATGATGTACATTTGCATGTGTGTTTATACCCGGTGCTTGCACGTGCATTTGTTTGTTAATTTAAAAAAAGTGTACTGGTTTTAATATTTGTCATTAAGTGAAAACAACAACGTTTATAACATCTGATTAAAAATACAAATGCAAAATAGTTCTAGAAATAAAGTTACAATATCCTTAGTGGAAGACATTGTTTATATTAAGCAGGCCTGACACGAGGGAGATGTATTTACGCATTTTACTGTAATCTCGCCGGCTTTATGCAACTAGATTTTTCAAAAGATAGCAAGGCCGATAACTCGTGATTTATCACAAGGGAAATTATTACCCAGTATCCAGTCTCAATGTTGTTGAACTTCATTCTCACGAATATCAATATTATCAAAAGGCAGGGGAAATGCAAAAAGACTTTGCTTTTATATGCATCACTCTGAAAAGTTTGATTATTTATATGTGCTTGTTTCGCTCACCGATCGAACATCTGTGGTATTGTTGATTGCATTGGTTTAACTTGCTCCTCAAATAGTGAGAGCGAACGTTTACGTACCTGAAGTTGCGTCGACAACTGGACAAAACACGCAGAAAACGCACGCGAGCACAAATGAATGGATCTGCAATAGGAAGCATGTGATGGCAAAAGTACGGTGTAAACAAGTACAGACTAGGCGAAACCTGTATATGAGCTGTCAGAAACAGTGATTTGTAACCTATATTTAAAACAGGACACTGTAAAATACATTATTATAATGAAGTTTTTTTTAGTTAAACACGAATCATGCAGCTATTTGTTTCAGTTATGCATCCATTATTTATTACGATTAAGTCAAACAAACATAAAATATCTACGAGTTTCGTTACACATTTTGTTAGACACGCACACATTTTGTCTGACTGTCTGAGAGTTTTCACGTTGCAAGTCAAACATATATTGATTATGGTGGCTAGCTCGAACTAACACCAGCTAAATCGATCGCCTATACGGTTACGCAATTAATTTAATTAGATTTATCCATTTGATTTCCAAAGTAACATTATTTGTGTTCATGCAGATAATTGTTCTAAGACATTTTGACAATAATAATGTATTAAATAGAGATATAAATCAGATTTGGTCTGTGTGTATACTTTCAAATGGTTATACATTTAAGTTGTATATTTGTAGTGAATATTTGTGGTATTCTACTTGTTGAACAATTATTTCATTGGACGAACATGTTAAATCGAAATATGTTAAACCGTTCATAAAAAAGAGTGGTACCGATGGGTTACATCGCGAGGGTAAATTTATCATAACAATTATTTAGGGTCACATTATTTTGATTTAAGTAAATAATGACGTTGATATTAAAGTAAGGAAACAAATGTTCCAGTACAAATTAAAACAAGTAGCCTAGGAGTTTAAACAAGAGCACCGCCTACGGGTGCTGGACACTCGACTTTCTGACATTTGATAGTACTTTAGGCTTTTGTTTATAGAATAAGTTTTTCAATGTCACGAAGTATTTTGAACTTCAAGATACTTCTGATAGATATTAAGAAATTTGACCAAAAGCAAAAATATCTAAATTTAAAAAAGGGAATAACTCAACCAAAATCCTTGATATAGTTACCTCATCTTGTATACAGAATGGGTTCATAACTGTGATCGCGTATTTTGCGTTTCAAGTCAATACCTAAAGTAGATATTGTAAAATTTGAACTAAAGCAAACATTCTTAGCTGAAAAAAGAGAAATTACTCAAAAGAATTCAACAGTTTAATTAAAATATCTTAATGTGTTCTCAAGTTATTGAGTGGAAACCGTTTTTCTATTTTTAGTAACAGTGACCTTGACATTGAACTCATCCACCCCATATGCAATCCAAAGCGAGGTCTCGATATAAGGTATCTATGTATTTTATTTCATTAATATATCTCAATGTGTTCTAAGTTATTGAGCGGAAACATTTTCTTTCTAATTTTAAAAACAGTGACATTGACCTTGACCCCACCCACTCCATTTGCAATCTCAAGTGAGGCCTCGCTATAAGGTATCTATGTATTTTAAATTTTATTAAAATAGCTCATTCCGTTCTCGAGTTATAGAGATAATTATAAAGTTGTTGCACGCAAACTTTAACATAAATTTCTAAGTACAATAAGGGGCATAATTCTGCTAAATTGCAGGTCAGAGTTATGGGCCTTGTTCAGTGACCTTATATAATGACCCTGAGGACATGTTTGAAGTTGCAATGGAATATCTGTAGTAGTTATAGAGATGTGGAGTTGTTGCACGCAAACTTTAACCTAAATTTCTAAGTACAAAAAGGGGCATAATTCTGCTAAAATGCTAGTCACAGGTATGAGTCTGGGTCAGTGACCTTATATAATGACCCTGAAGACATGCTTGAAGTTGCCATAGAATATCTGTAGTAGTTCTAAAGATATGGACTTGTTGCATGCAAACTTTAACCTGAATTTCTAAGTACAAAAAGGGGCAAAATTCTGCTAAAATGCTGGTCACAGTTATGGGTCTTGGCCAGTGACCTTATACAGTAACCTTGGAGGCATGTGTGAAGTTTCAATTGAATATCTGTAGTAGATATAGAGATATGGTGCTGTTGTACGCAAACTTTAACCTGAATTTCTAAGTGCAAAAAGAGGCATAATTCTGTAAAATTACAGGTACCAGTTATGGGCCCTTGGTCAGTGACCTCAAATAATGACCCCGAACATATGTGTGAAGTTTTACTTGAATATCTGTAGTTTTTACAGAGATATGGACTTGTTGCAAGCAAACCTTAAATAATGACTCCGAACACATGTGTGAAAGTTTCAATTGAATATCTGTAGTAGCTACAGAGATATGTACTTGTTGCAAACCTTAACCTGAATTTTCTCTTGCACGCAAACCTTAGCCTGATGTTTTTTAAGTACAAAAAGGGGCATAATTCTGCTAAAATGCTATTCACAGTTATGGGTTTTGGCCAGTGACCTTATATAATGACCTTGAAGGCATGTGGGAAGTTTCAGTTGAATATCTGTAGTAGATATAGAGATATGGAGTTGTTGCACGCAAACTTTAACCTGATATTCTAAGTACAAAAGGGGCATAATTCTGCGAAATTGCAGGTCAGAGTTATGGGTCCTGGTCAGTGACCTCACATAATGACCCCGAACACATGTGTGAAGTTTCAATTGAATATCTGTTGTAGTTACAGATATGGACTTGTTGCACGCAAACCTTAACCAGAGCATTACGCCGACGCCGACGAACGGGTGAGTAGTATAGCTCGAACTATCTGTTAATAGTCGAGCTAAAAAGATGCAAAAAAATAACATTACGCCTAAAATGTATTTTACGTTTTATTTCCTAATAATAGATATACAAACTCTTCCAATTCAGTTATGACCGAAATGTATGCCATTGACATGTTATGAAACACTGTTGCAACGTTTGAAATCATAAAATAAACGTTAGCTTCTTGTTAACGGTACAAAATTAAATTCCAAAACAAGTTACGACACACAAAAAGTCGTAATATTGCAGTCCCATGTGTGAATTGTATACATATGCCGGGGTATTTTCGAATATTTGTTCGATGATCGTATTCATTGTTCATGGCATAATTGTTTTCTTTTGAAATATATTCTCAACGCGATGGTAATATATACAGCTACAAGTTTCTAAAGTATAGATCGAAAAATAACACCAAATACATCTTATTTCACATAGAAGTGCATGACTTGCATAGTTATGCGTATCAATTTCATATGTACTGCATATAAAACAGTTTGTTTTTTCTGTTGAAAAGACAATCACGTACGCGTTTATGTTAATATAGTCTATATTAACTAAAGCAATGGGATTTATTTTGAACAAAACTCACAAGAACCATATTTAGCACATTCATCAAAACCCCCCTTTTTACTGAATGTCTTTACCAAATACACATATTTTTATGACATGGCCTCTGAATATCTTTGTTCTAATTTTGACCGTTATCTTCTGTGTCGAACACTACACATTTGGAAGTGTTTGTTCCAGATTGTGATGTAGCAGAAAGTGATAAACGCGTATTGTGTGCATCACATGTATGCAATGACGATAATTTTAGAAATAAACAAGAACTGGGCAAATAGCTACTTGAAAAAAGACTATTTTTCACTAAATATCAAAGCTTGATTAGACTGACAGCCTTTTAAATTTATATCGAGTTATTTGCATACAAGTTTGTGTTTTCTTTTTTTATTATTATGATTATTATTATTATTATTATTATTATTTGTATTATTATTATTATTATTATCACAATCATTATCATCATCATCATCATCATCATCATTATTATTACGTATTATTATTATTATTATTTATATTTATTTGAACCTGATATATACGTGTATATCTGTTTGTGTGATAGAAATTATTAAATGTATTTGTCTTTCGTTATAGATATCCCCCGCAATTTTCTTGCCATTGAGATAATTGAATTTCTTCATTTTCTTGATAGAAACTGAAAGCAGAACATCTGCCAGAATGCAGTATTTATCTTTAAAATACGGTTATTTTTTGTTTCAGCACTTTTCCTCTAAATTATTTGAATTCAGTGAGTTAATTACTCGGAACAGACCTCATAAAACCTCTTTAAAAAAGCTATTAGATCCATTGTTTTGTAGTCATTCACTGTTAAAGGGACTTGTTCAGAGACTTTCCTATTTTAAAACAATATATGTCGTAAAATGTTTTAACTGCCCCAACTAAAGCATTTGGACTAAACACAAGGGCTGTCAAACGACAGCGCGCTCGACTATTTGAAGTATTTCAGTTGTTTCATTTTTTTGAAAGTGGACTGGGCATAGATTTGTCAAAATACAAGGCTGAGTTGTAGTAAGTATTTCCGTGATGCTAAAGTTGATGACAATGTTTTACTTCAAGTTTCAAGTGAAAAGCTTAAGCAGTTTTGAAGTTGCAAGACGTTCAAATAAACACTTCAACCTGAAAATCTATATGAAAATGGGGTAGAAAAAATCAGTCAAAATTTAAAGCAGTGTTATTGGGAATGTTGCTTCTGATGCTGGAGTTAGTGAAAAGGGTATATTTCAATTTCCAGTGAACAACTAATGTAGTTGTGAACTAAGTTATTAGATTTTTTAAATAAAAATTTCAACCCGAAATCTATGTTTAAAAGGTGCATAACTACTGTCAAAATACAATACAGAGTTATGGGAAATGTTGCACCAGATGCTGTAGTTGAAATTCCAAGTTTCGAGTGCATTATTTATGTAGTTTTGAAGTTTTAATACTTGAATAAAAACAATAACCTGAAATTCCATATGAAAAAGAGGCATTACTATGTCCAAAACAGTAGTTATGGGGATTGGTGCCCCTGATGCTGGGGTTAATGACAAAGATATATTCCAAGCTTCAAGTGAATAACTTATGTAGTTGTGAAGTTATAAGACTTCTGAATAAAAACGTAATAGAAATTCTATGTGAAAAAGGGGTATAACTCTGTCAAAATACAAAACAGAATTTTATGGGAAATGTTGCCCCAGATGCTAAATTTGATTACCAATGTGTATTTCAAGTTTCAATTGAATATCTTATGTAGTTTAGAAGCTGTCAGACTTTTGAATGAAAACTTTAACCTATGAATATATGTATATGAAAAGGGGCATAGTTCCGTCAAAATATTAAACAAAGTTATGGGGATTGGTGCTCCCCATTGGTTGATGACAAATGCATATTCCAAGTTTCAAGTAAATAACTTATGAAGTTATTAGAGTTTTGAATAAAAACTTTAACCTAACATTCTAAGTGTAAAAGGGGCATAACTCTGTCAAAATACAAAACAGAGTTATGGGGAATGTTGCTATTGATGCTGGGGATGATGACAAATGTATAATCTAAGTTTCAAGTGAATAGCTTATGTTGTTTTGAAGTTTTTTGAAGACCTTGGAATATAAACTTAAACCAAATTCAGGCGCGGACGCCGACGCTAACGCCGACGCTGGGGAAAGTAGGAAAGCTATCATATTCTTCGAACAGTCGAGCTCGTTTGAAAAAGATCGGTGGGACTCTCCCCGAGTAGGGATCGAACACTCAATCCCCCGATCGAAAGACGGACATCCTTTCCATTACACCACTGCGACCTACTCCGTAAATTATGCAGCACCGTGTAACCTTAAGGATTCTAATAGAAGTTTGTTTTCCTAATATTGAAACCAATTGAAAGAAACTACGAGTAAGCACACTGCACAACAGCAATTCAAAATTTCAACTAACAACAATATACCTTTACCGCAATCATTCCATATGCTGCAATACTTGCAATTAGAACTTCGACGTCAGTATTTTTCTGTTCAGCTTTCATATTTACATACCTACTTCTGTGTTTTACTTGGGTCTATATTTTTCGGAAAGAACTGCATGAACAACACAATTCTCATGCACGTGAACGGGTCTGGTCTCACTTATGAAAGACCCGTTCACATGCCCACGAGGAATGTATTGTTCAATAAAGTGAACATTAGATAATGTATTATTATGAAGTTCTCAAAATAGACACGTGTATGTACACGTTCATTTTTGCATAGTTCTGTTATTTCTCCTGCCCGTTATAAATTAACAGTTCTTATAATTAACATAAATACCTTTGTATGACAATGCAGAAAAACAAACAATTTCAATGAAAAATTAACGACTTATAAACAACGGTGTCTTTCAATTTCATGGCACAATGTCGATGAAATAAAATACATGTACGATTCTTAAAAAAATCACTAATATTATATGACAATTCGGAAAGGACACAATTTCACTGAAAAACGAATGACTTAAAACGACAGTTTTTATAAAATTCATAGTACAATGTCGTATAAATAAAACACGAGTTCTAAAAATAACGATTTAAGATATATTCTTTATTATTCATACGTTGTACATTTATTTAATCCGATTTCAATAATATAGCTAACTATTCCACAAAGTATGACCCAGCAGTTTGTTTGTATTTATACCAAATGTCAATATACGTATACATGTGCACGTATACATTATAAATTAAATATAAAATACAGAAATAAAAACAAAACCTAATTCAGCGTTTAATGTGAATTTAAAGAAAAATGTCTCTATGTATAATGCTTATAAATGTGAATATTATTTTATCCATACATAATTAATTTCACATTAATCTCAAGGAAATGAATTTAAAAAGTACCTGCTAGCATGGTAGAAAGACCCATCTGAAAGAAATCTTCCGTATTTTAATTTAATGTTGGGTCATCTGTGTCTTCTTCTGGTGCTTAATAATTTATGTCAGATATTGACCTCGAGTGTCGGCCTTTCTGCGTAAAAAATACCTGTTCATGGGCCGCATGCAAATATCGTATACTTAATTGGTGTCTTCTAACACACTTTGATTAAGTAATAGTTAGAACAGATTAGGCAAAATCTCATTACTGCGCCGCGACACAAAGACACGGTAACGTGGTAACTCTTTGAATGTAAATCTCATATTCATAAGTGGAAATACAAAATACAACATATTAAGTACATATATTTATGATATATGAAATGAGGTGAAATTATGTAAAAGATGTATTACTAACCTGGAAAATATAGGGCGCACTACTAAGATAAAACACAAACACAAAGACACGGTAACGTGTTAACTCTTTGAATGTTAATCTCATACTGGCGAAATCGTGTGAAAACGTGCACGAGAAAATCGTGTTAGTAAAGTGAAGGGCGATTGTCGATATGGTGAAATTAATGAAATGGGCTACACAACACACATAAAACAGATACAGACAAATTGTCCCTGAGACATTACATCGTGACTTATTTATAAAAGACTGATTTAGAACCATTCCGGAATAGGGCAAACTGGTTTGCTACAGTATTATAAGGTGTATTCATATATAGTGCGTGTTCTACATGGAATTACTCTTTTGCAAGATCATCTGAGGCGAAACGTGTTACACGTTGGTAGTGACAACGAAAATGTAAAAAACAGAAGTGTGGAATTATCCAACATTTTATTAACAAAACTAAGCGCAAAAAAGAAACACACGATTCACGCGTAGTAGGACACAACACATACACAAGTAGTGCGTTGTGGAGCAAAACGGGCCATGGTTGCAACAAAAAAACGAGATATCATCCAACGATAGAGGGCGCGCCGACACACGTCTGCGTACATCGTCTGCTGGCGTCGTTCGTTTGGCAGAAGGTCGTAGTACAGTAAATGTATACAGAGTCAAGACTGAAAGAGGGACGTAGGACATGAATTATTTCGAGAAATATACAATGAATTGCTAAGAGGTAGACACCAAAAATGATACGTTTTATTAATAAGACCTATCCATGTTTTGACAGGAACAGTTTACACTCCTCCCAGCTGTTGTTAATTTACATTTATCGAATATCACGAACACATCACAAGCTTTACCACGTGCTCTTTTGTGTCCAATAGGTTAACCATTAAACACGTGAAATACAAGAGCAATGGTTTGACACTATAACATATTAATTTGCATATGATTGACATTTCTGAAAACGTCAATAATAACCCATAATAAGTATAACACAATTTCGAAGGCTTATTTCCGGGTAGATTGCGTCTTCTATCTCGCTGAAACAACACGATGTTTATGTTTCAAAACAATACCACAGCAAAAATGACTGCGCATATACATTCGAGTATTGTTAGTTATACTGTTTGTAACTGGGTGTGTATGGGATATACACCCTCAGTGGTTTTATACCATACGAGAGCGCATACACCATCAGTTATTAACAGTGTAACGAATATATCTCACCGACTACCTTTCACTGGTGTCTTTTCATTGATATCACTTGAAAATTAACGAAAGAAAACCTCACAACTTAACACGAAACACCCAAAATGACGTCACAAAAATAAACAAAATGACGTCATTAGACTGCGTCATTAGACTCCTATGGGGTATTGAAATACATGTATAACCATAGTGTATGGAAAATACCTCATGGTCATGAGACCGCTCTTAGCCTATCAGATCGCGTCATTAATGTAGGAGGTGAGATATACGAAAATGCTACGACCAAACATAGGCGAGAAATATGACAACAATATTAGCCAATGATTATAATATTACATGCAGCCTGAACTTACGCTTGTGGAAACTCGAAAGCGTTAAAGACAAACTTCGTTTCATGGGTCCCCTGAGATAGGATCTGAGTATAGGGGTCCACGACACACCTGTTTAAAATAGAAAATGGATTCCTGAGATAGGATCTGAGTATAAGGGTCCACGAAACACATGTTTAAAATACAAAATGGGTTCCCTGAGATAGGATCTGAGTATAGGGGTCCACGACACACCTGTTTAAAATAGAAACTGGGTTTTCTGAGAGAGGATCTGATTAGAAGGGTCCACGACACACCTGTTTAAAAAAGACAATGAATTTTCTGAGATAGGGTCTGAGTATAGGGGTCCACAATACACCTGTTTAAAATAGAAAATGGGTTCCCTGGGGTAGGATCTGAGTTTAGGGGTCCACAACACACCTGATTAAAATAGAAAAATGGTTTCCATGAGAGAGGATCTGAGTATAAGGGTCCACGACACACATATTTAAAACAGAAAAAATATTTGATTACTGTTTCATCGTTGTAAGTTAACCTTATTTTTGTGTTTTATCTACCTACCGAACGATTTTTTTATGAAATCAACGATGTCAATAATACAAAAATTACCAACATGACATTAAAAAATATATCCGATTTGGTCTTTATACAATCACGTCAACTATCTGTAGTCAAATATATTTAGTGCTAATATATACTTATAAATAAATAATTATACAAGTTTTACCCGTTGTTTATCAGCGTGTAGGTGAGATCGGGGCCCGCATTCGGGTCTGGTTTGGCGTAGCATGTGTCAATCCTCATTTTCACGTGGATATCGTCCGAGTTCATTCGCACCAGCACGAACACGTCCTCTCCTTAGGAAAGACATTGAAATGAACTAGAACTAATTGGTAATACATATGAATCAATGAAGATCAGCCTGTAAAACGGACCCAGCCTATTCGGATAAAACACTAAAAACCAGTGAGAAAAAAACATGTAGTCAACCCAACCTATTTGGATAAAACACACACAAAGTGAAAAATAATGTAGTTAATATTTACGAGTCACTGAAAAGCGGTTCTTATTCCGATCCATGTATCATGATACAAAATTTAAAACACAATCATCATATAGCTATAGGCTATGGATTACCATGTTTCGGTCTGTGACAATAAATCTCTGTAAAACAGCTTAAAGGAAAACAATTGACTTATAGCTTCATCCAGGAACAGTTCAATGAACTGTATATATGTAAAAGAAGTTTTTCTGTTTCTTTGTGTTATTTATTGCTATTAAAGGAACTTGTTCACATAGTTTACGTACTTTTGAAAAATGCCAAAATATCTTAAGTGCTAAAACTAAAGCATTTGGACTAACAAATAATAAATATTGTATTAGAAAAACAGTAAATTTAAAAAAATGCCTTCGACGGGGCTCGAACCTACGATCTTATGGGATAAAAAATCTGACGCTCGAACCACTCGGCCATTCTGCCTTACTTACCAGTGGAAATAAAAGAAATAAAATATAACAAACTAAGACGATATGACAAATACGACAATATAAAAAAATTTAGGCCAACCTGTCTTCAAAACTACTGGATTGCCAGTGATCTCCTTATAGAAGGTACTATCCGTGTAGAACTTCACCTCCGACAGGTAATGCGCGCTTCCGGTCACGTGGGGAGTCTGGTGGATCACTGATTGGTTCGGATGGAAATTGGAGGACAGTGTATCCGTCCGCGACACATCGCACTCAACCTCAACCTGAATGAAACATATGACTTCTTTTAGTAACAAGCTTGTATTTCGACATGTTACAAACTTGGTGTATCCGTATGCGACACATCGCATTCCACCTGTACCTTAATGTAATACGGAACTACTTAAATGAAAGAACGAACATGCGTAGACCGAATGTCGGTTTAACATAATAATCTATAGTGTGGTCTTGCACTTGCTAGCTATACCGTTTTATGGCTTATAAGGTTATATTAAGGAAACTAAACAATTATCCGCCTTACCTTCCATCTGTAGCCGTGCACAATGATGGGAAACGGCGTGTTGGATTCTGGGTACACCAGCTGGTTAGAATACACCACGTTGTCTACGTTCGTCTGTGTAACGAAAATAAAGTTAAATACAATTATAACATAGTCCAAGAAAATACAAATCCGTTCATAATTGTTGCGTAAAGTCGTGTTTGCGTAAACACACAAACAAACAGCCAAACCAATGCCGAACCCTACCTTTGAGGTCGACGAACATTCGGTGTAGTGCTGGTTAAACACCACTAGATCTCCAATGACGCTCCCCGTACAGTACTGGTCGGTCAGTTTGATCTGGGACACGCCGGTGTCGGGGTAGAGAAGTCGCAGCATGGTCGTGTTTATGGAAACATCCCAGCTGGATGGTCCGCAGCCGAGGTGTAGAGTGTCTTCTATCCGCAGAGCTGGAATTCACAAAGGGAAATTATTTGTTATATATTTTTTTGCATCTTTAAGCCGTGGCTTTATATGAACCACTGGGAATTTAAATTCACTTAAAAATAGCGCTCTCATATTTCGGCTATTAGTAAGACTTTTGAACTACAGGACCTTTTTATTCCATTCAGACAGAAATTTGCAGTTTTTTTTTTAGAAATAAATCTGAGAAACCAATATAAGGTGGATTCTATGAGAACACTCTCATGGAACCGATAGTATTTGGCATTACTCAAAATGTAAATGGCTTTCATCACTTCATTCGTTTAATGAAGCAGGTTATGGCTACCAATGATATAAGGTCACATGCGCAACTTTGCAAGTTGGCTTTTCTTGGCGTTGACCAATACATACGTGAGTAGGAGACTCGGAATCCTCGTGCCTGGCCGTTGTCGTTGGAGGAGAAGCGAACATACATGGTTTTGTCAGTGACAACGTAAGGGGGCGTGGCCGAGTTTCCATAGTAACCAAGCTGGCGGCCTCCGACACCGTCTGTTACCTAAAATGGATACACACAATGCCCAATATGGAACTTACAGGATGTTAGCAACGTTGACCAGTCCACTTGTTAAAGTTGTCAAGTGTTATCTGAGAATTAAAAACATACATATTAAGGTCGAAAACAATGGACATCTGCCAATAATTGACAATAACACTGACGATGGTTCTTTATTTGTATTGTCCCCTTTACGCATATACATTCTACATACTTACAAAAAAATCTTACTTTAGAATGAGTACATTGTACACAATATTTGTCTCCATTTCTTAATATCTTGACATTATTAATTTAACGGAATGTCTATAATTTCATGCCGCAATAAAACTGTCGCAGTGTATTGGATAATGTACCCACCTTACGATCAGGAGATCGTGAGTGCGAACCCTACTCTTACTTACGATGCGAGTGTTCAGCACTCGAATGATTTTTGTAAAAAAACACTTAGTACTGTTTTTTTCCCAGGAAACGGACTCGAAAGTGTCTCAGTAAACCCTAGCTTTCAACACAATCGATTATAAATAAACATGTTTAAACTAATAAAACTATTGGGTTCCATATTACCTCAACAAAATCTCCGTCACCGGCAAGGTCAAGGTCAGTGAAGTCGAGTTTCATTGGCTGTCCCGCTGTGTTTCTAATGATATACAGACAGTCCTTGTTGCCTGGATAACCAGGATATCGGGGCGAGGTGAAAGTACCGGCTGTACCCTCCAAATAGTGGACACAGCCGTCTGAAATAGGAGACGGGAACGCCAAACTTTCAAATAGATGGAGATTAGCTGTAAAGGAGCCCGAACACACAATTAGAAGTGTATGATTGGAGATCGGTTTAACGAAATTGCAGTTTTACAAAAGTTCAGACGATATTTTCCATTCTTATTATAGGGCTTTATGGAGATATTGGGAACATTATCATGGCGTCATAAATGAGTTGAGTAAATAACACGAAGGGATCAGTAAAACAGGCGATTCTTAGTATTTTTTTTAACAAACACATTAGTCAGATTCAAACGTGTGATGAATGCGAACATATGTTTGTGAATAATATTAATTGTTAAATGGTGGTGTACGGGTTCATACAGATTTAATCGGAAAACCGATTTACAGTTCATAATACAGCAATAGATAGCATGAACATAAAAAATCCTACGTCGCATATGCATGAAGCTAGAAACGCCGGAATATCATATTAATGCAGCCCATATCTTGACAACGGAGATCCATTACATCGTATAGTCATGGATTTAATGCCAGGAGCCAAGTTCTTACTAAAGCAGTCAATGGCGGCCTTGTCGTCACATCCGGTGGAGCCGTTGAGCGTGGAGCACTGGAGCACGTGACTTTCCCAGCCGTCGCAGGCGATGTCGCTGAAGAGAACCGGAACTTGCGACATCACGGAGCTGATGTTCGGTCGCGAGTGCCTGCAATGAAGCGAGCCGTACCGGAAGTACACAAGTTTGGGTTTGTTGGTTTTCAAAGTTAAACATTATGGACATACAGTAAATTAAAGAACTTTTTCACTTATCTGGCATGATAAATTAAGAATGAATAAAGTGGTGGGTTAGGTGTATACTGTAAAATTTTCGAAAGGAAATCTAAACTAGTTTCTTTATCGTACTTCCATGCCTACAAACTTTCTTGATCTTCGTCTTAACAACTGTCAAATCAAAATGGTCGTTACATATGAGCCTTGAATTATCCAATTATCGGACTATAAGATTAACTTTTGAGATGCGAAACAAATAGGCAAACAAACTGTACGGGTATCTTAGATGAATTCTTAGTCGGTATTATAGCATTTGTTTCCAATTGCTATACTTACTGGAATCCCGCCATAGAGCACAGCATGGCGGCCGCGTTTGTGTTCAGACCGGAAGTGCAGACGGACCACTTGTCGCCATTTCCGGTATGGATAAAGACCTGGCCACTGAAGTTTCCGGTGTTGCCTAGTGACACCGAAAAGCCACCTAGGAAATTTAAACAAAAACTTGCCTTTGCACGGCGATGTTTGGCCACGGTTTAAGAAAAGTGATGCATTTCAAGCTGATTCCCGGGAATAAATCATTTATGATTAATTTTCACGTGGAACATAATGGATATAGTGGTACCTTATTTGTATTTGTGGTTTATATATGAAATTATACCGCAATATTGTGAAGGCAACAGTTTGATTGGCTCCTAAAATGGTCATCTGAACGTGACCCCTAATGCGAAGTCATCAGATCAAGTCGGCAGATAATATAGTAGCGTCAGACTGGATATGATTTTAATGAGATTACAAATTACAATGGCCAAACATCACCGTTCAATAGCCACTAAGCTGTTATTTCCACTTTACAGTCCCATTATATAATACAAAACTAAATTCTTGCTTTTACTCTTTCGTTGAAAACAAAATCAACAAAAACGGTGTGTGTCTTCTAAATACATCCACCCATGTCATGACAATATCACTTAAATATCAATTGCAGCGTTACGGGATCCAAACGATATATTCTCGATATTTATTTATACACGTTTTCCTTTCGTCTCGAAATAACACTGCATTATATTTTTAAAGTTTCAAGTTAATTAAAACTTTAAAATAAATATCTGTGTCACGAGATTTTCATATCAAATCCTTAGCATTACTTAGTAAGCGCTGGTCAAATATCGAGATTCGTTTTATAATGGTTATTACCACAAAAAGCGAATTTACGTTGAATTTGGTCTTATATATAAAATAAAAGAAAACGGCTTATAAATAACATAAATGGACATTAAATAGGACGTGAAAAATCCACTCAGTGATTTCAACACTGCACTCCGTGGTGTAGGGGAAATGGTCACTGGCTTGACATGTGAAGATTGTGAAGAATCCATACTCTATTCCAGCGATTTTCCCTCAAAAACATAAAGTACTGGTTCTCCCCGGGGAAGAAAGTGTCTCAATAGGTCTCAGGCTTTCCGGCATAATGGAGTTTAAATAGATTTTAACTAAACCGGAAATCGGAAGTTAATGATGTGAAATGCGTGCGCATACCGGAACAGTCGACGCCCACCGCATGTGAGCGCGTTTTGCTGCAGTTGGAGATGTCGTAGTCCATGAGACACTGACCCAGATTCAAGACGGTGTCGTTACACATGAGCGAACCCGCGAACATCGACGTCTTACCACGTGGTGTCTGGTAGCTCGTGGCTTTGGTTACTCCCGTCCTAAAAACACCAATTATTCCTAATACTAAAGAAAAACTACGTTATTATAAAATTTTAATATCAAATATTGTATTGGTAATATATGGTAGCTCGTGGCGCTGGCGTTGGTAGCTCGTGGGGCTGGCGTTGGTAGCTCGTGGCGCTGGCGTTGGTAGTTCGTGGCGCTGGCGTAGGTAGCTCGTGACGCTGGCGTTGGTTACTCTCGAAGAGTAAAATCCTACAATGTCCTAAGACCACCCAAAACAGTCATGTAAAATAAAGTATTAATTCACCACTGCCCGTAAAACAACCATTGTTATGTCAAAACATACATGCAAACGTTGCAATACTGCATGACTATTGTTAATCACGACTTACATATATTTCAGATGTAACGAAGATATACCTACACAATACTTTCGTACTTTAATGTGTTAAATACTAACAAATAGACAAAATGAATAGAAGCATCTCTACTTACATAATTATATGTTATTATATTATTTGAACCAAAATTCATAAGCTAACTCAGAATTACTTCCCAGCGGAGAACTTTATACACGCTTTTCAACAATTCTCTTCTTTTTAAACAAATAAGTTTAGAGAAAAACTTACGAATATCGAAGCGTCTGACAGACAATATTTGCATATGCTGGTTCCCAGCTCTCGTAGCAGACACTACCCCACCCACCGTTTGACATAACCTCCAGTCTGCCGTTCCACGGGCCTGGTCCGTCAACGAGCCGGGCACCGGATAGACCTGATCATGATGTCATCAATTTATGTTTATTTTTCAAAACTTGTTAAACTTTTACAGCTGTCATTATATTTTGTACAAATATTTTAAGACACACTCAAATTTCGCTACACAGTAAGCGAGCAGTAAAAACAGCAAGCACATCTTCTGTTAACGTCGTGAGCTGTTCTTAACCTATATCTTATATATAGTATGATATATTTTGAAATTCACCAATTACGTGAATACCGATTGCATATGCACGTATTTTGTAGCTTCTAAAAGTTTGCGTTTAACAAAATTAAATCAATGTTATGAAAAATAGTATACCACATTGATAGCTTTATAGTCCTATTTTCTTTTGTTTTGTTAGTATTTACCATCAATTTTTATGAAAACATAACCAAAATGACTGAGTAATGTCATGAACTAAAGATAACTGGAAACATTTTACAGTGATCTCTCCGTTTTAAACAAACCGATATAGACAGGGAAAAAACTGTGGGATTTTCAGGTATCAACGAAAATCGTACTAATATACGTTGGGTTACACGCCACTCCCGCTTGGTGATAGATGCCACATGTTTCTGTATGGAAGCGCGTCTGCAGACGACACATTTCGATGTTGCCTTCGCTTCCGGTACACTCGGGTCTGATAGTGTAAGGGGACGCGCCCACTCCAAAATGGCTGCTGTTATAAACGACAGGTGCTGGGTTCCTGTATGAAAAAAAAACAACAACATCAATACAAATGATAGAAAGCAAATACAGAATCAAATCAATAATGAAAAGTACTAAATTGCAATAACGTTGAATAAGTACGAAACTAAAATCGTATCAAGGCCGGTAACTCGGTTGAACCAAATTGCTAAAAAACCCACCTCCCCTGACATTATTAATTTATCGCATCACTGACCACTATCATCTAGATCTAGATGAAGATTGACTGATATTTAATTTCAAATGTTACATACATTTTATCACCTATTCAATTAAAATATACGTATCAATTAATCTTTTCCAGTAATTATTCACATTTAATAAAACAGACATTGATTTCTTCCCTTTATTATTGCTTGGTAAATTGTTCCGGTTAAGACAGAACAACAATCTGTAAAATAGTGCATTGTAACCTATGCGTACCAGAATCCGAGTTCTCGACAGATGGCGCCTCCGTCATTGTCGTCGAAATCGTCATCACAATATGTGTACCGACCAAATCCTTGTTGAAACTCGATTGTTCCCTCACTGCTGCTTGATCCACCAATAAGAGTTTTATAATTGTAAACTGCAAATAATAGACAAATGGGCGTAAGTTGTAAGGTTTGTGGAATTTAATAAACTCGACCACAACAAAGCAGTACAAAGGTTCATGTGAGTATTAACTACTTTTAATTTTTAGCGGACGTTGATTCAAATTCCACGAACAACAAACAAACTTTAAATAACGTATTCATTGTGCGCATGTTCAAATACGCGTTTAAGAAAAAATACGTGTTTTAGAAAATGTTATTTGTTTCTTACTGTGCAATCGGTATGTCTAATGTCTGATCCCTGCGAAAGACGCAAAAAGCAACATTCCTAAAAGCTCGATCGAGATAACGGGATCAGAAGCGTTGCTATAAGATTATACTCAACACAATTGCAAAACAAATCATTTGTTTTAAAATGTCATTCTAAATGAAGTTCAGTTACTTCATGGGAACGTTATTGAAAATCAAAACAAAAAGTCTTACAATCACAAATCACTCCTGCGTCGCGGAAGTGGTCACAGTTGACGCCACCGTTCCAGTTGACTGCACAGTCCCTGACATCACTGACGTTATTAGAGCACTTGACGTCAGACATCGCAACGGGACCTTGTCCGTGACCGAAATACGACGCCACGACGGCTTTTCCGACGACGTCACTGAAGATTTAACATTTGACAAGTTAATTTACTGACGTCAAAGTTTAATTAATATGTGTTTTAATTCAATAGACAGAACAATCACTCCTTAATGTTCAGTTTTGTGTTTGTTTCCCGACATGTTTTCTAAATGTAATACGAACATTAAATGGCAATACAGATGTTATGAGATAATTTTACGAAATCATGGACATAAACTCAAGTTCCTTGCCCATAATATTCTTCATGTGAATTTCTGTATGTCAAACATTTCAGACCCTGCAATTAAACATTATATACCTAATTATAGGTTAATTTAGATGGTTCGTATAACCGGCATGTTTTGCATGTGGTTTTCCTGTTCCAATCTGGATCTATAGTACGCTAGCTGCTGAAATTGGTTATTTTTAATACATGTACATCCTTTTTTATTTGCGGGTTATGTCCGTTGTTCTAATGATCTGGATTGTTGAACATATTTTTGCTTTTCTTGGTTAATAATCCATAAGGTATATTGAAAAACACAATAAAAGTGACGGGATATGTACAGGTTCAGTTTATTTTGAAAACACGGTACGTACATATCTATCCGCTCGAGGACATTTCGCAACTCTTAACGCGTAACAATAAAACCTTTGTTCGTTGATGTAAAGGTCTGAATGGTCATTATTAATAGAAACGGAAGTCACATACAATTTGTATTCGCTTCCCTTCCGTTTGTGCGACCTAAACCTGCTAAAAGATATACTGGACCTGTATATAAAAGGGCACAGAAACAATTAATTGAAACGTATGAGCTGCATACAGCGCGTTCCGCGTTTGCGGTTGTTTTCTACCCTGTCCGGTGGTCGGGGTGACCCGGGCTCTTAGAGCCCACCACCATCGGGTGTCGGTCGTGGTAGCCCGATGTCTTTCACTAATATATTTATTTCCAAATCTAACATTACTTCTCCGTGCATGTTCTGTAATCACGCTCTACATCACTCTTCAACCTTTTTCTCTGTTTGCTAATACGTTTTTCGATATTTTCGCCTGATATAATATAGCACAGTACT